>CM073730.1:122197675-122822675 GCA_037113605.1 Calophaca sinica | reverse complement strand
TTTTAGGTACTCTCATTCTTCATTTACTCTTGTTCATTGATTCATTCCCAAGTTGTGGCCTCTAAGAACATAAACGATGGCTAATGATTCTTCTTTAAATACCGTACTCTTCATCAACATCTTACATTCTCATCTCAATCCCGCTTCCACTCGAATTTCTGGTTCCACTCATCTCATCTCAGGTTATTTTGGTGTTTGTTATTTTTCTTAATTGTGTTATTTTATATATGCATATATAAATAATTAAATATAAGTTTGTCTCTTTGGTGGGATCTTACGATCTGTGTTACAATCTCACGATGTGCGATCTTCCTTCACCCTAGCGATCCTAAGTGGGATCTTGAGTTTCACAACCATGCTCTTTGGTATATTTCATTGTCTCAAATTACTTGTCCCTTCAGAAAATCAAGAAGTATTAATTACTTCTTTTCCAATAATACTCATTGTATGTCAACCGACTATATTAATGAGCTTTTATATGTAACTACTCCATTACTCCAACTAATAAGGGATATTTTAATCAAGAACTGTCATTTTATCATGGAAATTTGTAAACTCGGTAATTTTCTTACGAAGTGTGCATAACTTAAGTGAACAAGTAAAATAAAACGGAGGGAGTCCTCTGTATCATACTTGTTAGTTTCACTAATAAATAACAATAACTACTGCCCCGACCACCAATGATGACCCACCTTTCATTCCCAAGAGAATGAAAGCACCAGCAGGGTCAGAAAAGGGAGCAATATCAATGATTGAAAGAAGCACATGCATAATGATACAAGGGAATATTAACTCTGCAAAATAAACAATAATCTTTTATGTGATATTGCTAGGAACTAGTTCCAATCAGCTCCCAAGTGGGTGGAAACATATTAGTCATACTCAAAAAGGAAAAGCATGTACTCCCTCCGTTTTCATATATAAGCAACAAAACACTTTTTTGGTTCATTGAATAACTCATGTATTTGGTCTATATTATAGACCAAATACATGAGTTATTCAATGAAATATAGACCAAATACATGAGTTATTCAATGAACCAAAAAAGTGTTTTGTTGCTTATATATGAAAACGGAGGGAGTACTAAGGAAAAGCAAGATAAGCAAATTATGGAAGAAGAAAGATATTCAGCAATGATGACCAAAGTGAGAACTTTTGAGAGACTAAGGGTTCTCAATATATTCCATTCTCATTGATCCTTTTTGCAATACGACAATTTTTGCACTAAAATGTCATCATGATTCATGAGGCTTAGGCCTCTCCCTCGTGCGGGAGCATATTCATCATCATAAGTGCGAAAATAATACTAATTCATCTTTTTCACTAAATCTAACCCATGTTGTTACATATAATATAGTCTCATCCAACTCCAACTTTTCGGAGTCAACATTCCCTTGAATGAAATGTAGTGCAAAAAAGGGACTTACAAGGTGGGAGAGGTAAAGGAGAGGGAGGTATAAGGTTGTGTTTGTTCAAATCTCCCTCATCCTAAAAAGCTAACATTACTAACAATATCTAACAACTAATTAACATTTGCCACTAAAATAAACGTAGTGCAAAAAAAAGAAAAACTTATATTTAGGGTCTCTTTAGATAACCTCTTATAATTTGGGTTTGACCCTAACTAATCTCTAAAAGCTAGATCATAGGGTGAGGATTACCCATGACTTATAACCACTAATGAGGCCAATGTGAGGCTTTAACACACTCCTCACGCCCAGAACTGGACATCTAGAGTGTGAAGTTTGCACATGTAAAATATGTATTGTGTATTGATTAATCAAAGAGATACATGACCCGCGTGTGTGTGTGTGTGTGTGTATATATATATATATACACACAAGATTGACTCACAATTCAAAATAGATAAGTCTAGCCAATCTTATCAAATCCTAACAACTCTAATCTCCTAAATTCAAATATAACCCCTTGTTTTGTGCAGTAACAGTTTTATCTCAGCTATGAACAACCATATCTAAATCCTATAGAGATAATACAAACTTTATCTAATTATCAATAATCCTACATAACCAACTTAATAAAGTACTTATAGAATAAATGTTTATTATATATAATCGCTTATGTGTAAGCTATTTCTGTAATAAAAAATAACATATATAGTCAAACTTCATATAAGTTATAAGTTATTTTTATAAGTTACCATAGAGCTTATCGAAATAACTTAAAAACAGTTTATAGACACGTCATAAGTTGTTTCCATAAGTTTTTCCAAACACACGCTGACAAGTGCTTAATTATGTCAATAGATGAGTTAAAATAAGTTGTACATAAATCAATCCAAACATGCCCTTACTTCTAACATGTTAAATCTCATCATTAGTGTGGAGTTTAGAGTGCCTTAAAATCATGTTGGAGATCAATGGAAGTCATAAAAATGAGTTTTAAATAGGTGTGAATCGAATCATGGGTCTCTGGAATCGATTCATGATGTGCCTTGGAGCCTTGGAGAAGTTTTGGACTTTCTGTGAATCGAAGTGAAGGAGTGTGAATCGATTCACTGACTTAGGATCACAAAACGCGTAAGATTTGTACGTGTGAATCGATTCACACTTACTGGTGAATCGATTCACCACTGCTGTTTTTAAACCAGAACGTGTTTTTCATTCAGGGAAGACGTGCAGTCTTTCTAGGGTTGTGTGCAGCCGTCCTTGAGCGTCTTTGTGAGGTTTTTGGGGCTGGAAACACATTGAAACACCTTGGGGTCTTAGGAAATCATATAGGGAGGATTGAAGGCTTTCTCTATTGTTGTTATTGAGAGTTTTTCATAGAGGAAAAGAGAGAGGGATTGTGAACTCTTGGGTTTGTTCCTCTTGGACATTGTAAAGGGGTTCAAAGCAATTGTAATCTCTTGTAAAGACTCTTTGATAGTGAAACGGAGGCCTGCTCTCTCCCGCAGACGTAGGTCATCTTCTTTGGGGCCGAACTGCGTAACCAAATAGCGGTGTTATTCTTCCTACTCTCTACTCTTTGTTTGATTGACTTTATTGCATTGTTTTGGTTGCTATTAAATTTAGTATTGGTTGCCTTTGATATTTGTTCATTTATTCTTGTTAGTAACTCAACAAGTGGTGCCGTCTGTGGGAAGAACAAATAATTCAATTGTGCACCATGGGTACTAAATGGGACATCGAGAAGTTTTCCAGAATAAACGACTTGATGCCTGTGGAAGGTGAAGATGGAAGCAATCCTTATTCAACAGAAGTGCTTTGAAGCCTTGAAGGGTGAGGCAAGAATGTCGGCCACCCTGTCTCAAACGGAGAAGAAGGAGATGATAGATAAGGCAAGAAGTGCCATTATCTTGTGCCTTGGCGATAAGGCATTGAGGGAAGTTGCAAGAGAGAAGACCGCGGCGGAGATGTGGTCAAAGTTAGAATCGTTGTACATGACCAAGTCATTGGCCCACAGGTTATGTCTTAAACAACATCTCTACTCATTCAAGATGGTAGAGACTAAACCTATTGTGGAGCAACTAACGGAATTCAACAAAATTATCGATGACCTACTGAATATTGATGTGAAGCTCGATGACGAGGATAAGGCTTTACTCTTATTGAATTCATTGCCTAGGTCCTTTGAACACTTTAAGGATGCACTCCTCTATGGCAAGGAGTCCACTATTACCTTGGAGGAGGTCCAACAATCTATTAGGACCAAGGAGCTAACCAAGCTTCAAGACTTGATGGTGGAAGATAGTGGGGAAGGCTTGAGTGTCTCAAGGGGAAAGAATGAGAGTAGAGGAAACGGTAAAGGAAAGCCTAAGGCGAAATCCAAGTCGGAAGGGGACAATAAAGCTAAGTACAAATGCTTTAATTGTCATAAGGTTGGTCACTTTAAGAGGGATTGTCCCGAGAGAGGGGGCAATGAAGATTCCGTGGAGGTTGCGATTGCTATGGAGGATGGTTATGAGGATGCAGGGGCTCTAGTGGTTACGAGTTGGGAACCAGATAGGAGTCGGGTTATGGACTCCGGGTGCTCTTTTCACATGTGTCCAAGGAAGGAATATTTTGAAACTTTGGAGCTCAAGCAAGGTGGAGTAGTTCGCCTTGGTGACAACGAAGCGTGCAAAGTTCAAGGTATGGGTTCAATTCGTCTTAAGATGTATGACAACCGCGAATTCCTTTTACAAGATGTGAGGTATGTTCCTAAACTCAAGCGAAATTTAATTTCTATAAGCATGTTTGATGGATTAGGCTATTGCACTAGTATTGGTCATGGTATGATGAAAATTTCGCATGATGCATTGATAATAGCTAAGGGGACTAAAATGTGTGGTTTGTACATATTAGAGGGTTCAACTATTATTGGGCATGCATCATTAGCTAGCCAAACCTTGCATGATAAAACCATGTTATGGCATAATAGGTTAGGGCATGTTAGTGAGAGCGGTTTAGTTGAACTAGCTAAACAAGGTTTGCTAGGTGGTGATAAATTGGATAAGCTAGAATTTTGTGATAAGTGCATACTAGACAAACATCATAAGGTTGAGTTTGGGGGTGGCATGCATCATTCTAGTAAACTCTTTTAGTACATTCACTCGGATCTTTGGGGTCCGGCTAGAGTGAGTACTCATGGGGGTGGTTCCTATTTCCTCACCATGGTTGATGATCTCTCTAGGAGAGTATGGGTCTATATTTTGAAAAGCAAAAGTGACACCTTTGAAAAGTTCAAGGAATGGCATACTCTCATAGGAAATCAAATAGGAACTAAACTGAAAATTTTAAGGACTAACAATGGCCTGGAGTTTCTTTCAGAGCATTTTGATAAGTTTTGCAGGAAACAAGGTATTCAGAGGCATAGGACCGTGAAAGGCTCACCGCATCAAAATGGCCTAGCAACATGCATGAATAGGACCATCTTGGAGCGGGTGAGGAGTATGCTTTTGGCAGCTGGGTTGCCTAAAAGCTTCTGTGGCGAGGCTGTGAGTACAGTAGCATATTTGATCAACAGATGTCCATCAACGGCGTTAGACTTCAAGACACCTATGGAGGTTTGGAGTGGGAGACCGGCAGACTACTCCAAGTTGAAGGTTTTCGGAGCTTTGGCTTTTGTGCATATCAAGCAGGATAAGCTTGATGTTAGAGCTGTGAAATGTGTCTTCATCGGATATCCGGAGGGTGTGAAGGGATACAAGTTGTGGAATTTGGAATCTGGAGGGTCAAAGGTTATCATAAGCAGGGATGTCACTTTCGATGAGACCCACATGGGGATGAAGTACAAAGACCTGGAGGATAGTAGCTCAGAAGTGGAGGTGGAGAAAACTCAGTTTGAGGTGGAGTCTACCATTAGTGAGACCGGGAATGATGAAGAGGAGGATAGTCCTCCACCATCAGGTTCTAGAGGAAGACAACAAACAGTGGATCCTGGCTATCTGTTGGCAAGAGATAGGGAAAGGAGGGAGACTGCGGCACCGAAGAGATACGGGTATGCTGATCTTATTTGTTATGCTTTGTTTGTGACTGAAGAGGTTCAAGACTCGGGACCAAGGGACTTCAGTGAAGCAATGGGAAGCATGGAGAGTCAGAAATGGTTGAAGGCAATGAATGAAGGTGTGAATTCATTGGAGAAGAACCGGACTTGGGAACTTGTGAATCTACCGGAAAAGTCAAGGGTAGTTGGATGCAAGTGGAACTTCATGAAGACGGAAGGTATTCCGGAGTTTGAAGAACCAAGGTACAAGGAGAGGCTTGTGTGTAAGGTCAATCTTGAGTTAGAAAGTGTGAAAGGCGGTTTGAAGCATGTGAAGACAACTCAAGGTGGAGTCGCAATGAAGAGTATGATTGGTGAATTGGGGATTACGCATGGTTGTGAGAAGTTCACCAAGTATCTTCCTAGATCAAGGTTCAAGGATCACTTGGACTTGATCATTTGCGTTGAGACGTAATTCCAATAATGGAGAGAGCAGCTAGTGGTTGATGGATAAAGTTGAGCATCACCACTGATTTGAAGTCAAGGTGGCGAATTGTGGAGTTTAGAGTGCCTTAAAATCATGTTGGAGATCATTGGAAGTCATAAAAATGAGTTTTCTACTGGTGTGAATCGAATCATGGGTCTCTGGAATCGATTCATGATGTGCCTTGGAGCCTTGGAGAAGTTTTGGACTTTCTGTGAATCGAAGTGAAGGAGTGTGAATCGATTCACTGACTCAGGATCACAAAACGCGTAAGATTTGTACGTGTGAATCAATTCACACTTACTGGTGAATCGATTCACCACTGTTGTTTTTAAACCGGAACGTGTTTTTCATTCAGGGAAGACGTGCAGTCTTTCCAGGGTTGTGTGCAGCCGTCTTTGAGCGTCTTTGTGAGGTTTTTGTGGCTGGAAACACATTGAAACACCTTGGAGTCTTAGGAAATCATAGAGGGAGGATTGAAGGTTTTCTCTATTGTTGTTCTTGAGAGTTTTTCATAGAGGAAAAGAGAGAGGGATTGGGAACTCTTGGGTTTGTTCTTCTTGGACATTGTAAAGGGGTTCAAAGCAATTGTAATCTCTTGTAAAGACTCTTTGATAGTGAAACGGAGGGCTGCTCTCTCCCGCAGACGTAGGTCATCTTCTTTGGGGCCGAACTGCGTAACCAAATAGCGGTGTTATTCTTCCTACTCTCTACTCTTTGTTTGATTGACTTTATTGCATTGTTTTGGTTGCTATTAAATTTAGTATTGGTTGCCTTTGATATTTGTTCATTTATTCTTGTTAGTAACTCAACAATTAGTATATCAAACAAATTACCATTATGTTTTAATGTATTTGTAGATATGAAATGGTGTACGTATGCTAGTGGTTTGGATGAATAAACAGTCGTAGCTAAAAGAGTTGTCATCACTCACCACGTCTAATCTAATCTAATCTACAATGAAAACATTAACTGTCCTTCCATCGCAAAAGTTAAATTGCATGTCTCTGTTTTGCTTTTATCGATTCCGAAGAGTTTTACGTATACCGGCATACGTACCTACAAAAATATTGTAACAGTTAAATTAAACAACGCTGTCAATTGAACACAGCGTGTGATACACCAACGACACACATAAGCATCCGTACTGTATGGACACGTGTCCGTACAGTATAGACCCCACTTTTTTTTCAAATTTTTTTTTTTAAATTTTTCTTTTTTATCTGGTTAACGGAGTTCACTTATCTGATTAATAGTTCTTATTATCTGGTGAATGTCAACCCTGAAACTTAACACATTCTATTTATTTATCTAGTTAACGAAGTTCACTTATCTAGTTAATGGTTCACATTATCTGGTGAATGCCAAACTCACGTTCTATTTATTTATCTGGTTAACAAAGTTCATTTATCTGGTTAATGGTTCACATTATCTGGTTAATGAAAACATTAACTGTCCTTCCATCGCAAAAGTTAAATTGCATGTCTCTGTTTTGCTTTTATCGATTCCGAAGAGTTTTACGTATACCGGCATACGTACCTACAAAAATATTGTAACAGTTAAATTAAACAACGCTGTCAATTGAACATAGCGTGTGACACACCAACGACACACATAAGCGTCCGTACTGTATGGACACGTGTCCGTACAGTACAGACCCCACTTTTTTTTCAAAATTTTTTTTTAAATTTTTCTTTTTTATCTGGTTAACGGAGTTCACTTATCTGATTAATAGTTCTTATTATCTGGTGAATGTCAACCCTGAAACTTAACACATTCTATTTATTTATCTGGTTAACGAAGTTCACTTATCTGGTTAATGGTTCACATTATCTAGCGAATGCCAAACTCACGTTCTATTTATTTATCTGGTTAACAAAGTTCATTTATCTGGTTAATGGTTCACATTATCTGGTTAATGACAAAAAAAAATTTAACCAGTTAAAAAAATCTAAAATAAATAAAAAATAATTTTTTTTTAAAAAAAAGTTGTCCATACAGTACAAACTATATGTCTGTACAGTACGAACCTTATATTATACGTGTTTGTGTCAAAAAAAAAAAAAGTGTTAAAAAACATTTTTCTAAATTAAATTAGTCTTAAAGTGAAGTAAAGAATAAAGTTCGTAGAATTAGAAGGGAGCTAGCATACTTAAATTCTTCTCCTATATATAGTTTTAAGATAATAATGAATAGGACGTATGTCAGCAGTCACTTTTCATGTTTCACCTGGGTTTTCAAGTACAACAAAAAAAATACCGTCAACTGATACAAATACAAAGTAGACAAATTATATCCCTCAATTTCTTTTTCTTTTTTTAATTCTTTCTATCTTTACTATTCTAATTTGAGATGAGCTGCAAATTGTAAATGCAAGATATGTGTCCTCGTGCGTGGGTTGTTAAAACATTGATGAAAATCTTTTGTCTCATTTTTTTGTCATATTTTATGTCTCTCACCAATAATAATTTGTCACATAATAAAATAAAATCATAACTTATTAACACTCATACATATCCTTAGCCTTTAATTGGTGGGAAACATAGAGACACCATTTTTTGGGATACCGGATGTTTATTCGTTAAGTAGAACTCTCAGGGTCCATTTGATGTCAAAGGTAGAATTGAGATGGATAAATAAGGGAGTTAGATAGGATAGAATATCATATTGACTTGATAAACTCTTATTTTTTTCATAGGTTTAATAAATTATGAGTTTAATTTATATGCACGGATGGTTTAAAAGAGTTTTAAACTATCGTCCAGTCATATCTTACTATATAAATGTTTGTTGAGATATTTTAGGAAATAATATAATAAAGTGGCACAATAGTGAGATGTGATTGAGGGATGGTTTAAAACTTTTTTAAACTGTCAGTACATATAAATTAAACTCATAAACTATATAGCATTTTATTATCTTATCACGTGTTTGAGATGGATCAAATAATAGTGTGACAGGATACAAATTATATAAATTGGCACAATTATCAATGTGACAAAGTTTTAGATAAATTTATAAAATTAATTTTTAGTTTTTTATTAATTAAAATAAATTTTTGCAATTATTAAATTTTATATTCATTTATATTTTACTAGATTTTTCTTTTATATAATTTTTTTATTTTTTAAGTCATATAAAATAACAAAATTACTCTTCTGACAAAAGTACACGTAATTTATTAAAATTACTTATTCATATTTTTTAACTTAATTTATTTTTTTTATAATTTTTAATATTAATTTTTAGTTCAAATATTTTTAAATTTTAATAGATTCTAAATTATTATTTATAATTTTTAGTTTTTTAAAATGCCGTAAAATGAAAAAATTATCCATGCGAAAAAACTATGTATAACTTTCAATATTATATATTTTTTAATTTAGTTTTGTTATATTTTTATTTTTTTAATATTAACTTGTTTTTAATTCTTATTTTACATATTTTTATATTTTATTATGCCTAGTTTGTATATGTGGGAGTGACTGTGTTGTTGGCTAAAAAGAAAGATGGTCGTGTGAGGTTGTGTGAGAATACCGACATCTCAATAAAGTGACTATTAAGAATAAATATCTTTTTCCTAGGATAGATGATCTAATGAATCAGTTGATAGGAGGTTGATTGTGTCTTTTCTAAGATAGGTATGAGGTCGGATTACCACCAGATTCGTGTAAAGAGACATTTCAAAGACTGCGTTTAGAACGCGTTATGAGCATTATTATGGTGTGACCAATTCCTTGGTTGTGTTTATGGACTATATGAACATGAGATCATCACCCATACCTTGATACGTTTGTGGTTGTGTTTATAGATGATGTCTTTGTGTCTCTAACATAAGGGAATAACAGTTGAGAATTTAAGGACAGTGTTGCAAACCCTTAAAAAGAACAATTGTATTCTAAGTGTTGTCAAAGTGTGAATTTTGATTAGAGGAAGTGAGTTTCTTAGGACACTTTATTTCCAAAGGAAGAATTGTTGTAGACCCACTAAGGTAGAAATCATATATATATTACAGTGGGAAACACCTAAGTTAATGACTTAGATTAGGAGTTTCTTGGGTGTAGTAGGGTATTATAAGAGACTCATAGATGTGTTCTGTAAAATAGCTTTGCCTTTAACTCGTATTACCCGAAAGGGACAGTTTTTTTGTGTGGGATTCCCAATGTAAGGATAGTTTCCAACAAATGAAGGATAGGTTAACATCTGCACCTGTGTTAGTGTTACCTAACCCAAGTGATCATTTTAAAGTGTATTATAATGCTTCTAAGCAAGTTTTAAGAGGTGTGTTGATGTAACATGGTCAAGTAGTAGCTTATGTTTCTAGGCAAGTGAAATTTCATGAAAGGAATTATCTCACTGATGACTTGAAGTTAGTAGCGATAGTGTTTTCCTTGAAGATTTGGAGGCCTTATCTTTTTGGAGCTAGGTTTGAGGTGTTTAGTAATCATAAGAGTTTGAAATATTTGTTTAATTATAAGGAGTTAAATATGAAGCAGCGTAAGTTGATGGAATTTCTTAAGGAATATGATTTTGAGTTGAGATACCACCTAGGTGAGACCAATGTAGTGGTTGATGCCTTAAGTAAGAAGTCTCTTCATGTTTCAGCTATGATGGTTAGGGAGATGGACTTTACTGAGTAGTTTAGAGATTTTAGTTTAGCTTGGGACGATACCCCTGAAATTATAATTTTGAAGATATATAGTAGTTTGATGGACTAGATTAAGGAAGGTCAGAAGGTTATGCACCTCTTAGACAGAGGAAATTGATTGCTCAGCATAGCGATATAGGGTTTAGCAAAGGGAATGATGGAATTTTGAGGTTCCAAGATAGGATTTATGTTGGTAACATCCCAGAGCTTCGGAGGGTGATCTTAGAAGGTCATAATTGTGGTTTGAGTGATCAATTGATCATGTGACACCCTCTCGGGGCCACTGGTGGTAATGGTTACTTAATGGTAATTTCAGTGAGAAAATTAAAAATTTTAAACACACATTGTATTTAAACATACAAACACTTGACATTTATAAATCAGAGATTTCAGACTATCTCCTGATAACTCCTTAGTCATCTACTCAGTATCGGTAATTTCTTTGGCATACCACTTTCCCCGTCCACGTGTCTTGGGTCATTTTCCAAAATTGAAATCTCCCAGAGTAATCTCTTTATCATCTATAGATTCATCGAAGTAGGAAAAAAAATACAAAAAATAAAAATACATAGAAAGGGTGAAAACCTCGTATCACGAGTTTTATCGCGACAATCGCACAAGTAAAATAAAAATAGATAATTTATACATAGACAAATAGTAATTTTAGTAATAAGACAATAATTGTTCCCATGCATTAAATAAGTCCACGGTGATGATTTCCCATGCAATATATGGATATAGCTGAATAAAAGCCAAAGACATTTCTGTCAATACAAATGTTAGACTTCAAAGAAGTCGAGTGATAATAATTTATCACGCCAAAAAGTCTTAATAAAGACGACTATACCAGGTCAAAACTTAATAGTTTTACGGCATCAAAAGCCCCATGACTACCAAGTCAACGACTAATATAAGTCCAGGTTATGTTGAAAACCAGCTGACAGTAATTTGTCAGGTCTACGTCATGCATGAATGCAACAGTATATGTAAACCCAACATATCACTATCACAATCCAAATCATGATCATAATCTTAATACATCAAATCATTTCATATGTAATATATATTAATATATAATCAATCTTAAGAACAAATTGATCAAACTCTCATCTAAGAGTTTAATCCACAATTCATGGATTTATCAAAACTCATTACAGAATCTTCCCCTTACCGTTATAAAATTCTCTTCAAAGCTTCTGAATAATCTCTTCTCAATTATAAATTTACACCAAAAAACTCATCAAACATAAATTCTATAACTAATAACTCAAAACATAATTACTTAACAAAATAAACCTCTTTTATTTCCTATTTAATCATTACGATTTTTAAGGATAAAAAGGGATAGGATAACTTGATTTTCAAAACTCATTTTGTTAAACATGATTATACAAGTATACAAAACATACCCAAAAGCAGAAGTACTTATTTAGAGTATTTAACATTGCACGTATTTCATTTGTATTATAATCAAAGATTGAAAGTCGTCAGAGCCAACAAAATCAATCATTACCGGAGACTGAAAGACGGCAGTGCCATCTAAATCAAGTCTATTATTAACTAGAGATCGAAAGACGGCTGGGCCATCTAAATCAGATCTTTTATTTATTAGCACTCATAATCAGAGATTAAAGACGACTGAGTTAGCTAAATTGAATTTTCTGATTATTTAAACGGATTAGTGATATTGATTAATTAAATATTAGAGATTGAAGCGAGACAGAGCCAACTGGATCAATCGTCTAATATCTATAACTGGTGATTATTTATTATCTTTTCTACAAGTTTTAATAGATAATACATCGCATTGTTCTCAAGTAAGAGAGGTGGAACTTATCTCTTAAATACCAAGTCTTACCTTAGTCAAAACTTTCCAAAACATGTTTTATTTATCAAACTCCTGAAGCCAATAGATTTTAAACCAATTCTTATACATGTTAAGAATAATTATACAAGCCTATATATTAATTTTCGAAAACATATAATCAAAACATAATTAGTTATGATTTATCTAAGAAAAACCTCCTATTTGGACATATAATGGGTTATTTATTAACAAAACACTATCTAAGCCAAAAGTACTTATCTAATTAAGCTATATCATTTGAACATGTGAAATTCATTAATTAAACTAAGACTAGAATATAAAACTATTTAAACTAATTACTACATAAAACATATATTATAAAAACTATTAAAAACTATATAAAAACTACTAAAAAGCTTCATTAAAAAAATCGCCTTGGAAATGCTTCATGGGAGGGATGAAAATTTATGAAAGGAAGGCCTCCTATTTATAGGAAAAATATGTTGTGGCTAATTGCACAAAAACCCCTCAAAATTACTTAATTACATAATATATATAATATAAATAATACAAATATGATCAAAGCTTTTCTACTAGCATGATAATGCTTAAAAATGGGTCCCACATGGTGTATAAAAACCGCCCTCATGGTCCATATGTGTAGAAAGAAAATTACAATTTTGCCCTTATGGTCAGTTAAAGTCATATAATGAACTTAGCCATATTTTGGACATTTCAGAAGGTTTTAATATAAAAAAATTCAAAAAATTCAAAATAATATCTCTGAAAAAAGAAAATTAAAATAAAAATATTTTGGGTAATTAATTCGAAACAGATTGCACAGCGTGTGGATATGCTGTCTTGAATCCGGTGGAATTTCATGCTAAAAACTTAACCTTAACCTATTTTGCCAACACATGTAATATCTATCCATTCATATTTCCAAGATTATCTCCACAAATAATAAATTCTAATACAGTTGTTTAACAGATAAACAAAGCACACAGAAACGTGAAAATAACACTGGAACGTGTATATTTTCGCAAAAAACCGAAATACTGAAATTACGGGCTGTTACAGTTCACTTTAGAGGCACAAAGATGTACTAGAATCTTAAGAAGATGTTTTGGTGTCCTGGAATGAAAAAGGAAGTGATATAGTTTATGTAGTCTTGTTTAGTATGTCAGAAGGCTACGATAGAACACCAGAAACCTTCAGGTTAATTTCAATCTTTGAGTATCCTAGAGTAGAAATGGTATAATATCTCTATGTATTTTGTGGTAGGACTTCCTAGAACTCCATCAGGACCTGATGCGGTTTGGGTTGTTGTGGACAAATAAATCACTACAAGAAAATGCGGCGTTACCGATGGCCAAAACCCATCGGTAATGCAAAAAAAAATCGTCGGTAACGGAGAATTACCGACGGTCTCATGCCCGTCAGTAATATGATCGTCGCAAACAACAATAAGCCCGTCGGTATTTACCGACTACACCCGTCGGTGAATGACCGTTGGCAACTTCCGACGGACATGACCGTCGGTAATTACCAACGGTCAAGACTGTCGCTAATTGCAGACGGTGATTAACGACGTGTAAGGCCGTCGGTAATTCGTTCTATAATTTTTTTAAAAAATTTTAATTAATTAATTAATTAGTTATTTAATTATTTAATTATTAAATTATGTATTTATTTATTTATTAAATTATTTATTTAGTTATTTATTGATTTAATTATTAAATTATTAAATTATTAAATTATTAAATTATTAATTTAAAAATAATAAGAAACGTGATAACGTATACTAAATACCAAAGTAAAAAAGAAATGTAATATAAATGAAAAATATCCTCACGAAATCAAAATATAAAAAACATAAGTCAAAACATATAAACTAATAATCCTGATCATGCATGAGGTGGTATAAACCATCAGCGTCATCGACATCATCAGCACCATGAAGCGGCTGTGGCGGAGGCAGCAGCTGATGATCCGTTTCTCGTACATCTTTTCCTGTCGCTCCAGCACCTTAGCCAACAACGCGTTCATCCAACGGTTCTCCTCCTAGAAAGCGGCCAGTCTCCGCTTCACCTCGGCAAACTCTTGCTCATCCACAGTAGAGCGATGACTGCCACTATTCGATGACGATTCGATGTTGAGGCGACTGATCCCTTTCTTGTAGTTGCTGGCAAAGTCTCCAGCACCGTATAGGCGACCCTTCTTCTTGCCGCCAACAACATCTGCCCAAACGTTGAGCGGTACAGATGGATCCTCAGAGCTCTAAGACGGGGAACATGATGATGTCTAAAATCTAATCTGAGACATCCTCGCCTCAAAAAATCCTCCTGTCATGCATAAACAAACAAATAAGTCAATTTTTTTGTAAGAAAACAATATAAACATTATTACAAAAATATTCATTATATTTAATAATTACTTAGGTCTGCCTCGACCGATCGTCCACGAAATCGCTGGTACTCTTCCTAACATGAGTTGCACGATGGAGCTCGTGCAACTGTACCTCTCAACCCAACTTCTTCGACTGTAATTAATTAATAAAAACATGAATAAATAATAATAATAATAATAATAATAATAATAATAATAATAATAATAATAATAATAATAATAATAATAATAATATAACACGTACAAGTCGAGCTGCGTGCTGCGCCTGACTGACGGAACCTCCTGTGTGCAAGCTTCTACCCTTCTCAGAGGCTCTGTTCTTCTTGGCCTTCATGCGGATCAAGTTGAACTCATCAGAGTTCCAGTACTCTACCAGCCTCTGCCAGATATGATCTCCTATCTAATGGGGCTGTCCCCTGAGGTGGGCAAATTTAAGCATATCAGAGAGGCGGTGGGAGGCCTTCATATGAAAGTTCTTCTCGATCCGCTCCTCATCCTCAGTCCTCCAAGCACATCTCTCCTGTATCAATATAAGACATTATTAAACATAATTGAAATGTATGAAAAAAAATATGCAATAAAATAAAAATTGCAACTTACTTTGAAAGATGCAAACATATGATCCCGCTCCTGCTCAACCATCGTCCCCCAAGTGGGCCAAAACCCCGAATAATTCTCCTCAATTGTTGCTGTGATAGCCTTCACAGCTAGTTTTCAGACAAGGAACTTGAACCATAAAAACATGTCAAACAAAAACATATATACATACATGTAAATTATTAAAAACTCGACCCAAAAAAATGTAAATACTTACCATTTACCAGTCGGGCTGATAATAACTCGACCATCATGCAGCATCTCAAGATCCTCAACCTCCTGCTGCTCAACCTCGTCCTACTCAACCTCGGTCTGATCAGGTGTATTGCCCGTACTATAGTCATCCTCAGACTGGTGAGCATCGGGCATCATCTCAGACACAACATGAGAAATAGAAGTGCCATGTGTCTGTTGGAACCCCGGGTTGGGGATCATGTAAATGGAAGGAAAATGGGGTGTTGGTGCAACCAAAGGAGCCTGTGTAGGTGCCGAAGGTGCTGGAGCCTATGCAGATGCTAAACGTGCTGGAGCCTGTGTAGGCGTAGATATAGATGGACGTTGTGTAGATGACAACGTCAAAAACCTAGTAGGGTCATGCCTAATAATGTTCGGCCTCCTACGACGGGGGGTTGATGGCCTTCCCCTTCCCTTTACCACCAGTAGGTGGTCAGATCCTGATCCTGATGCCATGTCTATAGAGCAATTCAACAATAATAGTCATAAAATATTATATTTAAACATAACAATATTAAAAATAAATTCATAATCATAAACAACAAGTTATGAAAATAACTGACAAATTAAAATATATTGTTAAACAATTATCTAATTGTACAAAGTTAAACAATTTTATTCTACCCATTCTGTCCACTCTACTTCGGCATCGTCTTCAAATCTTAATGCTACTGCCACTTCTTCATTTAATTCCTCATCTCCATCCACTTCTTCATATGTGATTGGATTGTCACGTAGGCGAGAAATGGGTTCCACTTCATTTACTACATTTACATGAGACATCTCATCCACTTGATATGCCACTTCTTCCCATGGATCATCTGCTTCAATGCGACCCCTTGGTTTTGTCTTTATTGCGACATACCAACCTTTTTTGTCACTTCGAGCTGATGGATAAGGGACATAATACACTTGTCTTAGATTTTGTGCCATAATAAACAGATCAAACATTTGGTATCATCTGCTCATGCAAATGCCCACAGTATTATATTTTTGATTCACTTTTGTGTCTCTATTTGACGGATCAAACCAATTAGAATAAAATAACACTGTTCTTTTAGTATAGTCTAAAGTATTGTACGCCAGTTCATATATATGTTGAATCACGCCGTAGAAGTCGTCTTCACCTCCACTATTCATTATTTTTCCCTACTGTTTTTGACTGAGTTTGAAATTTATATCCGTTTACGAAAAAAGTGTGCCATTCTTTTACACGTGAACGAGGACCATGAGATAAATTTCTCAAGTGTTGGATTTTAGGGGATTGTGCCTCACTGTACACCTATGTATACACCATATGCAAACAAATTATGATTCCTTTTTCAAACAATCTTTTGTATTTTCAAAAAATAAATAGTTCAAATAGGACTAAAAATACATACCTGGTTCCTAAACCATATTGGGAAATATTCATGAATATAGGCAGAAGAGTCTTGTTCCCTTGTGGGCTTAGTTAACAAGAATGCCCTGATCAAGTTATTATCAAATAAATGATCATGAGTATATATGGATAAAAGAAATTGAAAGTGGTCAAAATGATACATACGTAAGGTATGGTGACACTTCGGTACAGTTGATCAACACGTGAACATGGGCTGACTTGAACTCTTCTCCCGTTAACCAGTGAGTCAACTCCTTTCCAACATGATGGCCGGGGAGGCCAAAGACTAATAAGGCTAGCGGGTGTCTTTCACTTTCAATTTCTATTTCATTCCTATTATTTGTTGGTGTCAACATGAAGTTCGTAAAATAATGAGAACAAAAATGGATTGTTTCACGGTGTAAGTAAGTTGCACAAATAGATCCTTCAACCCTGACCTTATTTTTCACCGATCGTTTTGAGTCACCCATAAATCTATAAAATAACAAATGAATATCTATATTAAAGAATACTTTATTATATTACCTTTCGAATGGATACATCCGTCTATATTGAACCGGTCCACCAAGCCTAGCTTCATGTGTAAGATGCACTAGGAGATGCTCCATAGAATCAAAGAAAGCAGGGGGAAATATTCTCTCCAACTTACAAAGAATGACTGGTATGTTTTGCTCCATCTTTCTAAGATCATCCTCTCTCAATGTTGCAAAACGCAAATCTTTAAAAAATTGGCTGAGTTCAGTAAGTGGATTTAAAACATTTGATGGCAAGGAACTAAATGCAATAAGAAGTAAACACTCCATGAATACATGACAATCATGGCTTTTCATCCCAATCATGGTTCCATTGTTCACATCAGCACATCTCACCAAATTAGAAGAATAACTGTCTGGCATCTGTAAACACACCAAATTGTCTAGTTTTATGGCGTAATTTTAGCACTTAAACATGTCATTTTGTGATATTTAAAATATAAAAGTGCTTACTCATGCCCCATTTTGCAGAAATATCATAAAGACATCACTCAGAGCAAAAGATTTGAGAATGGATCAAAAATTGGAAAGTTTTATAGATTTTTGGCATTTCTGGACAAGAGGTATGGCTTGACACTCAGTCAGTACGGTCATACCTATGCAAGAGCAGCAGTAGGGGCGTACCCCCTTAGTCAGTACAGCCTGATGCTGATGAAAAAGTTCAGTACGACTGAACCAAAGGCAGTACGGCCGTACACATTTGCTGTCAGGGAGTGTAGAGTGCACAAGTACGGGCCAGTGTCGAAAACAAGGTGTGATGCGGTCGTGTATAATCGCAGTACGCCGTACCTAAGCCCAGAACCCATAGATTTGAAGCCAGTTGACCTAATTCGCATCCCAGCCTATAAATAGATGGTCTTGGCAACCTTTTGAGAACTTTTTAACCTCTTGACGAATTTTGATTCTCTGCCCACTCTCTAGAGAGTTTCTCACAAATCCCTTGCTAATTCATTGAGTTTTGATTCCTTGGAGCTTCTTGCCAATCCTGTTTTGCTGCTGGAGCTCGTGAGGACGTAAAGAACGTGCTTAAGGACCGTCGTCATACCGAAAGGGTGTCCCGGTTTAGACTTATACTCTTTATTATGGATTTCTATGGCTTTATGTATGAATTTATATTATTATCATTTGTCATGAGTAACTAATTCCATCACTAAGGGTGATGGGGGATCCTTTACTATGTTATTGATATTTATTTAATTAGTTTTATGATTTTTTAGTATTCTATTGATTGTTATATCCCTAGCATGTTTAATACTATAAGGCATGATCAACCTTTAATTAGTTGACTTAATTGGCGGCGATCGTACCACAGTTAGTTAACGGAACTCTAGGAATAAAAGAACTCGTATTTTATGCCGGATCAAGGATAATTGCTTGTTTCTAATCAGTTATTAGATTAACAAACTCACAATTGCTTAATGCTCTATCCTTTAATGTTCTTGCATGATCAAACTGGGTAGTTATTAGGAAGAAGACTATTGACATTGCATGATCAGTGGATGTTAGTAATTTTAGAGTGAGTGATTAGCTTTCAACCTGGAATTAGAACTCATAATAATTAATTAGTAAATTTGGGAGCTAAATATTGATGAACCCGGTTCCCCTAGGTCTTCCATAATTGTCTTAACTCGTTCTTGCGCATCGTTTGAATTACTATTCTATTCCAGTGTTAATTCGTGCAATTTTCTATCACAACCTTCGTTAGCCTGAATTACATAGAGTCTTTATTACATTGGTACTCGCGCATTCCCTGTGGGTTCGACATTTGGAGTCTTAAATATACTCCACTATTATTACGAGTGACGATCAGGTACACTTGCCTGAGGCGCAACAAGTTTTTTGGCGACGTTGCCGGAGAATGTTTTAGCGATATTAATTGAATGAGATTCTAGTTACTTTAGGCATTTTATTTTGTCTATTTATTTTTCTGTTTCTTTTTATTTTATTTTCTGATTTTATCTATATTTGTTTAAAATTAGTTTTTTTTTCAAAGTAAGGAAATGAGCTTCGTTAAAACCTTCGATGCAAAACCCACCTTAGGGAAAAATACCTAGAAAGAAAAAGAGTACTCCTCTCTGCTTTTATTTAAAAATGAGAAAAAGATAGTTACAAGAAGACATGGGTGGATTAAACCAGGACAAAACAAACTAACATCCAGAGAACCTATAACTTGGAAGATCTATCCTATTACGGAAAAATTCCTCCTTAATGAAACTAGGGATAACATCCCACCAAAGGAAGCCTTGAGTGGTGGTACCAAGCTTAGCTAGCTTATCTGCACAAGAGTTGTCTTCCCTATAAATATGAGAAAAAACAAAAGACATGGTACTAGTGAGGTGTAAGCAATTCAACCAACGCTGACGAAGTTGCCAGGGAACAATGTTTAAATTCTTGAAAAAAATCAATCACCAATTTGGAATCACATTCTAGCCATAAATTATGCTAACCTTTACGGTAAGCAATTTCTATGGCCATCATCGCACCGGTTAGCTCAGTAGAGAGGGTCGAGGAGACACACAAATTTAGAGTAAAGCACCCTAAAACTGCTGCACTTTTGTCTCTAAATATGCCACCGCAAGCTGACAGGCCAGGAGAACCCTTAGTAGTACCGTCTGTATTTACCTTAATCCAGTAACACTTTAGAGGGTGCCAAACAACTTCTTTAATAGTTGGGGCTTTAGCACACCTAACAGTAATGCCAAAATGCTTCAAGATTATAAGCTCCGTACAATTAGAAGCCATGCAACCAGAAGATAGATTACCTGTTAAGGAAATGTTAGCATAAATCAAGTTTAGCAGAGATCTAACTGGAATACCTTTAGATTCAAATCTGAGCTGATTTTTGGAGTGCCAAATAGCCCAAACCACATTACAAATTCCAGATAAGATAACATCTGTGACTTGAGAGCTCCAAGATCTATTGCAAATAGCCAGGATAGAGTGAATAGACGATGTGTCAATGACCAAATTGAGACAACTACGCAACCAAGTCCATAACTGAGTCACAAACGGGCAGGGAAGGAAAAGATGATCTGGCGTTTCATAAGAAGAGCCACAATAACTGTACATAGAGACAATACAACAACCTCTCCTCCAAAGCTAATAGTCAGTAGGCATCTTATCATGAAGCAACCACCAAATGAAAAAAGATTTAGAGGGAGGGGTCGCCTTAGACCAGATAAATTTCCCCCAAGCATGGGATGAGAGAGAATCTTTGTGAATTTGGTATGCTGTTTTTAAACTCAAACTCCCAGAATCATGTTTCCCAAATCAATTTATCCGAGCTAGCGACTACAGGCATGACCACATTTCTTATCTTGTCAACTATATGAGGAAAATGAGTGCATAAATTAAAAGGAACTTACCAATGGCCATCTTGATAGAAATCCCCAACCGAAGCTGACAATTTATCATGCAAGTGGGCCGAAATATTCATAATATCAACAATGGGCTTAGATAATCATTTATCTCTCCAAAAATTAACAGAAGTGCCATCACCAAGGAGCCACCTAGAATTCTTCAAAACCGTGCCAACTAAACCTTTTATCCCAGACCAAAGAAAAGAGCTTAAATGGTGGGAAACAGGAGTATTGTGACGAATAGCTCTAGCTCTAAGCAATAAAGCCCAGTCTTTATCAGAAGATAATAGCTCCTAGCAAAGCTTAGTCATAGCTGCCTTATTAATAGATCTTAAAGGCCTTAAATCAAGGCCACCTTCCTGAACAGTAGCATAAACCTTATGCCAAGCCAACATAACCAATTTCCTAGCTTTAGTATTACCAGACCAAATTCCGCACATCAATTTAATTCTATTTTATTTTATTGTTCTAAGAACCACTCTAATTTGGTTTCCCTTGGTGTATGCACACTCGGTCTCAACATCCTGAATTAATATTTGATCCAGAGATTGAAATAACACTTCGTTTGTTGAGAAGACAGCAGCTAGCAATGAAGAACGAGCTCACATTGAACGAGTAGTTCACTCTAACTACGGATGTGGCAGACAGCGTCAACTATCTGGCAATTTTGAACTGAAGCCAACACTGATTTCAATGGTGTCCTCAGTGCAATTCTCTGGCTTACCTTCTAAAGACCCGAATGCTCATCTTAAGAGATTTCAAAATATTACTAATACTGTCAAGTGTTATGGTGTGACACCGGAGGCCATCAAGTTAAGATTGTTCTCATTCTCTCTGCAGGGGAAGGCACAACTATTGTTGGATTCACTTGCACCAAATTCCATTACCACCTGGGTGGACCTGAAAACTAAATTTCTGAATAAATATTTCCTTCCCGCAAAATCTGCAAAGCTAAGAGCTGACATATCTGGGTTCGCTCAAAATGAAAGAGAATCAATGCATGAGTCATGGGAATGATTTCAAGATCTGCTTAAGAGCTGTCCTCATCATGGTTTTACCAAATGGCAATTGGTCCAAATTCTATATAATGGTTTAACAATGCAGACTAGAGGTGCTGTAGACGCTGCTTGTGGTGGATCTTTCGAAAAGAAGACACCCACTGAGGCTTATGAAATAATGACTAAAATGGTTCAGAATAATGCTCAGTGGTCTGCAGGAGAAAGACAAACCGGAAGAAAGACCCAGTAGGCAGGAATTTATAAGGTAGACACAAACATAGCCCTCGAAGCCAAATTGGAAGCAATGACCAAGAAGATATAGACTTTAATGGCAATGCAGACTCAGTCTAATAACAATGATTGGGGATGCATGTCAATTGAGAGCCAATTGGAAGAAGTCAATGTTGTTGGCAAAAGGGATTTTGATCCAAAGGCCGGAATGCAAGAAGCCATGCTGAAATATATGCAAAGACACAACCATCCTTGTATGGGAGTTTTAGCTAGTTTCATGGAAAAAAACTGAAGATAGGCTTAAGGCCTTTGAAACCAAGACAACTAGAGCCTCCTGTAATTTTTGTGGAGTAATCGGTCGTGATTCTAAAGACTGCACCGAAGAGGTGAACTTCATAGGAAACAAGGCACGGAATGACCCCCACTCCAACACTTATAATCCAGGATGGAGGAACCACCATAATTTCTCATGGGGAGGTTAACAGAAATCACAAGGCCAGAATCAGAATACCTACAAGCCTCCACATTTGCATAATCGAGCCCAAGGTGATAGAGGTCCCAGTTGGAATGACTTTAACAACTTAGTGGGACAAGTGGATGAGAGGTTCAATACTCTAAAAAAATTAATAGGTACCACTACAGAAGGCCAGAACTCAATAAAAGACCCAGTCTCAACCTTGGTAAATTTAATGACTCAAAGGGAAAAAAGAGCACTTCCAAGTCAAGTAGAACTAAATCCAAATGAGAAGTGCAATGCAATCTTTATGGCAAAAAAGGAACCAGTTAGTACAATTAAGGACATTTCAGAGGGAAGTGAAGAAAAGAAAGCTAAAATTGAGCCTCAGCAGGTAAGTAACTCTTCTCCCTAATGTCCTAAAAATTCTTTTAATGATAGGTAAGCAATTAAGTTGTTAGAAAAACTTAGAAAATTGCATGGCAATATTCCTTTTGCTGAAATTGTCTCTAAAGTGCCTAAATATGTGAAGTTTTTAAAAGAAATAAGTTTTAATAAAAATAAATTGGAAGAGGTAGAGACAGTAAACTTAAATGAAGATTGCTCTACGATGCTAATGAATAAATTACCACCTAAGCTTAAAAATCCAGGGACATTTGTTGTTCCTTGTTCAATAGGTAATAATTCTTTCAATGCACTATGTGATTTGGGTTCAAGTGTGAATCTAATGCCCCTGTCTGTTTTTAGAAAATTAAATTTGCAGGAACCACAACCTTCTAACATGTCTTTGCAGCTAGCTGATAGAACTCTTGTTTACCCAAGAGGAATAACAGAGGATGTGCTAGTTAAGGTGGGAAAATTTATTTTCCCAGTTGACTTTGTGGTTTTGGACATGGAAGAAGACACGGATGTTCCTATTATATTGGGACGACCATTTTTGGCAACAGGAGATGCCACTATTCAAGTAAAGAAGGGAACTATGACTCTAAGAATTGAATATGAAGAGGAGGTATTTAAAATTTATAATGCTAACAAAGCTTCCTCCTCTAGTGCATCTTGTTGTTTCTTGCAGGATATTGAGCTCAAACAAGCTAAAGAAAAAGGAGAGCAGGTTGAGGAGCAAGATACCAACTCCAATGAACAGAACAAGGACATAACCCCTTCCTTGGTGTTAAAAGCACTCTGTTTACCAAAATTCGAAGGACTACCTAGAGAGGATCTTATCTTTCATACATTGAATTTTTATGACTTGATTAAGACTGACAGTTACCGAGCAACCACCACAAATGAGATAAGACTAAAGCTATTCCCTCTCTCTCTCTCTCGGAGGAGTGGCTAAGCAATGGTTCTCAATTTACCCTAAATGTCACTTCGAATCATGGGAGGAATTAATAGAAGAGTTTGTCAGGACGTTCCAGTCCATATTTGAAAAAGACAAAAGTGAGCATATCCAAGGATTTAAACAATTAGAGGGTGGTACTTCTGAAGAATTTGCTAGTTTTGAAACAGACTCATATATTATTTCAAAGGTGTTAACTCTACAATTGAAGGGAACAACAGGGCAAGATCATATTCAACACATGAGACAGTTCTGCAAAAAGATGAGGAATGCTAAATATAGGAACTTGTCTCCAAATGAAGCAAAATTGAAGATCTTCCCATTTTCATTAGATGAGGAAGTAAAAATATGGCTATATCTCCTGATAGCTGAAGAAATAGAGACATGAAATGACTTAGTGAAGAAATTTATCAAGACATTCTCACCAATTATGAGAAACCCAATTTACATCTGTGATGAATGTGGGTGCACAATGAACCTACCAAAGAAGTGCTCAGGCCCTGCTTGGATGGATCAATCTGATAAAGACAACTACATTGCAGTCCTCCCCAATGGAAAGAAGATAAAAGGTAACATCAAAGAAAGGCAATTGCCCGCTGAGGACTAATTCTATGTCCTTCGAATCGTCAGGCTCAAGACGTTAGACAAGCGCTAACCAGGAGGCAACATGAGGTTACTAACATTTCTTTTTCTTTTTATTATTATTATTATTATATATTCTGTTTTTATTATTGTTATTATTTTTTGTTAATTATTAAAAATACAAAAAAAATGAAAAAAATTTGAGAAAAAAAAATCTTTCTGGAAAACCAGTATGTACGGGCGTACCTATTTTTAGGCATGGTCGTACCTCACGACTTCATCATGAACACGGAGAAACAGGTCAGTACGGCCGCACATATAACCAGGTACGGTCGTACCCCGTGTCCAGAGGCTGAAAATAAAAGGCAACAGTGAGAGGTAAGGGCGTACCCTACCCCCATATGCCCAAATCCTCTCCACTCAAGCACACTCTACTCTCAATTTCTTCGTATTCTTCACTCCAAGACTATCCAGGTACTGATTCTAAACTCATTTCTTGGATTGGATGACTGTTTTACTGGTTATTTTTAGTTTCTAGATGTTTTAAGTTTTTCATTTAGTTTAATTTTGATTTTAGTAATTTAGGAGTTGTTTGGGCTAGGTTTTGCATGCTTAGAGACCCTAGGAATGATTAGCAACTTGTAATTGAGACTAAAAACTAAGAAAATATGATCATAAGGTAGATTTTTCACAAAATCGTAGCACAATACGGTCGTACCTATCAAGGACAGGCCGTACTGAAGGTCGTACTGGCAGCATTAGGATTGAAAATCTGACACAAGTACGGGCGTACCTGTTGTAGAGTACGGCCATACATAATGCTAAAGTTAGGTCGGTACCTGTTGTTTAATTTAGGGCATACAGAGACACTGAGTACGGTCGTACCCCACAAAGTACGGTCGTACCTATCACAGAATCTTGCATAAATCTTCTAATTTTTTCTATTTTTCTATTTTTGCAGGAAATGTCTAAGCGCCAAAGAGGTGAGGCCTATTCTTCTACAGTAGCACGCCTCTCCAGATCCGTACCCTCGTCCATCCCGCAACAGTTTCGAGAGGCATATAGAGAGCTGCGGGAGTACCATATGCACACGTAGCGACATTTGAATTTCGATGCCCTCGAGCAGGTTGGCCTGCAAGAGGAGGTACATGCCTTGCTGCAGCGTATTGGATGGCATCGGGCAGCACCAGTGAGGCATCCCACTCATGTGGAGGTAGTCCTGGACTTATTGGCCACTTGTGGCTATCACATGCATGACAGGGAGCCCGAGCATCCAGGCATGGAGGATGAGCCAGATCAAGAGCTGGTTGTTACATTCTACCTCCGTGGGACCCACCACATGCTGACCCTAGCCGATTTTAACTCGCGATGGGATTTGAGACGGAGGATAAGGTACAGACCCCAGAGTATTTCAGAGCCTTCTTGGAGATACCAGAGGGATGGCAGGATTCAGAGAGCTGGCGAGCTCTCACTGGGGACGCTCACTATATCCCAAGCCGCGCTAAGGCAAGCAAGATTCAAGACCCAGCTGTGCGGACAGTGCACATGTGTCTAGCCCATTCCATTAACGGGAGAGCCCTTAGTGACAGGACAATCACCCGACCAGATCTTTTCCTTTTGTGGGCCATGACGGATGGCCAGGGCCACAGATGTGACGCATGGTTGTTTCTCCTGCGCACATGCATTCAGACGAACCTCCACCTGCAGACCCAGAACACCGGCCACTTTGTGATAGGCTTGTTTATTTCCAGACTCGCCACGAACGTTGGAATGCATGCCAGAGTAGAAGGTACGAACATAGAGATGGAGCCTATCTCTTTAACGACCCTCTGTAACATCAGTGTTCTGCAGAGACTGGGCCACAGGGACTATGAGGTAGTCAGGCTAGTGGAGTAGCAGCAGTAGGATCAGGCTGCAGACTTTGAGCCCCTAGCAGAGGAGCATCCTGTACCACCACCACTGCAGCCAAAGCCAACACCACAATGCCACTCCTACTAGGATGTTATGACGCATCTCGACGAGATGCAGATCAGTTTACAGGAGCATCGGGCCCATGTGGATCAGCAGCTTGCAGCCATTTTGGAGCACCTTCAGCGGCTCTAGCCACAGCCGCTTACCGAGTGATGCAGGACCTTATTTTCTTTTCTCTTTTAGTACTTAGGCATTTGCTTCTGTATTAAAAAGAGATTTATACATATTGGCATTCTCGCAGGATACATTTCATTTTATTGCTTTTAGTTTTATTATGTTATCTTATTTTCTTTTTATTTTTTTCTATTTTGTTTCTAAAATTTTTAGTTGTTTTGATGCACAGTTTTTGCGCCCACTTACCAGCTTCATCGGTATTGGGAAAGGAAACATCAAATTTTGTTCATATCCCTATTCAATTTGCTCGTGATAGTTTTCAGAGGGGAGTCTCTTTCCAACTTCTTTTATTTTATCACAATTATCTTTAATTTCTTTTATCCTTTTTTGTGCTTGATCTATCTTAGTAGTAGTGAGGACACTGTTAGAATCAAGTATGGGGAGAGATTTTATATTTTGATTATTACTTGGCTATGCTTACAATTGCTTATAATTATAGAGAACTTTAAATTTTTGCTGATTTAGGGGCTATTAAATTTATTTTTTTTTACAACTTGTGATTGAAATAAGTTGATTGCTAGTATTATAATTTGCTGAGAATCAGCATTGAGGTTCTATAAGTTTCAATCCTCTGTATTAAATGTGAGATTTGAGCCCGAAACAAGAGGCCACATCATACTCTTTGCCTCTTTTCTTTGTTGAGTGATATGTTTTTCCACGATTATACATTCTGCAATTTGTGCTGAGACCATTATAAAGCGAATAAAAGTTTGTTTTTGTGTGAATTGAGAAAGGGCAATTCTTAAAAAAAATTCACGCCACTTCTATTTTGAAATTATCTTACAACTAGTTGCCCACTTTTGTGCCTAAAATTATATTTCTTTGGCACCCCTTCTTGTTATTATTGACTATTATTTTGTAAGGGTAACCATGGGAAGTACTCTTTAAGAGCAATTAGTGGCAGAAATCAAAAGAATAATGTTATGATCCCTTACATTTATCTATAAAAAGAAGGTTGAGTATCAATTTCCCCTCCTGAGTTATTAAAAAATGTTTATTTATTGCATTAATGCACGAAAGGAGGAAAGGAAAGGAAAAAAAAAAGAAAAAGCATTGAAAAGAATATTTTTATTGTGATAGTGCCTTCAGAAAATACAAAAAAAAAATGCATTAATAAAAAATTTGGGGATTCTTGCCTGCCCTTTAAAAGTGAAAAAGAAAATGGTTATTTGTTTTGGTTGATTTGTTTCTGACCCCTTTGCATGACATTTTCTTTATCTTATCCTACCTAACATTATTACCTTGGCCCCATTACAACTAATGAAAAACCCTCATTCCTCTTTTACATGATAAATAGGCTTTAATAGTAGAGTTTTTGTCAATGTACAAGGCTATGGTAATGTTACTTCATTGGAAAAAGTTGAGCGTTAATGACTATACTTGTAAACACTTTGAAAATTGTGAGAGTGTGACTTGTAAATCACATATTGTTGACTTATGTAAACTTACACCTCTAATTGGGCATTCTATTTATTGGCAATTCTTATGATATCACCTTGTTGTCTTACTTGTGTTTCTGCCCCTACTCAGTGAAAGTAGTTTCTACTATAATTACCAAAGTAATTTGCTTGAGGGCAAGCAAAGCTCAAGTGTGGGGATGTGTTAACACACCAAATTGTCTACTTTTATGGGGCATTTTTAGTACTTAAACATATCATTTTGTACTATTTAAAGTATAAAAATGCTTACTTATGCCCTATTTTGCAGAAATATCAGAAAGACAACACTCAGAGCAAAAGATGCGAAAATGGATCAAAAACTGACAAGTTTTGAAGATTTTTGGCATTTCTGGACAAGAGGTACGGCCTGACACACAGTCAGTACGGCCGTACCTATGCAAGAGCAGCGGTAGGGGAGTACACCCTTGGTCAGTACAGCCTAGCGCCGATGAAAAAGTTCAGCACGGCCGTACCAAAGGCAGTACGGCTGTACATATTTGCTGTCAGGGAGTGCAGAGTGCATAAGTACGGACCAGCATCGCAAACAAGGTGCAGTACGGTCGTGTATAATCGTAGTACGACCGTACGTAAGCCCAGAACGCACAGATGTGAAGCCAATTGACCTAATTCGTATCCCAGCCTATAAATAGGCAGTCTTGGCTACATTTTGAGAACATTTTAACTTCTTGATGAATTTTCATTATCTGCCCACTCTCTAGAGAGTTTTTCACAAATCCCTTGCTAATTCATTGAGTTTTGATTCCTTTGAGCTTCTTGTCAATCCTGTTTTGCTGTTGGAGCTCGTGAGGACGCAAAGAACGTGCTTAAGGACTGTCGTCATACCGAAAGGGTGTCCCGGTTTAGACTTATACTCTTTATTATGGATTTCTATGGCCTTATGTATGAATTTATGTTATTATCATTTTTCATGAGATGCTAATTCCATCACTAAGGGTGATGGGGGTCCTTTACTATGCTTTTGATATTTATTTAATTAGTTTTATGAGTTTTTAGTATTCTGTTGATTGTTTTATCCCTATCATGCTTAATCCTATAAGGCCTGATCAACCTTTAATTAGTTGACTTAATTGACAGCGATCGTACCACAGTTAATTAATGAAACTCTAGGAGTAAAAGAACTCGCGGTTTGTGCCGGATCAAGGATAATTGCTTGTTTCCAATCAGTTATTAGATTAACAAACTCACCATTACTTAATGCTATATCCTTTAATTGCCTTGCATAATGAAACTGCGTAGTTATTAGGAAGAAAACTATTGACATTGCATGATCAGTGGGTGTTAGTAATTTTAGAGTGAGTGATTAGCTTTCAACCAGGAATTAGAACTCATAATAATTAATTAGTAAATTTGGGAGCTAAGTATTGGTGAACCCGGTTCCCCTAGGCCTTCCATAACTGTGTTAACATGTTCTTGCGCATCGTTTGAATTACTATTCTATTTCAGTGTTAATTCGTGCAATTCTCTATTCACAACCTTCGTTAGCCTGAATAACATAGAGTCTTTATTACGTTGGTACTCGTGCATTCCCTGTGGTTCGACATTCGAAGTCTTAAATATACTCTACTATTGTTACGAGTTACAATCAGGTGCACTTGCCTGATGTAACACCCCATTTCTGGAGCGTTACACTATAATAATTAAATTCCTAAACGAGTAATTGGGCAATATAGATATACTGAAAAATAATAGTTTATTAAAAACTAAATATATTGATACGTACATAAGGTTATATATCTTTACGAAACCCATGTCTAGGGCCCACAACTTATATGACACATATACAGACTCTGACTCACTGGTTGTGACACGTAACTAAAGAGGGAGTTACTCTTACTGAGTACCCTCTATACACTCCATGATGCGGGCGATGCCTCCATCAAGTCCATGTTATCTACTTTATATGAAGAAGAACATACAACACAAGAAAATTAGAAGGAGCTAAGAAACACATTGCACACCATAAAAGTTGGGAAAGCAGGGATAGAAAGTATATACAAATGGCACACACAAGCACGCATAATAAATCCCCGTGTCTATCACCTTCACTATCTCTTAGGTTAGCATCACTATATCTTAGCCTAGTTCCATCCACTTCCTTCTCTCATCCTATAGCTCTGTTCGTATCTATTCCTAACTACTCTGTACCTCTACTAACTAAACTGTCAACTCTAATAGCATTTTCGCCCCTTTCACCACTCCTAGTCAATTACTTCGATTTCCACTATAGTTTATCAAGGTCTAACTTACAAGCTAAGGCCTAACGGTATTCTCCCAAAACTCCTATCACCTTAATAATTCATCTCAATCATAGGCAGAGTCAACAGTCAACAACAAAGCATATCTCAAACATCAGATTAGCACAGACAGCACATGGATCAATCCTAGCATTGCTATGGGCGACCATTAACTAACATATTATTTAGCAACATAGTCACACAGATACCAGCAATCATATATGGTCAGCATAGTCACACAATCACAACAATCATATTTAATCAGCATCACATCAATCAGCATCAGTCAACTATACTAGGTTAGTATCTATCTATAGATATCAATATATCATTCCTCTGATTGACAGACCTCTGACAACTGTCCTCAGCTATCACAGGTCACAGCCTCTCTCCTGAGGTGCTGCTGTTATCAACCACTAGTAGGGCTTGGGTCACCCTACGCACATATGTATACACTACTCTATCCTATAATCCTTAGAGTGTAAGGTTTCTTGCTCCCACCTGGTTAGAATATCGTTGAAGCCTCTGCCACTATCTGTACTCCTGCTGCACTCGCTACTTGCACTCCTACCTCTGAACCTACTACTCACGCTCCTATCTCTGAATCAGCTACTCACACTCTGTCTTTCGCTATTCTCCTCTCCCCTCTGAGGGTTCCCTACTAAGAGCTTTCTGATGCACAAGATCCTCACTTAAGGCAAGTGTAGAGCATACTTACTCCTTAGTGGCCCTCTAAGTCTCACTCCCTTCTCAATCTCAAGGATTAACTACTAAGGGTTTATTAATGCACAAGATCCTCATCAGAGGCAAATGCAGAGCATACTTAGTCCTGAGAAGAAGTTCCTAGAGAGAGAAGAGGTTTTGGCACAAATGGAAATGAATAGGTGAATGCCTATTTATAGGCGAGCTATAACTCCATCGCGTCGCGATGGACTCTTCTCACATGGTCCATCACGTCGCGATGGTACCTTCTAGAATCCTTTGGATGTACACGTCGCGAAGATCCAATGGTGATCCCATAGCATCGTGATGCTCACCTCACACAACTCCATCGCCTCACGATACACGCTTTTCTAAAATATCTAGATTTTCGCTTTCTAGAGTTTTCTAGGGTCTTCCACACCCTTTCGGGGTATTTTCGTCCTACTTACGGTTTTCTAGAACTTTCCTATGGTTTATGGATCCAACTTAAGCCCATTTTGTCCCTAATTAAGGTTTTTAACATCCGTTTGTTACCTAATCACCTCTCTAATTATACTTAAAATATTATTTAAGATTATTGGAAAAAACGGGATGTTACATCTGAGCCGCAACAATATCCGAAGTTCTTTTATCCACTGACAAACTGACTTAGCTTCCTCAACAGTTAAAGAGTAACATGCTTTGGGTTTCAGGGTTTTCCCATCCGATCGAGTCGTCAACTGAAAGTCCTTTTGCCTACAGTAAAGTGGTAAGTCTAGTCTGGCCTTATCATTGTCTTTCGTTTTGCCTCTTACGTTCATCACTGTGTTAAAAATATTGTAAAAAAAATTCTTCTCAATATGCATAACATCATGGTTGTGTCTCAATAAATTATCGTTCCAATATAGTAGATCTCAAAAAATACTTTTCGTCCAATTATGCCATTGTCAGTATCCTTTAAATCGATCCAATTCACCATAATCTGTGATTTTTCGCATTTTCATAACTATGCTCCAAATTTGTTTTGATGTCAACCTTGGGGGCGGGCCACTTAATTCAACTTCCCCCTTCTTGAAGGCATTCTTATTCCGTCTAAATGGATTATCACCTGGTAAAAACCTGCGATGTGAGTCAAACCATGAACTCTTCCCCCCGAATTTCAAGGTAAATGCCTTTGTATGCTCCATGCAATGCAGACATGCCATTTTACCATGAGTACCCCAACCGGACAACATGTCATAAGCAGGGAAGTCATTAATGGTCCACATCAAAGCTGCCCTCATTGTAAAATTTTTCTTCCGTGCAATATCATACGTCAAAACACCATTCCACACCCTTTTGAGATCGTCAATAAAAGGCTGTAAATAGTTGTCAATACCATCTTTTGGATTATCTGGACCTAGTATAATACAAACCAAGAACATAAAAGGTTTAGACATGCACATTTCAGGAGGACGATTGTATGGGGTAACAATAACTGGCCAGCAAGAACAAGGTTTCGCCGTAGATTGAACATACGGGGTAAAACCATCAGAGCATAATCCAAGTCGTACATTACATGGATCTGCTGCAAAATCAAGATGCACACGATCAAAGTGCTTCTAAGCTTCACCATCGGATGGGTGGCGCAGCATACCTAAAGTGCTTCTATTCTCATAGTGCCACCTCATTTTGCCTACAGCCTGTGTTGATGCAAACATTCTCTGTAGCCTTGGATTAATTGGCAAATAAAGCATTGCCTTCACTGAAACCGGTTTTTGTGTACCCTTCCCATTATCAGTGTGTGAAATATACCTTGGCTCATGACAAAATTTGCATTCAACCAGCGCGCCTTCATTTTTTCCGAATTCAATGTCGTAATATAAGATACACCCTTTCACACAACAATCAATCCTTTTAGCTTCCAACCCTAACTTGGACACTAACCTTTTAGCCTCATAATAACTTTTTAGCAAACTATCTCTGATAGGTGACGAGTCCAACATCATTTTCGTAAAAATTTTCTAACAAGAGATTATAAAATTTTTGTGCTATCTCATTTGGAAGTTCATCTGTGTCATCAAATTGTTGCTCCTCGAATGATACGTTGAACCCCAAGGCATCACAAACCATATCCTGCATCAATTCAATCTGCTCACCATATCCCGTATCTACGCAACTTCTTGAAGCACCTGTACAATTATCGCCAACCCGAGGCAACTCTTCACCGTGTTTAGTCTAAATCCAGTAATTAGGCTTAAATCGAACTGAATACAGGTGATGCATGACCTCACCTGGGCTCTTAATCCTTCTACAATCGCAATTAATGCACGTAAATCTAATCCCTCCATTAGTTATGAAATCTTCATGTGTCATTGTGGCTTTGACAAAGCCATCAACCCCAACGCAAAAAGATTGTTTCAAACCCCTTCTCCCCGGATACAACCTATCTTACATCCAACTACGACTCGAAGGAAAAAATTTCATCTTCTGCATGTTAAAAAAAATGCAGATATATTTAAACATGACAATTTTAGCAGCACGACGTTCTTAGAACCGCTCTTTTTCTTTAAATGGTATGACCCTATCCCATTCGAGGAAACGCTTTTTCAGAACTCGTATAATAGTGTTTCCTTAATTCTCATCTCTTGTACTTGACAACATTTCCCATTGGTTTTTGAGTACACTAACCAATCGCAGTTATGAATATCGCGATCAAGTATGCACCCAGAGAACAAAAAGAAATTAATCGAACCGAAATTTCATCAAATATAAAGATACGAGAATTAAGCAACAACTATTATACGAGTAAAGAAAAAGTTTTTTCCCAAACTTTCCCACTTGGATAATTCAAGGCTCAATATACAATGAACACGTGGTACCATAGAAGAGTACATGCATGCACTCAATAATATATTGAACCTCAAACGGGAAGCTAAGACTTTTCTTCGATATTAATAATTACTCTAAAAAAATCAGTAATCTAAGACATGTTTAATTTAATATCGGTTTTATACCAATATTAATAACATTTAATATATTTAATACCTGTTTTTCTCTGATATTAATAATTTTTAATATATCTAACATATTTAATATATCTAATAACAACACATTTAAAATACAACCTAATTAATATATCTAATAATAACACATTTAAAATAATTATAATAAAACATCTAACAATATTTAATATATCTAATAATATATCTAATAATAACACATTTAAAAATACAACCTACTTAATTTAAAATATATCATAATTAATTAAAAATACAACCTAATTAATTTAAAATATATCCTAATCCTGATTAAATACAACCTTAATTAAATAAAATTCAGTCCCAAATATACAAAATTACATAACAGTCACTAATCATACAGTCTCTAATCATATAAAATTGAGTCTTAACTATACAAAATTACATAACAGTCACAAATCATACAGTCTCTAATTATAATTACAGTCCCTAATCGTACAAAATTTAGTCCCAAATATACAAAATTACATAATGGTCACAAATTATACAGTCTCTAATCATAATTACAGTCTCTAATCATACAAAATTTCAACTAAACAACGGTCTCTAATCATACAAAATTTCAACTAAACTATGGTCCCTAATCATACAAAATTACTCATACGATAAAAACTCATAACAATCCAACCTCGATCGCAGAGTGGTGGTAGAGGCAGAGGCAAAGGCTCCTGGTGGTGGTGTTGGTCGCGGCGGTGGTGATGTCACAGTGGAGGCAGTGGCGCGGTGGTGGGGCAGTGGCGCGAAGGGGTGTGGCGCGGTGGTGGGGCGTCGCTGGAGGACTCGCGGTGGAGGAGAGAGAAGCGAGAGAATAGAGAAGAGAAGAGGAGAAGAAGAAAGGGAAAGTGAGGGGGGAAGGGTCGGGTTTTGTAACTAAACGACGCATAACGACAGCCTTTTTATAATACCGATGGCCTTAAGCTGTTGGTAACAAAAACATGGCATTACCGACGGCTTTTATAAATACCGATGTCCTAGCCCGTCGGTAAATGCTACCCGTTTTCGTTTGTCGATTACCGACGGGCAAGGTCGTTGGTATTTGAAAACTAGGAGGGAATCCAAAAGGCGGGAAAGTTACCGAAGGCCTAAGCCTTCGGTAAGGTTACCGACAGTCTAAGCCGTCGGTAACCTTAAGCGGATGACTGCTTAGGTTCGGCCATTAGAAATGTCCTCATTTTGCGACAATCGGAGGGTCGTCGGTAAAAGACCGTCGGTAAGGCCGGTTTTTCTTGTAGTGAATGACGAAATCTGCTCATTTGATACTCATTAACATGAAGTATTCTTTTAAAGAAGTTGAAAAGTTTGTATATTCGTAAGATTTTCAGGTTATATGGGGTGCCCTCTAGCATAATGTCAGATAGAGATCCTAGATCCACCTATAAAGTCAAATATGGGACACACTCAAAGTAAGTTGATAACCCAAGTCGATATCTATCATTGGAGTGAAAAGAGGTTGGAATTCTTAAATCCTGTGTACTATATATGGGCCCACAAAAGGAGACTTAAGAACCCAATTTGGGTTATTGCATGGGAAATGCTCTAGTGAAATATGATTTCAAGACAATAAAACATAATTAGACAATTTTATAACACTTATATATTTTTTATGGAAATGTAAAACTTATTTATTTTAAGATAAAAATTTAGATTACGGGAAGCACACTCTCATACATGGCTAAAGAGAACTACCAACCTCGACGACGGTTTATGATGAAATTTACCTATAACTCATTAATAGAAAAATTTAAAATTCAAACCCAAATCACGGTTAGTATAATCGGAAGATCTGATCCATGTTAGATGTAAAACTTATTTTCAATGGGTAGCTTTTAAACTGAAAATATAGTTAGAATATTTAAAGTAGTGTAAAATTAAATCGAAATCATATACATGTATATAACCTATAGATAATATCATAATACTAATATTCTTAAAAAAGGAGCATCATATTAATCAACATTGTTTTTCCATTTCCTTTGTATCGTTCACTTATTTCATGTCAAAATAAATGACGAGCAACATTTATCGGTATCATCTTGGGAAATTTATCATAGAGGTGTATTTTTGACCAATAAATTACCGATTTGGTATAATTCAGGAAAAAATTATCTGTTTAGTGACAATCTCGACTTACTCTTTCTTTTTTTTATGAGCCGTGGTTGCCAATCACGACTTGACGAGCAACATTTATCGGTATCATCTCGGGAAATTTATCACAGAGGTGTATTTTGACCAATAAATTACCGATTTGGTATAATTCAAAAAAAAATTACCTGTTTAGTGACAATCTCGACTTACTCTTTCTTTTTTTTATGAGCCGTGGTTGCCAACCACGACTTATATTTTTCCTTTTTTTTATATAAGTCGTATCACGATTTTCAACCCCCTTTTTATTTTTTTTTAAATTATATTTTAACTAAGAAAAACTTTATTTTTTATGAGTTAGTTTTTTTAATTTTTACAAAAATTAGGACAAAGTCATGGACGACCAAAGGATCCAAAATATAAATTTTGAGAATTTTTTGATAAAATTTAGGTCCAAAAGATAGTCCAATTAGTACTGTCAGATACATAATGTTGTTCGGAATTTGGTGAAATTTTAAATTCAAATTTTAATCGTAGCCTATTATGATATAATAGGTTTGATCTATTAATTTACTTATGCAAAATTCACTCACTTGATCATAGTTTAAAAATTATTGATTGAATTGATCATAGTTTAAAAATAGTTGATTGAATTGATCAAGTGAGTGAATTTTGCATAAGTAAATTAATAGATCAAACCTATTATATCATAATAGGCTATGATTAAAATTTGAATTTAAAATATCACCGAATTATGGACAGTATTTTGTACCCGATAGTACTAATTAGACTGTCTTTTAGACCTAATTTTATCAAAAAATTCTCAAAATTTATATTTTGGATCCTTTGGTTGTCCATTACTTTGTCCTAATTTTTTTTAAAAAAAAAACCTAATTCATGAAAAATAAAGTTTTTCTTAATTAAAATATAATTTTTTAAAAAAAATAAAAAATGGTTGGTCGTGATCCACAATCACGACTTATATAAAAAAAAGGAAAAATATAAGCCATAGTTGACAACCACAACTAAAAAAAAAGTAACCAAACAGGTAATTTTTTTCTGAATTATACCAAATCGGTAATTTATTAGTCAAAATACACAATTACCCGTATCATCTCTGATAATGCCATCCGACACCGTTCCACGAGAGAGGATCGGGTGATGGAGTGAAAAACTGAAAATTCTAGTGACATCATGTCCTGTAAATATAAAATGAAAATGCAAGGGATTAAATTCAAAGTACAGAATTTTATTTTAATTTTAATTAATAAAATAAACGAGGGGAAGTGAAAGTGTTTTGTCAGACGCTAGAGTCAAATAATATAGAGCACGCTCAGATGATCTTGTTTGATGCACCTCGTAGTCCGTGTGATCACATCTTTCCCATCTCCATCAGACGGACTCTCTTCATGCACGCTTTTTATGACGTCAGGATCCCCGATCCTCTCCATCTGATCGCAGTCAAATCATTCTACAATAGATATACAGCCAATAAAACTCAGACGCGTGGGTATCCTCTGAATTACGGAAAACCCTCCACCGTCAAATCATGGTCCCGCAATCCTAATATGCACAGGTTTGGGTCATTTCACCGCTAACGTGTTTTCTGAGGGATTGCCATCAAGGCTAAGTTGCCAAGGTCGTTTTTGTCATTGTCAGTGGCAGTGGGACCTTGACTTGCACAACGCATGTTTTCGCAAACGCAGGGGTTTCTATCTTCTAATTTTATTATTATTGGGTGAATGGTGGCGACACGTGACGGTCAGTAGTGATGGGCTACTTAGGTCACGTGACATCATCCTCCGTACCCGTGGAGCATACTTAACGCTGTAACTTTCCCTAGTAGGCTACTACTATTAGATGCGCGGGAACAGATTCCCAAGCATTAGCGCACGAAAGGTACGGTGACTTTCGCTCTTTCTAGTCTGTCGGATAAATCAGGAAGCCTAAAAGGTGACACGTGGAGTTTTTCTCTTTGCTTTTTAAAAAATGTTAAAGCACAGAAGCTTGAAACGCAGAAAGAGAACGTGCACGTGCACAGTATTCTGACTACCGCCGCTTCGGCCGTCGTTCATCCTCCGCATGTCGCGCGATGCCACCCTTGGCCACCGTAGTCGACGAAGACCATCATTGTCGGGGCCAACTCGAGCCGTCGTGGTTGCTGTTTTGATGGTTCCCTCCAACCCACTTGAAATTGAAACATTTGGGGTGAGAAGCATAATGCTATACTGGTTATGTACTGCACAGTAAGCCAACTTGAAGAGATTCTGAACCAAATTTGGCTTGATTTGGAGTTGTTTGCAAGTTTGAGTAATTTTATGAATAATTTATTAAGCGATTGATCGATTGGTTTATTTTATATGCTTGTGGTAAAAAGGTAATGGGGGTGGGAACAATCAACATTGCAGTAGCGTGAGTGAAGACGGTTGTTTCGTTTTCATAATTTTTTTGTAGTACCCTTCCATATTTCCCCTTTTGCAGTTTCTTATTTCCTTCCATATTTTTTTTGCATAATAACAATGCTCGTGCGCTGACGTAGCACCCATCGGCAGTCGGAGCAGATGTGGTGGCACGGCGACGTCAATGGCGGCGGCTGGGCGACGTCGGCGTTGGCAGAGGCAGAGGCAAATTGTGTTTCTGCATTAACAGTATTCTGGTTCTGTTTTTAAGGTTGTGTTTAGGGGGGAAGACCACGGGGTGCATTCGGGACCGGGCGATTTATCTGACGAAGCAGAACGATTGAAAGACACAGTGTCTTTGGCGCACTAAAGGAAGCTAATTCGTTTCCATGTCCCGTACCAGCTTTAGGTAAACTCACCTTTATATATGATTTACAATTTAGATATATGATTTTGATGAAGTAAAATAGAGAAAAAACAAATGAAAATTTTAACTTATTTTATTCGATAGAAAAGTCAATAAAAAGGAATAATTAATTAATTGTTGGAATTTCATATTCCAATAATTAATGTGAGACTTCCTCAAAAAATTGTGAGATGATATCATTAATAATTATATTAGTTATTTATCATAAATGAGCTATATTTTATTTGATTAAATAAAGTTAAAATAAAGTAAGCTTATTACACTCCTATTTTAATTGATATGGATCTTATATGAGTATATGTTAGTGTGGTCTAATAAGGGGATAATGAGTACTCTGTTAGATTTAACACACTATAAATAAAGTCATGGTTCCCAATTAGTGACAGACCTAGGACCTTGGGTCAGCATGTGTATAAAATTTTAAAATCACCAAAATTATAACAAGATCAAATGTTTACTTTTTTTGTAAAATAACAAGACCATGATTTTCGATACAATAATGATATTTGGACACCTCCAAAAACCCAACACCCATCCAACACCCTCTCTTTCTATCTCTCTCTTTTTATCACATCATCCATCTATCGCATCTATCATTCCCCTATCTTCTGTTCATATATCTCTCAAGGTGTCAATGAGTGTTAGGATGTCCACAAATCATTTTTCTTTCCGATAACATAACAGGTTTTCAGACTTAAAAAAATAGAAAGATTTTGGAATTAAAAAAATTACAAGAGAAAATAATAAAACAACATAGACACAATTAACAGAGACTCAATTGCAATAGAAAAAATTATAAAAGAAAATTAACAGATGGATCAGATTAGGGTTTTACTCTAAATTAGGGGAAATCTGAACATAGTCAAAGAAGGAAAGAGAGACAAAAAATGACACTCACCGACAGGAGGGAGAGTAGGTTTAGGTGTGAGACCAAGCATGCTAAGCATCTCCCACAGTACATGGCTAATGATTATAATAATTTATAATCTACCTTCATGACTATCATGAATTGAAGCACAAGTTCATGATGTTGTCTATATTTATATCGAGTCCTTAAAAACCAAGCAATGATATAAACATATACTTGGCTTCTTTGATTGAAGACTTAAAGCATATGTTGTTGGGGTAAGCCCTAGGACTAATTTATTTTAATAGATTACTATTCGCATCATGACTTTAATCATATATTGAATATATATGTATAAGACGCCATTTATTATGTTATTAATGGTGTAGCATAATAAAGTGCTTTGAATAGATAGTTCGATCAATGGAACACCAAATGTGATTTGATCGTGAGATCTTGTTGAACTATATAACACTATTATTAAAGTATCCGTAGTCGAGTATTATTGTTAACAATGACGACAATAATGCGTAGAGACTATTGTGTGGGTGATTGATGACCACATCTCACGGGTCATGGATAAGAGATATCAAGTTAGCACGCAAGTATAAGATATGAGATATTTATACTAGACTGACCCGCAATGAGGACGCTTCATAATAGTTATTGAAGTGTCATAAGTGTTCCTCATGCCAACCATAGCGAGACAAGTCATTTGACTTGAAGTCACTAAGCTTCCTAATATGTAAAATTGTGGGCTTTAATACTATCAAACGTTATCTGTAACACGGTGATCATAAAGGTAGTATTGGGCCTGCAATGAATCATGTTGAAGGATGTGAGTGATTTAGAAAGGATTCATCCCTCCTTATAACCAGAGTAATGTCTAGGCCACTCGATAAAGTGAGACATGGAATAATGCATGGCCATGCGCAGAATGGGTCAATATGAGTTATTGGACCAATTGGGATTACACGTCTACTTAGGGATCGAGAAACATACACTACAAGAAAAAAGGGCATACCGACGGCCACTACTCGTCACCAAAAAACCGCCTTTTCAGACAGTTTCAGTGGCCGATAAGTCTAATCCGTCGTACACTGAATGTTACATTCAGCGTGCGACCGATTAGATTTACTGACGGCTTTAGCCATCAGAAAAGCCAAGTTTTTGGCGACAGGAGGTGGTCGTCGGTATGCCCAAGACACGATTTAGGGTTCCCGCTGATTTTTCAAATACCGACGGCCTCATTTAATTTACCGACGGCTAGAGCCCATCGGTACACTCTACGCGGGATTACCGACGGCCATGTTCAAATACCAATGTCGCCGCCGCCACCACGTCGTCCGCCACCCACCAAAGCTATTTGAAACTCTCTCGCAAAGCTCTGCGCGACTGCTCCTGCTGGCTGCTATGCCATTGTCGTGTTCTCTCTCTCGCTCTATCCGGCGCCTGCCACAGTCGCGTGCTCTCTCTCTCTCTCATGCGCTCGTTCTCTCTCTATACTGTGCGCGTATTGTCCTCTCTCTTTGTTTGTCCTGGCGCGGCCAACTAGTCCACCACGCCTCCACCTCCTCCGGCGACCAGCCGACCACCATCGTCCACCACTGCTCCTGCTCCTCCAGGCTCCAGCTGACAACCAGATCTATTGACTGGTTTTGAGGTTTTCTCTCTTCTCTCTAAAACCCTAAATTTGATTTTTCCCCAAATGATCTGATTTATGGTATACCGATTTCTCCCACATGATCTGATTTATGTAAGTTGATTTATGGTATAATGATTATGATTCAATGAGTATGTGAGCTTAGATATGGTATACTGATTGTCAGTTGTAGTGCATAGTCACGGTCAGTGGTTTTCTCAACTAAATGAATGGGTGATTTTTGCTTGGTGATACTTAATTTGTTTTTTAATGTCCAGAAAATAAATATGTATTTGAACTAAGTCATATTGGTATTGGAGTAGCTAGAATGGAATACGAATTTAGGTTGAGATGTCAAGAGGATCAATGGTGTATTAAAAAATGTTGTTGAAGTTTTAAATGATTTTGTAATCAGTGGTAATGGTCTAATGGTATTCCGGATGAGAAATTGAGCTCTTTATGATTTTGTAGTTAATTTTTGCATTGTTGGATTTGATTTTGAGTTTGTATATGTATTGAAATTACTGCATTAGCTCTAAACTTATTTAGTCTGTTGTGTTTAGGTTATTCTGCATTTGGTTAGCCAATTTCTTGAGGATTAGGTGTGTTGTTTAGATGGTTTTGATATTCTGGTGTGGTTTTGATATTCTTGTTTATAGGTTATTAGTTTCTGCTAACAGAAGAAGCTCTTTTTCATAGGCCTCTGAGACCGCCACCTCCACCACTCCGTTGCGCCACCACAGCTGCCACCACCGCCGTGCCTCTACCACTACTCTGCGATCGAGGTTGGTTCGTTATGAGTTTTATCGTGCGAGTAATTTTTTATGATTAGGAAATGTAGTTTAATTGAAATTTTGTATGATTGGAGACCGTAGTTTAGTTAAAATTTTGTAAGATTAGGGATTGTAATTATGATTAGAGACTGTATGATTTGTGACTATTATGTAATTTTATATATTTGAGGCTGTAATTGTAATTAGAGACTATATGATTAGGGACTGTAATTAGAATTAGAGACTGTATGACTGTGATTGTTGTTGAATTGAAAAATCAATGTTGAGATTGACTGATGAAGGATATGTGAATGATGTTATGACTATATAAGATACCTTGTCTAGTTGAGCTTTGGGTAAATGTGAATTACCTTTGTTTTGCACAATTGAAGAATGATATAAACTTTCATAGCCGTAATATTGCCATGCTGGAACCTTGGGGAAGATGAATACCCAAGTTATATAGTTTTCTAAGTACCCTGTCTATGCTTGTTATTAGTATCGGAGAAAAGCGTAATATTACCTTGCTGGAACCTTGGGGAAGATGAGTACCCAAGTTATATAGTTTTCTAGGTACCTTGTCTATGCTTGTTATTAGTGTCAGAGAAAAGCCTTAGCATCCCGTTTGAAGTTCAATATATTATTGAGTGCATGTACTCTTTTAGGGTACCACGTGTTCATTGTATATTGAACCTTGAATTGTCCAAGTTGGATAGTTTAGGAAAAAACTTTTTCATTACTCGAATAATAGTTGTTGCTTAATTCTCGTATCTTTATATTTGATGAAATTTCGATTCGATTCATTTCCTTTTGTTCTCTGGGTGCATACTTGATCGCGGTATTCATAACTGCATCATTTAGTGTACGCAGAGACCAATGGGAAATGCTGCCAAAATTTTGTCAAGTATAAGATATGAGAATTAAGGAAGGACTATTATACGAGTTCTGAAAAAAAAATTTCCTCGAATGGGATAGGATCATACCATTTAAAGAAAGAGAGCTGTTCTAAGAACGTCGTGCTACTAAAATTGTCATTTTTTTAACATGCAGAAGATGGATTTTTCCTTCGAGTCGTAGTTGGATGTACGATAGGTTGTCTCCGGGGAGAGGGGGTTTGAAACAATCTTTTTGCGATGGGGTTGATCACTTTGTCCAAGCAGCAATGGCACATGAAGATTTCATAACTAATGGAGGGATTAGATGTCTGTGCCTTAATTGCGATTATAGAAGGATTAAAAGCCCAGGTGGGGTCTTGCATCACCTACAGAGAGTTGGATTTAGGCCTAATTACTGGATTTGGACTAAACATGGTGAAGAGTTGCCTCAGGTTGATTTAGGGGTTGGCGATAATTACACAGGTGCTTCAAGCAGTTGCATAGATACGGGATATGGTGAGCAGGTTGAATTGATGCAAGATATGGTTTGTGATGCCTTGGGGATCAACGTATCATTCGAGGAGCAACAGTATGATGACACAGATGAACTTCCAAATGAGACAGCACAAAAATTTTATAATATCTTGTTAGAAACAAATAAGTCGTTGTTTGAAGGGTCTGCAGACTCTAAATTATCAATGTGTGTGAGGCTTTTAACTCTAAAGTCCAACTGTGGTGCTACTGATGTGTGCTTGGATCTCGTAACGAAAATAATATTGGACCCGTCACCTATCAGAGATGGTTTGCCAAAAAGTTATTTACGAGGCTAAAAGCTTAGTGTCCAAGTTGGGGTTGGAATCTAAAAGGATTGATTGTTGTGTGAAATGGTGTATGTTATATTACGACAATGAATTCAGAAAAAACGACGGCGCGCTGGTTGAATACAAATTTTGTGGTGAGCCAAGGTATATTTCACACACTGATAATGGGAAGGGTAGACAAAAATCAGTTCCTGTGAAGGAAATGTTTTATTTGCCAATTATTCCAAGGCTGTAGAGAATGTTTGCATCAACACAGACTGTAGGCAAAATGACGTGGCACTTTGAGAATAGAAGCACTTCAGATATGTTGCACCACCCATCTGATGGTGAAGCTTGGAAGCACTTTGTTCGTGTGCATCCCAATTTTGCAGCAGATCCACGAAATGTACGACTTGGCTTATGCTCTGATGGTTTTATCCCGTATGTTCAATCCACGGTGAAACCTTATTTTTGCTGGCCAGTTATTGTTACCCCATACAATCTTTCTCCCGAAATGTGCATGTCTAAGCCTTATATGGTCTTGACTTGTATCATACCAGGTCCAAATAATCCAAAAGATGGTATTGACATCTATTTACAGCCTCTCATTGACGATCTCAAAAGGTTGTAGAATGGTGTTTTGACGTATGATATTGCACGAAAGAAGAATTTTACAATGAGGATAGCTCTGATGTAGACAATTAATGACTTTCCTACATATGGCATGTTGTCTGGTTGGGGTACTCATGGTAAAATGGCATTGGGGTACTCATGGTAAAATGGCATGTCCACATTGCATGGAGCATACAAAGGCCTTTACCTTGAAATTTGGGGGGGAAAGTTATTGGTTCGACTCACATCGCAGGTTTTTACCAGGTGATCATCCATTTAGACGGAATAAGAACGCCTTCAAGAAGGGGGAAGTTGAATTAGATGGCCCGCCCCCAAGGTTGACATCTGATCAGATTTAAAGCAGAGTTATGGAACTGCCAAAAATCACAAATTATGGTGAATTGGATCGATTTGAAGGATATGGACAACGGCATAATTGGACAAAAATAAGTATTTTTTGAGATCTGCCATATTGGAGAGATAATTTATTGAGACACAACCTTGATGTTATGCACATTGAGAAGAAATTTTTTGACAATATTTTTTCACAGTGATGAACGTCAGAGGAAAAACAAAAGACAATGATAAGATCAGACTAGACTTATCACTTTACTGTAGGCAAAAGGGCTTGCATTTGACGACTCGGTGGGATCGAAAAACCCTGAAACCCAAAGCCTGTTACTCTTTAACTGCTGAGGAATCAAAGTCAGTTTGTCGGTGAATAAAAGAACTTCGGATGCCAGACAGTTATTCTTCTAATTTGGCAAGATGTGCCGATGTGAAAAAAGGAACCATAATTGGGATGAAAAGCCATGATTGTCATGTATTATTGGAGTGTTTACTTCCTATTACATTTAGTTCCTTGTCGTCAAATGTTTTAAATCCACTTACTGAACTCAGCCTTAAAGATTTGTGTTCCGCGACATTGAGAGATGATGATCTTATAAAGATGGAGCAGAACATACCAGTCATTCTTTGTAAGTTGGAGAGAATATTTCTCCCTGCTTTCTTTGATTCTATGGAGCATCTCCCAGTGCATCTTGCACATGAAACTAGGCTTGGTGGACCGGTTCAATATAGATGGATGTATCCATTCGAAAGGTAATATAATAAAATATTCTTTAATATAAATATTCATTTGAAGGGTTAAATATATTAATTTTGATCAACATTGTTATTTTATAGATTTATGGGTGACTCAAAATGATCGGTGAAAAATAAGAACAGGGTTGAAGGATCTATATGTGCAACTTACTTACACTGTGAAACAATCTATTTATGTTCCCATTATTTTACGAACTTCATGTTAACACCAACAAATAATAGGAATGAAATAGAAATTGAAAGTGAAAGACACCCACTAGCCCTATCAGTATTTGGCCTTCTCGGTCGTCATGCTGGAAAAAAGTTGACTCACTGGTTAACGGGAGAAGAGCTCAAGTCAACCCATGTTCACGTGTTGATCAACTGTACCGAAGTATCACCATATCTTACATATGTATTATTTTGACCACTTTCAATTTCTTTTATCAACAACTACTCATGATCATTTGTTTGATAATGACTTGATCGGGAAATTCTTGTTAACTAAGCCCACAAGCGAACAAGACTCTTATGCCTATATTCATGAATATTTGCCAACGTGGTTTTTGAACCAGGTATGTATTTTTAGTCCTATTTGAACTATTTATTGTTTGAAAATACAAAAGATTGCTTAAAAAAAGTACCAAATTTTTTTGCATATGGTGTATACGCAGGGGTACAGCGAGGCAGAATCCCCTAAAATCCAACACTTGAGAAATTTATCTCGCGGTCCTAAATCACGTGTAAAAGAATGGCACATATTTTTCATAAATGGATACAAATTTCAAACCCAGCCAAAAACAGAGGGGAAAAAACAATTAACAGCGGAGTTTATGTAAAGGTGCCACAGATGGAGGTGAAGACGACTTCTACGGCGTGATTCAACATATATATGAACTGGCGTACAGTACTTTAGACTATACTAAAAGAATAGTGTTATTTTATTGTAATTGGTTTGATCCGTCAAGTAGAGGTGCAAAAGTGGATCAAAAATATAATACTGTGGAGATATGCATGAGCAGAAGATACCAAATGTTTGATCCGTTTATCATGACACAACATATAAGACAAGTGTATTATGTCCCTTATCCATCAACTCGAAGGGACAAACAAGGTGTGTGTGTGTCGCAATAAAGACAAAACCAAGGGGTCGCATTGAAACAGATGATTCACAGGAAAAGTGGCTTATCAAGTGGATGAGATGTCTCATGTCAATGTAGTAAATGAAGTGGAACCCTTTTCTCGACTACGTGAAAATCCAATCACATCTGAAGATGTTGATGGAGATGAGGAATTAAATGAAGAAGTGGCAGAACCATCAAGATCTGAAGACGATGCCAAAGTAGAGTGGGCTGAAAGGCAGAATTAAATTGTTTAGCTTTTTACAATTAGAGAAATATCTAACAATATATTTTAATTTGTCAGTTATTTTCATAACTTGTTGTTTATTTTTATGGAATTCATTTTTAATATTGTTATGTTTAAATATAATATTTCATGACTGTTTATTGTTGAATTGCTCTATAGACATATAGCATCAGGATCAGGATCCGACCCCCCCAGACCACCCACTGGTGGTAAAGGGAAAGGGAAGGCCATCGCCATCGACCCCCCGGTCGTCGGAGGGCGAACATTATAAGGCTTGACCCTACTGGGTATTCGACGTTGTCACCAACACAACATCCGCGTACATCTACGCCTACACAGCCTCCGACACGTTTGGCACCTACACAGTCTCCTGCACCTTCTGCACCTACACAGCCTCCGATTTCAATTATGTTTAATAATGTCTTATATTGATCCAGGAGAAGGTTGCTTGGAGGGGAGAGGATGAGGAAGGGATTGAGAGGAACTTTCATATGAAGGCCTCCCACCGCCTCTCTGATATGCTTAGAGATGCCCTCCTCAGGGGACATGCCCACTGGATAGGGGATGATATCTGGCAGAGGCTAGTAGTGCACTGGAACTCCCCTGAGTTCAAGGCGATCCGTGAGAAGGCCAAGAAGAACAGAGTCTCTGAGAAGGTGGGATTGCACACCGAAGGTTCCATCAGTCAGGTGCAACACGCATCTCGATTTGTACGTGTTATATTATTATTATTATTATTATTATTTTTATTAATTAATTACAGTCGAAGAGGTTGGGTAAAGAGGTACAGTTGCACAAGCTCCATCGTGCAACTCATATTAGGAGGAGTACTAGTGATGTTGTTGATGATCGGTCGAGGAGGACTCAGGTAATTATAAAATATAATGAATAGTTTTTTAATAATGTTTATATTTTTTTCTTACAAAAAAAAATTTGACTTATTTGTTTATGCATGACAGGAGGAGTTTGAAGCGAGAATGTCTCATCTCAGACATCATCATGTTCTCCATCTCAGAGCCCTGACAATCCATCTGCATCCCTCAGGGTTTGGATAGATGTTGTTGGGGGAAAGAAGAAGGGTTGCCTATACGGTGCTGGAGACCTTGCCAACAACTACAAGAAAGGGACCAGTCGCCTCCACATCGGAGAATCATCGAGTAGTGGTGGTGCCAGTCATCGCTCTACCGCGGATGAGTAGGAGTTAGCTGAGGTGAAGTGCAGACTGGCCGCCTTCGAGGAGGAGACCCGTCAGGCGAATACCATTTTGGCTCAGGTGCTGGAGCGACAAGAACAGATGTACCAGATGCTAGCTCGCTAGCAGCCTTAGCCTCATCATCAGCCGCCTCCTCTGCCTCCGCCTTCGCCTCCTTGTACTGATGATGTCGATGATGTGGATGGTTTAGAGCATCTCGTGTATGATCAGGACTATAAGGATTATTAGTGATGCTTGTACTTTTTTTTTTATATTTTGATATTGTTCGGATATTTTCTTTAATTTATATTACGTTTCTTTTCTACTTTGGTTTTTAGTTTACGTTATCACATTTCTTAATATGAAATAAATTAATAATTAAATAAATAATTAATGAATAATTAAATTAATAGTTAATTAAATTAATTAATTAAAGAAATTAATTAAAGAAATTAATTAATTAATTTAAAAATTAATTAAAGAAATCAATTAATTAATTAAATTAAATATAAAAAATTAATCAATTAATTTAATTAATTAAAAAATAACAATACCGACGGGTATGGCCGTCGGTAATCACTGTATGGCATTACCGACAGTCGTGTCTGTCGGAAAACTACCGACGACCTTTTTCCGTTGGAAATTACCGCCGGTTTTTGACTGACGGGAAAAAAAAACCCGTCTATAATTATTTGTGACGACCATTTTACCGATGGGCTAGTGGCCATCGCTAAATATATGTTTTCGACGGCTTTTCTACGGTAACCTCGCGTTTTCTTGTAGTGATACTAGTGGATATAACGAGGATGTCATATTTATGTCTCGTGTTCAATTAGGACATATGGACGAAGGGACACAAGCTTCACAAGTATACATGGCAGCGACAAGGTTCTTATCGTATCACTGATATTTCCCTAGGCTGGGTGGCAGTGACATATTGCTAGATGTCAATCACTATCTGTGATATTTAATATTATACTGAATATTTAATATTCATATAATATTTAATATCATGACCAGTCTAGTGGGAACCTATGAGGGTCACAAGCATATAGTGATTTACCGAAGCACTTGGCAATCGACTAAATTAAATAGGATTTAATTTGTGTCAATAGTTGATTAAATCAAATACGATTTAATTTAAGTCAACGAGTTAATTGAATTAAATGATATTTAATTTAATTAACACAAAGATTTGATTAAATAAGATTTAATTAAATAGGCAAGGTTATTGGGCTTGACCCAATAAGGCTTAGGTCACTCAATTATTTAAGGGAGAGGAGAGCACTAGTTCATTAGGTCATGTGGAGGCTACTTTCCCTAAAATGAGAAGAAGAAGGCTAAGACACCTTGGAAAGGCCAACTAGCATTGCACCCCAGCTCCGATAAATAATCGCGTGGACCAAGTAGAGAGATGAAACTTGACATCTTAGTGATAGTAAAGCACGCTTCAAGGTTAATCTCTATCCTTTGTTTGTGATTCTTGGCAATGACATGATCCATGGGCAAAGGGTTTTTCCGCTCAATACGATTTTTCTATTAAGAAAATTAAAATTTTTCCTCTTGAAACCCCAACATATGTGGGAGTTAGGTGTTGAGTATGATGCGTACATGAAATATTTTCATGTTGAAGGCAATGTTGTTCGAAACGATTAACGATTTTCTCGCGTACGGTAATCTTTTAGGATACAATATCAAATGGAGTTGTGCATGTCCTGTATGTGAGGAAAAAACACATTGGATGCAGTTGGTACATGGTAAGAAAAATGTCTTTCTTGGCCATCATAGATATTTACCTTCGAAACATCATTATCAGGGGTTGAGAAAAGCTTTTAATGGGAGAATTGAAGAAGACAGAGCTTCGAAATCGTTGACAAGTGATCATGTATTTGAAAAGGTGAATGATCTAATCACTGTTTTTGGTAAACCTTTGGCGGGAGGACTGGTCACAAGTGGGTGGAAAAAATGTCAATTTTTTTTGAACTACCATATTGGAAGTTGTTGTACGTAAGGCATTTCCTCGATGTGATGCCTAAGAAAAAAAATATTTGTGATAATGTCATTGGTACACTACTTAATGTGCCAGGACATTCAATGGATGTAATCAAGTCAAGGTTGAACTTAGTGAGTATGAGAATAAGAATAGAACTAGCACTGTAAAAGGGTACACGTCAATATCTACCTTTGGCTGCTAATACTCTATCTAGAAAGGAAAACATTGTTTTTTGTAAGTTGCTTCATGGAGTTAAAGTCCCATAGGTACTCTTCAAACATCAGAAGCCTGGTTTCTATGAAGGACCTCAAACTAAAGCACTACAAGAAAGTACTTGATTGCCCATGAAAAATTACTGACGGCTCAAGTCATCAGTAAACCATCGATAATCATTGATACATGAAACAGTCTTCTTATATGGTTATAAGCCGTCAGTAATTACCAACGGTTCGAAGCCGACGGTAAGTTGCTGACGACCAAGCTGTGAAAATTCAATAAAAAGACTTACTGACGGCTTAGCCGTTGGTAAGTCCCTAAAGGAACTCCAAAAAGGACCGTTAGAGAAAGCAAGTCACTGACGGCTAAGTCGTCGGTAACCTTTTAATCCTAACCTAAAATTGACCAAGATTCGCTCTCCCTCTCATTTCCCTCTGCCTCCATCTCTTACTGTCGTGCCACTCTACCCTCTTCCTCCCTCTCATTTCCGGCCATTTTCGTCCCCTCCCTCTCCTGTCGACCATCTTTGACCTCCTCCGTGTCTTCTTCTTTGCAGCTAGTCGCGCCTCTTCCTCTCTGGATCGCCTCTTCCTCTTCTCTGGACCGCCTCTTGCCCTATCTAGATCGCCTCTTCCTCAGCTCCTCCGCCCAACCCACCGCGATTTCTACCATTACTCAAGGCAAGTAGCTCATTCCTTTCTCAAAACTTGATTATAAAAGGTTTGTAAATAGGTTTAAGGGAGAAATTTGAAAATACATGTGAGGCAAATGGCTTGGGTTCTTGGTAGCTAAATTCTTTGTTGTTTTCATTTAATATATGATTCTAGATTTAGTTGAGAATGAACTGATTTTCATAGTAGTTTTTTTTAACATAGTAGTTTTTGATATGTTGGAAAGTGGTTACTAGAAATTATGCAGAACTTGTGTCTAGAAATAAGTGTCGTTAACTTTGGAAAAACTTAGGATTAATTGATGGTGAAGTTAAGCACTTCGTTGATGAAGTTGTCTTAGAAAAGTGTAATTTAATTACCTTGAACCTATGCTTGTAGCTATTTGATACCAAACCTGTAAAATCAAACTTAAAATATGTATTATTTCTGTCTTATAACTCAGATATCAAAAGATGGTTGTTTGTAAAAGGTATAATTAGGATTAGAATCTGGTCTTGAGGTGTAACGCCCCGACTCTAATCAGAGCATTACAACTTGAAAGGAATTTAATAAAAACTTAGTAAACTTTTCGATAACTAACCATTTAAATAATAGTGAGGAAACCCTTTTTATGCAATGCTTTAACATACATGAAAATGCAAAACATACAAACTTGAAAATACAAATATCCATATGAGGCTTTTTACAAGAAAATTACAAAGTAGTACAAAAGACTCTTAATGAATATGACTCGACTCATGATCCAGCTTCAACATATATGAAAGTATCGCATAATGGCAAGACCGAGCAATCAAGCCACGCTCTCAAAATTCTCCATAATCTGCTATTATCTTAAAAGAACACCCCAACATAGTGAGTTTATAAAACTCAGTAACTTAGAATTCAAGATAAAACACTTTTACTGTTGTTTTCAGCCATACTTTGTGTGCTAAGTATGGAAAACTCCTCTCAATAGAGATACAAACAAGGACATCAATCAATCTAGTATATTGTTTTCATAATATAACTAATAACTAATTGATGAGACAATTCTAACAATCATAACCAAGTATACATTTTCATAATTGAAAACTCAAATTGCATATGTGTATAATTGTTATCCATGACAAGAGTCAAGATATGTCCTAAAAAAGAATGGCCTATAACAAGTACCTAAGTGGTCTTTCCCCATATACATTTTAGAACAGAACTCATACTCCAAATTCTGCCAAAAATTCGCTTAGCTCAAGGAAATTCGCTGAGCAAATTTAGGTCAGACAAAAGGGGACGTTTTTCTGTAGATTTACATCAACTTGGGTGATTTTATTAAAATACCAAACGATGTCGGATTTGGGCAAATGACCACTCGTTGGAAAGCTTAGGATGCCTTATTTATGAATCTAATTTTTATTTTAGAACATCCAATTAGTGCAGTTTTACCAAAAAAGCCACTGAGGTCCAAAAACAAAACAGCACACCTTTTGTAATCTTGTAACACATTTTAAAATATCTATACTTAGCCAAATCCAACGAAATTTGTGCTCAAATTAATTGAAGCAAAATGAGTCTAGTTTTTCATGAAATAAACCTCATCGCAATTGGAGCACTGTGGAGCTCACAATGAGGCAAACAACACACTGACGTTAGTGAGTGTTGGGGACAGCAGCCAACCCTCTTCCAATAACACAACAATAATTCACAATTGGCTAGCTCAATTACTAAGCCACGTCATAAACCATCATTACACATATATCAAACATGATCAACCTAAAATCAAGCAATCCAAGCCCTTGCATAACACCATTTCAAATCCATTCTCACAACATTAGTAATGAAGGAGATTCTAAGAGAACATTTTCTCTTAAAACTTACATGAAACACCTTGTGTGCATATGACATTTTTTGTAATACCCAAACATGTAGAAACACATTAAGAGTTCCAATGAAGCAAGGGACAAATATACAACCCTAGCATACCCTAAAATGAGAGGTTTTTAAGGGGGTTTCTACGTTACCTTAGGGTTTGATGGATTTGGTGATGAAATCCACAATTTCTAGGGCTTGGGCTTCGTCCTCCTCCTTGGTTCCAAGCTTGTCCTTCATTAAAGCTTGAGTTCAAGCTTCAACTTCCAATCAATCTTTCCGTTGGGCCTTCATCCTTCTTCTTCTTCCATATTCCTCTTCCTTGACCTCCATGGGAGCTTTAATCAAAGCTCTAGCTCCAAATCCTTCTTGGCTTTTCTCTCCCTATCTCCCTCTCTCTTCTTCTACGCCTTACCCCTTCTCTTTTTCTTTCTTTTCTTTTCTTTTCATCTTCCTTTTCCACGGTGAGTGAGTGGGTTTTTGGATTTAAGAGAAAGAGAGAGTACTAGTGTGGATTAAGGGAGTGTGTAGTGGTGTATGGTGGGTGAAAGGCATTGGTTTTGTTAGAATTTGGCTAACAAGTCCCTTTTTAATATCATAATTTACTCTTTGGTCCTAACTAGAACCTTAGGTAAATTAGTCAATTAAAAACTACTCATGAGTAAGTAGTCTCACCTTTTCTTAATCATTAGGCTGAATTAAAGAGAAGAAAATTCAAGGAACTGGAGAAAATCTGTGTGAAATCCGCTAGGCGTGGAATAATTCGCTTTAGCGAGAGACTAGCTTAGCGTAGGAGGATTCGCTGAGCAAATCCGGGCCAGCTGCGAATCTTGGGAAATCCTGTTGAAGCTCACTGAGCGAATTTCAACTTAAAACTCTGATTTTCAACACAATCCTTAGAAAATAAATCCCTTCTTCACTTAAGGCCTCTAGTTAATAAGCTTAAGAGAGTTAGGGTGTTACATGAGGTTTGTAAAAAGTACAGGTAGGAGTAAAAATTATAGTTAGGAGTAGTTATGTTGTATATATGTTTCTTCTTAGAGTTCTCATGCTTTCTTTTGCTTATCGAATTTCTTATTTTGTAATTAAGAAGTGGCTATTGGACACCAAATTGGTATTCTTAAAACAACAATTTGTGTTGGGTTTTAATGAATTCTTTTGGCTTATTAAAAAAATGAATCAGTTTCTCTTCGTAGTTCCTTGTCTCACTAAATTTCTACCTCTAATTTTTTAGTTGCATCGGCAGTTGTCATGCGCACTAGTTGCTATCGTGGGCCCTTCTCCTTGCTCCTTAGAGACGGTATAGTGTTGAATTACCTCCCTTGAAAGATGGGTACAAGGAGAGATCTGCTGCTTGGGTTTTATTTTGAATTTGATTTGAGGTAGTATTGTGTTGAGTTACCTCCCTTGGAAAATGAGTACAATGAGTGGTCTGCTCCTTGTGTTGAATTTGATTTGACTGGTTTACATTTTCCCCCTTGTTTGGATCGATTCTTAAGCATTCAAGAAGCATGGGTGTTCTTTGGTTCCTAGTATGCATATTAGGTATTTGTTAAATGTCAAGTGAAATTGAGTTAAAAATTTGTAAACTTGAGTCACTGATTTTGTTGCCAATAGTTGCTAAAGAATAGGAAATTCAAAGTAGTTTAATAGGCTTGATTTATGGGCATGTGTTTCAAGTGTTTGAGAAATTGTAAAGTATGTTTGGATACTAGAATGTGATCATTGGGAATGAATTCTAGTAGCTTTAAGCACCCTATAAATGGAGGGTAAGTTAGAGGGAACATGGAACATAGTTTAGGTTTCAATTTATGTGCAACTAAAGGACTTGAATAAAATGGGAGGATAGGAACCATTTCATTCACCTTACTGAGTGTGAAATTTAAAACATGTGATGTAGACAGAGTATATTGTGAGTGCCAAGGTTATCATACTCGCATGGCTTCGAGGAGGCCACCCAGTCTATCCTCTTCAAGGAAGCCCATGTCTATCGGGAGAATCGCGCCACACTGGAGACACGTACTCCTTGATTTTGTGCGACAAAATGTGCCTGTGTAATCCTTGCATTGGTATGACCAATGTGTAGGTGTAACCCTTGTGCTCGTGTCACTCAATCATTTTGTGATCTCTATGCTCCTGTGATACGTCGATTGTGTAACCTTTTGATTGAGTGACCTCTATAAGAGTATGAACTTTAAGTTTTTATGATCTGGTAATTGTATAGTCTTTATGTTAAAGTGAATTTGTGCTTAACTTGTGTGATATTTTTATTTCAACAAGAAAGTTAGTTTAAAACCCCCCCAATATATTTTATGTTGTGATGTGAGTTCACTGGTTACCTGTAAATAAACCAATGACTCACGGGAATTTCTTAGGACGTAATACCCAAAAGTTATTCCCGTAAGTCTTTTCTTAGTTCTCCTACATTGCATTTTACTTGGAAAGATAGTTAAGATTTGATTTTGTAATTCTTCTACCTGAAAATCGTCATTGTATCAGCTTTATCATTAAGGCGTCTTAGCTGATATTCTGGTTTCCTATTCTTTGTAGTTGGGACTTTATTTCTCACTTCTTTGTTACTTCATAATCGAGTAGACCAAAATTCATTATTAACTCTTAATCTGATTGTTCTTTGCTTACTTCTAGATTGGGTCATGATTGTTTTGTTTAATTTGTAATAATTATGGAAATTCACGTTGGTTTGTAAGAATGCATTAGGCCGACACTTTTTGTTTAGAAAATTTTGTATTGTACTTTATCGTGAAACTAAAGTCTAGAAAAATTTCTCTTATCAAAATTCACATCTCGTTCTTGAAATTATGTCCTGTCATTCTCATGAGGAGACCGATCTCTTGTTTACATGTTTCATCCATTTCTTTGCAAATGTCAATGACATCCATTTTTCAGAGAGTTCTGATAAATTTTTACCCATCCTTCTATATTATTGAACTCTCCAGAGAATAGCAAACGAGAAATAGATATATGATACATCTTTTAATATTTTTTTTGAGATATACGAAATTTCAAGAACAAAATTTTTATTAGGGGGGAGAGTTGTAACAACCAAATATTTTCATATTTTGTATATTTTGAAATATCTGTTTATCTTATTAATTATTATGATTTATAGATTAAGTGATTTTCCATGGGTTCGTGTGTCTTTTAGTTATTGGCTATTTGAAACGGTAATTTAAATAGTTGTACTTCTTTTAAAGATAATATCAGTAATATATTATTTGTACTATTATTTTGATTTTTACAAAATATTTTTTTTCGAATACTATCATTTTAGGAATTTTATTTTTTGTAAAAATAGTGTTAAAATAAGTTTGTGTGTTTAAAAGTGCTTAAAAATACATAAACTAATGTGACTCGGCTTTTTATTTACGTACACCTCCCATTTTTCTTAATACATCCACTAAAATATGCTACCCGCAACCCACAAAATCGCTGATACGCCATATATCACTAACCTAATTTTTGCTTGTCTCCTTCCTCAGCTTGAGCACCGCGCAGCCTCTGCGTTTTTTTTTTCCATTTCCCTCACACAGAAACACCCAAATCCCTACATACTCTTCCTTCTCAAATCTTGATGTTAGAACCAAGACAATATTACGTCTAACCCTTAAAAAGTTTTGATAATAACAAAGCAAGATTGATTGAACAAGTGTCTTATATGTATTTAACATGTGTCTTAAGTATGCAGGAACTATGCATATAAGCACTCTTTATGTATAAAGAAATATGCTCACAACATTAAGTCCGAAAGCAACACATTCTTATACATATCTCAAGTTGTGTCAAATCTATGGTGAAGTGTGGACCGTCCAATTGAAGACTTGGATCTATTCTATGATACTAGATGACGTGTCTAATGACTAGTTGAAAACGACATCAATTGAAGTCACTAGGATATAAAACTTAAAAGAGAATATTTTTGTGTCCAGTAGAAGCAGCTATAGTTAGCAAGGAATGAGGACATTACCCATAAGACTTTATTTTTATATCTGAATTACCCATGGCCTAAAAATAAAATCGGCCTACTATTCGTCGTTATCGCATCACGTTTTCTTTCAGCAGAGCCTAATGGTAAAGTTCCTTTTGCAAAATTGAGCCGTTTCAAATTTGAACTAAAAAGATAAGAGAAAATGCCCAGCGACAGCACAGCTACCTGTATCGACATCATCCTTGCCATCAGACAAAGAAGGAGGAGGAGGAAAAGAAGAAGAATGAATGAATAATAGAGATATACAGAAAGACGACAAGAACATTGAATAGCACTGAAACTCTGAGAAATTTATTTCAATCATTATTTTATTCTTTTGTGATTTTCATTCATTATCCTCTTGAGTTTGAGAGTTATTACTAATCGCCTGATCCTAATTTTTGTATTTTCTCTATTTAAGAGTTATTTGTATTTGTCCTAAACTTGCTCTCCTATTGAGAGTTATTTCTGTGTAACTGTTGTAAGCCAAGAGAAGGCTAGAGCCTTAAGGGCACAAGAGTGTTGTGTCATCTTAAGAAGTTGTGTTGTCTCTAATAGATTAAAGGATTGGCATAGATTAATAAGACCTGAAAGTAGTGATAATTTGAATTGGTTTAAATGAGTTAGATATGGATTAGTAGAACTAAAGCAAGATAAGGAAGCAAGATGATGGAGTTCATGATAAGATTTAAAGAACAAAGGTTTAAATTAAGATTTGGATTTAAAATCAGTGATTTGAGACCTTAGGGACAATTTAGCAATTTCCCAAAATATTGGATTGGGCATGGGACCACTTAGGAGAGGTCTTCAACTCATAAAAGTGCAGAAAACATCTTTACTGCACTTCTGCAGGTCCTGTGAATGGATTCACACCTACATGAATCAATTCACACCTGCTATTTACTAACTAATGAATTGAAGTCATTAATCTATTCATGATTGCACACTTAGATTCACAGAATGGGTTTCTCACCCTGAATCGTCTCACGGGGGCTATGAATCGATTCATACCCTTGATAATTGTTTAATAATATAATTAAATGACTTGTAACGATTGATTAAAGGTACTGACCACCTAGGCTTGCTATATGCTTGATTTATGACTTGTTTTTAGAGGATAATGACTTATTATCCTCATTGTTTGTTTATTGGTCACGATTTTGTGACTAATGTGTGATTCGTGTTGAGAGGGTAACGAATTATTATCCTCGTTATTTATCTATTGGTCACGGGTTTGTGACTAGCATGCGATGATGACTTCGATTGTATACTCGTCAGGTTTGTTGAATAATTGGTTTTTTGGAAACTCATCGACATGTTTGTTGAAGCAGTAGATCCTATGACCGTTGATCACGAAAATGTTATTAGATAATGACTCTAGATTTGAGTTAAGCACGCTGATGGACATTTAGGCCGGTTTGCCGCACATCGAGGATGTGGTGTCGCTTGGGTGGTGAGCAAACGATTTCATGGGGAACAGTTCGGAGATGGCCACGAGGAGCTCTGTTCGGCCTTGCGGGTCGTTGCCAGTAGGGGGTCTTATATAAAGGCGGGACACTACGGGGCATCCCATTCATACACTAGATCACCTTGACTAGACTCAGTCTATATCTCCGGATGTTGAGGACACTCTGATCCGCTCACCTGAGAAGAAAAGGATCTTGAAGACTTCGATAGAGTAGTTTTCAGGTTCGCGTTAGCTAATTGCCGACATAGGACTGCCGACCGATTGGTGTTGACCGATGAGACTTGTTTGTTGTTGCGATGTTTGATTTATTTTTGACGCAGCATGTTAATTTTCCTATGTCGTATTTCTTTTCATATCGAATACGATTCCTCACCCTTCTATGTTTGTGGCTATTTGTATACCCCATGTACGGGTAGATGGTGAGATTGTGGGTGATGACGTGGATGCTAATGAGTAGACTATACGTTACTGCTTAGCTTAGGATTTAATTATGCTTTATGACGTTTATTATTCCGATTTAAATTAAAGGTTAAGCTCTGAGACATGTGACATCGGGGGTTATAGTTTTTATTTTCGCAAAGTATTTTCAGATGTTTTATGTTTTTATTATTATTCTATAGACGTATTATAGTACGACTTAATGTGAACCATTATTTCGTTAAAAGTTTTTATAAACTTAGTATTTTTATTACTCCTTGCATGCATTTTTATGCATTTTTCTTATGATGAGGTAGTGGGTGTCACAAGAAGCGAGTAGCGTCAGCCTTGGGAACGCACCTCCATCAAAGTGGATGACATTTCTGGATATGGGGTTTTTTAATTGCTTCTGCATATAACAGGGTCGTGGTTTTTTGTTGACTGGCCAATACTACACGGTTTTGCCTCTTAGAGTCACTCACCAGCCCATCTTCGCATGATTTGCATCGGTCATGTGATGGAGTGCCACTTTGTACAGGTAAAATATAAAATTATATATTTAAAGTTAATTCGTATGTTTAAGTGATATGGTTGATTGAATAATTCATTATGTTTTACTTATTGGTGCACTTGGAGGATGATTGTTTAATACCTCTTATGCTTAGTTCTTGGCGTAGATACTATAGACCTGAGGCTCAAACATAGGAGTACACATATTTTCGTTGGATGTCTACATTTAGTACATGTTCATAGGAGTTCAAATATTGTACCTGAAAAATCATTAATAGACCTAGGTGACGACTAATTGTACTTGTATTTTTGGGTTGTATAATGAATATTGTTCTTACCAATATATAAATAGTATTTGGATGATACAACATATTGAGAATTGTGATTATTTTGTTGTATAAGTAGGATTTGGTTCTTTTCCATGTTATTTTGGGAAGACAAAACTATTTTTCCTATACTGCTATTAAACATGTCTGGAAATATTTTTACAGTGACGTTTCCGAATCTGTTCGTAAATACATTTCTGGAGGTTATAGAATGTCCGTGAATAACTCTATGGAAGGCTTGTTTACCTGTGATCTGGGTTTATCATGTTCAGAAATAGATTTACGGATAAGAGTATTTTCGGAAAAAATGAAAACCTGATGGAGGGGTGTATGCTAGCAATTTTAGGTGGTGTGTTTAATAATTCCCCAAAAAAATATTCTGGGCTGGCTATTGTTTTGCCCGCCAAATTAATGCAATGTACTCCATGTGTGACGTATGTATATGTATTAAAACCTCAGCCAATGCGACAATGTTTTTTTTTTTTTTTTGTCTGATTGGGAAAAATTTTCCATTAACAACCTCTCAAATCTGAGGCAAAAGCAGCAACAATACATAAAGGAATTTCTTTAATCCAAATAGAATCAATATTAACTAAAGCAAATTTTGCTAAACAATGAGCTACTTTATTAGCACTCTTCCTAACGTGGCAAACCTTAAAACGATGAAACCGTGGAACAAGAGAGTTGCAGTCATTCACAACCATACCAAAATGTGTGGGAATTGTTGAAGAGGAGAGCATTGCTTGCACTACATTTAGAGAGCCAGATTCAGTAACCAATAAATAGAAACCAAGATCGATAGCAAAATTAAGGACAAGTTTTATTACCAAAGCCTCCACTAAATCAACATCATTGAGAGCATTTATTCGTCAAGTCGCAGCAACCATAACCTCACCATTTTCATCTATAATAACAGTACTAATACCCCAAACTCTATCTGAAAAACCAGCAGTATCCATATTTACCTTATACAAAAATATTGGGGGCTTACACCATTTATCCAAATCATAATCAACATTCTGAACATTTCAACTAGATACAAGGCCAATGCGATAATGTTAGCTGAATACTGCAGCCGAAATAGGCTCCAACCAATTAAGTGCACAGTACTATACTAGACTACTATATTAACCACGTGAATAAAATTTATGCATTTGTCTTTAATTTCAGTTTTCATGGATAATAATAATAATAATAATAATAATAATAATAATAATAATAATAAATTTAGATTATAGAATTATCTCACACCGAAGAAGATTTCAAGTTTGCCATAGAAATCAAGAGCATCATGAGAGGATTTCTTACTGTGTACGGATGAGAGTAAAACTATCTTCATTTCATTTTTTTTTTTTTTTGTTGATGCGAATGATAAAAACTATCTTCAGTTCTGAAAAGAGTCCTTAATTTAATAAAAATGAAGTAGCATAATCATTGACAATTTTTTTTTTTGGTGAGTAATAATCAGTGAGAATGTATTTGGTGAAACTATTCACTTAAATATTTATTTAATAACCAGATCCACAAAAATAGGCCATTATTAAATGTACCCTCACTTTTTGAGTACACCTCTTTAAATATGTGAATTCTCCAAAATACCTCTATATAAAACAACAAAAACTCATTCTTATTTTTTTGCGTTCTGAACATAGTACCGGAAATTCACATTTTCGGTATAGAAATTGTATACCGAAAATTTGAATTTCCGGTAAAATTGTGTTTAAATATTTTTCATACCGAAAATTCATATTTCTGGTATATACAAATTGTATACCGGAAATGTGACTTTCTGGTAAATTATTTTTAAAACTTTTTCATACCGGAAATTGAAATTTCCGGTACACAATTTGTATACCGGTAATTAGAATTTCCGGTACTAACAAAAAAAATTTTGCATTCCGAAAATTAAGAAATTCCAGTATAAAGTTTTTTTATTTAACACCGAAAATTATGAATTTTCGGTATACAAATATTCTTTTTATGAAATATAAATATATATTTTTTATGTATGGTTTTTTAAAATAAATATAACAACGAAATAATAACTTAAACCATGATTAAACACAAAAAACATGCGCAAATATAACAAAATGAAAATATAACAATGAAAGATGTGCAAATATAACAAGTTAACATAACAAATATAACAAATATGACTGTGGTCTTCTATGTCGACGCTTTGTCCCGGATGTGGATGCCTCCGTCCCACCCTGCGCTATATGTAGTGCCTGGGCAATATACTCGGCAAGCAGAGCGGGGTCCATCATCTCATCCTCGGAGATCGTCTGGAGAATGCCAGCGATTGAGTTCAGCCTCTCAGTCATATCATAACAACTCATCTGCAAATTACAACAAGACATCAGATAGACATCAGAGGAAATAAACAAATACAAAAAATACATAATGTATATCTAAACACTTAAAGCCTCAGGAGCAGCTGGATTGATCAGAAGTGGATGCCACATCCTGCGATACCACTCCATGTACCTCTCAGTGCACTCCATTGGATAAGAGGCCACGTCTAGTGAGATAGTCAAAATGATAGAGTGTAGAGGAAAAGATATCCACGCATTCGTAATATCCTTAGCTGTGGGATGTCGTCATGGTGGCCAGGGAATGTCCTGGATATAGCCGAGCTGTCTGACTACCGTCTCAAGCAAGTACGGCATAATAAACAAAGCACACCGGATGTACCCCGAAAACAGGCACGCGGGATGACAATGTGTCCTGTGGCCAGTCCACGGTGTCCAAAAAACATCATCAGGTGTCAACGCATCCATTACCGGGGCTACATAGAAAGAGCCGTTGACTTTAAGGCCTAGGAGGCAAGACACATCATCAAGCGTGATGGTCATCTATCCAAAGGGCAGATGGAAGGTGCTCGTCTCCCGGTGTCACCTCTCTGCAAAGGCGGACAATAAGGCCCTGTCAACCATCCTGAAGCTACAGTATATCAAGGATGTTAGGCCGGCCTGCACGACATAGTCCTCTACCTGATGAGGCGCTGGTAATCTTCCTTGCAACCATTTTTGCAACTTCAGGCCGCCCACGGCCACCTTAAGCGCATCACGCTCCTACACACAAATAAACATCATTTATCATACAAAAAATAAATAAATATTTGATCAAATAACAACCAGATATATACCTGCCCCTGCCATATCTGATAGGCAACGTGATGCTCAAAGTCTGTAAGCAACAACCTATCGTAAGGTCCTCCAGTAAAGGGATCTTGGTCCAGCTACATCCTCTGGAGCCTCATCTACAATATGGGGATCCTGGTCTCCAGCTACATCCTCTAGAGCTTCCACATGCTCATGTGGTTCCTCGTGCAGCGGCTCTTCGTCGTGAGGCTGTCTGCAAGCAATACGCCTCTTACGCTCAGAGACAGTCAGAGGTTGTCACTGTCTACGAGGTGGTGCACTGTCAGCAGTGGAAGCTCCTCCTCTCCCTCCTCTCGACCTAGGCATATCTGAAACCATAAAAAAACTCAAATAATTAGTAATAAATTTAATAAATTATACTAAAATTCATTAAAAAAAAACCTACACAATACCGAAAATTGTGAATTTCTGGTACACATTTTTTTTAATATATACCGAAAATTCACAATTTCCGGTATATATTAAAAAAATGTATACCGAAAATTCACAATTTCCAGTAAAAAAAAAGCCTAAAAAATGAAATCCCCCGAAAATTCCAATTTCCAGAACTAAGTTCAAAACGCAAAAAAAAAAATACGTACTATAAATTCGAGTTTTCGGTACGATCGCAGCGTTTTCAGTTCAGATATTTGGAATTTCCGGAAAGTGTGAATGAAAAAAATAAAAGTTGAGTATTTAATATTTTGTGTAGGGTTATTTTGAAAAATTCATAATTTTTAGGGTGTACTCAATAAGTGGGAGGTGCATTTAATAATGCCCCAAAAATATAAGGCTTTACAAGCCCTTGCTCCAGGCCTCCAATTAAGTTTTGAACAAAAAAAGGCATCCAAACAAAAATTGTTTATGTTATTAAAATTATGTTACAAAACTATACATAGTTTCCTTCGGCGTAGTTGGTAGCAGGGACGAATCTATGTTGAATTGAGGGTGTGCAAGTAATTTTTTAAAATCCCACTTAATTTTTTGTAAATTTTTTATTTGATCCCACTGGCTTTATAGTTTTGCACCCACTGTTCATAATTACACCATCTCTCTCATTTCATTTGTCCAAATTGGTCTCTGGCAAAAACACAGAGACTAATTTAGTCCCTGAGAAATGAAAAATATCAATTTAGTCATAATAAAATCTCAAATTTTGGCCAAATTAATCTTTTTTAAGATATTTTTAGGGAGATTTTAGTTTCTATCAAAGACTAATTTGACTGGCATCTGAAACTCTTAATGACTAAATTGATATTTATTCATTTGTCAGGGACTAAATAAGTCTTTGTGTTTATTATGAAGGGCCAATTTGAGTCTATACTCATTTTATTTATTAGCAAGAAACCTAAAACCCATTTAATTGTTATTTTGAAATTGAAAACAAGACCCACCACGTGTATCTAACTTGCCATTAATTTTTCTTTAAATTGTAGAAGATAATAAATAAATTTTTGAATAGGAGATTATCATCAAATGAGCAACAATCTTGTGAAATTAAGTTTCCAACAACAAACATTGAAATTAATTTAGAAGAGTTGTTATCAAATTCAAGAAAACAAACTAAAATATTGATATATTATCCATATAATCGAGATATGATACAAAAAACATATTTACAAAACGGAATATAATAATTATTAGTTAAAGTTAAATTGTTTGACTCCGCTGAACTAAGGTCCTAAATACGCCACTGGTTGGTAGAGTGTAGAGCTTTAAACTTTGTTGTCTGGGTTGAAACTCCGGCTAAGGCACTAAGATTCTTCCTTATTTTTTTAAAAATCTAAAACTAAACTTGATGAACAGTTAAAAAAACAATTTTATTTTGTATTTTATGGTTTAAAAAATTATAAATAATGTCCATATCAGAATTTATTTTTAACATACATGTGTAACCAATACATTTTTTATTTATTTTTGTAAGGTCCATTGTTTTTATCTTATTATCTCTCACTTAAAATTGTCTCATTTCAAAATTTATTTTAGGCCTACAAATGTATTGGGCCGGCCATATTAATAAGCTACTTAGACAGTTTAAAGCATTTATTCATAAATTATTATGTGAAACTTGTTGAAATGAGCTAAAAACAACTTACTAATATATCATAAGTTATTTTTATAAGTGTGCTTAAATATTAATATAAATATTTATGTCATGGGATAAGTTAACTCAAAAATATATTCTTGTAAATATATCTTAATCGATTTAAGAGAAGATACACTCTTTCATTTTAAAGAGAAGTTTACTTTGAAGGAACTTTTTCCTTCATTCTTAATATGCAAGGAACACTACATAGTCTAAATGAAACAATCATAATAACAAAAAGACATATTATTTCTTTGCTGGAAGTGAAATGTAACCCTAAAAACTATATTTGCAATATTAAGTATATATGAATCTTAAAATCACTATTCTAAAAATATAATTATAACTAGTTTTCACAGTTTGAAAGTTACTTTTTACAACTATGCCTATGGGATTAAAAGACAAAAATACATAATATAAAACATCACAAAACCTACAATTCTAACACAATTCGTTCAATTAAGTTTAGGTCATGTTTACAAAAGTCTTAATAGCATAGCAATGTGTGTATATAAGTGTATCAAAGTGAGGATTATTTTTATGTAAATGGGAAGACAAAATTACTCCAGAGATCTTTTATCTTAATTTAAAGTTTTACATCGGTTCTTTATTTTTTTTCTCTCAAGTTAGTTCTTTAAGTATTAAAACGTTAATATCGTTGGACTTTTTTTTTCCGGTTCTCATCGATCCACCCCGTTAAAAAAACCCTATGGCCGTTATGGTGCTTACGTGTCCATTAATATGTTTATGGGGGCGTTGAGTCATAACTTGAGTCATTATTTATTTTTATTAAGAACAAAAAAAAAATATCTTCATACAAAACTTTTGTCGAACACCATATGTGCATACTTCAAGCTCCACCACCGTAACCAAGATAACCATCGTCAACCCCCACACCCCAAAATGGACACTTTCATAATAAGTTACTCATTTTTTCCGTAATCACTTCAAGCTTACATTGCCCACTCTATGTTGAAAACTTATGCAAATCTTCCGTAATCACCACTAGCACACCTCCGGTCGACTTCTTTTTTTTTTTTTTTTTTTTTCTGATTGGGTTTTGCAGCTATCTTTTTCTTTTTTCTTTTATTGTGACTGAGAATTGGAGAAAAGGAAATGGGACAGATGAGTTTGGGTTTGGCATAACAGATTTGCAGAGAATTGAAGGTTGAATTTTCTGGGTTTCTTGGAAGGGGAAGAACCCTAATTTTATTATTTTCAATAAAAAGTTAAATAAAAATGTGACTAGGATTATGATGTAAGACAGCCAGTAGGCATATTAACGGATATATAGACACCATAACATCCATGAAAGATTTTTTTTTTTAACAACGGTGGATGAGAATTAAAAAAAGTCTAACAATATTGACGTTTTAAGACTTAAAGGATTAATTTGAGGGAAAAAAGATAAAAAACTAATATAAAACTTTAAATTAAGATGAAAAACCTCAGGAGTAATTTTGCCAAAATGAGAAAGAGTTTAATAACAATGTGTAAAAAAAAAGTTTTACACAAACATTCAATTATATAATTTTATTATGATGTCATATCATGATATTCTTTTCTAAAATATTAGCTTGCAGAATTATCTATACAGTGAATGATTAGATGTTGCATTGCCGGTATATAATAATTAAATTCTTAAAGTACTAGTTTATATGGATGGTGTGACTCTGTTTTTTTTTTTTTTAAAAAAAAGAGTCACTCTGTTTGAATTTTAACTCGATCATTCTCACAATAACTACTCCTTTTGATCTTTTTTTATAATGAATAAAATTGTTACTTTTCTTGGTCCTAATTATAAGAAACAACATCAAATTTCAAAAGCATTAAATGCCTAATTGACATTTATACTCTGATTTATAGTGAAATATATTAATGAGATATATTTATTACGTATGAAAGTGGATTATTTCATTAAAGGGGTAATTTTGGAAAAAAACACAATTTTTAGGAGTATTAATTAGAAAAACATATTTCAACGCAATTTCTTGGTTTGTATGAATTAGGGTTTTGTTATTATCGTTTAAGGTTGTGCACAGGTCAAAGAAAATCATTTATTATGCTCATTTCCAAGGCAAAATAGTTTCTTCTGAATAAAATACCCATATTGTAACAGGAGCTAGCTGAAAAGACTAATTAATACTCTCTTCGTCCCTAAATATAAGTCTATGTCAACCAAACACACACAAATTAAGAAAATTAGTTAACTCATTTAATTTATCTACATTATGTACTGTTTTTTCAAAACTACCCTTCAATTATTGACTTATGAGGTGTTTGTTTCACGGATAGAAAACATAATCTTGTGAATATGAGGCTGAGAGTACAATATTCCCATGTTTGTTTCAAGCTTTTAAAAATTGTTCCCGGACATTTTTTGTTCCTATAGGAATCCACTTTACACATATTTTTCCCACATCATATTCTCATGTTGAAAGGGTGGGTATATTTTATTCCCATGGGAATAGATGTTATTTTTTAACTTTTTCAATTATAACTTTCCATTTTCACTATATTTCACCTTATTTATTATATTTTTGAATTATATTTTATTATTTAAATTAAAAAATTTGAAAACATTCCAAGAAATCATAAATATTTACTAAACACTTTGTCAGGAATAATATTCCTAGTAATAGAATTCCTAGGAATATAATTTCTGGGAATATAATGAGAAACCTTGAAACAAACGCTCCCTTTAGAGAGAGAGAAATAGCCACCTATTTACTATTTATTACAAGAAACAATGTAAATTAATTAGAGATATTCTTGTAAAAAAGTAATTAATGTATCTAATAATTTGAAAAAGAACTTATAAAAAGGGACAAATATTTTTTTTTAAATGGGGTTTATATTTAAGGACGAAGGGAGTCTAAAATAATTGAAATACCAATAAATAATGGCGTTATTAAAAAAATAATTAATGTTATCATTTTAGAAATACTAATAAATAATGGCGTTATTAGAAAAAATAATTAATGTTATCTTGATATTTTAAAATCACAAATAATGTGAGAAAAACTAATACTTTGAAACAGTACAATGACCGTTGGAGTAATCCATCACTCTCGTGTAAATATAAAAAGGTAAATTTTTTCATACCTAGGAAGAAAAGTGGGTATCGATACCCATCCGTAAAACAGACAAAAATAATTTTAATAAAAATAAAATAAAAAACTATAATTCAAACATAAATTATAAATAACAAAACAAATAAAACCTACAAAACAAATTTGAAATAAAAAAACAAATTGAAATATCAAAAGAAATTGAAATCGTGTATGAAAGAAATAAAACAATAAAAGAAATTAACAAAAATATAATTTTATTATTAGGAATGAAATAAGAAAAGAAGAATAAGCTAGGAATAAAATTAAATAGTTTACACAAGTATTAGAATATTATTTAAGTAGTTTTTTTTTGATAAGCAAAGAAGATGTATTAATAAAAAAAAATGGAGTACAAGGGGTACTCCGAACCCATATTTACAAATGGTCTAGGGAGGAAGTGCCTCATTAAAACCCCCGACGGCCAAAGCCCATTGGGAAAAAGACCGAAAGGGGAAAAAGAGTACGACAACCAACCCTAGCAAGGCCAAACAACAGTAGCATCATCAAAGTTTAAGACATTGAATAGGATTCATGCACCAATTAGAAAAAATAAAACTCCTCTTACGGCCTTCCCTAAAGATAAACCACCCCCATGAGCTATGTTTGATTTGAGCCAGTAACTTGCTAGCATCCTTACCCTCATCTCTAAAGATGACCGCATTGCGAAGGTTCCAGATATTCCAAACAACAGCCAACCAAATCAGATATCTCACTTTGCCAAGTTTCTTACCCCGGACAAAGTTCCCAAACTGTATAAAATGCTCCATACAATTACCTGACAAAGCTCCATCAGCCCCTAACCAATTCAAGACTGCACTCCAAATACCAAGTGAAAAAGTGCAAGAAAAGAACAAGTGATCTCTATCCTCATTATGCATAGAGCACAAAACGCAAATCCCAGCTTGAGTACCAAGATCACAGCCCCTCCGTTGTAATTGATCACAAGTGGGTAACCTATTGAGAAATAACCTCCAAGCCATGAACAAAATCTTAGAAGGCACAGAAGTATGCCATACCTTTTTTAGAATGCTGTCCAACTCAGAGTTGCGTTCTCCAATGAAAGCTACCTGTAGCAAATTGTTGTATGCAGACTTGACTGTAAACCGGCCACCTTCCTCAAGTTTCCAAAGCCATTCATCATCCGTGTCTTGCTTTGGAGATACCCTGTTCAGGATATCGTTTAATGCTTGAACTTGAGCTTCTTCCCAACCGAATATCCTCCGGCGCCAAGCGACACTCCACTGCCAACGATCATCAACCCAAGCCCCCAAGTCAGAAACAGAAGCCTCCTTATTTGCTGCAGCCGAATAAAGACGCGGAAATAGATCCATTAACTTTCCTTTGTTTGACCAATCAACAGTCCAAAAACAAAATTCCGAGCCGTTACCAAGTTTTGGCTGCACCAAGTCAAGAAACCAGGCCGAGTCTTGTGTCACGAGATCCCTCCACCATAACGAAGATGTCGGGCCATGAGTATACAGGCCAAATCCATTACCAGTGATGTTACCATATTTATGCGATAGCAGCTCATTTATTTAAGTAGTGATCCAAATAATAAAAACAGAGAAAGAATTATTATAAAAAATGAAATAGAAAAAAAATAAAAAAACTCCTTAGAGAAAGTCAAAATTTTATTAATAAATATAGAAATTTTTCAGGGAATTTCTCCTATACTCTCACACTAACAATAGGTATGAAAACTAAGCATTTAATTTCACTTTAAAAAAGTTAAAAAATGATGTGACGTCAAATAATTGGTCATTGGGTATTCATACCCAATAAAACTCCCGAGTATCGAATTTCTCACCATATAAAAATAGTTCTCTCATTTACTTAATACGTTGCATGTGTGCCTTTCAAAAACAAATACATTGCATGTGTGAATGTGGCACACACATATATTTAAGAAATTGATGAGTAATTGAGTATTGAAGCGCATAATTAAAGGATAGAAATATCCAACATATTCCTGCAAAATATATATATATATATATATATATATATATATATATATATATATATATATATATATATATATATATATATCCAACATATATTCCATGAAAGATCCCAAGATCCCATTTCATGTGGATCCCTAGATATCATTTTCTATGGTAGATTTTTCTACCAAGTGAATCTAAATACCTGTTTCTGTAGATCCCCGTATCCAACGAATATCATATTTCATTGAAAGCTAGTCACATGCATACACGGATTTCATTTCATCATTGAATATAGTTTGGTTAATGCATGTTCCTTGGTTGTCTCTTCTTCTCTAGACATCTACAAGCATAGATGAATAGACTTATTATTGTGATATCCTTATTATTCATTCACAAATCAACGTCAACAAATCAACGTCAACACCCCATAAAATTGGATTCCCTTCGGTCAAATTTTTCACGCATTTATATAATTAGATAATTTAGATAGTCTGATCTTAATCATATAGTGTTTTCCATAATAAAAAAAACAGTGCATATTTAAAAATTGAATTTTGTATTTGATCGATTTACTCAACTCAAAATATGTGTCATCTGATTAACATCGAACGTTCCTGATCGTCTGCATAGAAAATTTGACTGCCCGCAACTATCCGAATTCCAACATCCACATGTTGCTAGCTAGGGGTATAAATTATAGATCCTTTCTTATAGATCCTTTCTCAATAATGAGATATAATCATATCTCACCTGCTCGCTGTCATGGACTATATGTGCATCATTCACTTTAGGACCTTTTATAGATTCTGAATCCATGGCTCATTTTGGTAAAAACTAGCGGATAACAAACAAATTAACTGATAGAGGATAAACAAACGAATAGCGGATGGACTTATAGTAAATAAGTTAACAAATTGAATTTAAAGTGTTTAGTAAAATTAGCGATTGAATTATAATATAAAAAGACATTTGTAATAAATGAGGGAGAATATACATGGGTTAATAATTGAATAGAGGATAAACAAAGAATTTATTTAAAGTAATAAGGGTAAAAATGAGAGGAAAAATGAAACGCTATAAGCTATAAGTTCAAACAATACTTCAAGTAATGTCTGAAAAAACGCTATAAGCTAATGAAAAAACATTATAAACTAATGTTACCAAATACTTTCTACAAGTTTATCCGCTATAAGGTATTCCCTTGCAAAATGACCTAGCGCCTATGTGTCTCTTTCTCACTTTTTCCCTTCATTTGAGAGCATATAAACCAAATTTAAGCTTTGTGCTTGTTTTGTTAGTATAATAATATAAAGGCGTTTTGATACTACGATTGAGAGATTTGAAAACATTACTTTTGCAGCTTAGTTGTTAATTGACGCCAAATGATAAAACAAATTAAACCGACTTTTATCTATTTGACTTCATCTAAATGAAGCACACGTTACCAATTAGCTGAGGGAGGAATCATTTATACTTTATGGAAAATTAAAATAATGTAAGATTCTTCTAGTTGGCTGAAAAATAAGAGATAATGGATTCCTGTTATATGGAATTAACGAATTAAAAGGACACGTAAGATGACAACAGCGAAAGCTTTAATGGGAATAATGTAGGGGGAAAATCCTTGGTTATGCACCCTCATCATTGAAGCGTTTTGCTTGTGTACATTTCTCTATTTTTTTTTTTTTTTTTTGGGTGATATTTGCTTGTGTACATTCCGCCTTCTTAAATTTTAGATTTAAAATTTGAGAAATTCCATACATTCCATTCATACTCCCCTTTTTATCATGTAAATATATAGATATTTTTTTAATAGCAAAAATATTATTTATAATTATAGGAGAGTATAAAGAATACTCTAACCCATTACGGTACAACGAAAAACAGGTCCAATTGGACAACCACCAAAGCCTAAAGAAATAAAATCACCTCAATCAACACATAAACTAGCATCGGGTAATACACTCCAACGGATCAACACTCCAATCATAGTATAAGCAATGCCCTTTAGATGCCCTAGCAAGCAAACATTTCCATGAGTAAGACTTAATGTAGTTCACCACTTCCTGCACACAAGGTTCCTTGCCAGAAAATATACACGTTACGGATCCCCCAAATACCCCACAAGACAGCATATGTCGGATCAATATCACACCCCTTCTTGTCCTCCCGGAAGAATATAGTGAAGACATAACACTAAATAGATGTGGAAGGTCTGGAGGCATAACAAAAAAGTGGTCTAACCACCTAAAAAAATCATACCAAATGAAATAGAAAAGCCACAGTGAACAAACAAATGAGATTCAGACTCCATGGGGTTCCCATAAAGTACACAAGCAAGATCATTTGGGTCTCCAATCACACCTCTTGGGAATAGATTTACCATAGCTGGAATCCAATTCCGGAGAAGTTGCCAACTAAAAACGATTACCTTTGAAGGTGTGAAACGTCATCATGCTTGGACAAGCGTGTTCTGAATCACTATCTCAAATGATGCTTTTCCAAGAAAGTGTTATTAGAGTACTATGTGCTTTTGTAGATGACACTTTTGTTTTGGAACATCATATGAATTACCACCTCAGATGATGTTTTCCCAATAAATGGTTATTATAATGTTTCGTATTTTTTTGCAGATGACACATCCATCTTGAAATGTAATATGAATGTCGTTATCTAAATGTCTTTATGGCATACTGTTTTAAGGTATGTGGTCCTTGAGTGAGCATAGTGAAATACAAGAAAACACAAGAAAATGGTTGAATTGTGTTTTGAAAATTTTTCAAGTTTTCTAAAAGCACAGTTCTTCTAAAGGATGCAATACCGAACCGCTAAAAGTGTATGTAAAGCAATGCTTCTTAAGACGTTTATCAAACATTGAACGGAGCAAAAACACAAGAAAGGGGGTTTGAATTGGGTTTTAAAAATCTTTTCGTAAAATTTGAGTGTTTATGAAAACCGTTTTAAAACAACTTGTTCATAAAATAACAAAGTAAGTAAATAAGGAGAAGAGAAGAGAATGACACAGTGATTTATACTAGTTCACTATCACCTGATAGCTACGTCTAGTCCCTTCACACACTTGAAGGATTTCTCCACTATAATCAACCTGATTACACTTGAGAGTATAATACTGCCAAACTGGCTATACTCACAACTTCTTAGAACGACGTAGTGCAGTCAAGCCTCTAAGAAATACAACCACTACTGGGCTAGATACAATGTTCAAAAATGATTTGAAACAATATCAAATAACTCTCAACAGAGAGGATATACAATGAAAAACTTAAGCACTAGAAATAACTTTCAAACAGAAAGAGTAAAACGATTAAGTGCTTGTTCAATGTGATCTCAGATACTTGGAATGAATCTTGGTTGCTCACTGTGTTTCATTGCGTTCTCAATCGGTGAATGAAGTAATATATATAGCTAGGTTATAAATAGTGTCACTGTGACCTAACAACTCTTTCACTAATGGACAAAACTTCAGATCTCCTTTTTGTGGCTTTTAGCAAGTCACGTCATTTTTCACTCTGCTCTTGCATACAGACACATCATACTTTTGCAGGATCTTGTCCCTTAAGATTTTTTGAAAATAAGACGCTTCTTGAGCAAGTTTTCTGATGATTATATCTGTTGACATTCCCTTTGGCCTTTGATTCCTCGTACATTAAAATACTCATCAATGAGGTCTCTTTAATACATGAAGTAGCCTTTAATGAACACTCACTCTGATTTCCAATCAGAGCATCTGTCAAACAGATGATGCTTGTTACTGAGATACTCTATTCATCAGAGTGAGCTTGAAACAGAGGCAAGTTCTTCAGTACAGAATTTGTTGGCCTTTCATATAACAGAGTCTTGTAGAAACAGACGAAGGCTTCCACTGAGTAGTCTATTCATAGTATGTTGAGCGTTGACCTAAAACAGAGCATTGACCAAGACAGAGCATGGTCTATCAGAGCATTGACTGGTAAGAGCGTTGACCAAGACAGAGTGAGGCTATCAGACGATGACGTCAGTAATTTTCAGAGGATTAATGCCAAACTCAGATTTATGAAACTAAGAGTGGAATAGACATTTTCACTTAGTCTTCTAAGATAATTTCTTCTGATAAATAGTGATTTCTGCACACTAACTAACACATTAGAGGATAAATTGTTCTATTAACTATTTGTTATCATCAAAATAATTAAGGGTCATTGTTTCTGAATCCTCTTGATTCCAACAATCTCCCCCTTTTTGATGATGACAAATACATAGATTGATGAACAATTTTCCATTAGAAAATGTCATACCCCAATTTTGTCCGGGCCTTATTTATTTATTTAAAGTTGTAATAATAAAAATAATATTTTTGGTTTCATAAAAAAAGAAAAAGAAAAAAGGAAATGAAATAATTTGTTGGAGAAAATGGGTGCATATTGTAAATCTTGAGGTGCTAATAGCAGGCTATTGGGCTAGTGAGTAGTGACCCAATGCAGCGCTTCCTCCCCAGTCCAGCAGCACATCCCTTCCACACGTACCCCCCAATTTCTCTACCCGCACCCCTGCTTTCTCCTCACACTCCCCTGAACCATCAAACCCGTGCGGCCCACCACGTGGCCCAAAACTAACCTAGGATCCACCTGATCTTAAAAACCTAATTTCCCTACCTCTCTCCTTCAGATGATGCAGCCATCTCTCCTCCTCTTTCTTTCTCTTCCATTTTCAACCTCTCTCAACAAAAAAAAAAACCCTAACCCTAAGAAAAAGGGGGCAGCCGCTCCCACCATTCTTCCTTCCTCTCTTTCTTCCATCTTTCTCCCCTAACCCTAGGCCAAAAATGGTGCCACCTCCCTTCATCCTCTCTTCTCTTCTTTTCTCCTCTTCTTCACCAAAACTAACCCTAATCTCTAAACCAAGCCGCAGCTCACTTCCCTTTCCCTCTTCATTCTCTCGACCCTTCATCTTTCTCTTCTTTCTCGCCTCTCTCTCTCTCTCTCAACCTCATCTCTTCATTTTCTTCTCAATACAACCAAACCCTAACCAAAGCCTCACCCTAATTCCTTCATCCTCTACCACGAAAACCCTAGCCGCGGCACCTCCTTCCCTTCAATCCTCTCCTTCCTTTTTTTCCTCCACCAAATCCGAATTAAATCACATCCATTCTGCATGATTCGGTCGAGATCTTTGAGATTTTCGTGCGAGAAAAGGAGAAGATCATGCAGATCCAGTTTCAAATCAACAAAAAGGGATTCTCTTTCCTTTCCTAATTTCATTTAAAGATTCTGTTTTTATTTGGTTTGTGAATTTGATTCGTATCATTTATTTTTGCAGAGAACAAAGGATTGAAGGCTATAAAAGCCGAACCCTAGAGAGCAAAACCGGGGGGGAGGTAACGGAGAGAGTAATTCTGGATCTGAGGAGAAGAAAGGGCAAGTCAGCAGAAGCAGAAGAAGCGGCGATCGTTGCATAGGATAGTGAGATCACCATCAGAACAAAAATAAAACACATTTTTAGCTCTAGGTTTTTTTTTGGTTCCATCATCCTTGTTTCTGTATAATTTCCTGGGAGAGCTTATACCCAGGTTTCATCTCTTCCTCTTCTTTCTTTTTTTATTTGATTTTTCTGTTTATTTGCATGATCCTGTAACAGAGACTTGAATCGAATGTTGTAATCAAAGTCCATTGCAGTTTTTTACCTTTCCTTATATTTCCTTTTTATTTTTTGTGATCATTTGGCTGTTGTTGTTGCTTACAGTTCTATTGAATTTAGGTTTAGGGTTTGACCTTCCAATGGGGCCAAACCCTAGATAGGGACCAATTTGCAAATCTTCCATTATGAGGGGCATAAAAACAAAACCGTATGTTTCTGGAAATTTTTTTTTATTTATATGTTTTTTTTCCTTTATTCAATAAGTTGACATAATTTTTTTTTCTTTTAGAAAATCATATTTATTTTCTTTTCTAAAGTTTCTTTTTTTCATTTCTGTTTTATTTTAAAAAAAGAATAAAATAATAACAAAAGCAAAAAGGGAAACAATTTTAGGCAAATATTTTTCTAAACGATTTAAAGGTAACATTTTTATGGGCATTTTAGGGGTGCTAATACCTTTCCTAAGCGTAACCAACTCTCGGGCTCAAGTTTGGTTCGAAAAGACCTTTTTCTTTATTAAATTCAAAAATAGGTTTTCCAATGTTTCCAAAAAATAAAATATTGGTGGCGGCTCTATTTGAATTTTGGTGTGGTTGTCACAGCTGGCGACTCCACTGAGGACTTTAGAGAGTTAGGCCTTAAAATTGTTTGAATTAATTTGTTTGCCTATTATATGATTTATTTCCCTTTTCTTTCTTTTATTCTTATCTCTGACTTATTTGTTTTAATTTTGTTTTATTATGTTTGTTTCACATGTATATATAAATCTTAGGATAGTCACCATGTATATATTAGTATTTGTTTAATTTATTTTGCAGCGGGTAGTATTTTAGGTTATTGCTCCTTCTCACACTTCACTTAACACATTTTTTATACACTACGAGTGGAACACTATACCCGGGTTTGAAAAAGAAAAACTTTTAAGTTAGGAGAGGCTGTGTAGTGAGCACCTGCTGAACGTACGACCAGTTGGGTCCTTGCGAAGGCCTCACCCAGAGTTTGGCCCCATTTGAGAAAAAACTCTCGTTAATAGTTTACCTATTATCGACGGTAACATTCGAAAATGGGACCTTTGGCTTTAGGAACCTTTTTAGATTAATATCCTAAAGCCACCCAATGAAAAGACACTTATGTGGACATAGACCCATTCTAAGGAACTACCGGCCCATATCACCAAAGGAGCAAACCCTATCTGTCTCGTTTTCCATGTGATCAAAGCCGTAGAACCTAAAGTCTTAGGAATTACTGGTCTACCTCACAAGGGGCACTTGGCCCATTTTTTATCTTCATCCATTGAAATTCCGTTATTTCTCAAAAATCCTTTTTTTTTAAAAAAAATAAAAGAATATTTTCTCTTTTCCATTCCATTCTTTTTGCATGAAAAAAGCAATATATTGAAAAAAATGTAATAGAAAAATATCTTTTCATTCTCCATCATATTATTTTGCATAAAATGTACATTAAAACAAAATTCATGACATGCATAATCATGGCATCCTCATAACGTAACTCATTTTTCCCCCTCAACAGAAAAATAGATACAAATAAGCTTTCATTGCATCCCTACCGGACTCGAGCCTAACCTAGACTCATGGACTTGTTGAAACAGAATCAGCAAGCGATGAGAGAAGGACTCGACCAAATCAAGGGTAAGATGGACAAGATATTGGACCTTTTGCAGAACTTGGATCCAAAATTGACCATTGATAAGAACCAGTCCATCAACACCAATGAGTATCGAGATGCTTTCGATGGCCCATTAGGAGACCCCCTAGATCAGGAGAGACTCCAAATTGTGGAAGATAGGCTGAAAGCAATTGAAGGGGCAAATCATATTGGGTTCAAAGCTTCAGAAGTATGTTTGGTCCTGGACGTGGTAATTCCTCCAAAATTCAAAGTTGCTGAGTTCATCAAGTATGAAGGTTTAACTTGTCCAAAAAGCCACCTCATCATGTACTGCCGGAAGATGGCCTCCTGCTCCAGTAATAATAAGCTCCTAATCCATTTCTTCCAAGAGAGTCTTACTGGGGCATTCTTACGCTGGTATATGCAGTTAGAGCGGAGCAAGATCAACTCATGGAATGATTTGGCTAAAGCTTTCGTCAAACAGTATAAATACAATATGGACATGGCTCCTGGCCGCTCCCAGTTGCAAACCATGATAAAAGGGGGCAATGAAAGCTTCAAAGAGTATGCCCAAAGATGGAGAGGGATTGTAGCCCAAGTGGAACCTCCGCTATCTGAGAAAGAGATGGTTACCACGTTCACTGACACACTTCAACAACCCTTCTATGATCTGATGATGGGAAATGTCTCTTCAAGCTTCTCAGACCTAGTTGTTGTCGGAGGAAGAGTGGAAGCTGGGATAACAAGCGGAAGGATTGGCAACCTCAAAGCTCAACATCCATTGCGCAATATAGGTCAAGAGAGGGAAGAAGATACAAATGATGCTCATCACGACATGCACTGGGCAGTGGGCCACTCCATTGAGAATTGTTGGGCTCTGATCAACACCAAGTGGTAAAACTTCAAGGAATAGCCCTGTTTAAACAACCTTCATTTGTTTTTACGCTTTGTCCGAAGCCCAGGGGCATATCTTGTGAAAGGCCCACTTTGTTCCCATCTTTTCAATACATCAATGGAAATGCAATTTGAATTTTTTTTTAACTTCCCTTCTTGATACATGGTCAATCCGGGATAAAAAAAAGTAATTAAGAAAAATATAAAATAAAATGGTAAAACAAATGCACAATTATCAAAAATTAATTTTTGTGAAAATTTGAGCAATAAGGTTTTGAGATGAAGTTTGGCCGTTTTTCTCTATCCAAGAAACATAAAAAATATTTTTCTCTTGCTACCCGTTTTAAGCCTAAAAAAAAAAAAAAATTCTTTTCAAGTACCCTAAATAAGGATCACTCATACATTGAAGGCTAGCACAATAGTCCATTAAATTTTGTCTGTTAAAAAAAAAAACAAGCAAGCAAATATCAAATGCAACATATCAAGACGTTTACAAAGAAAAATGAATAAAAATGCAAAAGCAAAACAAGACAATTGTGCTAGCAACCATCAAAATACATCTTGGCACTAAAGATCCTTGTTTTCATAAACCCTTAAATACTTTTTGAGCCTGAAATATCCTTTTTTTCATAGCCCTTAACCCTTGGCCACGTTACAACCCTAATAAAGTCCATTCTGATCAAAGTTCAATTGCTCATATTTTCTCAAAACTTGATTTTTGAAAGAGGAAATCTATATAAACTCCTCGGTGTAGTTGCTTTACCAAAAAATAAAAAGAGTATAAAAGAAAAGCTCACTAGAATGAAAACCCAAAAGGGCAGATCTAGGCAAAAGTTAGAGCGACCCGCTAGGTTGAAAACTCACAAAGAGCAGCCTAGGCAAAAGTTAGGGTCAAATTTACAAACATGTCAACCCAGATTGGACTTCACAAATCTAAACATAAACCAAGAAGCTGGGGGCAAAAGCTGAGGCCATCGTCTACAAGCTTTGCATTCAAGATCTCGTTCCAGTTTCAGAACTACACAAGGTGATCTGCGTCTCTACATAGATCCTTCCTCACATAGCTGGACGAAGGCCAAAGGGACACTGAAAAGTCTATATGGATCAAAGTTGTCAATCTAATCCTCCCAAGGGCATTCAAAATATGAAGCTGAAAATTTGAGGATCCATAAAATGATTTATCAAGGGGTAAATATGCAAACCTGGTGCAGTACAAAGTCAACCATTCGGAAAAGCAATCCGACAGAAAGCTTTCATCCCACGATTTTAGGGGCAGCGTCCTCAAAAGGAATTCAGGAAAATCAAAAAATCTTTCAAAGCAAAACAATACTCATGCATAGCATATCATTCATTGCATCTGGCATGATAATCAACACTTTTGGGTCCACGACCCACCTAAGAAAAACATTTCTCTAAAAATAAAAAATTTCATTTCATGCATGGCATACCATTTATTGCATCCTGCATGACTATCAAAGTTTTTGGGTCCATTGACCCACCCTCTCCAATATTGCACTTAGTCGGTTTGTTGTCTATTCAGTGAGAACTAGTACTCAACCTACCCAATCTATTAGCATGAGTTAGGAACCTGTCCTACGCCTTGCTGGGAATCTGACCCAAGCCTTTAGTCAGGAACTTGACCCGCATCTCAGACCTTCCTTAATTATGGAAATCGATCCGTACCTTTTATCAAGAGTTAGGAATCTGACCTATACCTTGCCGGGAATCTGACCCGAACTGTGTCGAGTGACAGAGAAGCTCATACACTGGACGTTCACCTACAATAGGAAAACCCGTCCATACTTTAGCAAGAGTTAGATTTCGACCTACATCTTGCCGGGATTCTGACCCGAACCTATATTGAGTTGCAGAGAAACTCATATCACGAACCTTCCCTAAAATAGGGTAGCCAATCCGTACCTTTTAGCAAGAGTTAAGAACCTGACTTACCCTTGTTGGGAATCTGACCCAAACTTGTGTCGAGTGACGAAGAAGCTCGCACCCCAGACTTACCCTAAGTAGGGAAGTAATCAATACCAAAGATGTGAGGGTTAGTAGCCAGACCTATGCCTTACAAGAAATTCGCCAAGAAACCAGCGCCGGAATCACCGACCAACTTTGTAAGAGCTAGGAGGAGCCTACGCCTTACCGGGAATTCGAAGGGAATAAGCCCCAGAATCTCTGACCAACTTCGTAAGTGCTAGGAGGAGCCTATGCCTTACCGGGAATTCGAAGGGAACAAGCCCTGGAATCTCCGACCAACTTTGTAAATGCTAGGAGGAGCCTATGCCTCACTGGAAATTCGAAGGGAACCAGCCCTGGAATCTCCGACCAAGTTTGTAAGAGCTAGGAACAAGCCTATGCCTTACAGGGAATTCGCCGGGGACCAAACCCGAAATTCCTCACCCAAGCCGGGAACAATCCCGCATTTTTAACCACTTGTTTCGGACAAAATAGAGGTCTTCTATCCTTAATTACCTTTAACAATGAATTCACTAAGGTCTTCAAGTAAAATGTAATTAAAGAGGGGCAGTTGTCATACCCCAATTTTATCCGGGCCTTATTTATTTATTTAAATTTGTAATAATAAAAATAATAATTTTGGTTTCATAAAAAAAGAAAAAGAAAAAAGGAAATGAAATAATTTTTTGGAGAAAATGGGTGCATATTGTAAATCTTGAGGTGCTAATAGCAGGCTATTGGGCTAGTGAGTAGTGACCTAATGCAGCGCTTCCTCCCCAATCCAACAGCACATCCCTTCCACACGTACCCCCCAATTTCTCTACCCGCACCCCTGCTTTCTCCTCACACTCCCCTGAACCATCAAACCCGTGCGGCCCACCACGTGGCCCAAAACTAACCTAGGATCCACCTAATCTTAAAAACCTAATTTCCCTACCTCTCTCCTTCAGATGATGCGGCCATCTCTCCTCCTCTTTCTTTCTCTTCCATTTTCAACCTCTCTCAACAAAAAAAAAAAAAACCCTAACCCTAAGAAAAAGGGGGCAGCTGCTCCCATCATTCTTCCTTCCTCTCTTTCTTCCATATTTCTCCCCTAACCCTAGGCCAAAAAAAATGCCACCTCCCTTCATCCTCTCTTCTCTTCTTTTTTCCTCTTCTTCACCAAAACTAGCCCTAATCTCTAAACCAAGCCGCAGCTCACTTCCCATTCCCTCTTCATTCTCTTGACCCTTCATCTTTCTCTTCTTTCACGCCTCTCTCTCTCTCTCAACCTCATCTCTTCATTTTCTTCTCAATACAACCAAACCCTAACCAAAACCTCACCCTAATTCCTTCATCCTCTACCACGAAAACCCTAGTCGCGGTACCTCCTTCCCTTCAATCCTCTCCTTCCTTTTTTTCCTCCACCAAATCCGAATTAAATCACATCCATTCCGCATGATTCGGTCGAGATCTTTGAGATTTTCGTGGGAGAAAAGGAGAAGATCATGCAGATCCAGTTTCAAATCAACAAAAAGGGATTCTCTTTCCTTTCCTAATTTCATTTAAAGATTCTGTTTTTATTTGGTTTGTGAATTTGATTCGTATCATTTATTTTTGCAGAGAACAAAGGATTGAAGGCTATAAAAGCCGAACCCTAGAGAGCAAAACCGGGGGGGAGGTAACGGAGATAGTAATTCTGGATCTGAGGAGAAGAAATGGCAAGTTAGCAGAAGCAGAAGAAGCGGCGATCGTTGCATAGGATAGTGAGATCACCATCAGAACAAAAATAAAACACCTTTTTAGCTCTAGGTTTTTTTTTTTGTTCCATCATCCTTGTTTCTGTATAATTTCCTGGGAGAGCTTATACCCAGGTTTCATCTCCTCCTCTTCTTTCTTTTTTTTTTTCATTTGATTTTTCTGTTTATTTGCATGATCCTGTAACAGAGACTTGAATCGAATGTTGTAATCAAAGTCCATTGCAGTTTTTTACCTTTCCTTATATTTCCTTTTTATTTTTTTGTGATCATTTGGCTGTTGTTATTGCTTACAGTTCTGATTGTTCTGATTATATGGGGCCAAACCCTAGATAGGGACCAATTTGCAAATCTTCCATTATGAGGGGCATAAAAATAAAACCGGATGTTTCTGGAATTTTTATTTATTTATATGTTTTTTTTTCCTTTCTTCAATAAGTTGACATAATTTTTTTTTTAGAAAATCATATTTATTTTCTTTTCTGAAGTTTCTTTTTTTCATTTCTGTTTTATTTAAAAAAAAGAATAAAATAATAATAAAAGCAAAAAGGGAAAAAAATTTAGGCAAATATTTTTTTAAACTATTTAAAGGTACTATTTTTATGGGCGTTTTAGAAGTGCTAATACCATTCCTAAGCATAACCAACTCCCGGGCTCAAGTTTGGTTCGAAAAGACCTTTTTCTTTGTTAAATTCAAAAATAGGTTTTCCAATATTTCCTAAAAATAAAATATTGGTGGCGGCTCCATTTGAATTTTGGTGTGGTTGTCACAGAAAAATATGTACTTAAAAGAATTTCAGAGACTCCCCCTGAATTAAGCACATATAAATATTTTCCACGTGTAAAGTCACATAAGATGAATATATTACATCAAAGCATTCTAAATAAAGTATCAGAGCTTTCATAAACAGTGAGATCTATCAGGGCATATATATATATATATTAACACATCATCAGCAATACAAGTTAATGTATCAGATTAAATAGTGCAAAAATGCAATGCATGATGACACTTGGTTGATCCATCAGGTTCATCAATTACTCTATATTTCTATATTTTCTTCTCCCCCTTTTGTCATCAGACAAAAAGGTTAAGAATAAATAAAGAGCATCATAGTCAAACAAAGTTTGAGAAAGATAAAGTTAAAACAGAATAAGAATTAAAAGAAAATGATTTCATTTCTTAGGGAAAAATACCATAGTACAAAATTATTTTCCAGCTAAAAAGATAAAAACAAGTACAAGGCTAAAAACAAAAGGGTGAACAAAAACCTAAAGACTATCTAAGGTTTCTTCAACTGATCCACTATAAACTACAGCATAGAAGTGACACCCTTATGTCTCTTGTTCGAAACTTCCATGAATTATGTCTCTTGTTCGAAACTTCCATGAATTCCTTGAAGCTTTTGTTGTCTTCAACAAGTTGCACCAAGACCTCTTTAGGGACAACAACAAAATGACTGGTGGATGCAGAAGCAGACCCAGAAGCAGAATGTTGAGTCACCATTGTAGTTGAAGCAGGAGGAGGAGTTACTGGTTCTGGTGCAGATGGAGGAACAGGGGCAGGTGAGGGTATGGGAGCAGGTTCTGGTTCCCAAATAGTCGGGGTTACAACCCTTTGAGGTACCCTCCAAGAAGAAGCAGTTAGAAGTCTTTTGTTTCTCTCAAGTTGATCCCTTTTGTGTTTCTCAAACCAAAAGTTCACAAAATACCAGTTATCCATGAAGTCTTTCGGAGCCAAAGCAGATCCAACACCATCCATTCTGTCTTCTTCAATGTATTTCTCTTTATCCAGCTCAAAAGTCCTCTTAGCCTTAAACATCTCATATCTAGCAGAGAGGCGTGGATTAGGAGGCACAACTACTGCCTCACGACGGTTGGGAGGAGGTTCACAACCAATTTGAATAACTAGAGAAGGAGGTGCAGGGTTGGTGGATCAATAATGGATACATCATCATTTTCCAGTTCAAGTTCTTGAACTACTTCAGTAGCAATTGTAGCAGCAATGACTAGGTTATCATCTACAATCGGTTCTATAGTAGATTCAGGCTCAGGTAGAATTAGTGAATGAGGTGGAGAAGGGATTTGTGGTAGTGAAGGTAGTAGTATAGCAAGGGGTTGTAAGGTAGTGAGGGGTTGAATATCACAAATCGTATCAGAGCCAAGTGTAGGGGATTGTGGTTCCTGGATAATAGGCTCAAGTTATGTTTCAAGATGTGATGGTAGGTTTAGGTCAGGTTGAACTAATGGAGGTGATTTAGGACTAGGTGAAGAAGTGGTAGGTTTAGGTTGTGGTGATGGAGTTTTAGTGGGTTCTGGTCATGGTGGTGTTGTGATAGTTGTTTGTGGTTGAGGTGAAGGAATTGGTGTAGGTTGTGGTGAAGATATAGGTGCAGTAGTGGTTGTTGTTGGGTGTGCAACAGAGAGGGGCTCAATGTAAGGAGTTGAGACTTTGGGTATAGGTCTCTGTCTCTATCTCAATGGGACATGATCTTCTTCATCATCCTCAGATGAAGAGGAGTCAGAGGGTAAAGAAGGCAAAGGCTTTTTAGGAGGTGAAGATTTAGATGGTTTGGGGGAAGGAACATATTTAGAATGTTGTGGAGGAGGAATAGGTTTTGATGGTTGGAGGGGAGGAATAGGGTTTGATGGTAATGGCTGAGAGGATTGTGAGGGTTGGGGTACAGAGGAACCAGTTGCAACAGTGCAAGTATTATAGAAAGAATCATATAAATCAACAATCTGATCTAATACCTTGGGTTTCTTTAGAGCAGGGAGATCAGCCAATCTGGTTATTCTCTTCTTCTTTGTGGTGGTCGCAGTAGCAGCAGTGGTAGTGGTAATTTCAGAGGCAACAACAGAAAGAGCAGTTATAGCAGCAGAGGCTTCATCCTGAAGCCTTTTCTGTCTAAGATCCTCATGGAATAAGCGGCATTCCTCTTAAGATTTTTCAATCATCTCATCAACTTCAACCTTCTTCTCCTCTATTTCTTCCGGTATTACTGAGGGCATGAAGGCAGGTCTCACTGGTGGGACCAGTGGAGGTGCATGGGTGCTAATCGAAATACCAATACTCCTTGTTACTCTTCTGGTAGGCTCAAGAGAGGCAACCTCAGTAATCTTCCTCTTTCCCTTCTTGATAGGCTTGGTAGCAGCTTCCTCATCCTTCTGGATTTTAGCAATAATTTCTGAAGATAAAACTCTCATCCTCTTCAAGTTATCATTATTGAAGATTGGGGCACTTACAGTTTATAGTGCAACTCCTGCTTCTTCAGTATTTAACCCTTGAAGATGCTTAATAAATCCTTGATTAGCCAGAAGCATAGAGATCACCCTTCCATAGGGTATATTCAAGTTCTTCCCTTTCCTGGAGAATATAACATTTCTGTACAGATGGTCAAAGATGAGACTTGGCATATTGAGTTTGGATTTAATCTCGTAATGCCACATGATGAACTTGTGGTTAGTGCTTACTGTGTCAACAGGCCCAGATTTGGGAACAATGCAGTTCTTGATTATATTGAACAGCACCCTGAACTTGTTCTTCATATTTGTAGCCTTCAAATCTTCCAGGTTCTCATAGATGGAGGAGTTGATGGTATCCCAGCCACCATACTCGCTTTCCCAGTTGCTTGTAATGACTCTTCCAGAATTAGGGCACTTGATTGCATCAGCAATCAATTCCTGTGTAACCACTATGTGTCTCCTTTGCACATATTTGTAAATGGAGTTGTCTTTACATCTAGCAAACATCCAGAATTCCTTCACAAGTTCTTGATAGATGGGGCAGTTCTCCATGAATAAAAAATCAATGATTCCCATATCAACAAAATTAGTTCTGAATGCGTACCCATTATCAGCCAAATCTTTGAAGTCCACTTGGTGTTCACACATCACCTTCAGTTGGTGTTGCTCGACGATCACCATAGTAGGTTGGGGTTCTGGTTCAGGACCATACATAACTTGCTGTGGAGCGGCCATTGCAAAGAGAGAGTTGTAGAGAGCAGGTAGAAGAGAGTGGGGTTTAGGGTTTCAAAACGTGAGACTTCTTGGAGAGAAATAGTGTGAGTAGTGAGTGAAGTGAGTGGATAATAAACGTCTTGAAGAAGGCAAACAACCTTGTTCAGTTTTCAAAATAAATGAATTAAAAATATGTCGTTTCATAGATGAAACGTGTCAAGTAAAGCAATAAAGAGGTGCGGTAAAACTGTACTCGGGCAATAAAAACAGTAATGACTTAGTGAGAGTAAATCTCAACCACTAATGCATCAACCAGTTTCAGAGAGAGACGTGTACACAAAGATTTCTAGAGAGACTTTGTAACAGACTCACATGAATATGAACAGTTAACAATAACAGCTGATGCAAATAATAATAAATAATTAAATAATGAATAATGAATATATATAAAAAAGAGGCATATTAAAAAAACAAACACTATAACTAAAACAGAGGCATATGGCAAAAACAGAGGCACATATAAAAACAGAGACAGATATGAAAACAGAGGCACACATGAAAACAGAGGCACATATCCAACCAGACGCAGGCATTTCAGAGGCACAAAAATTAGAGGCACATATATATTCAAATTAAACACTTATTCCTTTATAAGATAAAAATTCAAGTTCTTTCTTATAAAGTTGAATCTATCTTCAGCAAGGGGTTTTGTAAAGATATCTACCCATTGATGGTCAGTATCAATAAATTTAATTTCAAGTATTCCTTTCTGAACATAGTCTCTAATGAAGTGATGTTTAATTTCAATATGTTTAGCACGTGAATGCAAAATAGGATTTTTAGTCAAACATATTGCAGAGGTATTATCACAGTATATAGGAATGTTACTTTCTTTAATCTGATAGTCCTCAAGCTGATACTTCATCCATAGAAGTTGTGAGCTAGTGCTTGCAGTAGATATGTACTCAGCTTCTACTGTTGATAGTGCAATTGTGCTTTGTCTTTTGCTGGACCACGAGATAAGGTTTGCTCCAAGAAATTGGTAGCCACCACCTGTGCTCTTTCTTTCAATTCTGTCTCTAGCAAAGTCAGCATCACAGAAACCTACTAACTTGTAATTTTCTGAATTCTTATAAAGCAATCCAAGGTTAGTAGTTCCTTTGAGATACCTAAAGATTCTGTTAACAGCAGTTAACTGAGATTCTCTAGGATCATATTGGAATCTTGCACATAAGCACGCACTAAACATAATATCAGGCCTTGAGACAGTAAGATAAAGGAGTGAACTAATCATACCTCTATTCCTTTTGGTCTACCTTTTTACTAGATTCATCTTTGCCGAGAGCACATGTTGGATGCATTGGTGTGCCCATTGGTTTGGTTTCCTCAAGCTTGAACTTTTTTAAGAGTTCTTTTACATATTTAGTCTGATGGATATAGGTTCCATCTTGACATTGCTTGATTTGAATACCAAGGAAGAATTTTAATTCTCCCATCATACTCATTTCAAACTCATTCTGCATAAGCTTAGAGAATTCCTCACAAAGAGTTTCATTAGTAGCACCAAAGATAATATCATCAACACATATTTGAACTATAATAAAATGTTTTTTAGATAATTTTCTAAAGAGTGTAGTGTCCACCTGTTCTCTTTCACAACCATTTAACATTAAAAAGGAGCTCAGTCTGTCATACCAAGCTCTTGGGGCTTGCTTAAGACCATAGAGAGCCTTTTTAAGTTTGAATACATGCTCTGGATAGGCAATATCTTCAAATCCAGGTGGTTGTTTTACAAACACTTCATCACTTATAAAACCATTTAAAAATGCACTCTTTACATCCATTTGATATAAAATAATGCCATGATGTGCAGCAAATGATAATAATATTCTAATTGCTTCAAGTCTAGCTACAGGAGCAGAGGTTTCAGTATAATCTATACCTTCCTCTTGTGAATACCCTTGAGCAACAAGTCTAGCTTTATTTCTTACCACTTTGTCATCTTCATCAAGTTTGTTTCTGAAAACCCACTTGGTTCCAATGGCTTGCTTATCCTCTGGAGGAGACACAAGCTTCCAAACATCATTTTTCTGAAATTGATTGAGCTCTTCTTGCATAGCAAGTATCCATCTATCGTCTGTTAGTGCTTCATTAATTGTCTTGGGCTCTATTTTTGATAGTAATGCAAAGTCAGAATGTTCCCTAAGAGATGATCTTGTTCTAACTCTATGACTTGGTTCACCAATAATCTGGTCCTTTGGGTGATGAGTTTTGGACTTCCAGTTTATTATCGTCTCTTCTTAAGTCTTGTCACCAGACGCAGAATCAGAGTCAGCACCTGTGACACCATTATATGTTTCTTTGCTTATCTGCATATCTGTAAAGACCTCATCTAACTCTAACGTTTCATTGTCAGGCTTCTAATCATCAAATCTCGCATGCATAGACTCATCAACAATTAATGTTTCTTTGTTGTATACTCTATAAGCTTTATAGTGTTCAGAATATCCCAAAAAGATAGCTTTGTGTGATTTGGAATCAAAATTTCCTAGACTGTCCTTTGTAATGAGAACAAAGCAGTCACACCCAAATTGGTGAAAATACGAAATGTTGGGTTTTCTTCCTTTCCATAATTCATATGGAGTCTTATTCAAAATATGTCTAATATAGATTCTATTTTGAATCTAACAAACAGTGTTCACTGCTTCTGCCCAAAAGTGCTTTGCAATATTAGTTTTGTGAATCATGGTTTTGGCCATTTCTTGAAGGGATCTATTTTTCCTTTCTACAACACCATTTTGTTGTGGTGTTCTAGGTGATGAAAAATTGTGAGAGATGCCATGCTCTTCACAGAAGTTTTGAAATTATTCATTTTCAAATTATCCACCATGATCACTTCTAATTGATGTAATACAAAAACCTTTTCATTTTGCACTTGTTTGCAGAAAACAGAAAACATTGTAAATGACTCATCCTTGTGAGCTAGGAATTTTATCCATGTCCATCTAGTATAGTCATCAACAATTACAAGACCATACTTCTTTCCAGAAAAAGATGCAGTTCTGGTTAGACCAAATAAATCTAAATGCAAAAGCTCAAGTGGCTTTGGGATGGAAACAATATTTTTGGATTCAAAAGAGGATTTTGTTTGTTTCCCTTTTTGGCATGCTTCACAAAGAGCATCAGATTGATACCTAAGATTTGGTAAGCCTCTAACAAGTTCTTTCTTGTTAAGCTTTGAGATTAACCTCAAGCTGGCATGACCCAATCTTTTGTGCCAAGTCCATTGCTCATCATCAACTGACAAAAAGCACTAGATATTTTGATTTGCCAACTCAGAAAGTTTTGTTTTATAAATATGTTCTTTCTCTTTGCCTTAAAGAAAATGGAGCCATCTTTCTTGCTCTTGACTATACAAGCATTATCACTAAAGCCAACATCATAACCACTATCGCATAATTGACTTACACTTAGTAGGTTATGCTTCAGGCCATCAACCAATAAGACATTATCAATAGAAGGTAGGAATTTCTCACCAACTTTTCCACTTCCAATGATTTTACCTTTTTGGTTTCCTCCGAAACCTACTGTTCCACTCTCTTTACGTTGGAGTTCTTGGAACATACTTCTTTCTCCCTTCATTTGACGTGAGCAACCACTATCCAAGTTCCAGGACTGGTGTTTCAACTCTGTTGCTAAGCAAATCTGCAACATATACAATCTTGTCCTTAGGTACTTAAATCTTTTTTGGTCCTCTTTTGTTTGTTCTAGAAGGAAACTTATCCTTCTTATTTTTTAATTCATAACAAGTACTTCTAATGTGTCCTTTCTTATAGTAGAAAGTACAAAGCAGACAGTCACTATGATTGTTGGTATCTTTGGTTTTCAAATTCGTGTTTTGAAATGTGGGTTCCTCTAGTTTGTAACCAAGACCCCTTTTTACCATTTTGGCTTACACCCCAAATCATAGATGCTTGTTTGCTTTGTGTAACACACTCGGCAAGAAATCTTTGAAATCCCTCTTCATATTTTGAAGAGTTACATTCAATCTTTTCCTCAGTCTTAGAGCTATCACTCACCAGACGGTGGTTTTCAGCTTTGAGTTTCTCATTCTTTTCATTGAGTATTTGAAATTCTTTTGAAAATTTTGAGAATTTCTTTTTCAAAGATTTATACTCAATGTTGGCTTGTTCCTCATCATCATCAGACGATGATGAATCAGAATCATCCCATGTTGCCATAAAACCCTTCTTCTTCTTGCCTTTGAAACCACATTTCCTTGGTTTCTCTTTCTCGAGTTGTGGATATTCAGACTTAAAATGTCCTAGCTTTTTGCACTCGTAGTAAGTGACTTGGCTTTTGTCCTTGTAGTCCTTCTTATCCCTTGAGTCCTTCTTGTGGAACTGCTTCCTGGACCTTCCTTTGTTTTTCCACATACGTTGAATTTTCCTAGATATTAAGGAAATTTCTCCGTCTGTGTCTCCACGATTCTCATCAGACGATCCATCGTCTACTTCTAGTTCTGCTTGAAGAGCTTTGGAGGAGGATGCTTTGCTTGTAGATTTCAAAGCAATGGACTTTGATTTCTTAGGAGGTTCTTCTTCATCTAGCTCAAGCTCATAAGCTCTCAAGGAACTCGGAAGATCTTCAAGAAGCAAGACATTCAGGTCCTTGGCTTCTTGAATAGTCGTGACCTTAGGTCTTCACTTCTTTGGCAGGCTTCTTAAGATTTTCTTTACATGATCAGCAGTGGTATAGCTTTTCTTAAGAACCTTTAGACCATGAACTAGTGTCACTACAAGAAATCACGGGTATACCGACGGCCTATTACCGACGGTCAGAAGCCGTCGCAAAAAACACAGATTTTCCGACGGCCTTGCCGTCGGTAACATTGAGAGTATGACGCATTGGTTTACCGACAGGCAAAGCCGTCGGAAAATCCGTGTTTTTGGCGACGACTTCTGACCGTCGGTATAGGCCGTCGGTATACCCGTGATTAGTTTTCAGTTTCCCGCTATTTTTCACATACCGACGGCATTAAGACCGTCGGTATTTGAAAATAGCCGTCGGTAAACCCGAGAAATTTTCCGACGGGTTTAGCCCGTCGGTAAGGTTAATGTGGCCGTCGATAAAGTCCAGATACAACCAGACAAAAACCGTTTCTTCCCCTTTTCTTTCGTTCTCCTGGTGCTTCTCTCCTCTTCTCCTCTCTCTCTTTCGTTCTCTTCCCAGCGCCGTCGCCACCACCACCTCTCTTCCGTCCTCCCTCTCCCAGTGCCGCACAGCCACCACGTCTGCCTCCGCCAGGGCCGCACGTTTCTTTCGTTCTCCTGTTGCTTCTCTTCTCTTCTCCTCTCTCTCTTTCGTTCTCTTCCCAGCGCCGCCGCCGCCACTACCTCTCTTTCGTCCTCCCTCTCCCAGTGCCGCGCAGCCACCACGTCTACCTCCACCAGGGCCGCACATCCACTGCCCCTCCGCCAGGGCGGCCGTTACTGAAGGTAGCTTTTTTGGTTGTTTTCAAATATGCACTGCTCTTCTACAATTTTTTTTGCTTCATCTTTTCGTGGTATGTTCTGTCATTCATTTACATCATATTTTCTGCAATTGTCCCCACACAGGTTTGTCAATAAGGGGGATTGGGGAAGATGTTGAATTTTTAGTTATTCTTTTTTTGGGGTTTCCAGTGTATAGCCTTCAGAGGTATAGGGTTGGGTTCTGCCGTGGTTTCCAGTGTAATGCTTAGAATAGTTTTTACATTTTTTTTTGTTTGCTTTGATTACAATGTCATTTTTTCTGTTTGTTTTGTTTACAGCCATATAGGTACCATTGGCTATATTTAATGTTCTGGCCTCCTTCTTCTATATATATATATAAATATCAAGATTTTATCCAGTTTTGCGGTGGCACCGTTGTTCTGCCCCTGGTTTTTTTAAGGACTGCAAAATATCAGGTGAGTGTGATTTTAATACACTAAATCTGGTCTGATTGGTTATCTCTATGTCGGTCCTCTCTCTTTCTCTTACATTATTTTCCATTCCATGGCAGATTGAACAGTGTGGGATCTTGGTTGATGTTTTGAGTTATGCTTATGGGGGTAAGATTTTTAGGCACAAACCAATTTTCATATTTTTCTTCACTTTCTCACGTATTTTGGCACTTGTGTTTTTGTGGTTCTCGACACATTAAGGGATACTTTTGGGTGTTTCGACTTCTTTTATATCATTTTTTCTGACTTTTACGCTCTGGATTTGCTGTTGTAATGCCTTCCGGGTTGCATATTTTGCATATTGTCTGGCTAAACTCTGAACAACTTCGAGTGGTTCCTAATTTCTCAAGATGCGCATTTTTTTATCTCCTTAGCCAAGAAGTCTTCGGGTGATTTTGAATGATTGGTATTTGAGAGTTATGCTGTTATATTTTGCTTATTATTTTGTGAAGCCATAAGTATTTTTTTAAGCATATTGTTCTACTATTGTTGCTTTTAAGTTTCCAAAAATGCTCCTGAAAGGTAACGACCTGAGCTCTGCAAATGGGAAAGATATGTGCAGGAAATGTTGAAAGATATTTGTCAAAAGCATAGTGTGCTTGCAGAAGTAGATTTTGCTCTACATCATTCTTATTATTTATGTGCCATTGTGTTTGTGCAGCATTGGTGTCTAGATGAAAAAAAATAAATCTTTAATAGAGACAAAGAAGTTATCCCAATTTATGGGACAAATTGTTTGTCTGATCATCTTATGAATAGACTGGTAGGATCTCTATGTTTTTTATTAATACTGCTTACATTTTTTAATGGCGATTTTTCTAAAAATTATATTTATTTCTTTGACTTTTGGTATTTATGAAAAAGATTTGTTTAAATACATGGAAAATTGTTTTTGTAGGTTGGTTAGATCTTCCTCACAATAATTTGGTGCTGCAAGTATTAACAGTATGTACTTATGAATGGTGTTATATTTTTAGTTGGCTCATATCCTTTACTTAAGGTGTAGGAAAAGCAAACCGTAAAATCAAGGCAACAAGGACCTTATTAATGTCATTATGTCAATGTCACCCATTCCTCATGTTCTTGCAGGATTTTTTGTTCGTAATATTATTTCTCCCAAAGTTTGGTTTTTCAAGGCTTTGCTTCTATGTAGCTCCTTTGTTGCTACTGCCTACTGCATTTCATCTGACATGCATTTCTTTTGAGGTTTATTTTTTTTATGTTTTATTTTTATTTGTAGTGGTATCTACCCAGCCGTGGTGAAATATCACGCTGATGTGGGGTTAACTTTCTGAGTGTTCTAGCTTAATGAATCAATCCTAATGTTTTTTTAATTTAATAGAATTTGGTAAGGACTATAGGAGTTTTCATTACTATTGGCAACATTGGCTATTGGTTGGATCCCTGGGAAAATATTGTGTCTCGGAGTAAAAAAGTTGACACAATTAGTCAGGTTTAATTATGGAGTAGAAAAGCTTAAATGTCTTTGTTGCAAAAATATGCATGATAGTCTTAAATTTTCCTACCATTCAAAGCAACTACTTAAAGTGAAGCAATGGCAAATCATCATTGAAACATTGATTTTGTCCTATAAAGTGAAGCTGGAAACTTTATTTTTTTAAGGCAATTGTCTTAAATTGTCCTATAAATTGATTTTATCAGAAATTGGTTCTCTCCTATCCAATAATTAATGAGGTATCTGCCTACATTGATCATGATTTAAGTCGGGTATCGATCTTGTTATCCTAAAGTTAATTGATGCAATTATTTCAGATCTCCTTTTACTTTGTGAAAACAAGGTTGCTGCTTTTGTTATGCAGCTAGCCTCCTTGGAAGAGCCTTTTAATTGGTATGCTGGACTTTGTTTTGACTGTTGTTTTATTGTTGTTTACAGGGAGTAAAGCTTTTGGGAAGTCTAGGTGGCACGTTTTCTAAAACTTGGAAACCAAAGAAGACAGGCACAATAATCGGCCCTGTAATATTTGGAGGTTAGTATTTAATTTCTCTCTATATCCAATAATTAATGAGGTACTCAAAGGTATTGGTAGTGTTATGATAAATCAAAGATCGTGGAGTATGTCATCCAAAAATGGAATTAAGTTATCCTAGAATTAGTTTTCCAGTTCATATCATTTGAAAAATGAATGCATACATCATTCGGTTTCATGGTGTTCATTATACCAATTTGGTGGTTAATTTCAGTTTCCAAATTAAATAGTTTCATGTGTACTTGCAATTTATCGAAGTGATTGCATTTCTTCTATCCTTTAAACACGAGAAGATGGTAGAGAAACTGCGCACTGTGCAACAGACAACATAAAAAATGATTTTATTCTAAAAAAAGCCGTAACAAACGCCCTTATGTTTGTTACCCTTCTTATCAATCGATAGCCATTTAGATTCCAATTTATTGAAAGACTTGTGGACATGGACATGGACATACAACATAAATAAAGTAACAAAATGAAAAGGGAAAGGATAATAGAAAATAATCTATTTGATTTTGCACATGTAAACGAAAAAAATTTGATGTGATAATAGAAATGCTAGGTGCTGAAATCTGAAGCCATGAATGTAGACTTTTGGAATTTGAATGAGCCATATATGTGATATTGGTAAGCTGCAGGTACTGCAAGTTTTAGGTTTGCATATGAACTTGAGTAATGTATTAAATACGTTAGTAATGAGTTGAGAAAGTGCCATTTTAGTTGGATAAAATTCTGGGTTGATTTTGTGGCTTAAAAGTGATAAGAACTATGTGAAAAATGTAAATATAACACTTATAATTTTTGGTTGTATTACATTTCTTTTTGCAGAATTTTAGAGCTTTTCAAGTGTGGAAAAGTAGCTTAAAATGTTGAGTTTAGTGATAGAGAAAGATATTTCAAGTTTTGTTAAATTTGGTGAAGGTTACGATCTGCTAAAGTCATCTAAAATAATATATTTGGTGTTAGAGAAACTTATGTTCAATTTTTTTAAAGGAAGAAGCTTAAGTTTATAGATAAAATGATTCCCTAAAGTTAGAATATCCATATGGATTGTTACGAGAAAGTTGATGTAATTTGTTGGCGTTCTTGATGATTCTATGGCTTGTGATTTGAAAATCTGATTTGGTGACTGATATATCTGCATAATTAGGTTCATATATGATTTGAAAATGTTTTAGATGAAGGAAATGGTAAGTTATAGGCTGCATCAAGACTTGAGGAAAGTAGGCAAAAGCAAGAGAGTTGAGTTGAACCAAAATAGTGGTTGATTGCCTATGTGCATTCTGGTTAAATTTTTTTTATTGGAATTACATTAGTTCCATTTTCATCTGCATCATTTGAGTTTAATTGGGATTAGAGAAAAGTATTTGAGGGTCAAAAAGGTCTTATAAACAATTATCTATAATAATGCAAACAATTTAGGACTCCAAAATTTTGGATAGGTAAATGATTTGTGCTTCAAAAACATATTAAGTATTTGCTCCACTTCAATAAGTTTTCTCCAGTACTGTTAGGAATTAAGTTAGGATTTCCAAATGTTGGCCAAATATGCTTCGAAACCCCATACAAAACTTAGATATGAAGTTTACTGAAAGTTTAATGTAAATTGACCCCTGAAGCTATGAATATTTTGTTAGTAGCATCAAGTGTGAACAATGAATTTCTATGATGTTTAAAAGAAAATTAGTGTAAGATTTCATATTTAAATTGCATTATCTCCATTGGATATGCCTCAAAGGAAGTGTTGGACCCCTACTTACAGTTCTTGAATTTAAGTTGCACCTCTAAACCTGAAAATGTCATATTTAACTTGAATTCTATCCTTATTTACATTCTGGTGTGGTTTTGATATTCTTGTTTATATCTTATTAGTTTCGCTAACACAAAAGCTTTGTTTCATAGGTCTCTCGAGTTCACCACCTCCACCAGTTCGCCACTTGTACCACTAGGTATGCACTCTAACGAAATGTCGGGTAACTCATTGGGTGGAAAAGGGTTGTCTGCTGACCCCACACCGACATATTTATTTGTTTTCGCTCATAGTTCTCTCCAAAGAGGATTTTGAAGTGTATTGTGTAATTGTGTAAATGATATGTACTTGTGTAATTGTCTGTCAGCTCTGCTATCACTCATCACCACAATGCTTGTGAGTAAAGAGTGCAATTTTAATTTTTAATTTAGAATTGGTCCATGAACTTCTCTGTAATAGATTTATACCTTAAACTTTTATAGTTTAGATTTCTTTTAATCCCAAAGATCAGTATTATCAACATGTAAGTAAATCAACATGAGATAGCTTATCACGTATGTATTTAAAACAAAAAGATAGTTGGAAGAAATCCAATGAAATCCACATGCTGCCATTTTAAAATCTACAATGCCGTTTGCGATACCATTAGATTCTTTTCCCTGTCTTTCTTAGTATTCGATGCACTTAAAAACTATATATTTTTATTAAAAAAAATAAAATAATAATTTACTTCAAAACTAGATAAAATTTCTTCAATTTAAGAAGTTTACATTGGTGATGTTGCTTGGCTGCAATTTGCTTTGCACATATCTCTCTGTACTTCTTTCCCTTGCCACTTCTGCTTGTCTAATTCTATCCTCTTTAAATGACCTAGTATATTTTTCTAATTCCAGTGTTGTTAATCGAGGATCGCGAAAAATAGCGTAAAATTGGTAGGATAGCGTAAAATAGCGGGCAGATAGCGTAAGTTAAATAGCGGGTGAAATAAATAAAATTATAAAATTATATATTAAAAAGTGACATATAATATTTAACGTTCAGCACAAAATCTGAAATGACATAATAAAATATTTATTTAATGAGCTATTTTTAGAAACTTAAGTGATTATTTATTCATAAATTACTTTAGAGGCTTATTAAAATAAAATGAAGAGATAATATTGAAATATATTTTTTATGTTGATATATTTGAATATTAATATCAGCATTTATTTTAAGTGATGTAAAATAAGTTTAAATAAACCCTGAATGAATAAGTAGCTCTTCCGTTTTAAGAAAATAAAATATATAAATTAAAATTGCAATATTGATTGAATTGTTAATAATTATTATTTATTGAAAATAAAATATTTTATTTTATATATGGCGGATGGCGTAGTGGCAACTAAATGATTAACAAAACTACACACACAGTAAATGGACCATTGCTCAAAGAAACAAGACATATTTGAATTGGAAAGGACAAATAATAATAGAATTAAAAAATAGATTTAAAGATAAAAAATAATTAAAAAGCAGAATTTTTAAGAACAATAGAATAAACAAGCAGATTTTAAAAAAGAAAGAAGAGAATAACAAAACGAAATTAGATAGAATTGAAAAATAACATAATTAAAAAATTAGAAGGATTCAAAAAACAGAATTGAAAAAATAATTAAGAGATGAGCAGAATTAAAAAAAGAGAAACAAGGGAAACAATCGTTAAAAAATATGATATAACAAAAATGAAAAAAGATCTGAAGAAGAGAAGAGTTAAAAAAATTTCAATAAAAAAGAAATAAAAAATAACAACATTAAAAATTATCATATAAGAAATTAAATGAAAAAGGAAAATAAAATATTTTTTATTATATATATATATATATATATATATATATATATATATATATATATATAATAAAACTAATTCTACCCTTGTCACTTCTGCTTGTCTAATTGTTATGTTAATCATTGATCGAATGGATGTTTGATATTTGTTATTAGTATCGGAGAGAAGCCTTAGCTTCCCGTTTGAGGTTTAATATATTATTGAGTTCATATACTCTTTTAGGGTACCATGTGCTCATTGTATATTGAACCTTGAATTGTCCAAGTCGGACAGTTTGGGAAAAAACTTTTTCTTTACTCGTATAATAGTTGTTGCTTAATTCTCGTATCTTTATATTTGATGAAATTTCGGTTCGATTCATTTCCTTTTGTTCTCTGGGTGCATACTTGATTGCGGTGTTCATAATCTGCGTTCATTTTGTGTACTCGAGAGACCAATGGGAAATGTCAATAAATTTTGTCAAGTATAAGATACGAGAATTAAGGAATGATTATTATACGAGTTCTCAAAAGTTTTTTCTCGAATGGGATAAGTCATACCATTTAAAGAAAGAGAGCGGTTGTAAGAACGTCGTCTTCTGAAATTGTCATTTTTTTGACATGCGTAAGATGGAATATTTTCTTTCGAGTCGTAGTTGGATGTACGATAGGTTGTATCCGGAGAGGGGTTTGAAACCAGATTTTTGCGCTGGGTTGCGTGCTTTGTCCAAGTCGCAATAAAGACATAAAGATTTCAAAACTAATGGAGGGATTAGATGTCCGTGCTTTAATTGCGATTGCAGAAGGATTAAGAGCCCAAGTGAGGTCACGCACCACCTGTATTCAGTTGGATTTAGGCTTAATTACTGGATTTGGACTACACATGGTGAAAAGTTGCCTCACGTTGATTTAGGGGTTGGTGATAATTGCGAAGGTGCTTGGCGATTCGTGGGTCGGGATGCGGTGAGCGATTGAATTGATGCAAGATATGGTTTGTGATGCCTTGGGGGTGAACGTGTTATTCGAGGAGCAACAAAGATGATGACACAGATGAACTTCCAAATGAGACAGCACAAAAATTTTATAATCTATTGTTAGAAACAAACAAGCCGTTGTTTGAAGGGTCTACAGACTCTAAGTTATCAATGTGTGTGAGGCTCTTAGCTCTTAAGTCCAACTGTGGTGCTACCGAAGTGTGCTTGGATCTCGTAACGAAAATGATGTTGGACTCATCACCTATCGTAGATGGTTTGCCAAAAAGTTATTACGAGGCTAAAAGCTTAGTGTCCAAGTTGGGCTGGAATCTAAAAGGATTGATTGTTGTGTGAGAGGGTGTATGTTGTATTACGACAATGAATTTGGTAAAAACGATGGTGCGCTAGTTGAATGCAAATTTTGTGGTGAGCCTAGGTATATGTCACATACTAATAATCGGACGGGTAGACAAAAACTAGTTCCAGTGAAGGCAATGTTTTATTTGCCAATTATTCCAAGGTCGCAGAGAATGTTTGCATCACCACGCATCGCAGACAAAATGACATGGCACTATGAGAATAGAAGCACTACAGTATGTTGCGCCACCCTTCGATGGTGAAGCTTGGAAGCACTTTGATCGTGTGCATCCCGATTTTGCAGCAGATCCACGTAATGTACGACTTGGCTTATGCTCGATGGTTTTACCTCAGATGTTCAATCCACGGCGAAACCTTATTCTTCTTTGGCGCTTATCGTTACCCCATACAATCTTCCTCCGAAATGTGCATGTCTAAGCCTTATATGTTCTTGACTTGTGTTATACCGGGTCCAGATAATCCGACAGATGGTATTGACATCTATTTAGAGCCTCTTATTGACGATCTCAAAAGGTTGTGGAATGGTGTTGTGACGTACGATGTTGCACGAAAGAGGAATTTTACAATGAGGGCAGCGGTGATGTGGACCATTAATGACTTCCCTGCATATGGCATGTTGTCTGGTTGGGGTACTCATGGTAAAATGGCATGTCCGCATTGCATGGAGCATACAAAGGCCTTTACCTTGAAATTTGGGGGGAAGAGTTCTTGGTTTGACTCACATCGCAGTTTTTACCCGATGATCATGCATTTAGACTAATAAGAACGCTTTCAAGAAGGGAAGTTGAATTAGATGGCCCGCCTCAAGGTTGACACCGTAATGTATCCGGGAAAGTGGTTATGGAACCGCCAAAATCATAGATTTTGGCAAATTGGATCGATTTGAAGGATATGGACAATGGCATAATTGGACAAAAGAAGTATTTTTGGGATCCGCCATCGAGAGATAATTTATTGAGACACAACCTTGATGTTATGCACATTGAGAAGAACTTTTTGACAATGTTTTTCTCACTGATGAACGCCGAGGAAAAACAAAAGACAATGAGAAGGCCAGACTAGACTTACCACTTTATCAGAGGCGAAAGGACTTGCATTTGACGAATCGGTCGGATGGGAAGACCACGAAACCCAAAGCTTCGTTACTCTTTAATCACGAGGAAGCCAAGTCACTGTCGGTGGATAAAAGAACTTGGATGCCAGATGGTTATTCTTCTAATTTGGCAAGATGTGCCGATGTGAACAAAGGAACCATGATTGGGATGAAAAGCCATGATTGTCATGTATTCATGGAGTGTTTACTTCCTATTGCATTTAGTTCCTTGCCGTCAAATATTTTAAATCCACTGACTGAACTCAGCCAATTCTTTAAAGATTTGTGTTCTGCGACATTGAGAGAGGATGATCTCATAAGGATGGAAAGAACATACCGCCATTCTTTGTAAGTTGGAGAGAATATTTTCCCTGCTTTCTTTGATTCTATGGAGCATCTAGCGGGCATCTTGCACATGAAGCTAGGCTTGGTGGACCTGTTCAATACGTATGGATGTATCCATTCGAAAGGTACTATAATAAAGTATTCTCTAAAATAAATATTTATTTGAAGGGTTAAATGTATCAAATTTTATCATCAACGTTGTTATTTTGTAGATTTATGGGTGACTCAAAACGGTCGGTGAAAAATAAGGCCAGGGTTGAAGGATCTATTTGTGCAACTTACTTACACCGTGAGACAATCCATTTCTGTTCCCATTATTTTACGAACTTCATGTTGACACCAACAAATAGTAGGAACGAAGTAGAAATTGAAAGTGAAAGACACCCGCTTGCCTTATCGAGATTTTGCCTTTCCTACGTCATGGTGGAAAGGAGGTGGATAACTGGATAACGGGCGAAGTGTGGAAGTCAGCCCACGTTCACGTGTTGATCAACCGTGCGTATATCACCGTATCTAACGTATGTATCATTTTGACCACTTTCAATTTCTTTAATTCACAATTGCTCTTGATCATTTGTTTGATAATGACTTGGTCATGGCATTCTTGTTAACTAAGCCCACAAGCGTACAAGACTCTTCTGCCTATATTCATGAATATTTCCCAACGTGGTTTAGGAACCAGGTATGTTTTTTGAGTCGTCATATATATATTATTATTATTATTTATTGTTTGAAAATACAAAAATATTGTTTGAAAATAGGAACCATAATTTGTTTGCACATGGTGTGTACGCAGTGGTATAGCGAGGCCTACTCCCCTAAAATCCAACACTTGAGAAATTTCTCTCATGGCCCTGAATCACGTGTCAAAGAATGGCCCACATTCTTTGTAAATGGATACAAATTCCAAACCAGTCAAAAGCAGAGGGGAAAAAAACAGTTAACAGCGGGGTTTATGTAAAAGGTGCCACAGATGGAGGTGAAGATGACTTTTACTGGCGTGATTCAACATATATATGAACTGACGTACAATACTTTAGACTATACTAAAAATAGTGTTATTTTATTGTAATTGGTTTGATCCACAAATAGAGGCACAAGAGTGGATCGAAAATATAATACCGTTGACATACACATGAGCGTAAGATACCAAATGTTTGATCCGCTTATCATGGCACAACATGTAAGACAAGTGTATTATGTCCCTTATCCATCAACTCGAAGGGACAAACAAGGTTGGTGTGTCGCAATAAAGATAAAACCACCGGTCGCATTGAAGCGGATGATACAGAGGAAGAAGTGGCTTATCAAGTGGATGAGATGTCTCATGTCAATGTAGTAAATGAAGTGGAACCCATTACTCGACTACGTGACAATCCAATCACATATGAAGATGTAGATGGGGATGAGGAATTAAATGAAGAAGTGGCGTAACCATCGGGATCTCAAGACGATGCCGAAATTGAGTGGGCGAGAATGGGCGATTGAAATTGTTTAACTTTTTACAATTTGAGAAATTAATGTGTAACAATATATTTTAATTTGTCGATTATTTTCATAACTTGTTTATTTTTATGGAATTCATTTGTAATATTGTTATGTTTAAATATAATATTTCATGATCATATTATTCAATTGCTCTATAGACAGATATGGCATCGGGAGGTTCAGGAGCAGACCCCCGGACCACCCGGTGGTGGTAAATGGAAGGAAGGGATCGCCTCGACCCCCTCGTCGTCGAGGCCGACCATCATTAGGCGTGACCTCATCGGGTTTTCGACGTTGTCATCTACACGCCGCCCTAGTACATCTACGCCGAGACACTGATACACCTCCCCGCACCTAGACAGCCTTTCTCGCACCACCTACACGCACTCAGGCACATTCGACACCAGCGACACGCACTTCGGGCACGTTCGGCACCTTTGCCTCACATTGACATGATCCCCACCCCGGTTCCAGCAGCCACATGGCGCTCGAGTTCCCATGTTGTGCTCGATCCGGTGGTCGATGCTCATCATCCGACCATGATTATAGTACGCCATACACCTAATGACACCGATGTTGGGCAGACGGGGAGGAGCAGGAGGTTCAGCAGAGGAGGTTCTTGAGCGGGGAGGGCCAGGAGCCTGACACTCTTGAGATGTTGTATGATGGTCGAGTTCTTATCAGGCCATCTGGTAGAGGGTAAGTATTTGCAATTTTTTCGAGTTATTAATAATTTACATGTATATATATATATATATATATTTTTATTTAACATGTTTTAATTGTTCAGTTTCTTCCTCAAAGCCTCAAGTTAGCTATCACAAAGAATAATCGAGGAGAATTACTGTGAGTTTTGGCCCACCTTGGGACATCAAGGATTTTGAGCGGGACCATATGTTTAATTCTTTTCAGAGTAAGCTGCAATTTTTATTTTATTGCATATTATTTTATTTTTGTAAATTTCAATTATGTTTAATAATGTCTTATATTGATACTGCACGAGGTTGCTTGGGAGGAAAAAGATGAGGAGCCGATGGAGAAGAATTTTCATATGAAGGCCTCCCACCGCTTTTCTCGACATGCTTCGAGATGCTCGATCGTGATCGCCAAAATTTCAGCTTGGATAGGGACGAAGCTCTAGCAAAGAATGGTAGCGCATCGAACTCCCCGAGTTCCAAAGCGACCAGCGCGAAGGCCAAGAAGAATAGGGCCTCTGAGAAGGGTGGCAGCTTGCACACTGGAGGCAGTGTCAGTCAGGCGCAGCACGCAGTTAGACTTGTACGTGTTATAAAATTGTTATTATTATTATTATTTTATTATTATTATTATTATTATTATTATTATTATTTATTTAAATTTTTTTATTAATACAATCTCAGTCGAGGAGGTTGGGGAGAGAAGTTCAGTTGCACGAGCTTCATCTTGCAACTCATACGAAGAGGAGTACTGGTGATTTCGTTGATGAGCGTTCGAGGCGGACTCAGGTAATTATAAAATATAATATATATTTTTTTAATAATGTTTATATTGTTTTGTTAAAAAAAAAAGATTTGATTTATTTGTTTGTTTAACAGGAGGAGTTTGAGGCAAGGATGTCTCAACTTAGATCTCAGAGCTCATCATGTTCTCCATCTCAGAGCCCTGACGATCTATCTACACCGCTGAGGGTTTGGGCGGAAGTGGTTGGCGGAAAGAAGAAGGGCCGCCTATATGGTGCTGGCGACCTTGCCAGCAACTACAAAAAAGGGGCCCGCCGCCTACACCGGAGAGTCGTCGAGTAGTAGTGTCGCCACCGGTCGCTCTGCCGCGGATGACCAGGAGATAGCCGAGTTGAAGCGGGCCGTGGCCCGGCCAGGAGCTTTTGACTCAGTCTTTGGCGCGACAGAGCAGATGTACCGGTGCTAGCTCGCCACGGCTGACCTACTCGCCTCAGCCTCCACCTCCCCCCCCGCCCCCGCCCCCCCCTTCGCCTCCGCGTCCTCATGGTCATGTCGATGATCCAGATGATGTAGAGGATCTCGATCATGATCAGGAGTACCAGGACTATTAGTTCTGTTTGTACTTATATTTTTTCATATTTTTGGATATCATTTTTTTTCGCTTGGATATTAGGTACTGATTTTTATTCGTTGAATTTTTTATTTATTATGTTTTCTTTTTTAATTTGCTTTTTAGTTTACGTTATCACATTTTTATATATGGAAAATCAATTAATAATTAAATTAAATTAAATTACAAGTAATTTTTAATTAAATTAATAAATAAATATTTTTAATATGAGAGTAAATTATTTTTATAATTAAACAAATAAATAATTAAATTAATTAAAGAATAAAATTAATTTGGTTATTAATTAAAATTAATATATTAATAAATTTTATTTAAAAAATTCGACATCGACGGCCTAAGCCGTCGAACGCTTCAGATTGACCGACGGTCACGTCCGTCGGAAATTTAACGACGGCTTTGCCCGTCTGAATCGACGTTATTTACCGACGGGTGTAACCGTCGGTATTAGTAACCGACGGCTTTGCCCGTCGGTAATCGACGCCATTTACCGACGGTATAACCGCTTTATTACCGACGGCAAAGAAGAGTCCGCTTGCAATCGCTTATGACGACCATATTTCCGACGGGTTTTAGGCTGTCGGTTATCCGTCGGTAAATTTGGGTTACCGACGGCTTTTATAGCTTACCGACGGCTTTAGGCCGTCGGTAATCCCGTGTTTTTTTGTAGTGTGTTTAGAATCTTCCAAACATAGTTCCAATGCTTGCACCCTCTTCCATTTTGAAGAGTTCATATTGTCTAACCAAGATATTAGTCTTGGTCTCTTGAACTTGCGTACTACCCTCATAGGCCAAAGCCAATGAGTCCTAAATTTCTTTGGCAGTTTCATTCTTTTCACATTTCTCGTATTCCTTCTCAGAAATGGCATAGATAAGGTAATATCTTGCTTTCTGATGTAGTTGATAAGCTCTCTTTTGCTTATCTTCCCATTTGTCCCTAGGAATGGGCTTATCCTTGGAATCAACTGGTTCAATAAATTGTTTTTGAACCATATCTCATAGTTCGAGTTGTTGAGACTCGAAAAAGTTTTCACTTTATCTTTCCAGTAGTCAAAGTTTGTTCCGGTGAACAAAGGAGGACGGTTAACGTGACCACCAGCTTCGTTGCTTGCCATGTATAAAGAATAAGATAAGATCTTTTCCTCTTACACTGTTAAGTGCTCAACCAAGAGGCTGACCTCTGGTACCAATTGAACGTGGCAAAAACACAAGAAAATGGGGTTTGAATTGGGTTTTAAAAATCTTTTTGCAAAACTTGAGTGTTTATGAAAACCGTTTCAAAACAACTGAGAAGAAAAGAGAATGACACAGTGATTTATAATAGTTCACTATCACCTGATAGCTACGTCTAGTCCCTCCACACACTTGAAGGGTTTCTCCATTATAATCAACCTGATTACACTTGAGAGTATAATACTGTCAAACTGGCTATACTCACAACTTCTTAAAACGACTTAGTGCAGTTAAGCCTCTAAGGAATACAACCACTACTGGGATAGATACAATGTTCAAAAATGATTTGAAACAATATCAAATAACTCTCAACAGAGAGGATATACAATGAAAAACTTAAGCACTAGAAATAACTTTCAAACAGAAAGAGTAAAATGATTAAGTGCTTGTTCAATGTGATATCAGATACTTGGAATGAATCTTGGTTGCTCACTGTGTTTCACTGCATTCTCAATCGTTAACCTACTTCATATATATAGCTAGGTTGTGAATAGTGCCGTTGTGACCTAACAGCTCTTTCACCATTGGACAAAACTTCAAATCCCCTTTTTGTGGCTTTTAGCAAGTCACGTCGCTTTCCCCTCTGCTCTTGCATACTGATACAACATACTTTTGTAGGATCTTGTCCCTTATGATCTTTTGAAAATAAGACACTTCTTGAGCAAGTTTTCTGATGATTATATCCGTTGACATTTTCTTTGGCCTTTGATTCCCCGTACATTAAAATACTCATCAATGAGGTCTCTTTAATACATGAAGTAGCCTTTAATGAACACTCGGTCTGATTTCCAATCAGAGCATCTGTCAAACAGACGATGCTTGTTACTGAGATACTCTATTCATCAGAGTGAGCTTGAAACAGAGGCAAGTTCTTCAATACATAATTTGTTGGTCTTTCATATAACAGAGTCTTGTAGAAACAGACGAAGGCTTCCACTGAGTAGTCTATTCATAGTCTGTTGAGCATTGACCTAAAACAGAGCGTTAACCAAGACAAAGCATGGTCTATCAGAGTGTTAACTGATAACATAGCGTTGACCAAGATAGAGTGAGGCTATTAGACGACGACGTCAGTAATTTTCAAAGGATTAATGTCAAACTCATATTTATGAAACTGAGAGTGAAATACACATTTTCACTTAGTCTTCTACGATAATTCCTTCTGATGAATAGTGACTTCTATACACTAACAAACACATCAGAGGATAAATTGTTCCATTAACTATTTGTTATCATCAAAACAATTAAGGGTCATTGTTTCTGAATCCACTTGATTACAACAAACATAACACAGTTATGCATAAAAACTTTAAGCACAAGACAATCCCCTTGTTAGCAGGCAGATAATATATGAAAGCCTATAAAGAGATAGGGAGAGGGATGAAGACAGAGGATTTTACATGTTTGTTTTCCAACTGAAAACTACTCATGTCCCTTCACCAAAAGGAATTCATTAACCACTGATTACAACCACTATTAGAACCTTCTGATTGACCTGACCATTCTAACAGTATCGTGGTTACAAAAGCCTCTACTAAACCTTCTAGTCCTCTAACTGTTCAAGCAGAATCCTGGCTTACAAATAATAACGAGAACTTACTAGTCAACCTGAATGCTCTTGCAGTTACAAACCTTTACGAGATGAAAAGAGTTTGTGTTGAAGAGTAAATGCACTCTTAATAAAATACGGCTATATGATAACTCTCATAATGAGGACAAGCAGTTAAGCATTAAATGAATCAATGAGTGAAAGAACGTGAAATAAAATTTTGCAAAGCTTTCGCAATAACTTCACGGATAGTTTTTCTTCTTCTTCATTTTTCATTCTTATTGCATTTATAGCCAATGATGAGCATGTCTGTTGAGAATCATCTTCGTTTCTATTTGAAATGGCTCTTGAGCACTTATGAATCAGCATTAAATGCTTCTAAGCAACATTAAATTATATAATTATATCCCCGTTCTTTTGTCATTATGCTTTGATAGCGCTACTTTTCAGATGTAGCCTTGGGGCTACTTTTCAATAAAGGTGTATTTTGTTTTGCACTCTTGTACGACGGTACGGTGCTTGCTTCTAAACTTTCATTTTCTTTGTAGACATCTCTTATAGCTTCAAAAATACTTATTGTCTTTCTCAATATCAAGAGTACTAGGCAGATGTTTCTTCCAATGTAGACCTTCAACGTTGGATAAAGAACTTCTGGACAAAGCTTTTTCCTCGTGCATATGAGTAGCCTCACTACGTCAGACAGAGAGGGGAATGCTTTCTAGCTTGCAACGTGCAGACGCATGCTTTCTTGATATGTCACCAGATGCAATCTTCCTTTCTTATTTGAGATAGAGACACATTTTTGAAACGCCAGACTTAATGTCATGTGGCTATAAAGTTGAGTCTTTATGAAGTATGTTCACGATTTCATTAGGACTTATCATCAACACACACTAATCTGGTTAAAAACCTTAAGACAAATTATTTCATCACAAATTATCTTGTTATCATCAACACTAATTTGGGGGATAATACCTTATCATCCTTCTAGTTCCAACACATAGGATGGCCAATTGGCTATCATGCTTTGGAGTTTATAGAGAAGTAGAAATTCCAAACTTTAGGAGGCTAAAGAATAGACTAATAAATAGATTTATGTGAGCAAAATATTGCTTGAGGAGTGGAAGTGTAACGATCAGACATCTTTTAGGATTGTCGGTTGTCCCTGCAAACCAACACAAGTCTTTTCAGTATTTTTATCCTTACTTACACGCTTTCTAGGAAGCATCTTGTTGGAATAGGCAAAATCAATCAATTCTCATAAGCCTCCCATCAATTGCTCAATCCCATACATGCATGATCTTAGGATCCCCATCATTCTGATGTGAGCTCGATTCATTCATATATCCCTTTGCTTAGAAGCCTGCCATAAGCCTCTCTTTGTTGGTGCCTCATGCACTAGCGATCACTCTTTGCCCTCATTAGCCTCAGGTGTCACATGTCTACTAACTTCTGCCTAGTTCATCCCCGAACCACATCATACTGGGAGAGGTGCACTTTAATACCATTTGTAATGGTTTGGAATGCTTTTAGGATTGTCGAATGTCCCTACAAACCAATACTAGTTTTTTCAGCATTCTTTGTCCTACTCACATGCTTTTTAGGAAACTTCCCAGAAGGTTATACATCCCACAAGCGATCCAAGTCAACCACGCTTAACTATGGAGTTTTTATGTTCTAGGCTCTCGAAATGAATATATGTATCTTGTTGTTATTGGTAGTACCAATCAATTTTTATATGCATTCCTTCAATTGTACAGTTTCATACATGTACAGTCTCAGGATCCTTCTCATTCTAATGTGAGCTCGGTTCATTCATGTGTCCTTTTTTCCTACAAACCTGCCAGAAGCCATTCTCCAACAATCACTCTCCACCCTCGACAGCCTCTGGTTTCACAGGAAGCATGCCAGAAACAAGGAGACCTCCCAGCGGACTGATCATAAGAGTGTGTCTCAAACTCGCTAGTGCAAACAATCAGGTGCAGTGGTGAAGTGCAATATAGATGTGGCATTCTTCAAACAACATAACAACACGATAGTAGGACTCTATACTAGGAATGACCAAGGTCAATTCTTTATGGCTAAAACCAGTTGGGTAGTGCATATGTTTCAAGTTCATGGGGTGAGGACATAGGGCTTCTTCATGCTATCAGTTAGTCCATAGATCTTGGCTTGGGATAGGTTATCTTAGAGTTAGATTCCAAAATAGTACTTTGTAAAATCTCGCATCCAAGGAGAATGTATCCAAATGGGACAATCATCAAGGAGTGGGTGGAACGTCTCTCCGTTTTTATCAAAACATTATTGTCAAGTTTGCTGGTGGGAAAGCAAATGTAGTCACTCATGTTTTTACAACTATGGCTATTCATCAGATTTTGCATTATCTTCCTAGTTGTATCACAAGATTCATTGTTAATGAAATTGAATTAAGTTTGCTTTTTGAAAAATTATATATTGTTATTATTATTATTATTATTAATTATTATTATTATTATTATTATTATTATTATTATTATTATTATTATACGAATGTTAACATCAGCCCTTAAGACTGACGTAGAATACCAAAATGAAAAGTTTTATTTTATCAAAGAAAAAGCAATTATTTCACTAGCAATTCAAAAATATAATTTATATTTTTTTAATAAAAAAAATTTAACCTTCGCAATTTTAACATAAGTTCTGAAGGGTAATGTTAACAAACCTTTATTATTACAGTTTTTCTAATGTGTACAACCTTACACACAATAAGAATAATTAATTATCATTTTTTTCTTATTAATTATTCACCATTTATATATCAATATGCCAAACTGTTTTTAACTTATAAATATTGTTTGATAGAATCTTTATAAAATGGTCCTTTAAAGGCCCATAACCGAGGAACCAAACACATAGATAATATTTATTATAAAAATTTTATAATAAATATTATCTTTGTGTCTGGTTTCTCTTAAATGATCATTTTATAAACATTTTATCAAACAATTTTTATAAGTTAAAACCTATTTGACATATTGATATATAAATTTGTTTCTAAAAAAATTCTGAAAGAAGGAGGGGCTTGGGCCCATGCATGGATCAGTCCTTGTCACCTGGCCAAAAGCTATGACTAATCCCTCAAAGTACTGGCATTTCTCAATACACGCCGGAGATGGAACTCCTGATTATATGTTTAAGGGACTTGATGATCTATCTCTCTTAATATAATAGATTGAAAACGAAAGACCACATAAAGTAAACTGACACCACGTCTTGGCTCAAAACCTTTAGGCATTGGGTATCGGGTTTCCTCACTTATATTGTCTGAACTCAGTCTGTTCTTAGACAATGTGGGACTTGTCCAACTCCACACTTGCATTACAACAAATAACAATATTTGTCTAAATTAAAACCACAAGATTTATATTTGTTTTCCCCTTATAAGTTCTAGTCAGTGTTAAAAACAGTAAATATTTATTGAAATGTATAGTGTCTCAAATTATTAATACATTCAATACTTTTGTTTTCTAATAAATAATTTTATTTGTTGACTCTAAAACCAGTTAAGAAGAAGACCGCCCCTGTAGTACTATTCACAATTATTAAACCTCAGATTGTCACTCCATATTTAGCAACTACTAAACCTTTTAATGATTAATAAAGAGATTCATGCTAATTAAAAAATGATTGAACAAGAACATAACTATATTGTCACACAAAGAGAGTCTCTACTCTCCAAGCTGTTTACCAACATGCAGCAACTTTCTTTATGCGTACTTGGCATCGCCATCATCATCATCATCATCAACGTCAATTTCATCATCATTCATCTACACGCGCCGCTTACTGACATACCACCCTTCGTTTCTTGAGTTGCAACATCACCACCCTCCACGCTATGCCAATTTGGAACCTCCAATGCTTCCAAAATCTTCCTTCCCACACTTCAACTTTTGGAAACAGTCATACAAATCCATGACATTACAAACCCAAAATCTATATTTAAATCCTTACACAATACTATTTGTACTTTGCCAGTTACATTTACTCAAGCTATATAATTAATCAATGCATTTACCTCAGAAATTTTTGCCAAAAAAATATTATAACTTTTTTCCTCCCCTAAAATAACAGTTATTGAAAAATGTTGGATAATCTTGTCATCAACGCAGAAAATCACGAATAAGAGTCACAATCTCACGAACATAACAATACAGCCTGAGGCGTATGAAGGCACACTGTCTTTAAGGATTTATTTATCTGAGACAAAAAAATCCGCAGGATTCAATAAGCTCTTCCTAATTGAACGAGATATCAGAACAGCGGAAAATAAAGATTATAAATTGCACCCAGGAAAAGGAAAACCGAAATAATTTGAGCAAGAATTGTAAATGTGTGTGGCAACCAAAATAATATGTGCTGGTAGTAAGGAAATAAAAATACACCACACCCGTGAAAGAGAGAACCAGACTTATCTACTATATTATATAAAATAGAGTTTTGCCACGTTAGACTATGTCATGTGTCAAAACCACAGACATTTTTTTCCGCATAAAATAATTTTATTTATTTATTATTATTATTTTTATTTTAATATCAATATTATTATAAAATCTCAATTAATAAATGTTATCAAAATCATAAATATCTTTTTTGATTTTAAATTAATGTAATCAATTATTTTTATCATATAAGTTTGGCAATTTTTAATTTAATATTCACTATTAATCATACAATTAATAATAAATTTGAATTCAAATTTTAAATTTGAATTTAAATTAAATCAAATTAAAATTAATTAATGAATCATGCTAAAAATATAACTTAACCTATAAATACTTACATATTCATGAAATAAAAATGAATATATATTTCTCTATTGTTATTTTTTTGTATTTATTTTATTTTTTTAAAATAGTCAATTGCTACTTTTTTTTTCTTTCATTTCTTTTCTTTTTTATTCAATTTTAGTGTAGGAATAAATACAAGCAACATGAATTCAACCCACCGTAGACCATCTATTAATGTGTCCCACCGTAGAAGCCACCTCTTACCTGTTCTTAATTTAAAATTTGGGCCACAGACAACAGAGAATACTGACAAAGCGTGACAAAGTTAAAAAACCAAAAATTGTTTGATATGTGAGTGCTGGTCATTACTCATTCCAACAAAATCAAACATGCATAAATGTATTATTATAAATATAAATATAGATATTATAATTATTATAATATTAAATATTATATGACAATATATATGTATAAATAGATGAATATCATCTCTATTTTTGCCATTGCCTCTCATCACTCTGCTGAGAAGAAAGAGCCTTGAGAAAGAGAATCAAATCCTTTCCTTGACCTTCACGCCTCAATTACACCACACCACCATCTCCCTACCCCCAAGTCCTCTCATCACTGTTCAAAATCTCTCTTTTCTGCTCTCTCTCTCTCTCTCTCTTTCCATGCATTTAAAAGGTTCACCTTTGTAACCAATCTCTGAACTCCTTAGTTGACCATTTTCCCACCTCACACACTTTCTCTCCTACCCCTTTAAATTCCCACAACATCATCCACAAAAACTACACTCTAAAGTCAAGAAAGAAAAAGTTTCATAATTTTCTCTTTACTTGTTGCTTTTTTTTTTCTCTTACATGGGTTCTTGCAAAGAACAAGAAAAGGAACAAACAAGGTGTGTGTGGGTTCAAGGACCTATCATAGTAGGTGCTGGACCTTCAGGTATAGCAGTAGCAGCTTGTCTTTCAGAACAAGGAGTACCAAGTGTGATACTTGAGAGAAGCAACTGCATAGCTTCTCTTTGGCAAAACAAAACCTATGACATTCTCAAACTACACCTTCCAAAAGAGTTTTGTGAGCTACCCTTAATGAGTTTCCCAAACACTTTCCCAAAATACCCTTCAAAGTACCAGTTCATTTCCTACATGGAGTCCTATGCTTCACACTTTTCCATTCACCCTAGGTTCAATCAAACTGTTCAGAGTGCTGAGTTCAATCCAAGTTCTGAAATTTGGGTTGTTAGGACTCAAGATTTTCAGTACTTTTCACCTTGGCTTGTTGTGGCTACTGGTGAGAATGCTGAGCCTGTAATTCCTAGAATACATGGGATGGAGCTTTTTCATGGTCCTATTTCTCATACCAGTGTTTATAAGTCTGGTTCTGACTACAAAAACAAGAAGGTTTTGGTCATTGGTTGTGGTAATTCTGGCATGGAAGTTAGCTTAGACCTTTGTAGACACAATGCCATCACTCACATGGTAGCAAGAAACACAGTATGTTCCCTTTTTGCTCTTCCTTCAATAGTAATAACTTCCATGAGTGTAAATATTGTCACCTTTATTTTTGCTAACACACCCCTACCTTTTGTTCGAACGGCAAATTTTTTGTACTCATTTAGTATTTCAGAAGTTTATTTCCGGACAATTTTTGAGGTCTAGAAATAAAATTGCAGAAAAGAAAAGGGAGGTGTATTAGCAAAAAAAGGGGTGTGAATAGTACTCTCTAACTTTTTTTGTAAAGAAACTTCCTAACTTCATGGTAGTCTTTATTATTTATTAATCATTAATCATGATACATAAATTGTTGAGTACTACTTGAAGTAATGATGTCATCTACTTTTTTTTTATTTTTTCCCTTTTGGGTAAGTAATCATCAAGCATGGGAGTGTGACTTTTTTTGCTCACTATGGTTTAATTTATTTATGATTCAAGGTACATGTTCTTCCAAGGGAGATGTTTGGCTTTTCAACATATGGAGTAGCTATGGCACTATATAAATGGCTTCCACTAAAATTAGTAGACAAGTTCCTCTTACTTGTGGCAAGTTTCGTTTTGGGAAACACCAATCACTATGGAATCAAGAGGCCTAAAACAGGACCAATAGAGCTTAAACTTGCAACAGGAAAAACTCCTGTCCTTGATGTTGGTCAAATAGCACAAATTAAATCCGGTAACATAAAGGTAAGGTTATGAAGAAAAAATTGGAATAACCCCATTTTGTGAATAACATTATAATTTAATTTTGTCATAATTAGAGGCTAATTAATTAGTTTGGTGTGGATTTTGTAGGTAATGGAAGGTGTGAAGGAGATAACAAGAAATGGTGCAAAATTTTTGGATGGACAAGAAAAGGAATTTGATGCAATAATATTGGCAACAGGGTACAAGAGCAATGTGCCTACTTGGCTCAAGGTTAAAAATTGATCTGTTCTGTTTGGTTTTTAGCTTTATCTTATTATGAAGCACTTATGACCTATCATTATCTAGGCTTGGGGACACATGCAGAGAGCAGAAACATACAAATTGTCTTCTTTTCTTCATGCAAAAGAGAAAGAATAGAATCAGTTTGGGGTCTGTGCTGGGTTCTACCATAACAATTTTTTTAATATATATATATATATTGCATAATATATTAATTATTATTTACCAAATTTAAAACTCTGCACTCATTGTGACGTTTTATGATGTGTAACGATCATGAAATATCTATCTCGTTAGTTAGCAAAAAGACCCTTTAAAAAAAAAAGTATTCTTTGTGCTCTGCTTCAAATTAATTTATTATTTAATCAAATTCGATATAACTTTTTTTTTCTATTTTTTTTTCCTTATTCTTGGATGGGTAGAGGGTACCATTCTCTGAATAATCTTGTCTCTGACTACGCATCCCTTCATTAAAAATTAACCCAAAGTATGCATCATGGTTAATATTAGAAGATTACAAACTCTTGTGTAAATTCTATTTATGTAGCATTATATATGGCTTATCAAATGAATGAATATTTAATATTTAATTAATTTTCAAGTTAGTTAATTTTTTTCCAGTAAAATAAAGTAAGTTAATTTTTTTTCTTTTCTTAATTCAGGGGTGTGATTTTTTCACTAAAGATGGAATGCCGAAAACACCCTTTCCTCATGGTTGGAAAGGTGAGCAGGGATTGTATACGGTGGGGTTCACAAGAAGAGGTCTACATGGAACGTACTCTGATGCAATCAAGATAGCTGAAGATATTACTGGGCAGTGGAAAACACTTAAGAGCAAGAGTTGTTGTGATTCACATATTATTCTGCTCAATAGTTCATAGGCCTAATTAATCCTTAATAAGCTGTGCCAAGTTTTTATTTTGTTAAGAAAAAAAGAAAAAAAATTTGAGAGATGAATACGGAGTTAGGATAACTTGGGAACTTGCACTAGCTAGCTTTTCTTCCTTTTTTTTTTTTCCTGGTTTTCTGTATGTACAATTTTGTATTTAGGAGCACACGCTCTTTTAACTACTCAAGTTTTAGCTTTTTGTACAAAACAGTTTCATAAATGGAAAAGGCACTTCAGTTCAAATAAAAGTGCAACTGTACCCAAAATTGAATAAATAAATAAACAAAAAAAAAGTGAAATCAAGGAGTAGGAGTTACATTTTTTTAAGGGCAAATTGTTAGTGTTTAGGCTCTGATTGTTACGACCAAATCACTGCCTTATAGTGGATAGCTTAGAATAGATAAGCTCGTAATAAGTATTTGAAAACCACTAGCTTATAGCATATCATTTTTTTTTCTTATTTTTATCATTATTATTTTAATTAAATTCTTCATTTTATCCTCTATTAAATAAAGTAAAAAATTATTAATGTTACAGCCTCTATCATTTATTAAAATGTCATTTTATTTCATTTTGTATTTATCAGTTGGTTTAACCGCTAATTTTACCAAACACTTTAAATTCAATTTACTAACTTATCCACTATTAGTTATCCGCTGGCTAGCTTATCCACTATCCACTATTTTTTATCAAACAAAATCTTAGTCTATAATTATGTTAGGCAGGGTTTGAACTCTAATTTCCTAACTCAAGCTCCTTATGTCCACTTGAACCACTTGCTGGGACAAAATTTGTTACATTACACAAGCATATTTCAAATTTTTTTTTACTGAGTATGGTACTTATTAAGCATTTACTAACAATATATCGTTCACCTTTTTTTCTTGACAAGAACAATAGTTCACGTTATTTGAATAGTAAAACACTAAATATTGTCACATTACTATCCATACTCATACAGGACTGTATAATAAATACTAGAGCGAAGTAATTGTAAGAGTCATGTCAAAGAATATTAGAGTAATAATTGGTTAAAGAGTACTTAGGGCCTCTTTGATTCTATTTTTGTTTTCTGGTTTTAAAAAATATTCTGTATAACAATTTTAAGAAGCTGTTTTTCAGAATAGAAAACAAAAACAACTCTAAGTTATGGTTAATTTGTTTTTGGCTAAATTGTAATTTTGGTCCCCCTATTTTTCTTAATTTTTTATTTCAGTCCCTCCATTTCTAAATTTAGACATTTAATCCCCCTATTTTTAAAAATTCTGACATTTAGTCCAAATGTTAAATTGGCTACTAAATTGAGCGACGTGGATCTCATTTAGCATATGTGGCATCTGAGTTGTCATATGCTAAGGTGTCATTTCATCAATATTGTTCCATGTCATTAAATCCAACAAATTTTCAAATTAAGAAAAAAAAGAAATCCCAAAAATTAAAAGAAAGTTGCTCTGGTGCGAAGGAACCCTAATTGCTCACCCCCATTCCTCCGTCCCATCTCCTTCTCTGCCCGTTTCTCCCTTTTTCGTCTTCCTCTGCTCTTCTTCTTCACTACAGAGCTGCTTCTGCGTGTTCTTCACTGCCTCTGCGTGTCCTTCACTGCTCTTCTTCTTCGCTGTCGGCCACCACCACAGGCCGCGAATCAGAGCAACCAAGCCACAATCGTGATGCTTTCATCATGCTATACAAAACCCCCATTAGTTTTGCGAAAACAAGGACGATTTCACAAACCCTAACCGCCACTTTGGAGCGGATCTGGAGATCGAGGGCAAGAAGTTTGGAGATCCAAAGAAGAAGAAGCAGTCGCAGAAACAAGGAGAGAGAGAGCTCAAAGGAGTCTGTTGGTTATTAATGTTTTGAATCTTAGTTTCTTTCTTTTTTCGTTTTTGTATTTTTTTGGTCCTGTTAGAATCAAAGAAGGGAAACTTGTCCTGAAATTGGGGTTTCTCTGGTGTTCATTTTTCTTATTATTTCAATCTCTTTCCTTTATCATTTGCGCTGCCAAGAACCCTATTTTGGTGTTCAATGGGGGTGGTGGTGTTCTTAATGTTGAAGGTGCAGGGGTGGGTAGAGGGACAGGGATGGGGTGGGATTGTGTTGGGGTTCTGATAAATTGGTGGAAGATGATGATGGTGGGTTCTGGGTTCTGGCTTGATTCTGTGGGTTTTGGGTTTGTATTGAAGATGGTTCTGGGTGTGTATTTGAACATGATTCACGGCTGCAGATGATTCTAGGTTTGTATTTGAAGAAGATGATGATGATGATTCTGGGTTCTCGTTTTTTAAGTTTCAAGATGATGATGATTCTAGGGTTCGCAGATCCCCCTTTTTTTTAATTACTGGGATTTCCTTTTTTTAATTTGAAAATATGATGGCATTAATGACATGGACTGTGTTGGTGAAATGGCAATTCAGCATATGACAACGCAGATGCCACATATGCTAAATGAGATCCACGTCACTCAATTTGGCAGCCAATTTAACATTTGGACTAAATGTCAGAATTTTTAAAAATAGGGGGACTAAATGTCTGAATTTAGAAATGCAGGGACTAAAATAAAAAATTGAGCAAAATAAGGGGACCAAAATTGCAATTTAGCCTTTGTTTTTTGGTTGAATGGTTTTTTAGTTTTAAAAACAATAAAATAGCAAGCAGTTTTTTTAAAAAAATAGAAAACAGTTTTTAAAAAGACTATTCATACAAGACCTTAGTATATTTCATTAAATATTACTCACTTCGTTCCTTAATATAGGAAATTTTTATTAAAAAAAATTTTGTCCCTTAATATAATACCCTTTTTAAAGACCAATGTGTATTAATTATTTTTTTTACAAAATTACCCCTTATACCAAAGTGCATTAATTCTCTATCTCTCTCTCTTAATAGTCTTGGAAGATGAGAAGGGTAACTTGGAAAAAATAACACATATTTTGTACAAATTTAATACTAATAACTAGCAAAACTCACTTTCTTAAAAGGCGTGAAATGGTCAAAAGGATCTTATATTAAGAGATAGAGTAAGTATTAATTATTTAATCAACGTCTGTGTTTCGTAAAAAATATTAATGTATGCATTAATAGTAAGGGTCATGAGTCAAATGCACATGACGGTCTCATATTAAAAATTACTCTCTCCATTTCAGATTAATAGTCGTTTTAGCAACAACAAAAAAATATCATATTAAGAGTTATTTTATTTTTTCAACATAACATCAATTTTTTTCTCAATTTTTCCCTCAAATAAATACTTTTGGAATCGATCTCAATATTCCACTATGCATTTATGACAATAGTTAATGCTCAATAGTTAATGAGGACAATTTAGTAATATTATTTCACTCATTAAGTTATTTTTTGTTTTTTAATTAATTCTTATAAAAAAAACCTTATAACATTACTTCATCAAAACTGGAATGAGTATTATTTGGCCCCCACCATTAGCTACGCCATCCTCTGGCGACTTCCATCCCAAAATCCTAGTCCAGCCCGCCATCGCACACGCCTCTACGCGCAACCTTTCTCCAATGCCTACATCTCACATACTCGCATCAAATCTGTCTGTATGGCCTTTCCCAGCAAGACCCATTATCCGGCGACCCTCGAACGCCTTTTCCACCTTCAAGCACCCCTATTTAGCCATCACTCATCCCCGTTCCACATGGCTTCAGACGGTCCCACTGATCCTGTGTGAAAAACTGTCAGGGATGGCCAACTACGACACCTGGGCTACTGCTATCCAGTTGTGTTTTCAAGGCCAAGGCTGAGAAGACCACATGACCAAACAAGCCAAGGATATTTCCAATAAAGATCAAGCCCGATGGAAGCAAATCAACACATCTTTATGCAGTGTTCTCTAGTTTTCTATTGCGCTCGAACTCCAAACGCAATACCAAGCATTTACCAGTGGCTATGATGTCTAGACAAAAGCCAAGAAATTTTACTCTAATGATACTCATCACCTCTATAGTGTCATTCTCAACCCTATTTCTGTAAAGTTGGAAAACATGGGTGTGCATACTTATCTTGGTAAGCTTAACCATTTAATAGCTAATTTTCAAACACTCGTGTCATTTACTAGTGATGCAGCAGCTCATGCTAAACAACACAACAAGTTTTTCATTATTCTTGCACTTGTCGGTCTTCCACCAGAACTTGATTCTGCTAGTAATCAAATTTTAACGCGACCCATTGTTCCATCCCATGACCTGGTGAGTGAACAATTGTTGCGTCTGTCCACTCATGATGCTTTCGGTCATCCTCCACCCCTCTTGCTAATTCCTCAGCTTGCGTTTCCCACTGATCTTATTATGGTGGATGGAGTGGAGGTTGTGGTGGCCAACATCGTGGTTCTTGCTGCACTTATTGCAATCATTTTCGCCATATTGAAGTTGAATCTCGCACCAAGACTAGACAATAGCCTAAGGCTACTAATGTTGCTCATATCACTGCCCCTGTAAGTTATTATTTATGTCGTTGATTACAATGAGTTTCTACATTTTAAAGCAGTCCTCCTCGCCTATTATCATTGTTGCTCAGTTTGGTAATTCTGTAGCATTTGTTTCTCAGTCCTCTTCTCTTGGACCTTGGGTGCCTCTGACCATATGACTGGTAATATTCCTTTTCTTTGCTTCATTTTGATATTATGGGCCCCATTCGTGTCTGTTCAACTTTAGGCTGCTATTACTTTGTCACTTTCAATGATGAGTTTTCCCAGTGTACTTGGTTATTCTTAATAAAAAGCGTTTTGATTATTTCGATATATTTCAAGGTTTATGCATTGAAGTTCAAAATCTATTTTGTTCTTCAACTAAAATTTTTCGCATTGATAATGGTGTGATACCATGTAGAATGATATACTTAATGTTCTTTGTTGTACAACTAACATGGTTCTTATTTATAATCACAAAATAGAATCAGTAATAATTACAAAGGATCAAATAAAATACTTGATTAGAGTAATTATATCCCTAATTCCTAGCTGCTATTATTTGCATAGTAAACATATGTTAAATATGTTTTATAACAACTTCCTTATGCATAATGCCCCAACCAATGTAAACTCAAGAAAGACAATTGGTAGCTCGTGTTTGGTTACCAATTTGAATAGTTCATCATGTCTGATTACTTTCTACAAGACATACTCCACCAATCTTGATGGTATACCATGGTTGGCCAGGGTAGTTAGGTTTCATCAAGATGGACATCCTAACTACGGATGGCGAATCCATGCCTTTTGGGACCTCCCAACCCGACTAGCGTACCCTCAAGGCAAAAAATTAACCCATCATGGCCTCCATTGTTGCATCTCGTTGTTTTCTTTCCACCCAACATATCAACAACAATAATATTCATTATTCATGTCAATGCTCAGAATGCTCATAACACATGTCCAACTAACCTTTCGTTACCATGTATCAATTAGGTACTTACTTCGCCTCGCATGCGGGAAAGGTTCCCTATGGGGAGCCTAATCCTAATTACAACAGTGATAACACGTCTTTATCATTCACAACATCATCGTCATTTAGAAAATTAGTGTGATCATTGTCATATACCCAACTCATAATCATCTAAGTCGTTTCCTATACAATTCACCTTAATTTGTAGTATCCTTCTCCAACCTTTCTTAATCAAATCCAAGTAACTCCTAAGTGTTCAGAGGTATCATAAAGTCCCTAAGTCATATCCAAGCCTACACAACAATCTAAGTCTTGTGAGTTGATTCACAGAGAGCATGCAATAATTTTTTTCGCATAAGGTGGCCACGAATCGATGCATTAGAGCTATAAATCAATTTATAGCAGTAAAAACTGTGTAGAAACGCGATTTTTGCAGTGTTCCAACATTCTTAGTTCAATGATTTGTTATGTACTCCGAGCCTAAGCTATTGCCCATTAACACTTATAAATCATTACCTACATGTTTTCACACTAAACAATTTAGCCACTTATCAATCAAAGTCCCCAATAACCTCAACTCATCTAAACCATCAAGTAAACCTCTGAATTATGTGGAAAATCCGACTCTATGATTTTCCTCACATCACTCTATCACTGTAGGTAGAAATCATTGATCTTATCGTTATGCTAATCCACTGTTTATACAACTCATACATAAGCTCATCTTTTATTTAGTTTTCATCATTCAACCCAAGTCTTTCAATTCCAAATTCATCAATTTATACAATCAACACCATGATCACATATGCTCCTCTACCAAAATCCCATTAAACTTATTAACAATCAATAAATATTAAGGAATCAATCACAGAGTATGGGAATCAAATAATAATACATAGAAACATCAATCTTCATCATGATTACACTACAAAAGCATACACAAAGGCACACACAAGGGGTCTAGGGAAAACCCCAGTACCTTAAACCACTTTAAAACCCACATATTTGTGATCATTTCCCCTTACCTTAGGTAACGAACTCAAAAATTATGGTTGAGATATAAGGGATTGATTGGATCTTTCCTCCAAGGTTTCTACGCTTCAAAATCAATAATAACAACAATGACAACTCAATTGAGTCTTAAACCATCAAAACCCTAAGGGAAAATCAAAAAGGGATCTAGGTCTTAGACATCTACCTTGATCAAAGGAATCAAAGATGAATCGAATCATACCCGACATTAATCGATACATTAACTTCAATTAAAAAGGAGTTTTTTTCCCCCCTCCTAAGGTTACTATCTACCCTTCCAAGAGTTGTTACGACTCAAAAATATGCTCAAGAGGTCAAAAAATGCACATATAATCAATCATTAAACAAGCAATACATAAAAAGAAAACTGAGGGTGCTGCAGGGACCCTGAAATTAACAAAATCCTAAAATAGTCCTTGAATTTAAAAATTCTAGATTACATAAGTACTACCTGTTGGACAATTTCAAGGACTCAATTGACCGACCAAATGGACTAATTTAATTGAAGATTTTCAATTTTAAGGACTATCTTGAAATATTAATAATTTCAGGCACTAAGTTGACAACATCCTATAATTTTAAGAACTATTTTGGTGATTCACTTAAAAAATACTGGTATGTTTGGATAAACAGTTTAATTAAACACTAATAGGATAAACACTTATTATATAAGCGCTTATGTGTATAAGTTATTTCTAAAATAAAAAAGAAAATATAGCTAAATTGTTATTATATAAGCCATAAGTTGTTTCTATAAGCTATCTTAAAGAGTTTATAGAAATAAGTTGAAATCGGCTTATGAACATTGTTGAGTTACTAACAAGAATAAATGAACAAATATCAAAGGCAACCAATACTAAATTTAATAGCAACCAAAACAATGCAATAAAGTCAATCAAACACGTAGTAGAGAGTAGGAAGAATAACACCGCTATTTGGTTACGCAGTTCGGCCCCAAAAAGATGACCTACGTCTGCAGGAGAGAGCAGCCCTCTGTTTCACTATCAAAGAGTCTTTACAAGAGATTACAATTGCTTTGAACCCCTTCCAAATGTCCAAGAAGAACAAACCCAAGAGTTCCCAATCCCTCTCTCTTCTCCTCTATGAAAACCTCTCAAGAACAACAATAGAGAAAGCCTTCAATCCTCCCTCTATGATTTCCTAAGACCCCAAGGCGTTTCAATGTGTTTCCAGCCCCTAAAACCTCACAAAGACGCTCAAGAACGGCTGCACACAACCCTAGAAAGACTGCACGTCCTCCCCACAATGCTGCAGCGTCTGGTTTATAAAAAACCCGACTGTGAATCGATTCACAGGCACAGGTGAATCGATTCACCTAGTTAAAAAAGGTCCCCCTGCACGAATTAATGAAATGAATCGATTCATGCAGGCTTCCCATGCGATTCACAGAGGCGTACTTCGATTCACAGAGTCTCAAACATGCTTGAATCGATTCATATAGCTAGTGAATCGATTCCCAGTGTTCAAGAAACACTTTCAAGCAATTCCATAATCCTCCAAACTGATTTTAAGGCACTCTAAACTCCACAATTCTCCACCTTGACTTCAAATCAGTGGTGATGCTCAACTTTATCCATCAACCACTAGCTGCTCTCTCCATTACTGGAATTACGTCTCAACGCAAATGATCAAGTCCAAATGATCCTTGAACCTTGATCTAGGAAGATACTTTGTGAACTTCTCACAACCATGCGTAATCCCCAATTCACCAATCATACTCTTCATTGCGACTCCACCTTGAGTTGTCTTCACATGCTTCAAACCACCTTTCACACTTTCTAACTCAAGATTGACCTTACACACAAGCCTCTTCTTGTACCTTGGTTCTTCAAACTCCGGAATACCTTCCGTCTTCATGAAGTTCCACTTGCATCCAACTAGCCTTGACTTTTTCGGTAGATTCACAAGTTCCCAAGTCCGGTTCTTCTCCAATGAATTCACACCTTCATTCATTGCCTTCAACCGTTTCTGACTCTCCATGCTTCCCATTGCTTCACTGAAGTCCCTTGGTCCCGAGTCTTGAACCTCTTCAGTCACAAACAAAACATAACAAACAAGATCAGCATACCCGTATCTCTTGATTGCCACAGTCTCCTCCTTTCCTATCTCTTGCCAACAGATAGCCAGGATCCACTGTTTGTTGTCTTCCTCTAGAACCTGATGGTGGAGGACTATCCTCCTCTTCATCATTCCCGGTCTCACTAGTGGTAGACTCCACCTCAAACTGAGTTTTCTCCACCTCCACTTCTGAGCTACTATCCTCCAGGTCTTTGCACTTCATCCCCATGCGGGTCTCATCGAAAGTGACATCCCTACTTATGATAACCTTTGACCCTCCAGATTCCAAATTCCACAACTTGTATCCCTTCACACCCTCCGGATATCCGATGAAGACATATTTCACAGCTCTAACATCAAGCTTATCCTGCTTGATATGCACAAAAGCCAAAGCTCCGAAAACCTTCAACTTGGAGTAGTCTGCCGGTCTCCCACTCCAAACCTCCATAGGTGTCTTGAAGTCTAATGCCGTTGATGGACATTTGTTGATCAAATATGCTGCTGTACTCACAGCCTCGCCCCAGAAGCTTTTAGGCAACCCAGCTGCCAAAAGCATACTCCTCACCCGCTCCATGATGGTCCTATTCATGCATGTTGCTATGCCATTTTGATGCGGTGAGCCTTCCACGGTCCTATGCCTCTGAATACCTTGTTTCCTGCAAAACTTATCAAAATGCTCTGAAAGAAACTCCAGGCCATTGTTAGTCCTTAAAATTTTCAGTTTAGTTCCTATTTGATTTCCTATGAGAGTATGCCATTCCTTGAACTTTTCAAAGGTGTCACTTTTGCTTTTCAAAATGTAGACCCATACTCTCCTAGAGAAATCATCAACCACGGTGAGGAAATAGGAACCACCCCCATGAGTACTCACTCTAGTCGGACCCCAAAGATCCGAGTGAATGTACTCAAAGGGTTTACTAGAATGATGCATGCCACCCCCAAACTCAACCTTATGATGTTTGCCTCGTATGCACTTATCACAAAATTCTAGCTTATCCAATTTATCACCACCTAGCAAACCTTGTTTAGCTAGTTCAACTAAAACCCTCTCACTAACATGCCCTAACATATTATGCCATAACATGGTTTTATCATGCAAGGTTTGGCTAGCTAATGATGCATGCCCAATAATAGTTGAACCCTCTAATATGTACAAACCACACATTTTAGTCCCCTTAGCTATTATCAATGCATCATGCGAAATTTTCATCATACCATGCTCAATACTAGTGCAATAGCCTAATCCATCAAACATGCTTATAGAAATTAGATTTCGCTTGAGTTTAGGAACATACCTCACATCTTGTAAAAGGAATTCGCGGTTGTCATACATCTTAAAACAAATTGAACCCATACCTTGAACTTTGCACGCTTCGTTGCCACCAAGGCGAACTACTCCACTTTGCTTGAGCTCCAAAGTTTCAAAATATTCCTTCCTTGTACACATGTGAAAAGAGCACCCGGAGTCCATAATCCAACTCCTATCTGGTTCCCAACTCGTAACCACTAGAGCCCCTGCATCCTCATAACCATCCTCCATAGCAATCGCAACCTCCACGGAATCTTCATTGCCCCCTCTCTCGGGACAATCCCTCTTAAAGTGACCAACCTTATGACAATTAAAGCATTTGTACTTAGCTTTATTGTCCCCTTCCGACTTGGATTTCGCCTTAGGCTTTCCTTTACCGTTTCCTCTACTCTCATTCTTTCCCCTTGAGACACTCAAGCCTTCCCCACTATCTTCCACCTTCAAGTCTTGAAGCTTGGTTAGCTCCTTGGTCCTAATTGATTGTTGGACCTCCTCCAAGGTAATAGTGGACTCCTTGCCATAGAGGAGTGCATCCCTAAAGTGTTCAAAGGACCTAGGCAATGAATTCAACAAGAGTAAAGCCTTATCCTCGTCATCGAGCTTCACATCAATATTCAGTAGGTCATCGATAATTTTGTTGAATTCCGTTAGTTGCTCCACAATAGGTTTGGTCTCTACCATCTTGAATGAGTAGAGATGTTGTTTCAGACATAACCTGTGGGCCAATGACTTGGTCATGTACAACGATTCTAACTTTGCCCACATCTCCGCCGCGGTCTTCTCTCTTGCAACTTCCCTCAATGCCTTATCGCCAAGGCACAAGATAATGACACTTCTTGCCTTATCTATCATCTCCTTCTTCTCCGTTTGAGACAGGGTGGCCGGCATTCTTGCCCCACCCTTCTAGGCTTCAAAGCACTTCTGTTGAATAAGGATTGCTTCCATCTTCACCTTCCAGAGACCGAAGTCGTTATTACCGGAAAACTTCTCGATGTCCCATTTAGTACCCATGGTGCACAATTGAATTATTTGTTCTTCCCACAGACGGCGCCACTTGTTGAGTTACTAACAAGAATAAATGAACAAATATCAAAGGCAACCAATACTAAATTTAATAGCAACCAAAACAATGCAATAAAGTCAATCAAACACGGAGTAGAGAGTAGGAAGAATAACACCGCTATTTGGTTACGCAGTTCGGCCCCAAAAAGATGACTTACGTCTGCAGGAGAGAGCAGCCCTCCGTTTCACTATCAAAGAGTCTTTACAAGAGATTACAATTGCTTTGAACCCCTTCCAAATGTCCAAGAAGAACAAATCCAAGAGTTCCCAATCCCTCTCTCTTTTCCTCTATGAAAACCTCTCAAGAACAACAATAGAGAAAGCCTTCAATCCTCCCTCTATGATTTCCTAAGACCCTAAGGTGTTTCAATGTGTTTCCAGCCCCTAAAACCTCACAAAGACGCTCAAGAACGGCTACACACAACCCTAGAAAGACTGCACGTCCTCCCCACAATGCTGCAGCGTCTGGTTTATAAAAATCCCGACTGTGAATCGATTCACAGGCATAGGTGAATCGATTCACCTAGTTAAAAAAGGCCCCCTGCACGAATTAATGAAATGAATCGATTCATGCAGGCTTCCCATGCGATTCACAGAGGCGTACTTCGATTCACAGAGTCTCAAACATGCTTGAATCGATTCATATAGCTAGTGAATTGATTCTCAGTGTTCAAGAAACACTTTCAAGCAATTCCATGATCCTCCAAACTGATTTTAAGGCACTCTAAACTCCACAAACATGTCATAAGTTTTTCCTATAAGCTCTCTCAAATACTCTAAAAAAGTGTTTATATTAGTCAATAAACTCAAATAAGTTGGTGATAAGTAAATACAAATAATCTTTGTATTATCTTTTTTTTTCTTATGGTAATCTTTTCTTCCTTTGCTTTCTCACCGCCATACTAAACATACCTTCAAATATTTGGCTCGGCCCCACGTGCGTAACACCGGATTTTCACATAAACACATGACAATAGACAGAGACTAGCAGCCACTGTATGCAGCCTTTTTCATGCTCACTGTGATCGCAGCTTTCCTTCACGTAGCATAAAGAAAATCATTGACAGGTTTAATACTGAAAAATTAAAACAGTAAGAACCATTACTTTGGGAAAACGTGTGAAAGAGTAAAAGTAACTTCTTTAGGAAATTGGGGGCACAGCCTTTTGGTTCATCAGCTTAATGAACGGGGAAAGAATTTATGTCAAAGTTTTGACAACCAGGGGGAACTGAATTTTAGTTTTTATTTTTTTGGTAATGAGAGCTCAATTTTAGTTGATCACAGAGAAATGGAACTAAAATCTAAGATTATTTCTATTTTTAGTGTTTTTTTTACTAGGATGTTTTTTAGTGTTAGGAGTTAAAATTAATTTTGAAGTTAAAATTTTAGATAGAGATTTTATCTAATTATCACCCTCAATCTAAGGACTAATCTTATAATTATGATATTTTTTTTAAGAGCAAACAAGGGGTGTGTGTATATATATGGGAGGAATCAAATGACTCCAAGAGTAACTCTTGTCTGAGTTACTCCGCTTAATAACTCTCTATAGATATTGAATTTCACCAATCGAAGCGTTAAATTAAAAGTTCTTATTGAGTAGATCAATTTCATAAAATGTTAACCCCTAGGTAGTGGGAATTTATTGAGGCGCTACTAACCCCTAGATAGCGTGTTCGATTCCCACGGAAGGCAAAAAACTCCGTAAAGGTATTCATGAAATATGTGGCCAAGGGGAACGGAGAAGATCGTGAGTGCAGTCCGGTTGCTGATGTAGGATGGGCTGTTACAGCATTCATCTACGATTTGGTTCCACACTGTATCAAAGTCAGTTTTTAGATCCATTATATGGATGATGTGAGAAGATGAGATAATGAGATAAGATTGCACAAATATTAGGTATATATAAGCTAGTTTTATAATGACTAGTTTCATAATGCCTACTTTGATAACAACTACTTTTTTTTAACGGCTAGTTTTTCATAACGACTACTTTTATAACGACTAGTTTTTTATAGCGACTATTTTTATAATAAAATTACAACATTGGGCTACACAAGTCCTAACTTTTGCCTAATAAAATTACAACATAATTCATGGTCTCGACATTGACTCTCATTTATCGCATATATGTCCTTCATGAGGATGCCATATAACTTTGGTATGCTCTCTGTTTCCTTTGCCTTGCTCTCCGCCATCTTTGGCGCGGCTACTTTTGTCATGGCAATATTTTTTCAATCACTACATTTTCAATGCTAGTCAAATCGATATTGTCAAAGGTAGTTTTAGCTACTTTTCATTTGCTCTTCTTTTTTGCTGCCTTTTGTCCCATTGGTGATGTTGGGCCATATTCCTCGCAATCAATTAACGTCCACATGTTAGAAGACGATAAGTATTCCCCAGAAGCTGAATTCTTTGATCTTTTTGAAGCCATGTCCATTTATTCTCCCTTCCATTTTGGTTCTTCTCTCAACAACCGCCATGCATGCTCAAATTTGAAATCGTCACCACCTTGAGAGAAAAAACGCATACGCGTCGGCCAAGATGTCCTTCTCCGAGAGTTCCCGCTTTACCTTGAACGACTAGCTTTTTTGTAGCAGCCTTCAAACTTTTGAATTGTACCATTCAAACAATGTCATCTTGATTTTAGCTGACATGATTCCCTCTCCGGAAACTGCTCGTGATAGGTGTTATAACAGTCTATCTTAACCAAAAACAATATGCTTTTTGTCAACTCCCACAACTACATCCTTTGAAATATTGGGCCATGATTAAATAAGAAGTTTGTCCTCTTCCGCTGAGAGCCTGACACGAGTTTTTTTTTCTAAGTAGGATGTCCTCATCCTTCATCGAGCGTAATGTTTTTTAGGCCGACTTGGGTGGAGAATTTTGGCATTTGAGACTCAGAAATGGACCCGAATGGTGTTTTGAGTTCATCGTTAGGAAACTCCATACCGCCACTTGTGCCCATTGGAGGCCTAAACCACACGGTGAGATTGGTTGGTGATGGTGGTAGGTACATAAAAGGCTGAGGATTTTGAGAATTGTCACTGGTTGGTGGTGGTGGTGGTGGTGGTAGTGGGTACATAAAAGGCTAGGGATTTTGAAAACTGTCATCGGTAAGGGTGGTTGGTTTTGAAAAAAATTCATGTAAGCCTAAGAATAAAATTGATGGGGACTCGTTTGATAGAAAACAAACAAGATTGGGACTAGAAAACACAAAAGAATAGAATTGTTTGGTGAGATATTGTGTGCAATATGACATGAATTGAAGTCTTATTTATTGGAGTTATAGAATTATGATTGTTGAAATAAAAAGGGTCATAAATGGATCTATTTTTCTCTCCAACGGTCACATCTTTTTATATCACGGTCTCTTATACTTCATCAAATCTAGAAGTTTCCTGACCCATTTTGCCTTGGTCTTCTCCATTCACTCGCTTTGATCTCCCACTTTTCTCTCACCCTTGGTTTTCTTCTTCTCTGTCACCCTCGGTCTTCTTTTCCATTTACTTGCCCTGGTCTATCTTATCTCTCTCACTGATCGTCTCCCTCATCTCTCTCCATTTTTCTCATCCTTTGCCAGTCTCAACTGTCCCTCCTTCCCCCCAATCTCTCAAAACTGAGCACCCTCAACCTACTCTTGTTCCTCGTCGATCTTCTCTCTCATCTATCTCCATTTTTCTCATCCTCTGTCAGCCTCAACAATCCCTCATTTCCCTCAATCTCTCAAAATTGAGCACCCTCAACCTGCTCTCGTTCTCCTTTCTCTCAGAAACCACCATCCCCACACTGATTCGTCTCCCATAACCACCACCACGTCAATTCTCTATTTCGCGACCACCATGCACACCCCAAGCTCTGGATCTGTTCCTCCTCTCATGCATACCCCATGCGTACGGCAGCGATGGCGCTTTGCTGTTCGCGGCGACGGCGATGCTCTGTTGGAGGAGCAGCGATGGTACTCTACTGGAGGAGCCAATACACTGGTGATTGTGGATATGTTTCTTTATTTGTGGATTTCTGGATCTGTTGTGTAAAACAAACCCATTTGGTTTTGTTTGATTTCTAAATTTGTTTCTGGAATTGTAAAACAACCCATATATAAATCTATTCAATTATGAATTTGTTTGAAATTTTTATGTAAATTTATGCTGGTTTCATCTGGTTTAGTTTTTGGATTTAATCTTTGTTGGTTTCATTGCTGGTTTCCCTCTTGTTTTAACGAGATTCTGGTGAGATTGGGAGAGAAAAAATTGTTTTTAAATTCCAAGAGACGATCATTTGTTTTCCCCTATGCAAGAGGTGTTTCATAAAATTTGCTAGTTGACAGGACACGTATTTTAGCTCCAAGGATGTAAAAAATAAGGTACGTCTACTAAATAGTTAAGGGATGTTGTAAGACACAACCTTGGAGTTGCTCTAAGTCAATTGGTTCAGTGGCTTCACACTCATGTGAGCTCCACATGTACTTGCCTAGGTTTGTGTTTCGTAACTATACGTCGGCAACTTAGTTAAATATTAGATACTCTCTCGTCTCATATTAAGTGTCTTGTTTAGAATATCTACATGTCTCAAATTGTTTATCATTTTAACAGAAATAACGAAAATCATGAATAATGGAACAGTGTGAACAAACTCCATTGATGAAGACGAAAGTGAAATACAGAATGAATTGGAATCTCAAAGTAATTAAGACTGGTCTCAGTTGATTCAGTGAGTACAATTAATGCAAGAGAAGCTTATTTATACTAGCGCCAGAAAGGGGAAAGAAGAAGGAAAAGAACGCGGGACAGTTAAGTCCCTGAATGTGGATCGTGGGCCTGATCCAGTTCACCAGCTCCTTGGGCCTGTTACTTCTTAGTTGTTTGGGCCTATTTCTGCTTAGTCGGTGTTACCCCCTGCAAGCTGAAGGTTGGTAAGGATCAACCAAACTCAGCTTGGAAAGATTGCACAAAAAAAGGTTGGGCAACAATGACTTGGTGAGCAAATCAGCAAGTTGATGTTCGGTCAAAATCGCAAGTATACGATCTTGTCAAGTTATAGTATAAAAGATTATCGTCTCCACAGGGAATTGAAATGATTACTGCTCTATTTAGATCAATTTGTTATTTAGACAAATGGTTCGAGTGAACTTAAACAAAGAGTGCATAAAAATAAATAGAAAATAAATTATAAAATATTTAAGAAAGGAATTAGATAATAAAAGCACTAAGGTAATGGGTTCACTGATACTTATAGTTGTGTATTTGATTAATTTATAACATGAGTACAATTCTTACTAACTACCAATCATCTATTCAAAAGCTATTAACACCCAATGATCATGCAATATTAACAGTCTTCCTCCTAATTTATTACTTTGTTTGATCATTCAAAGCAAGTAAATAGAAAGAGCATAAAGCATCACTAGATTTATCAATTCAATGACTGACTGGAAATGAACATATAATCCTTGATCCGACAGAATAAACAGGTTCAATTAATCCTAGAGTTCTGTTAATTAATCCAAGGTACGATCGCCGAATAATTAATCAACTATGTAAAGAATGGCCAATCCTTATAAAAGTAAGATTACCAGGAACAATTTAATCAAAAGGATTTAAACACTCATATTATAAATCATAAAGATATCACAGATAAAGTAAAAGATCATCCGTCACCTCAATGACGGGATTAGTTTCTAAACATATCTGAAGATAGCAACAACATGTTTACAAAACACATATTTAAAACTAAAACTAGCAGAACAACTATAAAGTAAGACTAGAAGATTACAGAGAAGAAGAGAATTGTGAGAGAATCAATCCCGGGGAGGTTTTTAAATGTTCTGTTGAGCGTTCCTTTTATAGGAAAAATTTTGGGCTCAGCACGGCCGTGCTCCAAGGTCGTGCTCCCTTTACAGCCTGTTTACGCGTCACCGACCTTGCCGACATGATTTTCTAATATTTTTGGTTGAGCACGGTCGTGCTCCATGATGAAGAGGCTGTGCTCCGTGATGAAGACGCCGTGCTCCATCCAATTTGTGATAAAGTTGTAGGAAATTCTCTTAACTTTCCAACGCCACCAAGAACGCCTTAATCCGATATCTACAGCTCCAGATATGATTAAAATACCAACCAGCTATCCGGGGAGCACGTGGACGCGCGTGAGGCCCGCTCGTGGCTAATTGCTGCTTCAGGTAAGCATGGACATGCTTCATTATATTATGCGAAGGCCATACTTAGCATTCTGGGCCTATTTCAAGCCCAAATTTGTATTTGACCATCATATTGCCTAATTTTCCATTTCTGCACAATTTAGATTAAAAGAGACTGAATTTCAATTGATAATATTCAATAATTATTCAAATCACATTCTAATATCCTTATAAAAATGATGCAATATTGGTGTTATCAATTCACCCACACTTGAGCTTTGCTTGCCCTCAAGCAAAGTAATTAGTTTTTGATTTCCCAAATTCTTTTATCAATGATAGCTGACCAATTAATGGGGTAAAGCAAATGTTTTTTAAAAGACGGCTTTTTATCTCTTTGAGAGAAAAAAATTTTCACTTGATTGGATAATTAGAAAAATAAGCACATTTGAAATCAAACCAACCAAGAATGTGTCACTCTGTTTCAATCTCTCAAGTGTATCAATGGGTAAGGAGAATTTAGACAATTTTTTCATAGACAAAGCATTACCATAAGCTTGACGATAGACCAAGACTCGACTAACGATTTATAGACAATTTTGAAATCAATGGGACTTTTATAAGGTTGTAATGAGGCCAAGGATGAAAATTTCAGGTATGGAAATTCAAAGAAAGGATATTTCAAGGGCTATAATAAATAATTAATTTTGAGCAGTTATCCTTTTTAAAAAATGGAGCTTTTAGATATATAATAACTTTTAGACAAAGCATCAAACTTTTCTTTTTTTCACATTTTTCTTGTTATTAGAGTTCCTCATTACAATTTTTTTTTCTTTTTCTCTCTTTTTTTTTTTTGAGGAATAAGTCTCAGCCTTTTGAATATATCTGTCACCAAAACCAAGCAGCTCCATTTTAAATTAAAACAGTACCCAAATCTATTTTTTCAATCAAATCAGAGGGTATAGAATAAAACTTCTTTTTTTTAAAGCTCAAAGTGGTCAACTAAGTGGTGAAATTTAATCGCAAAGTGTAGCAGGCTAGAAACAAATCCTAAATGCCCCAATCATTTTCCAAAATTTCTAAAAATTAGCTTCGCTTTGAATGGTCACATGTCAAGTTCTAGAACACAAAGCAAATGAAAAACAACTCTCATGAAGAATAGGGTTATAATAATTTTGTAACAATGCGCAAACCCAAATCAGGCTCAAATCCTTACGTTTAGAAGCTATTTCATAGAAAAAATTTCAATCAAGGGCTCATTTCTAATTTTCAGCTTTTCAGAAATTTATATAATATCTCAATAAGCATCAAAAAGCTGTTCGAAAAAATTTAAGTTTTCGCCCCAAAATTAGTAGCTTCAATTTGTTCAAAACAGTAATAACCAAGTGTCAAGTGGTTAACTCCCCACACACTTATTTCTAGTATTGTCCTCAATGCTAGAAATTACAGCACAAGCACATAAAGAAAAAAAAATATAACAATAAAATCAAGTGCTAAAAGTAAAGAGTGGAAATGGACTCCCCTGTGGAAAATTTCACGAGCATATTCTAGAAGGGGTGCAGTAGGCGAATTTCTTCCCAAAACTGACAGTTTGTCACAGATGAAGTAAGTGAAGATAGAACTGTCGACAAAATAAAATGGTGAACATAAAATAAAATAAAATAAACTGAAATAATATAAACACAGGTTGCCTCCTGCGAAGCGCTTTGTTAAACGTCGTGAGCTTGACAAATTGCTTAACAGTGGTCAACCAGCGGGTTCTCCAAGAGTGAATTTTGCATTTAGCGCATTCCCTCTTCGCCATTTCTTGACCATGTGGTTCAAGTTTCTTGACATCTTTCTTTTCGGTGGTGGAGGACACTCATGGTAGGAAGCAGTATTTATGTTGCTATCCTCCACCAATATGCTAGGATCCTGCAAGTTAGTAATATCTTTTAAAGGATCCTGCATTCTTAAACCAGCAAACTTGTTAACAATAACCACATTTTTAATAAAATCAAAAGAATTTAAAGGAGGATTGTTAACAGCAATCACATCGTCAATATAGTAACTAGAAATTGAAGGAGAGGGGTTAAAATTCAAAGATTGTGAAATATCATCTTCCTTACCAGATTTAATAGTTACCTTTCCTTTGTAAACCTCAATGGCTGCCTCGCCAATATTGACTACAAGAGTCTGTCCCAAAGTAATTGAGGCTTCCATCTCTTGCTTTTCATTAAGTACTGGGAGGTTTCTTTCGCTTTTCCTAGAATCATTCTCTTCTGCAAGAACTTTGATCTTTTCTAAGGATGGTTGTGAGTCATGCTTAGGTTCAACCTCTGGCTTAGACCAAGTTTCAGAGTGAGTCTCAGGCCAAGTATCGACTACTTCGTGCCAAATGTCGACTGCCTCGCACTGGGCGCCGATTCAATCTTAGGCCAAGTGTCAGACTCATTCTCAGGCCAAATGTCAAGCATGGCCTGAATGTCAGACTCTGTCTGAGACCAAGTGTCGGACTCAGTACCTTCAATTAACTTCTCATCATCCTCAGAAATGATGATTTCATCTTTAGGCTCTAGTTGATTAAGCAAAGTGGTCTCTCTTTCTTTTTGGTTTATCAATTAAGCCAAAACTAATATTTTATTCTCTAAGGATTTGTGACTTGCATCTGTAGTGTTTGTTAAAATACCACAATACTCACAAACGAAAAGAGAATCCATATTTTTTTTTGTTTAAAGAGACGAAAAGAAAAATTAAAAGAAAGAAAAAAATAATCTAGTCTTCTAACCAGGAGACGCTAAATAATAAGTTTTAGTAATAAAATAGTAAGAAAATCTAGTCTTCCAACCAGGAGACGCTACACAAAATAAAATCTAGTCTTCCAGCCAGGAGACGAAATATAAAAATAAAAGCTAACCGTCCATGTAGGAGGTAAAACCATCCATGTAGTAGGTGATAATAAAATTAAAATGACAAGATCGCAAGTATACGATCATTAACAATTCCCTGGCAACGGCACCAAAAACTTGTTCGGTCAAAATCGCAAGTATACGATCTTGTCAAGTTATAGTATAAAAGATTATCGTCTCCACAGGGAATTGAAATGATTACTGCTCTACTTAGATCAATTTGTTATTTAGACAAATGGTTCGAGTGAACTTAAACAAAGAGTCCATAAAAATAAATAGAAAATAAATTATAAAATATTTAAGAAAGGAATTAGATAATAAAAGCACTAAGGTAATGGGTTCACTGATACTTATATTTGTGTATTTGATTAATTTATAACATGAGTAACAATTCTTACTGATTACCAATCATCTATTCAAAAGCTATTAACACCCAATGATCATGCAATATTAACAGTTTTCCTCCTAATTTATTACTTTGTTTGATCATTCAAAGCAAGTAAATAGAAAGAGAATAAAACATCAATAGATTTATCAATTCAATGACTGACTGGAAACGAACATATAATCCTTGATCCGGTAGAATACACGGGTTCAATTAATCCTAGAGTTCTGTTAATTAATTCAAGGTGCAATCGCCGAACAATTAATCAACTATGTAAAGAATGGCCTATCCTTATTAAAGTAAGATTACCAGGAATAATTTAATCAAAAGGATTTAAACACTCATATTATAAATCATAAAGATATCACAGATAAAGTAAAATATCCCCCGTCACCTCAATGATGGGATTAGTTTCTAAACATATTTGAAGATAGCAACAACTTGTTTACAAAACACATATTTAAAACTAAAACTAGCAGAACAACTATAAAGTAAGACTAGAAGATTATAGAGAAGAAGATAATTGGGAGAGAATCAATCCCGGGGAGGTTTTTAAATGTTCTACTGAGCGTTCCTTTTATAGGCAAAATTTTGGGCTCAGCACGGCCGTGCTCCAAGGCCATGCTCCCTTTACAGCCTGTTTACGTGTCCCCGACCTTGCCGACATGATTTTCTAATATTTTTGGTTGAGCACGGCCGTGCTCTATGATGAAGAGGTCGTGCTCCGTGATGAAGAGGCCGTTCTCCATCCAATTTGTGATAAAGTTGTAGGAAATTCTCTTAGCTTTCCAACGCCACCAAGAACGCCTTAATCCGATATCTACAGCTCCATATATGATTAAAATACCAACCAGCTATCCGGGGAGCGCGTGGACGCGTGTGAGGCCCGCTCGTGGCTAATTGCTGCTTCTGGTAAGCATGGACATGCTTCATTATATTATGCGAAGGCCGTACTTAGCATTATGGGCCTATTTCAAACCCAAATTTGTATTTGACCACTGTATTGCCTAATTTTCCATTTCTGCACAATTTAGATTAAATGAGAGTGAATTTCAGTTGATAATATTCAATAATCATTCAAATCACATTCTAATATCCTTATAAAAATGATGCAATATTGGTGTTATCAGTTGATCAGATGAAGGAACAGGCAGCAATTTGAGAAGTCCAGAAGTAGCTCTTTCACGCAACCACATGATAATCAACGTCAATGTGCTTAGTGTGCTCATGGAACACGGGATTAGAGGCTATGTGCAAGGCACTCTTGTTGTCACAGTAAAGAACAGGGGTCTTAAGGCAATGAATATGAAGGTCGCGCAAGAGGAAGGTAAGCCATTCAAGCTCACAAGATGCATAAGCTAAGGCCCGGTATTCAGCTTCTGATGAGGAATGAGACACAGTAGGTTGCTTCTTTGCTTTCCAACTAATGAGTGAATTTCCAAGAAAGAAGCAATAGCCACTAACTGAGCGTTGAGTGTCAGGGCAACCAGCCTAATCTGTTGGATCAAGCACTTACCACTTGGCCAAAAGTTATAGCTGTTAGCAAGGGCGCAACATTATTTCCTTAAGGATACTCAGAACCGCATCAAGCTTAAAAGGCTGCGCCCATTATAGGCGTCATGGGTTGGGATGTTAAGCCCATCGATTCCTAAGGGTGACGCTGACCAATAAAGCCAATAATCTCCCCCCAGTGTCACCCGGGGGATTCGAACCCATGACCTTACTCTGATACCACTTGTTGGATCAAGCGCTTACCATTCGGCCAAAAGCTACATCTTTTAGCAAGGGCGCAACTTTATTTCCTTAAGGATACTCAGAACCGCATCAAGCTTAAGGGGTTGCGCCCATTATAGGCGCCATGGGTTATGATGTTAAGCCCATCGAATCCTAAGGGTGACGTTGACCAATAAAGCCAACACAATCAGCATCACTAAATCAGGATAGATTGAGGGAGGAGGACCTGGAAAAGATGATCCCTCGACCAGGAGATCCCTTGAGGTACCTCAAAACATGTTGAGCAGACCAGTAATGAGCATTAGTTGGGCAAGAAAGAAATTGGCTCAACTGTTGAGTAGCAAAAGCAATATCAGGCCTTATAGAAGTTAAGTAAATTAGGCGACCTATCAAACGTCTATAAGCAAGAATATCATGAAAGTCACCACTGTCATCACAATGAAGGTGGCTGCCCGGTTCAAGAGGTGTAGTTTGGTGGGCAAAATCCGCAAGTGTACGGTTTTGTCGTCAAGTAATAAAAAGATATCGAATTACAGGGACTGGCTACGCTAAATAAATTAATTCGGTGTTACTTAATTCAAATTAAACAGCGAGAAAATATTTGATTAAACGGTGTTGTTGGAAAGGAATGACAGAAAATAAATAAAAGATGATAAAAACTTATTTTTGTTGTTTTTATAATTAAAAGCTTCCTAGGACCTGGGTTACCACAATGATACTTTGAGAATTCAAATTAATAAATCTAACATTAATGTTGAAATCATTTGAAGACAAGTTAACCGAAAATTCTAAACGTCCACTGCCATGGTACGAAAGTGTGCTAAGTTGAATTCAATCCCTACTTTCGTGGTAATCTCATTCAACAAAACCCATTGACCTCTTTGAAAACTTGTGTTATCCTCGAAGGATTAAAAACTACTTTCGTGATTTTAATCTTAAGTTCAGTTATTATAAATCTAATAACCAAGTTCTCCTTTCAGTTCATCCCTAGTTATCTAATACATGCAAATAAGTGATCAGCAAATTTACAAGCAATAATAACGATAATAACCAAATCAATTCATGCAAATTAATAATAGAGAGTATCAATTATTTATCTCAGAATCATCAAAGGGCAGAGCCCAAAATCCCAAAAATAAATAAACTACTCGGACATAATTATAAAATAAACTAAACACAAAATAAGACTAGAATTAAACTGAGGGAGAAGAGAAAAACGGAGGAAAATTCACTCCAAGAGATATCCTTTCGTTCTATATCAGCTCTCCTTTTATAGGCAAAATTCTGCATTAAGCACGGCTTTGCTTATGGACATGCACGGTCGTGCATTACTGTACAGCTGTATTCTCGCATTTTTCGGACGATTCCAGGCTGTCTCTATTGACTTCAGTCAACATGCACGGCCTGTCTTACGATATGCATGGCCGTGCTTCTGCTTTCTTAGCTGTCATGCGCGTTTTCTGCTTCTGGCTGCTGTCGACATATGCACGGCCTGCCTCTGGCCGTGCTACAAGAATAGAGGTCGTGCATAACCATGCTGGGCCTATTCCAGGCCCGTTTTGAATCCCAAACTTGCAATTTTCAACCATATTGCTTATTTTTCCATTTTCTGCACAAAGTAGAATAAAAGAGAATGAATTTTATACGATAATAATCAATAATTATTCCAAATCACACTCAAATATCCCCACAAAATAATGTAATAACGGTACTTATCAAATACTCCAACACTAGAATTTTGCTTGCCCTCAAGCAAATAAAGACTCTACTAGCATAAAAACAAATGAGTTGACATAAATACTAATGGATCAAAAAAATATGTATGCCCCACTTACACCACTGCTGCAAATATTCAATTTGATTATGTTTTCCTAAATCCAAAACAATCAACTTGAAAAATGCACTCAAAGGTTGCCAAAGAGAGAATCATACAAGCATGCAATCATCGATCAAAGTTTGAAATAATGAACATTTAGCACTTTTTCATCACAAAATATTGGGTCTCAAAACCTCATAAAGGTAAATAAGTCACTCAATCACTCAAGTGTCTAGGTTTGTGTTTTCTCTCAAGTTTTCACTTATCAAGCACACATTCCATGAGTTTTATTTTCATCTCAATCATATAATCATATAGTCACATGCATATAAGAGTCAAAAGGACATGTTAAGGTCATAATGGGGCCAAGGTGAAAGGTAGGTAAGAAAAAAGGATAAACAAGGCTAAGTACCCTTAGGAAATAAGAAAGCATTTGTGAAATACAATTCATTTTCTTTCACATCGTAGAACCTTTGGAAAAGAAAAGGGAAAGAGAAACAAATTTCTTTTTTTTTTTAGAACTTCAATCCCAAACATGCTGCCAAAATATTCCCCCACACTTGAACTTTGATTGCTTTTAAGCAAACAATTATGACCCAATGCTCACTTAATCCTTTCGGGTAGGTAATGAGGTTTTTTTTTTTGTGTGGCATTGAAGTAGGCAAACAAAGAATAGGCTTAAGGCTCAAAAGGGTTAACAATGGAAAATTTAGCATTTAGGAAAGCTTTTTGGCCAAAACTAGTTAATCCAAAAAAAAATGCCTTAATCATACTTATGCAACATGCAACCATGGAATATTGATAAGATTTAAGCAAACCTAAGAGCATGCAACTCAATAGTGATTCTCATAAGAATAAATCATGTTGAAGGCTCAAAACAACTCACTATGACACATGTTAGAGACCCATTCCAATATTAATTGTGCCAAGAATTCCAACACCCAAAACTTATCTTGAATCATGCATGAAAGTTATGAAACTTCGAACTCTAAGTGCAATCTTACATAGCTTCAAGTTCATCAACAGGGAATAAACATGCAAGATGGTTTTAGTGGCATGGCATTTTTCATTTTAGACTTAACACAATTTAATCCATAATATCAACATCAACTCAACGACACAAAAATAAAATCACACAAGGACTCAATATAATCCATTTATTCAAAGCAGGAAATATAATAAATAGAAAGGTTTAGAAACCACCCAGATCCCATAGCTTGTGGTAGAAAGACTAAGGTGTGCTCCCAACATAAGACCTTCATCCCGGATCCCATAACTTATGGAAGGAGGGCCAAGTGATGATGTACATATAAGAGCTTCCTCCCAGATCCCATGGCTTGAAGCATGGCGATGGTAGGAGAAAATGCTTTAGAAATATGGTGGCCTCTTCTACCAGCAAATGATAAGCTCCTCTTTTGATCTCTTTAAGCATAAATTCTATATGAAGTATAGGAGGCTTACCTTTTGGAGCTGACTTTGATGCATCCATATACGCATCCAAACCATCATAGTTAACCGAATCAGCAATATCATGTTCACCGCTAAGCATTAGAGGAAATCTGTCATCTACTTCACCATCAATAAAGTCTATCCCCGTGAACACATTCTTTTCAAAAAGTGTTCTATGAGGCTCTTCTATTTGAAGTTTGGAACATTCTATAGCTTGCACTTCTAACTTCTGCATCATTTCACTTATTTATATAGCTATTTTTGTTGAATGTTTCCCAGCTCGCATTTCTAATCGCTGAAGTTGAGCACTCATTTCTGAATTTTGACGCTCTATGCTTTGGATCACGAGTTGTGCATCTATCTCCCAAAGAGATTTCAATACATCGGGATTCAGCTTTATGTCCAGTGGTGGTGATAGTAGCAAAGATAACTGATAAAATTCTCATTCCTCCTTGGAATATATCTTTGCTTGCTCATTCACGAATCAATCAAACACGATATAGTCAATTTGGTCTTGATAACTAGGATTTTTATCATAATAGTCCATATGATACACCACCTAGCAAGAACAAAACTCAAAAGAAAAGAAATCAAAGTAACAAAATAAACAGAAAATAAAGAAAATAAAAACTTATCTAAAATATGAAGGGATTAACATACCGATTCGCCTTCTTCCTTCCATTTTTTAGTCCAATGAACCTTCCCCCTTTTTTTTATTTAGAAAGTTTTTAGAAAGTGTTGAAAATAGAAATCTTGCAATTGACATAAGAACTAGTATCGAATTCTAATAAGTATCATTCTTATGGGGAATCTTTCAATTGCACATCATCATTTAGCTATTGCAATTCTTTTTCTCATTGCTGCTCGCCAATAAGAAATCTTTCGCGAATATGTAGAAACTCTTTTTTTTATTGCCGATATATTCTTTTGTTTGTTATATTCTTTAGTCAATCGAATCTGTTGAATTGTTGTTCATATTGAAATGAATCAAAATTGATAATATTGAGACCGATTATTCAAATAGATGGGGGTAAACTAAAAGGGGGTTAATAAAAAAAGGAGTGGATGGTTAGAAACACCAAGATACACAAAGGATTAGTAACGCAGATTTTGTAAATTATCCTAAAGAGAATTTATGCATAATAGAAAAAGAATACTAATTGGGGCTTTAAGTTGGTAGAAAAAATCAAGCGAGACTCCCACAACTCCGATCAGTATGCTTCCATCCACTGATTAAATAAATTACTATCAGGAACGAAAAAATCCTTTTCAATTTTTTAAGTCCCTTTTTCATAGCACAAAAAAGAAGAATAGGAACGAAAAAAACACAAGAAATCAAGATCCATATTCATGGAGATAAGATTCATGTCATAATTAAGAAACTAATGTGTAATTCTTTTTCGTAATTGAAAATGATGAGGGTTATTGATAATTTTAAAAGAGTATTTTATTGAAGAATTCAGTTATTACTCAACAAAAGATCGTTGGGCCATGCGGGTTCTCCATAATAATTATGACCCATTCCTTTAGCCAATTTAGCTCTTAATACAGGATCATTCAAGTCAGGTTTTTTTGTTATTGGGATAGGTGAATTCTTATAGATCCATCCTCCGAAAGAACCGAACATGATAATTTTTCATCATCCGGCTCGAGCACGAATCAAACGAACCGAATGCATCTATAGAAAATATTTATATGTTATTCACACATATATGAGGATTCTATGTAAGAAAATAGACCTGATTCTCGTTTTTTCCTAAATTACAACTATCCATTGCAAAAAATTCAGTTCTTATTTTTAAGTAAATGCTTTTCACCCAAGTATGTTTTCAAAATGAAAAGTTCTTTCTGGGTGATCTCAAACCTTTTGACTGTTATCCCTCCAAAAACGAATCTCGGGAACAAAGCTATTCAATAAAAATCAAATAACAATAAGTTAAATTAAATAACGTAAGACGCAGTCCTCGACAACGGCGCCAAAAACTTGATGGGGAAAATCCGCAAGTGTACGGTTTTGTCGTCAAGTAATAAAAAGATATCGAACCATAGAGACTGGCTACGCTAAATAAATTAATTCGGTGTTACTTAATTCAAATTAAACAGCGAGAAAATATTTGATTAAACGGTGTTGTTGGAAAGGAATGACAGAAAATTAATAAAAGATGATAAAAACTTATTTTTGTTGTTTTTATAATTAAAAGCTTCCTAGGACCTGGGTTACCATAATGATAGTATGAGAATTCAAATTAATAAATCTAACATTGATATTGAAATCATTTGAAGGCAAGTTAACCGAAAATACTAAACGTCCACTGTCGTGGTACGAAAGTGTGCTAAGTTGAATTCAATCCTTACTTTCGTGGTAATATCATTCAACAAAACCAATTGAGCTCTTTGAAAACTTGTTTTATCCTCGAAGGATTAAAAACTACTTTCATGATTTTAATCCTAAGTTCAGTTATTATAGATCCAATAACCAAGTTCTCCTTTCAGTTCATCCCTAGTTATCTAACACATGCAATTAAGTGATCAACAAATTTACAAGCAATAATAACAATAATAACCAAATCAATTCATGCAAATTAATAATATAGAGTATCAATTATTTATCTCTGAATCATCAAAGGGTAGAGCCCAAAATTCCAAAAATAAATAAACTACTCAGACATAATAATAAAATAAACTAAACACAAAATAAGACTAGAATTAAACTGAGGGAGAAGAGAAAAACGGAGGAAAATTCACTCCGAGAGATATCCTTTCGTTCTATATCAGCTCTCCTTTTATAGGCAAAATTCTGCATTAAGCACGGCCTTGCTTATGGACATGCACGGCCATGCATTACTTTACAGCTGTATTCTCGCGTTTTTCGGACGATTCCAGGCTGTCTCTATCGACTTCAGTCAACATGCACGGCCTGTCTTATAGTATGCACGGTCGTGCTTCTGCTTTCTTAGCTGTCATGCGCGTTTTCTGTTTCTAACTGCTGCCGACATATGGACTGCCTGCCTCTGGCCGTGCTGCAAGGATAGAGGTTGTGCATAACCATGTTGGGCCTATTCCAGGCCTGTTTTGAAGCTCAAACTTGTAATTTTCAACCATATTGCTTATTTTTCCACTTTCTACACAAAGTAGAATAAAAGAGAGTGAATTTTATATAATAATAATCAAAAATTATTCCAAATCACACTCAAATATCCCCACAAAATAATGCAATAATGGTACTTATCAAGTAACAGGTTTGCAGCCAAGAGAACCTGTATCAATTAGCAAGTCAAGGCAATACTGTCTTTGGCATAAATGGATTCCTTGAGAAAAATGTGAAACTTCAAGACCAAGGAAAAATTTGAGCACACCAAGATCTTTAATACCAAAGGCCTTATGAAGAATGGACTTTAGATCAGTATATTCATCAATAGAAGTGCCAGTCAACACAATATCATCCAAATAAATGATGAGTACAGTGAAAGAGGTGGAAGTGTTCTTCACAAACAAGCTATGACCAGAGGGAGTTTGTGTATAACCACAATCTCTAAGCAGAGTAGTAAGCTTATCAAACCAAGACCTACTAGCTTACTTTAACCCATACAAGGATTTCAACAATTTGCACACTTTGTTGGGGGATGTAGAAGGAAAGCCTGGTGGTACTTTCATGTACAAATCCTCTTGAAGATCATCATGAAGAAAAGCATTGTTCACGTCTAATCGGTGAACATGCCAATTCTTAATGGCAGCCACAGCAAGAACAACTCGAACAATAGTAATCTTGGCTACTGGAGAAAAAGTGGCAAAGTAATCAAGTCCCTAAGTTTGTGTGTAGCCTTTAGCAACTAATCGGGCTTTAAACCGCTCAATAGAACCATCAGACTTGCGCTTGACCTTATAAACCCACTTGTTACCAATGCTAGTAACACCTGCTGGTAAATCAACAATCATCCAAGTATTATTAACCTCTAAAGCATTTATCTCAGCCTTCATAGCCTCAAGCCAAAAAGTGTGTTTGCTGGCTTCTTTGAAAGAAGTTGGTTCTGTAATGGCATCTATGGAATTGATGAAGGAATGATGAGCAGGGGATAGATTTGTGTAGGTAACAAAGTTAGAGATAGGATGAGCTGTGCTAGGATTAGGTACTGAGTTGCAAACATATTATGCAAGATAAGAAGGAGGTTTAGAAGGGCGGTTAGAGTGTCTAGGTGCAGGGATAACAGAGTCAAAAAAAGGGAGGCCAGAATGAGAAGTGGTAGAAGAATAATGAGGTGAATTTGTAGTTGTGGGAAGCACAGGCTCAGGCATGAGAAAATCCTCATTAGCAGAACTATCAACTAGATTAACATCTATGTACTACCAATGAGCTGCTGCTGTGTTTGTGGAATAAGGAAATACCAACTCAAGAAAACTAACATCCTTGCTAACATGAATTGTATAAGTAGTTAGGTCAAGAACCAAATATCCTTTCATGCCAGATTTGTACCCAAGAAACACACCTTTAATGCTCCTAGGATCAAGCTTGGTTCTGTGAATATTGGCATGAGTGGAAATGTAACACAATGAACCAAAACTTTTCAAATTGGTCGGGTCTGGAAGATCACCATACAACAATTCATATGATGTTTTGAAGTGCAGCACTTTGGAAGGAACTCTATTGATCAAATATACAGCATGTTGTACTGGATAGCTCCAATATTTCTTTGGTAATTTAGCTTGAAACAACAAGGCTCTTACCACATTTAAAATGTGTTGGTGTTTCCTCTCTACTCTAGCATTTTGTTGAGGAGAAGCAACACAACTCTTTTCATGTAATATTCTTCTTGTGGCATAAAAATCATGCAACATGAATTCTAGTCCATTGTTAGAACGGATTTGTTTCACTTTAGCACCAACTTGATTTTCTATCATCAAAATAAATTGCTGAACATACTGCCCCACTTCAAACTTTCCTTTAAGCAACACAATCCAAGTAAATCGACTAAAATCATCAACAATTGTGAGAAAGTACTTATGATTATGAACTGAAGCAATTGAATAATCCCCAAATATCTAAATGAAGCAAATCAAAGGCAGCAACAGCTCTTTTATTGCTAACAGGAAAAGTAGTTCTTCTTTGCTTAGCAAAATGACAAATATCACAAACACCAATATGCTCACACTTAACATAAGGTATCTGAGTGGACAATTTCTGAATTAAAGGCAAGGAGGCATGACCTAATCTAAAATGCCAAAGAGCAGAATTAGAAGGTCTTGTCACATTATTACAATTACTAGTAATAGAAACAGATGCAGAAGTATCCAAACCAGAATCTGTTGTGTAGTGTCCATTTACTTCAATGTGGTATAAACCTCAAAGTTTTCTAGCCAAACCAATCATCTTCTTCTTGGGATCCTGGATATAACAAGTGTCATTAGCAAAAAGAAATGAACATTGTGAACTGCTTGTCAATCTGGAAACTGAAATCAGATTGAAAGTAAAAGCTGGAACATAGAGAACATCAAGCAAAACTATCGAGGATCCAAGCTTAACTTCTCCAACAACATCAGTCTTGATTACATGTCCATTAGGCAATTGAATAGAAATTGGGGAAATAGTTTTATGACTGACAAACCAATCAAGAGAACAACAGATATGATCTGAGGCTCCTGAATCCAATATCTAGACCCCTCTACTTCTTTTAACTGAGCCACAGAAAACAGTACCTGCGTAAGACGATTAAACCAGTCCTGCAATGTTCCCTGAAGCCTTCTTTCCTCCACTGGATGCATCCTGCACTACATCATTAGACTTCAATGAAGCATTCTTCAAGAGCATGATTAATGCCTTATATTCATCTTGTGTAAGAGAAGGTGTATTGCTAGAGCTAGTATTCACAGATGACTCCTTAACACTAGAAGCATCATCAAACTTGGAATCTAAATCTTCATTATCAACAACATTCACAGTAGTATTCTTTTTTCCTCCTTTCCATTTAAAAAAGCTTGGAGGAAATCCATGTTTCTTATAACATGTCTCAACTGTGTGTCAATTTCTTCCACAATAAGTGCAAACTTTAGAATTATATAGCCACTACCTCTTCCAAAAGAACTTAGTGGTTTCCTTCCATCAACAGCATTGACTGAGATCTGTGTGTCATCATTTTCAACGCACAATCTGTTTTGTCTCTCAAATTGCACTACCATGGAAAATGCTCGATCTAAATCAGGCAATGGATCCATTAACAATATCTAATTCTGAACCATTGAGAAAGAATCATTTAAAGCAGTGACAAATCTAATAACTCGATCATCTTGCCTATGCTTATGCATATCAGGAAAACCATGACAAGCACACTTAACACGACATTTACATTCTGGTAATGGCCTAAAATTATCCAGATCCTCCCAAAGAACAGTCAAATTTGTGAAGAATTCAGTCACAGAAAGATTACCTTGTTTCAATTGATACAATTCTTTATGTAACTCAGCAAACACACATCGTATCCCATTATGAGAAACGTTGCTTCAGAATTTACCAAACGCGACTCGCACTCTCAATGTATATAATGCTCTGTCCGATAGGAGGACTCACGGAATCCACGATCCATGAATGCATAAGATTATTGCAATGCTCGAATGCCTCAAACATGGGATCAAAATGATCAGTTGGAGCCGGTATGGATCCATCAACGAACTTGTACTTGTTCTTCGTTATTAATGCTTTCTTCATGAGTCGAGACCATGGATGATAGTTCTTAGTGCCAGATAGCACCAATTTCACCAAAGGATCTGTGGTGTGTTCTCTAGAACCGATGTAGTATGGCAAAGCAGAAGGATCTGGTTTTGGTGTCACATTCACCACTCCAGAGTTAACAACTTGCTGAGGCGGCATAATTTGCTAAGAACAAATTAGAAGCAAGAAATTTAGATCTGAGAGAAGGAATCAAAGTTGCGGCAGCAGAGCCCCTCCTTCGAGGTGCTCTGATACCATAACAGAAATAACGGAAATCATGAATAATGGAACAGTGTGAACAAACTCCATTGATGAAGACGAAAGTGAAATACAAAATGAATTGGTATCTCAGAATAATTAAGACTGGTCTCAGTTGATTCAGTGAGTACAATTAATGCAAGAGAAGCTTATTTATACTAGCGCGGGAAAGGGGAAAGAAGAAGAAAAAGAACGCGAGACAATTAAGTCCCTGAATGTGGATCATGGGCCTGATCCAATTCACCAGCTCCTTGGGCGTGTTTCTTCTTAGTTGTTTGGGTCTGTTTCTGCTTAGTCAGTGCTATATTTTAAGATATCAAGAGAATATTACTTACCTTTTACAATGGTATTCTTATTTTTGTCTCAACTACCTAATTTTAATTAGTTTTTTCATTTAATTTCTACTACACTAAAGATATTTTAGGCAACATAGATTATTTTGGCTAAGAAATGGTTGTAATTAATGATTTCTTAATATGAGATGGATGAAGTACAAGTATACTAACACAGATGAAATAAAATTGACTAATTTGAAAAAATGTACACCAAATTAATTGAACAATTGATGAGGAGATCGTGCATCAATCAAATGATTATAACGATAATTAAGTACAAATCTAATGCTTTCCTTGTGACACATCAAATTAATTGAACTTGCCATGCAGAATATCAATTCATTCATCAACCCAAGCAACCTAGAATGGCCATGCGCGCGGGACTCAACAGCCACATAGCTAGGGCTTACCTCAGTTCATGCATTCTAACCATAATTTATTATATATATATATATATATATATATATATATATGCGCGCGGGACTCAACAGCCACATAGCTAGGGCTTACCTCAGTTCATGCATTCTAACCATAATTTATTAAATAATTAAATAATATATATATATATCATTGTATGCGGGAACAGGTTTTGTATGTTAGGATTATTCCAACAAGGTTTTTTTTTGGTACTGTACAACCAACAATGTCCATTTTATATATATGTTGATGATGTACAGGCAGGTACTCTTCCATGCATCTCTCTCACCCACGCTGATAATTGAGACAATGATGGCCCTCTTCCACATGGACGTTTGTACGAACCTCTCAGGCCCCCGATTGACATATCTGCTTCTCCTCCATGACCTCATTTTTCTCTATCTATGTAAATGTTCCCTCACATATATCATACACGAAGATGAACATTTCATGAAGAAATTTCACACACAGTTTTATTATGGCAAATTTCAGAGTAAACCACCTTCGCACGTGGTCTACGTGAACCGATATTTGAAAATTTGTTCAAAACTTTGACACCGCTGAGCATGCAAGCAGATGTTCACTATTCTCTATGTCTTCACAGCTGAGATGATGACCTGATTGGTGTTGTTTTGATAAAAATAAGGAAAAATAAATATGAGTGTCTTAAAATTCAAATTATATTTGTTTTCTCTTTTTTTTGTCACACTAGCAACTGATGATGTCACCTATCAGCCGTAAAGATGAAAAAGACTGTGAGCTTCTGCTTCCCTGCAGAGTGGTGTTCATTGTAAGAGTTTAGGATAATTTTTTAAGTATCGATCCACGTGTACCACATGTTAATGTGGTCCACCCAATAACCCACATTTTATTATAGGGTGTTGCTAACGAGTGTCCTAAGGGCATTGGTTAAAGGAAAATTTGTCCTGAGAATACAAGTTAAATATTTTTTGATGTAATAAATACATCATTTTTCCATACAAATTTACCTCTTTTGATTCCTTAACTAATGCTCTAAGGGCACTTGTTAGCATTTTCCTTCGTTATATTAAGATTTTGGATACAGTTTTTATAATAATTTAGTAATTTTGATAAATTTCACTTATTTAATAGTAGTAATTAATATAAGTAAAATCACTTGAAATTTTAACTCCTTTGTGTACACCTCCTCCCATCAATGATCACCCTCTCCCTTCCTACCCCGTCCATGAACATGAATGACCATTACGCTCCTACTCCTATTCGTATTCCTATTACTAAATTAATTCATTAATTTTATATTCTTTTTATGTGTCCTCTGCCGCCATATAGATATTGAGATACTACTATTACTACAAGAAGACTAAGGATCCTCTTTCGTGGACTAATGACCGTGAAGTTTCGTATACACAACACACAAGAAGAAGATGGAGAAAAAGTCCAAAGATAGAGTTAAATCATAAATATTGAGTATATAAAATATGAGGCATTCAATTTCCAGAACCCCATCACACGCTTCCAAGCACGCTTTCCAGTAATATACTCGTTACGTCATGCGCACACATATTCACACCCTCTCTCCTCCTGATTACTACCACTGACTCCCCCCACTGACCCATTCTTGCATCTCACAGAAGAAAGATAGAGAGACGTCCTGGGGGGCAGATTGCAACTAGCAGCATTTTTTCATCAATATACCATCCATATCAAAATATATTTAATTAAATGTTCAAATTAATTTAAAATAATATTAAAAAAAACTTATAATTTTTAAACTATTATCACTACTATTAGAAAAAAAAATGAATTATCAGCATAAATTATAGATTAAAAATTAAATTAATTTTCAATTTTAAATTTTTTAACACTTAACGACAAAATTAGAATTTAATTTTAATATTTTTGTATTTATTAATAATTATTTAATTATAATACTGAATATCTTTTTTTTAATAAAATAAAATAGTAGTAATTCAATATTCAACATTTAACAATGAGGACACAAATAAGTCCAACCCTTCGCTCTCTCTTTTGTGCATTCCTCACTGACGCTAATGCCTACGCCTTTTGCCTATTCTTCTACCTGTTCATAACTCTTAACTCTTTGCATGCTGTGGTGACGTCATCATCTTCCAAACTCTTCCACGCGATTTGTAACGCGTTGTTCTACTTCAACGTTAGAACTTCACGGAGGTGGAATTCACGCGCTTTCTCCAGGGATTGATGTGTATGAAGAGGGAGCGTATCTATGCAAAGTATATATTGGCATGGCATGGCATGCATACGTACTGATCATATCAGATAGGAATCAGATGGAAGACTGATGGTGGGGACAGAAAGGGAATGCATGCTATGCCATATAATAACATTAACCATTTTTCTTGTTCTTGTTCTTGTTCTTGTTCTTGTGATATAGTATGCATGTGCTGGCTAGGATGTACATGCGACTCGTACTCTTGTCGTATATATATTTTACTAATAAATTAATGTATTTTATAAATTATTAATAAATTAGTGTATTTTACAAATTATTTAATAAAAATGTAAAAAATTGAAAACTTTCCTATTTATTTAGTTGAATGAAAAAAAAGAAAAAAATAAATAAAACTATATATTTTAATTAGAAAGAGGAATCCTCAAAATGGTAGAACATTGTCGATCGTCAGATAAGACTGGATTTTATACGGCGGCTGTATCGATGTAGCAGCTACAGAATCGTTAGATTGTGGATCTTATAACTTAAATTTTAGATCCAACGGCTTTGTAGCTAGTGCAGATTCAAGTTCCCATAAGATATATCACTCGGATAAAAGAAATTTTAAAAAAAAATAAAAATGTAAATTATCAGTGTAATTGTGGCGTTACCCTATGTTAACAAATATTTCAAATTAAACTCTAGAATTGAATACTTAGATTAAATCAAATTAGTCCTTGAAAAATTAATTATGAATGTCAAATTAGTTTTCGTAAGTGTTAGTTAAAATTCAAAATACTAAAATGATTGATGATTTACAATATTAAAGATTTTTTTTTTTTTGAATTTCTCTTATTTTAGAGACTAACATAATATTGCCTATAATTTGTTTTGGTGCCCATAATAGTGCCTATAATTTAAAAAAGACCAAATTAGAGATTTACTCAAATAGAAAACATCAAATTAATGAATCTCTCATTAGACGAGAAAGATAAATAAACGAGTAAAATTAAAAGATTAATTTTGGAAAATAGACTTTTTAATGAGTCTCATATTATTATTTCTCTAATTTTCATCACTCAAAGTCAACTGGATGATTGTATAATTTTCTCTTCCCCATTTTCTCATTTTTTTTTCCTCTGTCATATTCCTATGAACAATTGGAGGGTAATGGAATTTCTTATGTTGTTTAGTGGCAGTGATGAGGTGATCATGACATAGGAATAAGGAAGGGTCCCTCTCCGTTCCTTCACATATAAGGACATTGCTACATTAGCAGAAGAGAATTCTCTCTATCTCTTGATTCTCTTCTACCATATATTATTCTGCCTCTGTATTGGGCCCTGCTTGATCTCAGTGGTATGTTGCTTTTGCAGCAGCTTGGGTTAAGCTGACACAAACAACACATGAAGTTATATGTTTACAGCAAAAGAGATAGACTTTTCAATGCCACCTTTCGTGACCTCCTTTCTGTAGCCTCTCTCTCTAACTTATGCACCCCCCCCCCTTTCAAAAAAAAAATTGCCAGCCAAGTACTTCCTTACTGGTGAATTCTGTCTTCTGTACACCCCCCCTTACACTGGCAACTATGCATGAAAATAAAATTTACCAGTATACTCAAAAAAGTTGTATCGAAGTTCCACTTGCATTTCAATTATTAATTATTTGTTCATTATTGCGAAGAATGTTTGGGTCAGAAATGTTGTGCTATCGTAAAGCTTTTTATCTCTTTTCTTTTTCTATCCTTTTACAATTTATTTTTAGTTAGTTTGTTTGGGTATTTTCGGTTTTCGGATAAGTATACACGTCAACAGAAATTGAGTATTATCTTAACAATTAATTTTAAAGGGATCGGTGCATTTGACTTGGTAGAAATAAAAATATAACACACTCTATAACATATATTTTTTTATCAGTCGAAAAACAAAAAACATATTTTTTAAATGAGATTTATTTATTAGATCGTGCAATTAAATTAAGAAATAAGACTCATATGGTTTTTTTTGTTGGATACTCATATGGTTTGATATAACTAATAGATGTTCCTCGATATTAACATCTAAAAGGTGACCCCTAATATGGACTCGGTCCAATTTTAGACCTCTCTGTTTTACCAAATTTTTAACAGTAATTTATTAAATTTTAAATACCTCAAAACTATATTTTTAATAGTTTGTCCAAAAAAAATTAAAAAAATGGGTATACACAGTTTTAACATTGAGACCACCTTTCGACACTTAAAAGGCCACCAAAAAAAAAATACATTGAAAAAATGTGTTAAAAATGTATTATTGAAATTTCTATTATTCTTAAAAGTTTTATAACTTTCCATGTCTACAAATTTGAAAGAAAACAAATATAAAATGAGACTCGAAGTATAAGAATTGTGTTTTTATTCCTTTTCGGATCACAGAATGGATTGTGTTTGGAAAAATGAAGATCATAAAGAGGGGCACTTAGCACCAAAATAAAAAGAGAGGCACTACTTTCTGGGCCGGAAGAGCATGGACAAGCCCAAGAAAAAAGCCTTTTAAGTGTGATTGTGGCCCAAACCAATAGCACTTCTCAAGAATACCCGGGTCATTGTTGACCCAAAAAAGGGTCATTCCCAATACTTCGTGGATTATCCGAAGAGGTAAGGAGCCATCCCATCTCACCCAAGTTTTATAGACTGGGCCCGTTCATAATAAAAAGGTACCTACTATTAGCACTCCTCTTTATATCTAAAACACCCCAGCTTCGTTTCTTATCTTATTTTTTATTCAAAGTTGGCCCCTTACAGAAATTTGTTGCTAGACGGAACACAAACTTGGTTTTTTTAAAATAGGCGCACTCTCTTACTTCCCTTCCATTCGCATTTTCTTTTCTCTATTTTGGTATTTTGTGCGTGCGCGCGTGTGTTTGTGTTTATTTTCCACATATAAATATTTTTATTAGTCTATTAAATATGGGTCTACTCTTTTTGGAAGTATCTATTCAATGAGTCCATTAAATATACCCCTAAAGTCTATCCTACTAGGTTTATACTTCATAGTGTGATGGCTTGGACTTATTCCAAAAGTAGTTCTATACGTGATTGAATGGCAATTACTACCTTTAAACATTTCAAAATTTTCCAATTTATGATATACTCCCTTTGGAACCATTTATAAGGAAAAAAGTCATTTCCAGATTCGTTAAAAAATGTATGTATCTGGTCCAAATGGACCAGATACATACATTTTTTAACGAATCTGGAAATGACTTTTTTCCTTATAAATGGTTCCGGAGGGAGTAAGACTAAAATCTTATCTATATTTTATCATTAAGTGAAATATTAAAATTTGGTTCATAATCAAAAATAAACTTTCCATAATATAAATTTCTCATACCTGCTCCAAATATAGCATCTTGAATATTATACGTAATTCTCTCATCTATCATATAAACTACTATTGGCGAATCTATTTTTTCTTGAAAATATGCCTTAATCATTACTTGGACTTTTATTAAATCTACTATTTTCGTTTTTTTTTCTTTCTTTTATCTAACTTCTTTAATACTGACTCTATTATGTCTCTAGTTATTAAGGCAATTCTCCCTTTTCTCCTACTTTCCTCTATTTCTACACTCAGTTCATATACCTTTTCTATCCTTACTGTTTTTCCTACATATTTTCCATATCTTTCTAATAAATTCTTGGTGGGTTCTAAGTCTAAATCTAATCCTTTTATTTCTTCTAATTTTTCATAATCTCGAATATCAATTAATTCTAAACTTCTGTCACAATTTTCTTCTATTGGTTCATTCTTTATCATCACTAGACTCGGTCATATCATTTATTTCAACTGAATAAATACCAAATTCTGATCTAGGTTCAGATTCTACTAGTTCGTATCCATATTGATTAGCGATTTCTAACACTATAGTATTTTACATATTCCTTTTTGGCCATTGGTTAGCATAGTGGCCCTCTTTACAAATAAAACAGGTACATTTCTTTCTTCATCACTTTTTTGTACACCGTATGTACACCGTAGCAGCACCTCCCTTTCTCTCACTTCACATTCCAGCTTCTCTCTCTCTGTATTCTCGGCCCACACCAAAATCAAGGGGGACACCATGGTGTCCCAAAAAACGGTGGTCATCTATCTTTTCCCTTCTTTCTTTTATGATTAATTGATTTTGAACTATTGTTTGAATTATTCCTATAGGCTTTACTATTACTATAGGCTTTATTATTGCTAGAGGCTCTATTATATCTTTTTTCTAAAAAATCTCTTACGAGAATAATTAGCCATACTCCTATTTCAACTTTTTCTAAATTTACATTTCATATCTCTTTTTGTTGGTTTCTAAAATAACGTCTATAATGACCTATCTCATTATTTTTTTGGACAACACAATCATTTCTTTTGATATTTATAAATTTGTCTCTGCTCTTTTCTTTGTAGACAATATTCTATTATTTTTCTTTTGGCAAATAATATTCTAGCGCCCAAACTAGGATCAATTATTCCTTGTAATGAGAAATTTGTTTTTAATTTACACTTAAAAGGTTTCGGTAATTTTTCATAATATAGAGCACAATAAAATGAATCATCAGGTGATTGAGGTATTAATCTTGCATTATAAAACCAATCCTTAAATTTACATGTATATTGACCAAAATAACACGTGTCAAAGATATTAATATTGATTAAACCCTGTATAGCATATTATCGGTCTAAAGCCCATCTTGCCTCGGTTGTAGCACTATAGGCTTGTCCCAAGAATTCTTGTCTTAATTTTTTTTTCTAAGTTACTAATTAATATTATTGTATTGGGAGATTCATTTTTTAAATTATCTATTGTTGATCCTAGACTTTCAATATATCTTTCTGCACTCTCTCTCATAGTTCTTTTAAGAAAATCTATTGTCCGATCCTTTGTCATTCCATCTTTATTTATAACAGCTCCATTTTCTATGACCGATAAACTTATCATTTTTTCTAAATCTTCAGCATAATCAATATCTAAATACACACCTGTAGGATTCAACTGTTGTAGGATTCAATTGCTCGGAATCCCTATTGGTGCCAATCCAAGGAGGGTTTCCACTTGGAAGCCGGTTATTGATCTTATGAGAAAGAAGCTCTCGAATTGGAAACATACACAACTATCCATTGGTGGTCGGGTAACTTTGATAAATTCTGTTTTGACTAACTTACCTGTGTATTTCCTTTCCTTTTTTAAAGCTCCTAAACAGGTAATTGATACCTTAATAAGTATCCAGCGGAATTTTTTGTGGGGTAGCCTATCGGAAGAAAGAAAGATATGTTGGGTCTGGTGGGACAAAGTGTGTCAACCTAAATCTTTGGGTGGTCTGGGGGTCAAACAGTTGGAAGTATTTAATCTGAGTCTTCTGGCCAAATGGAAGTGGTGTTGCCTTAATGATCGAGGCGCAATCTGGTGGGAGTTTCTTAATCGTAGGTATGGATCTTTACCTCACAGAATTCTGGATGGGTCCCCGGTATCAGGTAAAAGCTCCTTGTGGTGGCGGGATCTTATAGGTCTCAAGGTGGATTGGTTTCGCAATTCAGTGTCCTTAAAAACTGGTATGGGTGATGTTGCCCGGTTTTGGATTGATAATTGGAGTGGTAAGGGGATACTTATGGATGCTTATCCAGATTTATTTCAGGCGTCAAGCTCACCATCTGCGACTGTTGCAGAGACGGGCTACTGGTTAGACGGTGGTTGGATTTGGAATTGGCAGTGGGATCACGCGCTATCCATGGCGGAAGAGATGAGTTTGCGAGACTTGCAAACTATTGTTGCAGATTTTAATCCATCCCACTCTACTCCAGATGGTTGGGGTTGGAAATATAGCGAGGAGCATGCATTTAGCACAAAAATTGCATACGATAATATGATTACTATTTTGGGCGTTGGAAGGAGTACTAGTATGGATGTAGTTTTTGAACTAATATGGCGGATTTCGGTCCCATCGAAGGCTTTGGTTTTTGTGTGGCGCTTAATTCAAAACAGTTTACCAACGCGTGAGCAACTTCGGAGGAGGGGTGTGGTGATCCTTTCGGAATAGCAAGGGTGCCCTTTTTGCTCTTTTCCCATTGAAACTTCTGATCACTTGTTCTGTGGCTGTGAGCTATCTTCTAATATTTGGAGACAAGTCCTTGCTTGGATTGGAGTGTCCAGTGTTAGTCATAATATGCTGGTTGATCATTTCTTGTCTTTTTCGTTTCCAATGAAAAGGGCTAGGAAACACAAGAAAAAGTTAAGACATCTCATTTGGTGCGCAGTGGTATGGACTTTGTGGCTCACCAGAAATGAGGTGATTTTTAATGGAGGGCAGGCGGATTTTATGGAGATATTTGCGAGGATTAAACAAGTGTCGTGGAGGTGGTTTATCTCTCGAGCAGGAAGACATTTACGAAAGACTTATTCTGATTGGTGCATTAGTCCCTTAGAATGCTGCAATGAAGTGTTGTGAGGTTTGATGTCTGGGTTGGTAATGGTATTTTATTGCACTATATGGTAGGTGTTGTAGCACTATATTCTTGTTGGATGACTTGCTAATAGCTTTGTTACATTCTTGGGTTGGGTGGTGTACTCTTTTTCCTCTTCTGGTCTTTTTCCCACTGGGTTTTGGCCTTGAGAGGTTTTAATGAGGCACTCCCTCCCTTGAACCTTGTATATTTGGGTTTGGAGTACCCCTTGTACTCCCGTTGTTTATATATATATCTTTGCTTATCAAAAAAAAAAACTGTTGTGGTTCTTTATCATATGGAATATATTGTTGGAACCCAGACGATTGAGAAATTTGATCCCTCATTAATTTTGATGATAACATAACTTCTCTAAGAACAATTTGTCTTATAAATGTGTATGAAGTATTTCTAAGTGTGCTGGATAGATATATTATGCAACTAGTTGTCACACTAGATAAAAGAAAGACCAAGTAGAAGCTACAAATGGACTTAGTTTTTTCTGCGTCTCCTTCCAAGCACAAGAATGTGTCTGCATATGAACTACGCTATGTGGTTGCATCTACTTGTATCTTTTCATATGGCCAAGCAACATTAGCGTGCATTTGCCTAAGGAATGACATTGTCTCTAAGCGTTGAATCTGATGTCACAACCTTCTGCATAGAAGGTTTAAAGGTCACATTTAACCTCACTTTAAAAAAGGTACAAGTTTTCTTTTTTAAATTCTCTCCACGTCGCTGAAGGCAAATTATTGGAGTAGAAAATAGTACACCTTTCAACGGCCACCCTTGTACTACTCAGAAAAGGACAAAAGAAAGGAATATTCTTAAAAATATCCTTGCTGAGTCACAACGGTATTGTCAAGGACTGTCTATAAATACCTTTGAAGCTAAGAGAAGCAGCAACAGACATACCAAGTATTAAAAAGAGCCAAAACGCTTTTGAAATTCTCACTCAAAGTCCCTAATAGCATATTCTTTCTTCAAGAAAGTTATTTTATTTACTAGTGCTTAAATTCGTATTCTCTCTTGTTAAGAGTTAAATGTTTTCAAAGCATTTACTTGAAATCATCTGGTTGCCTAGGTATAGGCTTGTTCCTTGAAGGCACTAGACAGTGTCGTTTCAAGAAGTTGTGAGTATAGCCAAGTTAGGCGGAAGTATACTCATAAGTTGTAATCTTTTGATTATAATAGAAATCTTTCCGGAGTCAAGGGACTAGACGTAGTTATCAAGTTTTGTAATGAACTAGTATAAAATTTATGTGTGTTCTTTTCTCTGCCTTCGCTCCTTCGTTTGATCTCTTTACTTTTGATTCTTTTAAAAAGGAGTTAAATTGTCTTCTTGATAAACCGTTTTACAAAGCTTTCTGTATACTTCTGCTTTCTGCGTCTACCTTTCAATTTTCAAATAGTTTTTCAAAGGCATTTTAAAAGAGTTCTCCAATTTGTTTTAAAACACAATTCAACCCCTTTTCTGTGTTTTACCTGTTAAATTTCACATATTTCATTGGAACAAAATTTTCTCGTTTAATATAATATTGCGTTCTATCTATATATTTTCTGGTTATATATATATTTTCTGGTTGGATTATTCATCTCATTATTATTTGGATAACTTGGATATCCGTCGTCTCTAATTCCTTGAGTATATTCTTGATTATTTCCTACACTTGTACTAAAGCTTTCGGGTTTTACTGGTATTACTGGGGATCGATTCATCTTAACATTCAATTGTTGGTATTGATCTATATTCATTTTAATATTTTTTACTATTACTATTCCTTTTTATTTTTCTTCTTTCTCTTGTTTTTCCTCTTCTCTCTTTCTCCATTAGTACATACCTAATACTGCTGGTGATAGATGATGTTCATTTTCTTTTAATAATATAAAAAGAAAATGAACATCACACACACACACATATATATATAACATGTTTATGTTTACTTTAAAAATATATATCTAGAGTTGATGAAAACCAACATTGTTGCGGTTTACGCAAGTACACCTGATCATAACTCGTAATAAAAGTTGAGTATATTTAAGACTCCGAATGTCGAACCCATAGAGAATGCGCGAGTACCAATATATTCTATATTATTTAGGCTAACGAATGTAGTAAATAGAGAATTGCAAGAATTGTCACGCAAATAAAATAGCAATTAAACGATGTGCAAGAACGTGTTAAGATTATTATGGGAGGCCTAGGGGAACAGAGTTCACCAATACTTAGCTCTTGAATTTACTAATTAATTATTATGAGATCTATTTTTCGATTGAAAGCTAATCACTCACTCTAAAATTACTAACATCGTTTGGTCATGCAATGTTAATAGTCTTCTTCCTAAATAACTACCCAGTTTGGTCATGCAAGACAATTAAAGGATAGAGCATTAAGAATATGTGAGTTTATTAATCTAATAACCGATTAGAAACGAGCAATAACATTGTCCGGGCATGCAAATCGAGTTCTTTTATTCCTAAAGATTCGATAAATAACTGTGGTATGATCGCCGCCAATTAAGTCAACTAGTTAAAGGTTGATCAGGCCTTATAGGATTAAGCATGCTAGGGATAAAACAATCAATCAAAATAATAAAAACTCATAAAAATAATTAGATAAATATCAAAAGCATCATAAAGGGCCCCCCATCACCCCTAGTGATGGGTTTAGCTACTCATGTCTAATGATAATAACATAAACTCAAACATAAAGCCATAGAAATCCATAATAAAGAATATATATAAATCTAAACTAGGACACTCTTTAGGTATGACGACGGTCCTTAAGCACGTTCTTCACGTCCTCACGAGCTCTGGTAGCAAAACGGGATTGGCACCAAGCTCCAAGGAAACAAAGATCAATGGAAAGTCAAGGGAATTGTGAGAAACTCTAGGGGCTGAGAAATCAAAAATTCGTCAAAAGGTTTGGAGTCTAGGCTAAGAGTGCCTATTTATAGGGTGGGATGCAGATTAGGTCATCTGGCTTCAAATCTGCACAATCTGGGACGGGGTACGGCCATACCAGATATATACACGGTCGTACCAGACTTTAATTGCGACGTTGGCTCGTACTTGTGCACTCTGCACTCCCTGACATCAACTGTGTACGGCCTACTGCCTTTGGCACGGTCTTACTGAACTTTTTCATCGGCGCCAGGCTGTACTGACCAAGGGGGTACGCCCCTACTGCTTCTCTGATATATGTACGGCCTTACTGACTGACTGTCAAGTCGTACTGCACGTCCAAAAGTGCTAAAACTCTTCAAAACTTGCCAGTTTCCAGTCCATTCTCGCATCTTTTGCTTTGAGTGGTGTCTTTATGATATTTCTGCAAAATAGGACATAAGTGGGTACTTTTATACTTTAAATAGATAAAATGATATCATTAAGTACTAAAACTGCCCTATAAAAGTAGACAATTTGGTATGATAACACATCCCAAGACTTGAGATTTGCTTGCCCTCAAGCAAATCGCTTGGGTAATTAATTATAATAGAAACTACTTTCACTGAATAGGGACAAAAACATAAGTGTGACAACAAAGTGATATTATAAGAAGTGCTAAGTAATAAAATGCCTAATTAGAGATGCAAGTTCAACAAGTTCACCAAGTCTGTGATTTATAAGTCACTCTTCTCACAACTCTTAAAGTGTTTAAAGGTGTAGTCATTAACGCTCTAATTTTTTCAAAGAAGTGATATTATTATAGGCTTGTACATTGACCAAAACTCTACTATTAAAATCTACTTATCATGCAAAAAGGAAAAAGGGTCTTTCAAGGATTATAATGAGGCCAAGATAAATGTTAGGTGGGATAAAAACAAAGAAAATGTCATACAAAGGGGTCAGAAACAAATCAACCAAAACAAACAACCTTTTTCTTTTTCACTTTAAAGAGCAGGCAAGAATCCCCAAATTTTTGATCAATAACAATTTTTTGTATTTCTTGAAGGCATTATCGTAGCAAACATTTCTTTTTCAATATATATTTTTTTCTTTCCTTTCCTCCTTTCATACATTTATACAGCAAATAAACATTATTAACAACTAGAAGGGGAAATAGATACTAAGCCGTCATTTTATAAAAAAATGTAAGGGATTCATAACATTATTCTTTTGATATTTGTCATTAATTGCTCTTAAAGAGTATTTTCTAAGGTTGCCTTCACAGAGTATAATCAACAGTAACAAGAAGGGGTACTAAAGAATTATGATTTTAGGCACAAAAGTGGGCAACTAGTGGTAAGATGAATTCAAAATAGAAGTGGCCTGAAAAATTCCTAAAATTTGCCCTTTCCAAATTTACATGATAATAAACTTATATTCACTTTGTAATAGTCTCAGCACAAGTTCTAGAATGCACAACGTGGAAAAATATCACTCAATCAATGAAAAGAGGTAAAAATTATGATGTGATTTCACATTTAAGCTCAAATCTCACATTTAGTAGTTTACACAAGCAAGTTGAAACTCAAAAAACTTTAATGCTAATTATCAGCTAATTCTAAAACCAACAACAGACTTATTTCAATCACAAGTTGTTAGAAAAAATATTAATAGCCCCTAAATCAGCAAGAATATCAGCTTTCTCTATAATTATAAGCAATTATGAGCATAGCCAAGTAATATACATATAAAATCCCTTCCCACACTTAATTTTAGCAGTGTCTTCACTGCGATTAAGATAGATCAAGCACAAAAGGGATAAAAGAAATTAAAAATAATTGTGCTAAAGTAAAAGAAGGTAGAAAGAGACTCCCCTCTGAAAAATATCACGAGCAAATTGAATGGGGATATGAATAAGGTATGATGTTTCCCTTTCCAATACCGATGAAGCTGGTAAGCGGTCGCAAGAACTGTGTATTACAACAACTAAAAATTTAGAAATAAAAAAAAAGAAATAACAGTAAAATAAGATAACAAAATAAATATAAGAGTAATAAAATAAAATGTATCTTGCGAGCATGCCTACAAATCTCTTTTTAATACAGAAGCAAAAGGCTAAGTACTAAAAGAGAAAAGAAAATGTAGTCCCGCATCACTCGGCTGGGGACGCTGAAGGTGCTCCAAAATAACTGCCAGCTGCTGATCCATTTGGGTCCTATGCTCCTGAAAGTTGGTCTGCATCTCGTCGAGACGCATCATGACGTCCTAGTAGGAGTGGCCTTGTGGTGTTGGCTGTGGTGGTGGCGGTGGTGGTGTTGGATTCTCCTCTGCTATGGGCTCAAAATCTGTAGCTTTATCCTGTTGTTGCTGCTCCTTCGGCCTAACTATCTCGTAGTCACCATGTCCCAGACTCCGCAGAACACTAATGTTGCAGAGAATCGAAAGTCCAATGGGCTTCATCTCAGTGATTGTGGCCCTTGCTCCAGTGCGAACTCCAAGATGGGCTGCCAGTCGAGAAATGAATGACCCTAAAACTATATGGCCGGTGTTCTGGGTCTGCAAATGAATGCCCAACTGGGTGCATGTGCGCAAGAAAAACATCCTGACATCGCAGCGGTGGCCCTGATCCTGCGTCATCGCCCACAGAAGGAACAAATCTGGCCGGGTGACTGTACTGTCGCTCAAGGCTCTCCCGTTTATAGAACGGGCTAACCACCTGGCACTGCCTACACAGCTGGGTCTCTGATCTTGCTGGCCTTCGCGCGGCTGGGGATGTAATGGGCATCCCCTGTGAGAGCTCTCCAACTCTCTGAGTCCTGCCATCCCTCTGGGATCTCCAAAAGTGCTCCCAAGTATTCTGGCGTCCGTACCATCTCTGCCGTCTCAAATCCTAGCCAGGTGTTGAACTCGACTAGGGTGATCTCGTGGTGGACCCCATGGAGGTAGAATATAACTACCAGATCCTGGTCTGGCTCATCCTCTATCTCTGGATGCTCGGGCTCCCGGTCCCTCATGTGGTAGCCACAAGTGGCTAGAAAATCAAGGACAGCCTCCACATGAGTGGGCTGTCTGACAGAGGCTATTCGGAGCCATCTGATCCTTTGTAGCAATGTCTCCACCTCCCTTCGCAGGCCGACCTGCTCGAGGGCATCAAAGTCCAGTTATCTCTGGGTGTGGGTATGGAAGTCCCGTAGCTGTCTGTATCGCCCCCTGTGTTGCTGTGGGATATAAGATGGCACGGCTTTAGATGCGCGTGCTGCTGTAGATGAGGAGGCCTCACCTCTCTGGCGCTTAGACATTTTCCTACAAAAATAAAAATAGGAAAAACCACCTCTCTGGTGCTTAGACATTTTCCTGCAAAAATAAAAAAAGGAAAAATTAGAAATTTATGCAGTATTTTGTGTTAGGTACGACCGTGCTTCGTGTGGTACAACTGTACTCAATATCTCTGTACCCCCTAATTAAAACAGTAAGTACGGCCTGACTCAAGTCTTATGTACGGCCGTACATTGCCACAGGTATGCCCGAACCTATGTTCTGCCTTCAACCCTAAGGTCGCCAGTACGACCTTCAGCACGACCTGTTCTTGATAGGTACGGTCGTATTGCGCTACGGTTTTGTGAAAAATCTACCCTATGATCAGATTTTCTCAGTTTTAAACCTAAAATTTAAGTATATAATTATTCATAGGGTCTCTAAGCATGCAAAACCAAGCCAAAACTATTCCTAAATTGCTAAAGTTAGAAATAAACAAAATTAAAAACATAAAACAACTAAAAACTAAAAACAACCAGTAAAACAGGCAATCAATCCAAGAAATAAGTTTAGAATCAGTACCTGGATAGTCTTGGAATGAAAAATAAGAAGTATTTGAGGTTAAAGGGTGTTTAAGTAGAGAGGATTTGGGCGTACGAGGGTGTGGTAGGCCCTTACCTCTCACTGTTACCTTATATTTTCAGCCTTTGGACACGGGGTACGACCGTGCCTAAAGAAAGGTACGCACGTACATACTGGTTTTCCAGAAAAAATTTTGTTTTTCAGAATATTTCATTTTTTTTTTGTATTTTTGATAATAAAATCAATAATAAAATAGAATAAATAGAATAAAATAAAAATAGAAATAAGAAAAATGTTAGTAAACACAGGTTGCCTCCTGGTAAGCGCTTATTTAACGTTCCGAGCCTGACAGTTCGGATGACTTAGAATTAGTCCTCAGCGGGCAATGACCCTTCTTTTATGTTACCTTTCATTTTCTTACAATTGGGGAGGACTGCAATATAGTTGCATTCATCAGAGTGATCCATCCAAGTAGGGCCTGAGCACTTCTTTGGTGGGTTCATTGTGCACCCACATTCTTCGCAGATGTAAATTGGCTCTCTTATAATGGGTGAAAATGTTCCAATAAATTTCTTTACTAAGTCATTCCACGTCTCTATTTCTTCAGCTGGTAGGAGATATAGCGATATTTTAACTTCCTCATCTAATGAAAATGGGAAGATTTTCAATTTTGCTTCATCTGGAGACAAGTTCTTATATTTAGCATTCCTCATCTTTTTACAGAACTGTCTTATGTGCTGAATATGATCTTGCCCTGTTGTTCCTTTAAATTGTATGGCTGACACCTCTGAGATAATGGAAGGGTCTAATTCAAAACTAGTAAAATCTTCAGAAATGCCATCCTTCAACTGCTGAAATCCTTGGGTATGGTCCTCTTTTTCTTTTTCCTCCAATGTGGGTTGGAATGCCCTGACAAACTCTTTCATTAATTCATTCTATGATGCAAAGTGGAATTTCGGATAAAATGAGAACCATTGCTTAGCCACTCCTCCAAGAGAAAGGGGGAATAACTTCAGTCTTGTCTCATTTGTGGTGGTTCCTGCATATTTGTCAGTTTTAACCAACTCATAAAAATTTAGTATATGGGGAATGGGATCCTCCCTAGGCAATCCTTTGAATTTAGGCAAACAAAGTGCTTCTACAGTCAATGAAGGAGTTATGTTTTTATCTTGTTCAATAGAGTTGATATCTCATTCCTCAACTTGCTCTTCTTTTTCTTTCTCCTGTTTAGGTTCCATATCCTGCAAGAAACAACAAGAAGCACTAGAGGAAGAAGCTTTGTTAGCATTATAAATATTAAAAATCTCTTCTTCATCCTCAATTCTTAGAGTCATAGTTCCCTTCTTTACTTGAATAGTGGCATCTCCCGTTGCCAAAAATAGTCATCCCGATATAATAGAGACATCTCTGTCTTCCTCCATATCCAAAACCACAAAGCCAACTAGGAAAATAAATTTTCCCACCTTAACTAGCACATTATCTATTATCCCTATTGGGTAAACAAGAGTTCTGTCAGCTAACTGCAAAGACATGTTAGAAGGTTGTGATTCCTACAAATTTAATTTTCTAAAAATAGACAGATGCATTAGATTCACACTTGAACCCAAATCACATAGTGCATTGAAAGAGTTATTACCAATTGAGTAAGAAACGACAAAGGTTCCTGGATCTTTAAGCTTAAATGGTAATTTATTCATTAACATAGTAGAGCAATCTTAATTCACTGTCTCAACCTCTTCCAATTTATTTTTATTAAAAATTATTTCCTTTAGAAACTTCACATATTTAGGCACTTCAGAGACAATACCAGCAAAGGGAATATTGACATGCAATTTTCTAAGTTTTTCTAATAATTTAATTGCTTGTCTATCCTTATGAAAAAAAATAGAACTTTGGGGAAAAGAGTTACTTACCTGCTGAGGCTCAGTTTTAGCCTTCTCCTCTTCACTTCCCTCCGGAATGTCCTTCATTGTAATGCTTGGTTCCTCCTTTGCCATAAAGATTGCATTACACTTCTCATTTGGATTTGGTTCCACTTGACTTGGAAGTGCTCATTTTTCTCTTTGAGTTATTATATTAACCAAGGTTGACATTTGGTCTTTTATTGATTTCTGGTCTTCTGAGGTGGTGCCTACTAATTTTTCTAAAGTCTTGAACCTCTCATCCACTTGTCCCACGAAGTTGTTAAAGTCATTCCAACCGAGACCTCTATCACTTTGAGCACGGTTCTGTAAATGTGGCGGCTTATAAGTATTCTAACTCTGGCCTTGTGATTTCTGTTAGCCTCTCCATGAGAAATTAGGGTGGTTTCTCCATCCGGGATTATAAATGCTGGAGTGGGGGTCATTCTGTGGCTTATTTCCAATAAAGTTCACCTCCTCGGTGCAGTCTTTAAAATCATGACCAGTTATTCCACAGAAATTACAGGAAGCTCTGGTTGCCTTGGTTTCAATAGCTTTTAGTCTTTCTTCAGTTTTCTCCCTGAAACCAGCTAAAACTCCCATGCACGGATGTCTATGTTTTTGCATGTATTTCAGCATAGCTTCTTGCATTCCAGCTTTTGGATCAAAATTTCTCTAGCCTACAACATTGACTTCTTCTAATTGGCTTTCAATTGTCATGCATCCCCAGTCATTATTAGTTGCTATTGCATTAGACTGAGGTTGCGCTGCCATTAGAGTCTTTATCTTTTTTGTCATTGCCTCCAACTTTGCTTCGAGGGTTGTGTTTGTATCCACTTTATAAATTCTTGCCTGCTGGTTCTTCCTTCAGGTTTGTCTTTCTCATGCTAACCATTGAGCATTATTCTGAGCCATTTCAGTCATTATACCATAAGCCTCATTGGGTGTCTTTTTTCATTAACAACACCTCTAGTTTGCATGGTGAAACCATTGTATAAAATATGAACCAACTGTCATTTGATAAAACCATGATGAGGGCAGCTCCTAATTAAATCTTGAGATTGCTCCCATGCCTTATGCTTTGATTCTCCTTCATTTTGAGCGAACCCAGATATGTCAGCTCTCAGCTTTGCAGATTTTGCATGAGGAAATTACTTATTAAGGAACTTAGTTTTCAGGTCCTCCCAGATGGTAATAGAATTTGGTGGAAGTGAATCCAACCATAATTATGTCTTCCCCTGCAGTGAGAATGAGAACAATCTTAACTTGATGGCCTCCGGTGTCACGCCATGACACTTGACAGTGTTAGCAACCTTCTGAAATCTTTTGAGATGAGCATTTGGGTCTTCAGAAGGTAAGCCAGAGAATTGCACTGCGGATACCATTGAAATCAGTGTTGGCTTGAGTTCGAAATTAGTGGCCTCAATTACCGGATAATTGACGCTGTATGCCACATCCGTAGTTGGAGTGAAGTACTCGTTCAACGAAAGTTTGTTCTCCATTGCTAGCTGTTGTCTTCTCAACAAACGAAGTGTTCTTTCGATTTCTAGGTCAAATATTAATTCAGGATGTTGAGACCTTGTCTGCATACACCAAAGGAAACCATATTAGAATGTCTTTAAAATAATAAAGTAAACAAAAAAAGAAGCAAATAAAATAAAAAAAATGCCTAAAGTAACTAGAATCTCGTTCAATCAATATCGCTTAAACATTCCCCAACAACGACGCCAAAAACTTGTTGCGGCTCAGGCAAGTGCACCTGATCGTAACTCGTAATAAAAGTAGAGTATATTTAAGACTCCGAATGTCGAACCTACAGGGAATGCGCGAGCGAGTACCAATGTAGTAAAGACTCTATATTATTTAGGCTAACGAAGGTTATAAATAGAGAATTGCAAGAATTGCCACGCATAAAAAATAGCAATTAAACGATGTGCAAGAACGGGTTAAGATTATTATGGGAGGCCTAGGGGAATCGGGTTCACCAATACTTAGCTCTTGAATTTACTAATTAATTATTATGAGATCTATTTTCCGATTGAAAGCTAATCACCCACTCTAAAATTACTAACACCGTTTGGTCATGCAATGTTAATAGTATTCTTCCTAAATAACTACCCAGTTTGGTCATGAAAGACAATTAAAGGATAGAGCATTAGGAATATGTTAGTTTGTTAATCTAATAACCGATTAGAAATATAACACCCCAACTTTCTTAAGCCTAGTAATTAAAGACTCTAATGAAAAAGGGGATTTAATCCTTAAGTATTAAAGAGGCTAATAGCCTTTAATCTAGCGATTTAAAGCAAAGTTGAGACCTAGGGGTAAAATACTAGTTTTTTTCAATCATTAAGCTAGACTAATATTGTTTAATTTAATTTAAAAGGGGTTAAATTTTAGAAGACCCAAATGAGTAGACCCAACCCTTATGCATTTGAAATTGTGAGAATTAATAAAAGAATAGAGGTGTATTAATTAGAAAAGGGGGTGTAGGAAGTAAGTTGTATTAAAAAAAAGAATTAAGAAGGGGGCAGGGGGCTGTCCTCGAAAGAAAAGAAGCAGAGGAAGAAAGAAAGGAAAGGAGAAAGAAGAAAAGAAAGGAAGAAAGAAGAAGAGGAAGAAGGGAGAAGAGAGGGCAACAACGAGAAGGAAGAAGAAAGAGGGGACCGTGGCGGCCCTGGAAGCGGCGGCGCGCCAAAAAGCAAGAAAGGGATAACAAGAGAGAGAAAGAGAGAAACACACACAGAGAGAGAGAGAGAAGGGCATGAGGAAGAAGAAGAAGCAAGGATCTAAGCTTGGAATCCAAGAGGATAGTGGAGCTTAAGCCTTAGAAATTGGGGATTTACCCATAATTTCATAAAAGCCTTAAGGTAACATTGAATCTCCTAATTTAAAACCTCTCTTAGGGTGTGCTAGGATTAATTGTTTTAATTCCTGATTTTTAATGTCTAATGAGTAGAAGTTGTGATATTTTAGTGGGATTGGTTAAGGGTTAGGTGTTGTCCCCAACCCCCTCACAAACATTGTGATGTTTGCTCTATTGCGAGTTCCACAGAGCTCCAATTGGAATGTTTGGTTTTAGTTCTGTCACGTTGATCAGATAAGTAAGAATTAATTTTGAAGCGGCTTAGTGTTTGAGCTAGCCCATATTATGAATTTGGTTGATAATTTGTGTATTAGCTGGGTGTTGTCTTGGTCATGAAATTGTCAATAATGCATGTTTTAAGAATGTGATGTTCTCTTGCTTGCTAAAACTTAACCCTGGATTTTGTTAAAATTCATTGGTGATAGTTGGAGTGAGTATATGTTGCATAAGACTTCTTATTTGTCTATTTACTCTATTTTAATTATACATTTAACATGTGAAAGCATGATTAAGCCTATTAAAAATACTTAATGTAAGATTCCTCATAAGAGGAGCTTACGGTATAGCCATGACTTGTGGGACGCCACTTGTCGGTTATAGACATATGACCGCTATATCATAAGTCAGTATATGATGGTATAGCCATGTACTTGTGGGACGCCCTTGTAGGTTATAGACGTATGACTGCTATACCGTAGACTATGTTGACTGGGGTCAATGGAACTAAGCATACGACCCAACCCGGAACGTAGTGTCCCGGTCAGATAACGATGACCATATGGGATCAGATCAGTCCTACTTTATGCATTATAAAAGAATGATTATATGTTTTTATGTGCGATTGTTATGCATTTTCATGTCAGGTGTTGTCACAAATGGTACATTGGACCGGAATAAACATGTCCGACAATGTACCTAGTTTTTCTAAGTGTATATTAGAGCGGAATAAACACGCCCGACAATATAGTAACTTCGACTCAGGTTAGAGCATCCTTGGTCGTTCACGCTTAGGGTGCCTAACGCATGCTATGTTTTCAAAAAGAAAGCGTTTATGTTTTGTATGTGAAAGGTGCTTTGGCATTAAATGCCTCAATTATGCTTGATATAATAGTATGATTTGATAAGAAATGTATATCCTTAAGTATGCATAGAAGAAAGGTATTTTTAGTTAAGTCGATGCCTAGAAATGATTCTGATGGCTTGAGTGTTTGCATGCTTTAAGAAATAATGTTTGAATTATTATATTCTAGTATAGCATATATGTTAGATTGATGTTGATGTTAGTATTTCTGATGAGAGAAGTTTTCCATACTTAGCACACCAAGTATGGCTGAAACATTGGTAAAACTATTTTATTTCTAAATACTATGCTGTTGAGTTTTTATCAAGGTATTAAAAACCGGACCGGATCGGCCGGTTGAACCGGGAACCGGGCCATGGTCCGGTCCAATTCACCCTCTAAAACCGGTTGCAAGAGAACCTGACTGCTCAAGTTAAAGAATCGTGAAGAACCTGACGACCGTAAAACCGGGTTTTTTGGCCGACCCGACCGGTTTGCAAAATGAGTTTTTTTTTTTTTTATATTAAGGGCACAATGATGTCGTTTTATATTTTAACTGTTTTTTTTCCCTACGCCATTTTGCTTCTCAAACTCGACTACCTGCGCCATTTTTCATATTTTGTGTTATTGAACGTAATAGTTATGTCATATTTGAGATGGATGAATGTGTAATTTTTTGTTATATGTCGACTTATTAAGAAAATATTAAGTGAAGTATAATTTTTATGGTGTAAAGTTATGAATATCAGTTTATTTTTTGTTTATTATTTATTTATATATTGTATTAAATAATTTTTTAATAATATTTAATCGAACCCGATTCGACCCCGGTCCAACCCAAAAACCCTGAACCCAGGCCCTCTCCGGTTCAATGCCCGGTCCGGTTTTTAATACCTTGGTTTTTATAACTCACTGTGTTGGGGACGTTGTTTCATGTGCTATCAGCTCCCGGAGAATTTTGGAGCGGGCCTTGATGCTCGATCTTTCCCTAGTGCGAGACTTCCTCCTATGTCAAAGTCGGATCACGAGTCTGGTGTCGTTTGTATAATGTTTTAGTTTAGTAAAAGTTTAAATGAGTCGGTTGTCTTTTCTTGAAATAAGTTGTAATTTTCTCTGAGTCTTTTATTAACGAATTTGTTTCAATGTCTTTATGTCAAAGAGTATTTTCTTTCAAAAGGATTTACCTATTATTGTTTTATGTGGAGCAAAAATTTTATTACGTTTAATTTCATATTTCTATTAAGTTAGTAAGTAATGCTTTGATTAGAGTCGAGGCATTACATTATGGTATCAGAGCAGTTCGACCTCATCGGACTGTGAGTTATGTGTCTAGAAGTGATCCAGTTTATGGAGTGTCAGTTGTGACTATGAGTTCGATTTTTCTAAGTTCATTCTATGAATTATTGAGACAGGCCATTTCAAGGGTTTGTCTAAAGAATAAGGAGAATGAAGACGAGCAGGAGTTAGTGTAGTACTTCCTCATTTTTACGAGATTCCTCAATATATGTATATGCTTTTACGTAAAGGTGTATACATATATGTATCCACAGAGAGAAGAAAGCGGAAATCCATACCGTTCGTCAGAATGGGGACTTCCGGATTTCTTCCCAATTTGTAATCAATAAGATACTAACCCTAAAGTGTTAATTGTTGATTGAACCAGTGATGAATGGATTGAATGACGATTGATGCATAAGAAGATACCCTAGTATTCCCTTATCTGTCTTCGAGGAGACTTTTTGCTAAGGTACAACTTCAACTCAATTTGTATCATACCCTGCCTATGTGATGTAATGTTAGAAGATTGAATAGAACTTTATGTTTTAATGATAGATATGTTAGAACCTCAGTCGTTCTCTTATTGGTCTAGCTATATGCGTTGTGTATGTTTAGAATGAACTTAGTTAATCGATGCATGATTGAATACCTTGCTATTATGGGTTGATGTTGAAATGTCGGGTCCTTTTGGGTGAAAAAGGGTGAATTGCTGTCCTCACCTTCACACTGACATATGTTTTGATTTTTCCTTCATTGTTCTCTCCACCGAGGGAATTTTGAAGTGATGTATGTTTCGGCTAGTAAATATACGTGAGTGAGTACCTTTGTATTCCTTGCCTATATTTGAGAGTCGAACTAGGGGTTATTATCACGAAATGGTCAGTGCCATACCCCGTGTATGAGATGTTTAGAAAAATGATGAATTGGACATTTCCACGTTTGCTTAGATTTTATAAGCCTGATCAGTTTGGTTGTGTAGTACTTCTGAAGCAGGAAATGCGAAGGTCACTTTGGATATATTGAGCTTGGGTCTAAGATAGTCTAGCAATTCTTTTGTTGTGACTCCTTGGTTCGATGCCAATTAGGATTGATAAGTAAGGGTCCTTAATTGTATAGTTTTAAATCAATTAGGATAGGCATTTGTAATCGATTAGGTTTTCAACACTTATTAATTCATCAAGTTTGTTTAGCCTAACCCATTATAAATGGATCCTAGATTGATTAAAATCCTATGATAAGCCCTAAGTGAGCCATAGTGTTCTACGTAGTTAGTGGTAAGAATGAGAAATAAAATGAAGACTAGACACCCTCTCTAATGTCTAAGTTGCAGTAGGGAACCTCAATGGTGATCAAGACCTAGTGAGGAAGAAAGAACCCTAAGTCTTCTAGATATGGTAACCTTAGTGGAATAACTAGCCTAATAAAGAGGATTAGACTACAGTCTTTGAATTAAAAGACTTTTAAGCAAAGCTAAATCAGCGAGATGTTTGCACTCGATTCGATCGGCCGGTACATGAAGTGACTTCACTTGACCAATTATAAACTTTGTCTTAACCAAATAAGAATCTTATCTGGAATGAGACCTAGCCTATGATTGGTTAATGGAATCACCAAATTCTCCCGGCAATTGGCTCCTTTGTAGAGATCAATTCCTGTCTGGATTTCCAAAGACTTAGTATGAGCATTATAGGTAGTTTAAGATAAGTGAGATAGATTATTCCCAAGAATCTTAAAAATTTATTTTCTTGATGCTTGTTGGTCCATTGGTTGTTAGACCCGGTAACAAACACGTCAGTCCATGTTGATATCAATCGTGGCTGCGTGGGTTCCCGGTTTTAATTCTAATTGAGCCAAAAAGGGGAATTAATCTATCAAGTTGAAGAGAGTCAGTAGGAAATTCTAAGAAAGAGCGTAATGTTATGGGCATGGTTTAATCAGTAGAAACCTAAGGTTATTAATTATTGCGAGTAATTCATTGAGTTATATTTGATGTGATTCCATCTAGCCATTTATAAACTACGTTTCCAACCGAACGAGACTTATCACTCGGTTGAGGCCTAGTTTGTAACCATTTAGTGTGAATCAGATCAGAATAACCAACGGATACCTTGCAGGAGTTTATTAACTTTAGAATTTCTAATTGCTTAGACAAAGTCTGTAATAAGACCAAGTACGAAGTGAATTGCATGTTACAAATTGATATTTTCTTTCTTTTGCATGCTAAGCCTATGTTCAGTAATAATTACTTAGTTCATAAGGTTAAAGGAAAGGTACTTAGGCAAAAGATTTCTATGCATAACACAAGAGTCATGTTACGAATGAATGTTTTCTATTGTATGTGATAGTTTACTCAATGTGACAATCTTACAATGGTGTTACACTGGAAGTAAGTCCTATGAGAAATACGCTTGAGAATTGCAACCTAGGGTGTTACAATAATAGGCGTCCTATGAGTGACGAGACAGTGGGAGGTCTCTAGTTGAAGGAACCCTGTCTGTTACACCATTAGGGAAACCTTTGAGTAAACTTAGGATGTTTTAATGAAAGAAGATGTATTTTGTTCCTTGCTAAGTGTAATTAGGAATAGGCATACTATCCTCACCAAGAATAGAAGTAACCTTAGTCAAACCCAGAATAAGGAAAGAAGTTTACCTATTTGAAGAGGCATAGAGTTGGAATTCGCAGCGGAAGCGCCGAGAACCAATCCTACAGAAGGATAAGGTAAGAAGGTAGTGCAAATTTTGGGGACAAATTTTTTTTAAAAGGTGGGGAGTAATATAACACCCCAACTTTCTTAAGCCTAGTAATTAAAAGACCAAAGGGGATTTAATCCCTAAGGATTAAAGAGGTTAATAGCCTTTAATCTAGTGATTTAAAGCAAAGTTGAGACCTAGGGGTAAAATAGTAACTTTTTCCAATAATTAAGCTAGACTAATATTGTTTAATTTAGTATAAAAGTGATTAAATTTTAGAAGACCCAAATGAGTAGACCCAACCCTTATGCATTTGAAATTGTGAGAATTAATTTAAAAAAAGGGTGTATTAATTAGAAAAGGGGGTGTAGGAAGTAAGTTGTATAAAAAAAGAATTAAGAAGGGGGCAGGGGGCTGTCCTCGAAAGAAAAAGAAAGAAAAGAAGCAGAGGAAGAAAGAAAGGAAAAAAGAAAGATGAAAAGAAAGGAAGAAAGAAGAAGAGGAAGAAGGGAGAAGAAAGGGCGATGGCTAGAAGGAAGAAGAAGGAGGGGACCACGGCGGCCCTGGAGGCTGTGGCGCACCGAAAAGCAAGAGAGGGAAAGCGAGAGAGATAACGAGACCAAGAGAGAAACAGAGAGAGAGAGAGAGAGACAGAGGGAACGAGATAGAGAGAGAAGGGTGTGAGGAAGAAGAAGAAGAAGCAAGGATCTAAACTTGTAGCAAGCTCACATGGAGGGAAGCTTGGCATCCAAGAGGATAGTGGAGCTCAAGCCCTAGAAATTGAGGATTTACCCCCAATTTCATCAAGGCCTTAAGGTAACATAGAATCCCCTAATTTAAAACCTCTCTTAGGGTGTGCTAGGGTTAATTATTTTAATTCCTGATTTTTAATGTCTAATGAGTAGATGTTGTGATATTTTAGTGGGATTGGTTAAGGGTTGGGTGATGTCCCCAACCCCCCATAAATATTGTGTGATGTTTGCTCCATTGCGAGTTCTACGGAGCTCCAATTGGAATGTTTGGTTTTAGTTCTATCACGTTGATCAGATATGTAAGAATTAATTTTGAAGCGTCTTAGTGTTTGAGCTAGCCCATATTATGAATTCGGTTGATAATTTGTATACTAGCAGGGTGTTGTCTTGGTCATGAAATTGTCAATAATGCATGTTTTAAGAATGTGATGTTCTCTTGCTTGCTAAAACTTATCCCTAGATTTTGTTAAAATTCATTAGTGATAGTTGGAGTGAGTATATGTTGCATAAGACTTCTTATTTGTCTATTTACTGTATTGTAATTATGCATTTAACATGTGAAAGTATGATTAAGCCTATTAAAAAGACTTAATGTAAGATTCCTCATAAGAGGAGCTTACGGTATAGCCATGACTTGTGGGACGCCACTTGCCGGTTATAGACGTATGACCGTTATATCGTAAGCTAGTATATGACGGCATAGCCATGTACTTGTGGGACGCCCTTGTAGGTTATAGACGTGTGACTGCTATATCGTAGACTACGTTGACCGGGGTCTATGGACCTAAGCATACGACACAACCCGGAATGTATTGTCCCAGTCAGATAACGATGACCATATATGATCAGATCAGCCATGCTTTATGCATTATGAAATAATGATTATATGTTTTTATGTGTGATTGCTATGCATTTTCATGTCTGGTGTTGTCACAAATGGTACATTGGACCGGAATAAACATACCCGACAATATACCCAGTTTTTCTAAGTGTATATTGGACCGGAATAAACATGTCCGGCAATATAGTAACTTAGACTCAGGTTAGAGCATCCTTGGTCGTTCATGTAACACACCGTTTCCGGAGCGCTACTGTGCAACCCAATCTAATGCTGAAAAACATTTAGTGCTTATATGCTTTCAGTAAAAAGTACTCTTCTGTATTTCGCAATGGAAAATTGGAGTAATTTTTTTTTCTTTCCTCGAAATCCTTTTCAAAATTGAGACATAAAGAGTACTGCAGTTTTCTAAATGATGCCAAATCAGTCTTTTGCAAATATCAGAGTATATCACATCACAATTAATGCTTCAGATCACATAAGACATAACATTATCATTTCGCACTGAGGCGAGTTTTTCGAAGAGTGTAATAACAAGGCAATACTTAATTACGCAAAGAATCAAAACAAAACCCTAAGCTAAGCTGGCCAACAACTATAAACTTTACCAAAAAAATCATTCAGCAAGATCACAACACAAAACACTCAGAGGAATCTTCCTCCACTGGCTCATTCTTCAATACATCCTGAAGGGCGAAACAAAGCAGAAGAATGTGACAGTCCATCTGGTAACATCCATAAGAATGTCCAATCCAACAACAGTGCAAGGGTAAATTCTTTATCCACGAGTTTATCATAGGCTATGTCGCATGCAAACAAGATATATATACATATATATATATATATATATATATATAATACAACAACACGCCTTTATATACATATACATACTTAATAGACCGCACACATCATCATGGTATATCAAGCATTTGCATGTGAACAGACAAATCAACCAACAGATCAACAATCAAGTCTCCACAATATTAAACAATTGCATGGGATCAGACAGTTCTATCAGCAGATCAATGATCTAGTCATCATAATGTCAGATTTATCAAACAATTCATCACATATCATAAATGTGGTTAGCCATGCATACCAATGCATTATGAACAAGTTTGTGTATACACTTGCAACCTTAAACAAGGACAACAATAGGAACAAGGAAAGCCTTTTTCAGGTCCGAACAAATTCCCCTACCAAGGGTATAGCCACACATTAGGCCGTGTTGCCAACTACTACCTCTGGTCCAATGTGTACCGTGGGTAGCTGGCAATGAAGTGACAACCCGCCCTTTTGAAGTCCTTAAGACAATCAGACGCTACGAGTGTCGATGCTCAATGGTCAGTATGCATCCAAACAATTTTTTTTTATACAGCCCAGTTATCTTTAAGGAGCGTCTGAGACATAATTTATTTTAATCAATGCGGATCGACGAGTCCTCACTTTCTTAGTGAATTTTTAAATCTCAGTTTTGGTGTCACATCTAAGTGATATTGTGCCAGAAATAGCTTTTGAGCTAAGGTCGTTGGAACCCTAGTTGTGCTAAATAATGCATTAGGGGAATTCACAGGAAAGAGAGGCGGTGCGAACACTCTTAATTACCAAGTCTTTCCTAGCCAGAATTTTCCCAGACGCATCATTCAACTCAACCATTTTCACAAATTTTACTCAAGTTCTTTTTCTACTATGGTTCCATTGAAAAATTCTTCGCAAGCTTTAGTTAGTTTTACTAAAGTCCTCACGCTTACTTTTAAGTCAAAATGCCCCTTAATATTTCTTTTATGAAATCTTTTCTCAGCTTATGGAATCGCATCGGATTTACCGTTCGTAAATCGTCAAACCAATAACAGTGGATCGTTGCATTATTAATTAATCCATCATCATTGACCTTATTTATGCACACTTTAATCAATTCCAAGTTCAAATCAAAAACATTCATAATTGATTTAAGACATAAAATCCAAACCATTGTTGCCACACAGGGCAAAAAACATGCTACAATATCTCTATAACACATAGTAATACTACAAGTACTACCACACAATTGACAATCAAGCAAACCACTCAACAAACAAGGCGAAAAACCCAAACTCATTATGTAAGAATTTCCCTTACCTGGAATGCGTTCCAAAGAGGGTAAATCCAAAGGGTCGTCGAGTCGTTCGTCGCACGAACCTTAACAATCATAAGTTAAATCAATTAGAACAAAAACACTCATGTGGTAAACCCCTAAGGCAGCCACGGTTTTTAGTACTTAAAGGCCTGGAAATTTTTCAACTTAATCCTATTTAAATCACACCTAGTCATATATCATGAAACTAGTCTAAGTTATGCAAGTTTTGAAACTTTTACAAACACTACACACTTAGAAAAATATCAAAACCAAAATTTACCACTTTAAATAGTATTTTTCCCACTTTGAATAGTATTTTCCCAACTTAACAACATTTTAAATCACTCAAACATGTCATAAGATTGTAGAAACAAATTCTTTATAAGTTTAAGACAATTCTTAAAACGTCAATCAAAACTTTTTCACAAAATCAAACCTCTTTGAAAGACTTTGCAAAACTAACTTACTAGCCACTTTTTACAACACATTTTATGCATAAAAACAAACTAAGAACATGTCAAAAAACCTTATGAAGGCCATGGTTTTCAGCCCCTAAGATCCACCAAAAAAAAATTCTCAAAACCTTGCTTAACATGCATATATGACTAGATCTAAACATACTTAGCCAAAACCCTCAAAGATCTAACTCCAAAACCACAAAATCAAGCCAAGATCAAACCCCTAACACCCCTATAAATTTCGGCCAAAACCAAGAGCTTGAGTTTTCAAATTTTAAAAACACTAAACAAGCTTAATCATGGAGGAAAATGATGGATCTAAAGATTAATCATGCTAATACATCAAGATCTAACAATTTCTAAACAAAACAACACTAAAACCTTGAAGATCACTTCCATGGCAGCCAAGAGGAAAATAACATGGGTTAGGAGGCTTACCAAGAAGTCTAGGGATGGTTGATCAAGAATCAAGAACAAAGAAAGGAAGATTGCACTAAAAAACACTAAGTTTTTCAAGATTTCTCACACTTTCTCTCTCTAGAATTTTCCCCACCAAGCATAAACGGAAAAATTATGAAGGGGCTGATCTTCTATTTATAGAGATCTCAAGGGGCAAGAAGGGAATAAAATTTGTTCATTTAGTTGGATCTTAACTATCTAGTTACAAACTAACTAAGTAAACTAACTACCAATTACACCTAAGCCAATCAAAACATTCTATTTGCCCAAGGTGGGTCCCAAGCATGTGTCTTGGCTCCCATTGGTCTAAAGTGGTCGACATCCCCCTAAAAATACCAAAGGGTTTCGCTTCGGCGCGTTATCGATCAACCGGGTGCGCAGCATTCCACGTCTATTAGTGTTTTTGTACCAAAAACTCCAAAAATAAATCTAATAAATTATTCTATACTCAAAAATTATTAATCAACCAAAATTTCCCTAAAAATATTAAGTATTTTTATGAATATCGTTTTCTCGATTTACGAGCTAAAACACTACCGTAATGCAGTTCTGGGCGTAGACAATACACTAATTATTTTTTGATGCCCAAAAATTCCAAAAAAAATTTCAATAAACCCTAAATATTGGAAAATGCTAAGATCTAAAATTTTATAAAATTTGGATCACGTTTTGGCATGTTTCAATTAGAAACTCACCCAATAGCCTAGTTACGGTAAAATTCAACAGAATTCTCGCAGCGTAATAAATACTGTAAATTAGTGAGAATCGCTAATTTCAATTTCTCTTGTCATCTAGATATTATTCAAACAATAAAATCATCAATATAAAAATCATAAAAATAAAAGTAATATTAAATATGACATAAAACAGACAATTTGACAATTAACTAAACATTGAAAATCCAAACTGTGACTTAAAAATATCTATTAAGTCCTAAAAATTATTTCTCCTTCAATAAAATATTTTCCTTTAATCAAACAACAATTTTCACATTTTTTTCAAGCTTAATTCATATTAAAAACAAAGATATGTCTACACTGTCTCTTAATCAATTAATTACTAAAACAGTAAATTGTTTACAATAAATCTTTGTAGTTCTTCGTACTTTTAACAAACCATTGAGGTGATCAATCTCTATGATTTATTTTCAAGTAGTTGGAACAGTAAAATAATTTTCATAAAAATTGGGATGTTACATTACCACCCTCCTTAAAAAAATTTCGTCCCCGAAAATTCACTTATAAGCCAAAATAAAATCAGAAATTTGAAAAAAAATCATAACTTAATACTAAAAATATATCATAAATATCTGAAGATTAATACAACATGGTAATTATTACACTCAAACAGTCAAGCACCAAAGCATACATTTTATTCATATATCAATAACATGTTAAAACAATACATTTTCGACTCAACATTCACAAAACACAATGATAAGCTCCCACGCGGAAGAAGTCTTTGCAAACGACGCTTTATTCCAAACTACGATCTCTACTCATCCACGATCACGAACATGGTCACGACAGCTCCTGAGCCACGACCACACGCTAAACACCAACCAAACATCACACTCACAAAACACCCAAACAAACGTGGTCCTAACACAAAAACCAACATCAAATCTATTTTCTTTTAAAAACATCTAACTTCTAAAAATACCACAAAACAAGACTCCATTTGCATAAAACGCAACTTGATCTCTTCAAGACTCAACCTTCTTAAGAACACTATGATTCTTTTGAGATTAGGTTTGTCATTGTCTTAAAATCATCAAGACATACTTAAATCAAAAACTAAAACTTACAGCAAAATTTTAAGTCATCAAAATATACTTGGATCAAAATTAACACTTTCCCCTAAAAGCTTTTAAACATCAACAACAACAAAATCACTAAGAACCTATTATTAGAACTTGAAATCCTTTTTGTTTTCTCAAAGAGCCTCACAGCTTGCACACATATACACTCAAATCCATTTCTCAAAATCATTCTACTCACACTCAAAAGTTTTTTTATTTTAACAAAAAGTCAACACAAAAATTTTCTCTACAACTCCTAAATCACAATAAACAGAAAATCATCAAAAGTTTAAGTTGGAAAAACTTGAAATCCAACCTCACACATATAAATGTAGTCACGGGTTCATGCTTCCAATGTTAACACCAAAAATTTTAATTTTCACTTCAACACCACACACATAAACTTGGTTTTCCAACAATACAAAATCAAAAGCATTTTTCTAATATCAATCTTCTCAACAACAATTCTGACAAAAGATCTTCAAAGAAAACTTGAAATCATCAACATTTTTTTTTATACAACCATAAGGAAGGAAAACCTTTGTTTATTAAATCTTAATCAACAATGACACAAGAATTGAAAGCAAAAGAACTAAAATTCTCACCTAAAATCTCCTAGGAACCCGTGGTTTGTAGACAAAACAAGAAAGAAGGATTTGCACGATCACCAAACACAAAATCACCCATAACATCAACCAGCATAAATTCCAAATGGTATCTTCCTTTAAAACCATCTTAATGCTCACGGCTTGCAAGAAGAAAAAGATAAAGGTTTAGTTTTTCTCACACTAAAACTCGCCAACACTCCACACTAAATGGAAGAAAATTCCTCCCCCTATTAAAAGGAACCGGCCAAGAGGTTAAAAGCAAGGAAAAGACTCACAAGAAAACAAGAAAGGAATCTTATGTTTTCTCTCCACTAACATCAACACCAATAATAGACCTATACTCTCCCATTATTATCGAGAAGGAATTGGTAAGAAAGAAAGGAAGAAAAATGACCCCCACCTAAAGTTTCCACTTAGCTATCCATGTGTGTGAAGACAAAGAAAAGGTTGGATGGGATTTTGCAACAATGTCTAACCAATAATCATCACGCACTATACTCCCTCCACTAACTCTTACCTACTCCAAATTGCTCTCCTAACTTAGCCCCCCACGGTTTCTGCATCGCACCAATTCATTGTGTCAGGTGGTCGCGTAATCGGTTGCTGGATTGGCGACAAATCACGTAAATTAAATTATCATGAGAAATTTAATTCAACACACTATACAAAATATTAGCGTATAATAATACGCTCACAAAAATAATAATAACATATATCGTAATACCAAAAGTACGTTAAAATTTGGATTTTGGAATCTAATATAACAATAAAATACATCACAGAGTTAAAACACTTATGTGGTCTATACTTAGAACCACGCACACACCATAATACATATAATACGATAATTATAGCATCTTCTACGGATAATCTCTCGTAAATCTCTATCCACTCATAACTCCTTGTTGATGTCTTCCTCTTTGTCCTTTTCCCCGATAATTTGGCCTAACTGGTTCTCCAATAGCTCGCTCTTCCCCTTATCGTCTTAGCAAATCGTGTTGATTCTCCGCTGCGATTTGGATAACATCAGTTGCCATCCCGGCTATCACTCGGATTGCGTGATTCATGTCAAGTTACTAGCTCTAGCAGAAAGAATCGTTCGTCTCAAAGGCATCTAATTTCTACAATGTAAACTAACCAGAACCCCACAACAAGATCAATCATCTGGGATGATTGCACACAATTTCACACAATGTCACATGTTTCAATTAGGAAACATTACAGACAATCACAAACAAGATTCACATAACCTAGACATAACAACTTTATACCCGACAATTCCCAACAATCTAGGCGGCTTAGACAAAGCGGTCAGGTTAGAACCGAAGCCTCGATACCACTATTGTAACACCCGCTTTAACGCCATCTTGTAACCCAATCTAATGCTGAAAAACATTTAATGCTTATATGCTTTCAATAAAAAGTACTCTTCTGTAGTTCGCAATGGAAAATAGGAGTAAATTTTTTTTTCTTTCCTTGAAATCCTTTTCAAAATTGAGACATAAAGAGTACTGCAGTTTTCAAAATGATGCCAAATTAGTTTTTTGCAAATATCAGAGTATATCACATCACAATTAATGCTTCAGATCACATAAGACATAACATTATTATTTCGCACTGAGGCGAGTTTTTCGAAGAGTGTAATTACAAGGCAATACTTAATTACGCAAATAATCAAAACAAAACCCTAAGCTAAGCTGGCCAACAACTATAAATTTTACCAAAAAAATCATTCAGCAAGATCACAACACAAAACACTCAGAGAAATCTTCCTCCACTGGCTCATTCTTCAATACATCCGGGAAGGACGAAACAGCAGCAGCAATGTGACACTCCATCTGGTAACATCCATAAGAATGTCCAATCCAACAACAGTGCAAGGGTAAATTCTTTGTCCACGAGTTTATCATAGGCTATGTCGCATGCAAACAAGATATATACATATATATATATATAATACAACAACACGCCTTTATATACATATACATACTTAATAGACCGCACACATCATCATGGTATATCAAGCATTTGCATGTGAACAGACAAATCAACCAACAAATCAACAATCAAGTCTCCACAATATTAAACAATTGCATGGGATCAGACAGTTCTATCAGCAGATCAATGATCTAGTCATCATAATGTCAGATTTATCAAACAATTCATCACATATCATAAATGTGGTTAGCCATGCATGCCAATGCATTATGAACAAGTTTGTGTATACACTTGCAGCCTTAAACAAGGACAGCAATAGGAACAAGGAAAGCCTTTTTCAGGTCCGAACAAATTCCCCTACCAAGGGTATAGCCACACATTAGGCCGTGTTGCCAACTACTACCTCTGGTCCAATGTGTACCGTGGGTAGCTGGCAATGAAGTGACAACCCGCCCTTTTGAAGTCCTTAAGACAATCAAACGTTACGAGTGTCGATGCTCAATGGTCAGTATGCATCCAAACAATTTTTTTTTATACAGCCCAGTTATCTTTAAGGAGCGTCTGAGACATAATTTATTTTAATCAATGCGGATCGACGAGTCCTCACTTTCTTAGTGAATTTTTAAATCTCAGTTTTGGTGTCACATCTAAGTGATATTGTGCCAGAAATAGCTTTTGAGCTTAGGTCATTGGAACCCTAGTTGTGCTAAATAATGCATTAGGGGAATTCTCAGGAAAGAGAGGCGGTGCGAACACTCTTAATTACCAAGTCTTTCCTAGCCAGAATTTTTCCAGACGCATCATTCAACTCAACCATTTTCACAAATTTTACTCAAGTTCTTTTTCTACTATGGTTCCATTGAAAAATTCTTTGCAAGCTTTAGCTAGTTTTACTAAAGTCCTCACGCTTACTCTTAAGTCAAAATGCCCCTTAATATTTCTTTTATGAAATCTTTTCTCAGCTTATGGAATCGCATCGGATTTACCGTTCGTAAATCGTCAAACCAATAACAGTAGATCGTCGCATTATTAATTAATCCATCATCATTGACCTTATTTATGCACACTTTAATCAATTCCAAGTTCAAATAAAAAACATTCATAATTGATTTAAGACATAAAATCCAAATCATTGTTGCCACACAGGGCCAAAAACATGCTACAATATCTCTATAACACATAGTAATACTACAAATACTATCACACAATTGACAATCAAGCAAAACACTCAACAAACAAGGCGAAAAACCCAAACTCATTATGTAAGAATTTCCCTTACCTGGAATGCGTTCCAAAGAGGGTAAATCCAAAGGGTCGTCGAGTCGTTCGTCGCACGAACCTTAACAATCATAAGTTAAATCAATTAGAACAAAAAAACTCATGTGGTAAACCCCTAAGGCAGCCACGGTTTTTAGTACTTAAAGGCCTAGAAATTTTTCAACTTAATCCTATTTAAATCACACCTAGTCATATATCATGAAACTAGTCTAAGTTATGCAAGTTTTGAAACTTTTACAAACACTACACACTTAGAAAAATATTAAAACCAAAATTTACCACTTTGAATAGTGTTTTTACCACTTTGAATAGTATTTTCCCAACTTAACAACATTTTAAATCACTAAAACATGTCATAAGATTGTAGAAACAAATTCTTTATAAGTTTAAGATAATTCTTAAAACGTCAATCAAAACTTTTTCACAAAATCAAACCTCTTTGAAAGACTTTGCAAAACTAACTTACTAGCCACTTTTTACAACACATTTTAGGCATAAAAACAAACTAAGAACATGTCAAAAAACCTTATGACGGCCATGGTTTTCAGCCCCCAAGATCCACCAAAAAAAAATTCTCAAAACCTTGCTTAACATGCATATATGACTAGATCTAAACATACTTAGCCAAAACCCTCAAAGATCTAACTCCAAAACCACAAAATCAAGCCAAGATCAAACCCCCAACACCCCTATAAATTTCGGCCAAAACCAAGAGCTTGAGTTTTCAAATTTTAAAAACACTAAACAAGCTTAATCATGGAGGAAAAGGATGGATCTAAAGATTAATCATGCTAATACATCAAGATCTAACAATTTCTAAACAAAACAACACTAAAACCTTGAAGATCATTTCCATGGCAGCCAAGAGGAAAATAACATGGGTTAGGAGGCTTACCAAGAAGTCTAGGGATGGTTGATCAAGAATCAAGAACAAATGAAGGAAGATTGCACTAAAAAATACTAAGTTTTTCAAGATTTCTCAAACTTTCTCTCTCTAGAATTTTCCACACCAAGCATAAACAGAAAAATTATGAAGGGGCTGATCTTCTATTTATAGAGATCTCAAGGGGCAAGAAGGGAATAAAATTTGTTCATTTAGTTGGATCTTAACTATCTAGTTACAAACTAACTAAGTAAACTAACTACCAATTACACCTAAGCCAATCAAAACATTCTATTTGCCCAAGGTGGGTCCCAAGCATGTGTCTTGGCTCCCATTGGTCTAAAGTGGTCGACATCCCCCTAAAAATATTAAAGGGTTTCGCTTCGGCGCGTTATCGATCAACCGGGTGCGCGGCGTTCCACGTCTATTAGTGTTTTTGTACCAAAAACTCCAAAAATAAATCTAATAAATTATTCTATACTCAAAAATTATTAATCAACCAAAATGTCCCCAAAAATATTAGAAGTATTTCTATGAATATCGCTTTCTCGATTTACGAGCTAAAACGCCATCAGATTACGCCTGGGCGACAATACACTAATTATTTTCTGATGCCCAAAAATTCCAAAAAAATTTCCAATAAATCCTAAATATTGGAAAATGCTAAGATCTAAAATTTTATAAAATTTGGATCATGTTTTGGCATGTTTCAGTTAGAAACTCACCCAATAGCTTAGTTACGGCAAAATTCAACAGAATTCTCGCAGCGTAATAAAAACTGTAAATTAGTAAGGATCGCTAATTTCAATTTCTCTTGTCATCTAGATATTATTCAAACAATAAAATCATCAATATAAAAATCATAAAAATAAAAGTCATATTAAATATGACATAAAACAGACAATTTGACAATTAACTAAACATTGAAAATCCAAACTGTGACTTAAAAATATCTATTAAGTCCTAAAAATTATTTCTCCTTCAATAAAATATTTTTCTTTAATCAAACAACAATTTTTCATATTTTTCAAGCTTAATTCATATTAAAAACAGTATACGTCTACACTGTCTCTTAATCTGAATTAATTACTAAAACAGTAAATTGTTTACAATAAATCTTTGTAGTTCTTCGTACTTTTAACAAACCATTGAGGTGATCAATCTCTATGATTTATTTTCAAGTAGTTGGAACAGTAAAATAATTTTCATAAAAATTGGGATGTTACAGTTCACGCTTAGGGTTCCTAATGCATGCTATGTTTTCAAAAAGAAAGAGTTTATGTTTTGTATGTGAAAGGTGCTTTGGCTTTAAATGCCTCCATTATGCTTGATATAATAACATGATTTGATGAGAAATGTATATCCTTAAGTATGCATAGAAGAAAGGTATTTTTAGTTAAGTCGATGCCTAGAAATGATTCTGAGGGCTTGAGTGTTTGCATGCTTTAAGAAAGAATGTTTGAATTATTATATTCTAGTATAGCATGTATGTTAGATTGATATTGATGTCAGTATTTCTGATGAGAGGAGTGTTCCATACTTAGCACACCAAGTATGGCTGAAACAACGGTAAAACTGTTTTATTACTAAATTTTATGTTGTTGAGTTTTTATAACTCACTATGTTGGGGATGTTGTTTCAGGTACTATCAGCTCCCGGAGAATTTTGGAGCGGGCCTTGATGCTCGGTCTTGCCCTAGTGCGAGACTTCCTCCTATATCAAAGCTGGATCATGAGTCTAGTGTCGTTCGTATAATGTTTTAGTTTAGTAAAAGTTTAAATGAGTCGGTTGTCTTTTATTGAAATAAGTTATAATTTTCTATATGAGTCTTTTATTAACGAATTTGTTTCAATGTCTTTATGTCAAAGAGTATTGTCTTTCAAAAGGATTTACCTATTATTGTATTATGTGAAGCAAAAATTTTATTACATTTAATTTCGGATTTCTATAAAGTTAGTAAGTAATGCTCTGACTAGAGTCGGGACATTACAAGAAACAAGCAATAACCTTGTTCGGGCTTGCAAAGCAAGTTCTTTTATTCTTAGAGATCCGTTAACTAACTATGGTATGATCGCTGCTAATTAAGTCAGCTAGCTAAAGGTTGATCAGGCCTTATAGGATTAAGCATGCTAGGGATAAAACAATCAACCAAAACAATAGAAACTCATAAAACTAATTAGATAAATATCAAAAGCATCATAAAGGATCGCCCATCACCCGTAGTGATGGGTTTAGCTACTCATGTCTAATGATAATAACATAAACTCAAACATAAAGCCATAGAAATCCATAATAAAGAGTATAAAGCTAAATCATGACACCCTTTCGGTATGACGACGGTCCTTAAGCACGTTCTTCACGTCTTCACGAGTTCCGTTAGCAAAACGAGATTAGCACCAAGCTCTAAGGAAACAAAGATCAATGGAAAGTCAAGGGAATTGTGAGAAACTCTCTCAAAGGGGCTGAGAAATCAGAAATTCGTCAAAAGGTCTGAAGTTTAGGCTAAGAGTGCCTATTTATAGGTTGCAACGCGGATTATGTCATCTGGCTTTAAATCTGCACAATCTAGGACGGGGTACGGCCGTACCAGATATATACATGGTCATACCAGACTCTAATTGCAACGTTATCCCGTACTTGTGCACTCTGCACTCCCTGACATCAACTATGTACGGTCGTACTGCCTTTGGCATGGCCGTACTGAACTTTTTCATCTGCGCTAGGTTGTACTGACTAAGGGGGTACACTCCTACTGCTTCTCTATATAGGTACGACCTTACTGACTAATTGTCAGGCCGTACTGCACATCTAGAAGTGCTAAAACTCTCCAAAACTTGTCAGTTTTCAGTCCATTCTCGCATCTTTTACTCTGAGTGGTGTCTTTATGATATTTCTGTAAAATAGGACATAAGTGAGTACTTTTTTACTTTAAATAGCGCAAAATGATATAATTAAGTACTAAAATGCCCTATAAAAGTTGACAATTTGGTGTGATAACAAACATCCATATTATATTTCTGGAAGGTGCATAAATTTTGAAACAAAAAAATTGCCTAATTGTATTTTATCCTGTGCACAAATGGCAAGGTGTGAATGTTGGGGCACGTCGAACGCCTAAGGCCATATCCTGGAGACGTGCGTCTGGGAAAGCTGAGGATGTACCTGCAGCATATGAGGTATCACCATCGGCACAGGCAATGCCAGTATCACCACCTGCATAGGCATAATTGTAACAAGCACCATTTTGGGGGCGGAGGATAAGTCCTTCCTCCGCTCATTCCTGGACCACGTCGCAGCCCGCATATGTGGGAAAGGTAATAAATGTTATATTTTTTCTTTTAAGATATTTCCATCAGTTACAATTATTGTTATAATTAACATAACATAACTTTTTCATCTTAGAAGTGTGGTCCGCTGGAGGTAGTCAGCCACACTCACAAGAAATAGCATGATATTACCATTAGTCTCAACGATGGATGGTTGTGAGACATTATTGAGACATCCAGACTGGCGCCCCCTATACATTGTAGCTACACGATGGTGGACAAGGGTCTCTTATATAACTTTGTTGAGAGGTGGAAAAAAAGATCATCATCTTCCACATACCATGCGATGAGATGAATGTCACGCTGGACAGCGTCACGAACTTAATGCATCTTCCGATTGCGAGACATCTTTTATCGCACGCTCCCATCGATAGAGGGTAGGTGTGTGAATTGTTGCAGTAGCTCCTTGGCAACACTTTATGAGGAGACCATGGTGAAGTGTGAGGCGATGAGAGGCACACATGTAAGCTTCAGTTGGCTGTGGGACGTCTACAAGTCCTCGCTGAGACGTGGAGTAGAGCATCGGTTGCAGCCTAAGAGGGTGTATTTGCTGCATCTGGTGGGTTGCACTATATTTACGGACAAGAGTTTCATGTATGTCAACATGGTGTACTTGGAAGTCTTCCGCAACCTACAGACATACAAACATTATGCATGCCGTCATGGCCTCCCTAAATAGAGGCCCAAAAATAGCTGAGACTTTTCGGCCCGACATGATTAGCCCGGCCAGGCCATCGAGTTCGGGGAGGGCTGACCCAGTGGTTTTCAGATTGGTCTGGTGACTAAAAATACATTTTAGACTGATCTGTGTGAACCTTAACTTCAATTTCCCATACCTGTCTCTATTATGCAAGCTTTTTGCTAGGGCTGAAAATCAATTAAACGGATGATGCCTCCACCTCTGATCCTCCCTGTCGCGACACATCGTTGTTTCCCCTTCATGTCCTTCTTCTGCGTGCCACTCCTTTGGTCTTCCCAGTCCTGACACGACGATGCCACTCGCCCACTCCTCCCCAAGGTGACGTTACCTACGTTGTTGCCACCCTTCCATTGTGAACTGCGCAACTCCATTACAAACGCCGAAGTCTTCAGTGTCTCAGGTGCTCTATCAATTTCTTCTTTTGTTTCTGGTTTTGAATATAGAGAGGCCCATTTGTGAGACATTACTACTTTCCTTCTTCTTCATCTCTTCATATAGTGCTTCCTTGTTTTCTTTTTATATATTTTTGTTGTTGCAAACATGTATTGATTTGATAACTCTTGATCGATTTCATATACAAGTTATTATTTTATTTCTTTGTTCAGATTCAGCTTGTGATAGTGAACCTTACATGTTATTTTTTTCAATCGATTTCTAATCTTTTTTATGTCATGACATCTTGATATCTGGATACATCATCAACAGTGTGTGGTTCACATGTCTTAGATGTGAGTAATTTTGTTCTTTGTTTTGAAAACTGGTTTTGTATGCTTTTTTAGTCATGGGTATTGAACCAAATTTAGAGAATATGGAATTGGATATGGATTATGATTTGGAATTGTTAGGGTCTGTTTGGTTCAAACAAGGGGAGGAGAGAGGAGGGATTTTAATGAAGGGGAGGAAAAGGGAAGGGAGGGGAGGGATTTAATTTGATTTTGTGTTTAGTTGAGAGGAGGGGAAGGTAGGAGAGGGAAGCATTTGCATGTTTGGTTCAGGAGGGGAGGGAGGGATTTTAATGGAGGGGAATGATTAATTTTTTTTGTATATCCTTGTAGTCTTTTATATTATATTATATTATATTATATATATTATATATAAGGATATTTAGATAATTTTATTTTAAATGATTTAATCTCCCCTCCAAACACCCCTACTTTTGGAGAGGAACCAAAATTAGCTTAGGAGGGATTTTGCTCCTCTCCCCCTCCTAAAAAAATTGATCCAATTAACATAATTTAAAATAAGCCCTCCCCTTCCCTCCCCTCCAAATCCCCAACCAAACAGACTCTTAGTGATTATGTTTATCCTAATACTGTTACTACTGCTCTTAAGAATAAGACTATTAATGATAACAAAAATAATGAAGAGGCTAAAATTAGGCCTAATGCCTCTGAGGTTTGGATTATTTTGACAAGATTGGTTTAGTTGATGGGGTGGAAAAATGTAGATGTAAGGGTTGTGGGAAATTGTATACATGTAAATTTGTTTCAGGTAACAATCATTCAAGGCACCATATTCCCAAATGTCGTTTAATTCCTAAGTATCATGACGTGGGGGCCTTGTTGGATAATAAAGTTACATTCCCAAATGTCATTTAGTTCTTAAGCAGTGGAAGTTTGATAGGCTCATAGAGATGCACTTTCTAGATGTATTATTAAACATGATCTTCCATTTAGCTATGCCAAGTATGATGGGGTTTAGGTGGTGAACAGAGTCTTAAATCTCGAATTTCAACCCATTGGTAGAAACACTGCAAAAATTGATTGCATGAGTGTGATTTTAAGTGAAAAGACAAAGCTAAAGTGTGTGTTAGCATCCATTTCTAGTAGAATATGCCTAACTTCTGATGTATGGACAGCTGTAACAACACAAGGTTATATGATTGTCATTGCTCATTAGGTTGATCAATATTGGAAATTAAATAGTAAATTGCTTTCATTTTGTCCCTTAGATAGTTCACATACAGGGTTGGAATTATCGGGAAAAATACTTGGAGCTCTTAAGGATTGGGGGATAGATTCCAAGATATTTTCTCTCACATTGGATAATGCCTCTTTCAATGATAGCATGGTAGCCATTTTGAAATAGAAACTTAATTTACAAGACGTGTTGTTATGTAAAGGTAAATAGTTTCATGTGCAGTGTTGTGCACATATCTTGAATCTCATAGTTCAAGAAGGTTTGAAGGCGGCGTGGGATGCTTTGTGTAAAATTCGAGAAAGTGTGAAGTATGTGAGGTCTTCATATGGAAGGTTGATGGACTTCCAAAGATGTATTGAAGAAGTGCATATAAGTGATGTAGGTGGTGGTTTCTTGAGGTTGGATGTGTCCACTAGGTGGAATGCTACATACATGATGCTTGAAAGTGCTGTTAATTATCGACGTGCATGAGCTACAATGATAAAAACAACAAGATTTGCCCAAGCAATGAAAAGTGGGAAAGAAAGGAAACGATGTGTTCTATCTAGACCCCAATTTATAATATTACTAACTTAGTATCCAGGTCATCTTACACAACCTCAAACTTATACTTCATGCAAGTTGTAATTATTGAGATGGATTAATTGGATGAAAATTTGAATAGTAAATATGACGTGATCAAAGATATGGCTAAGAGGATGAAGACCAAATTTGATAAGTATTGGAGTGAATATTTAGTCACTCTTGCATTTGGATGTGTTCTTGACCTAACATCAGAGTTGAATTTTTTGAGTTTTTGCTTCAAGAGACTTTATCCAACGGATTATGAAGATAAGGTGGATAGGGTGAAGGATGGTTTTTATGATCTCTTTGATGAATATACAAACAACATGATTCCATCAAGCTCATCTTTAGCTAGTTTATCAAGATACACTCAATCTCACTCATTTGCCAATCCATTGTGCAAGTCATCCATTATTTAGGTAAGTTTGAGTCATATAGTCTATATTCATTACATTATTTTAATTTTCCATTCAAGTCTAAAATCTAGTATTGCATGTCTAACTTTAGGCATACCATCAAGAAAAGAGACAAAAAACTTCAAATGATGTTAGGGAACAAAAGATAGACTTTTAAGAAACCTTTTAAAATTAGTCTCAAGAGCGGAACTACGAGAATCCCCTTGCCAAGGTCACTTAGAACTACGAGAATCACAAGATATTGTGTTTACCTCTTGAAGCATGTTTTCTCAATCACCAGGTGTTGCAAGAGAGCAACACCTCTACTCAGTCTACGCGAGCAAAACCGGAGTGGGGCGTCGGTGCTAGTTGACGGCTACAAGGATGGAGGTGTGATACACTTGATAAGAATAAGGAGTGCATATCCTATTTAAGTTGTCACTTCCCTTACCCTAAATGTTCATCCTAATCCCTTACTGGGCTTGTACAATACGAGCCTAATCCTTGTTAACTTAATTAAATAATATTTAATTAAATCAACAGTTAATTAAATTAAATCATATTTAATTCAATTAACCATTAATTAATTTAATCATATTTAATTAATTAACTACTGATTAAATTAAATCATTGCTCCGATTAATACTCTATGTGTGTGACCCTATAAGTTTTCACTAGACTGACAATAATATTAAATATTATATTAATATATTAATATAAAGTATTCAATATAATATTAAATATTATAAACAACGATTGATGTCTAGCAATGCATCACTATTACCTAACCCATGAGAATATCAATGATCCGATTTTAACCTTACTGTAACCATAATCATTGTGAAGTCGATGCCCCTATGTCCATATGTCTTAATTAAACATGAGGCATGAATGTGTCATCCTCTTTATTTCCAATCATATGTTCCTCGATCTCCAAGTAGACATGTAATCACGAAACGAGCCCAGTATCCCATATGGCCATATTGGCCCATTTCGGCGTGGCCACACATATTTTTGCATCTAACTCTATCGAGAGGCCAAATACACTACCTTTGTTATGCAGGAGGGACAAATCATGTCTACATCACTCACACCCCTCAACATGATTAATTACAGGTTCAAGTACTACCTTTATGATTTTCCTGTTACAGATGACTTTGATAGCACTATAGCCTACCACTCCTCATGTAGGAATTATAGTGACTTCAAGTCGAAAGACTATTTCACTATGGTCACCATGAAAAACACCTACTTCACTATGGTCACCATGAAAAGCACCCATGACACTTTTATAACTACTATGAAGGGTCCTCATAGTGGGTCAATCCGGTATAAATATTACTCATAATATTTATACCTATGTGCCGACTTGGTATCGCATATCCATGGCATGTGAGATGTGGTCACCAGTCTATTGACACAATAGTCTCTATGTATTATTGTCGTCCTAGTTAACAATAATATTTCGACTATGGATACTTTAAGAATAATGTTCTATAGTTCAATGAGGTCTTACGATCAAATCATATTTGATGTTCCATTCAACGAATTATCTATTATAATGACTTTATTATAATATTCACTACTAACATAATAAACGATGTCTTTGCATATATTAAATATATGATTAAAGTCATTATGCAAATAATAATCTATACAAAATAGATTGACTACTAGGGCTCGCACCAACAAATGATGACAAGTCTCAACTTGAAATATACATGGATGAAGCATGCCTTGTTGGAAATGATATAGATATCCTCCAATATTGGAAGTTAAATAAGAACCAATTCCCTTAACTTGCAACTATGGCTTGTGACATTCTAAGCATTCCAATCACAACAATGGCTTCTGAATCTTCATTTAGCATCAGAGGTCATATCTTGCATAAGTATAGAAATTGCTTACTCCCTGAAACTGTGTAAGCCCTCATCTGTACTTGTAATTGGTTGCATGGTTTTAAAGAAGTTGGACCTTCTGATAAGTTGCAATTAATAATCCTTCCTTTTTACTTGAACTTTGCATTTACATTTTTGTCATTGACTTCTCTTGTATTATGAATTGCAGTTGTGCCAGAAGTAGATGAGATATTGTTGTATGCAGAACTAACTAGTCGAGGTACTTAGGCCAAATACTAGAATACACTATTGCTACTTGCTGCACTTTGTTACCCATGGTGATCCATATCTATTTTGTTATCTAAGGTTGCACTTGGTTATCTCTAAGGCTGCCCATTGTTATCCATCTCCAATGTTGCACTTTTTTATCTATTTTGTTATCTATTTCTATTGTCATGAGTATAGTTATTTGGAGCTTTTATGTAGACAAGGGAATCTTATGGAGAGTGGAACCTTGTTGTCATTTTGAATGGAACTCTGCACTTTGTTATTTATTTTGTTATCTATCTATTTCTACTGTCATGAACTTAGCCTTGTTGTCATGATCTTCTTGGGGCTGTGGTGTTTTTTTTAATGAAATAGAGGGGTTTGTTGTATATTTATAGTTATTGGTTGATCAATATTGTTCTAGTTGTAGCGTGGAATTGCTAGATTATTAGCTTACAATTCTTCTTGGGTAAGCAGTAGCTTAATACTTTGACAGACATTACATTTTGTTAAATAAGATTTATGTATTTAATATGTCTGGAATTAGGCATATGTTTTCGTGGCTGTAATTGGCTCATGTTAAAGCTTGTACTTTGTTATGTTAAATCTTACAATTTTGGTTGTTGCACATTATTTTTTCCTAGAAGTATATGTATGCTTTTTGCTAAAAATTATATGTATTAATTTATATGTTTTTCTTTTTGATAAATGAGTAACTCGATTTTTAGGTTGTTAACTAAAAAAAAAGAATCTTAGATTGTTTGAGTTGAGTTAGGCCAAATAATTTGCTGCCCGGTAGGAGTGTGGGTTAGCCCGACCTGGTCCATTTATGCATTATAGCCCGATGGGTCGGGTCGAGCTGCCCAATTTGACAGCTCTAGGCACTGTTGCCCTTGTAAACTAATATGATCACCTGTGTAAAGCGTGGTTGTATAAGACAAAGCAGATAGGGAATACATGACCTCCTACAGGTAAACTTAGAAACAATTTTTCAATTGTTGGGTAATTATTACTTATTATTGTAGTCAAGACATTGATTTTGTGATAAGCATGGGTTCTGGAGCACTTCTTGAACATCGCACCCCAACATGCATTCCCGGACTACATTGAGTAAATGCCTTGGGTCCATCGATGGATACCAGTCAGGAGTGTTGGACAGGCCACGCCATACTGGACTACTCTGGGTTAACTATCCCTGGATGATGTGTGTTGGTCTTCGTATGACGACCATTGCCAACACCGTCCTTTTAAACACATCTCTTGGTACTTTGGGTGGATCAAGTGCAGTGGATGATTCACCCACATCTTCTAGAGCGGGTAATGCGCTAGTTCGATTATGTTCACGGCATCCTGTGGGATTCTCACGAGTTTGCATGACCGGTTATGTTCTTAAATGAGATGGATGTTGCATATCTTTGGTTTGAGGAGCATTTTGCAGACAAGGTCGTTCGAATTAAGTGTGTCACACGACTGTGGGACTATGCTGAGCGGTACTTACACTGGGTTGTGTAGATTTCCCATTTGTATATGTTACCTGCGATTGAGGGAGATCCACGCATGGCAGCTACCGTAAAGGCAATCGGAGAGGACGCGGAGGTTGCCAACATGTTGGAGGACAGCTCTGCTTCCGATCAGCCCCATCTGGTATGATGAAATTAACTTGTATTATTTTCCACAATAATTCACATTATTTTTAATGTTTACTTAATATGTTATTATGTTGTTTGCAGGCGACAATCACGATGATGCAGGACATGCTCTAGTGTATGCTAGACAAAGAAGAGGTACAAGGGACCTCGACCTGACTCAGTGTCCAATAGTTATTGGTCGAGGCGAATAGCGCCTTCACATATCAAATGGGGAGGAAGGAGGACACGATCAGTGCAACGACCTTTATTTCTTTTTGTTATTTTGACTTTTATTTTGTAATTTTTTTTTGCTTATGGAAATCATGTTTTGGTATTTTAATATATTTTATTTGGGATATACTATTTTAGAGTATTTTAGATATAATATTTTGCCTTTCGAATTTTTTCGGACAATTTTAAATTTTGAACCATAAGTAATAAATTTAAAAAAAATAAATATAAGTACAAAATTTTATAAGAAAATCATAAGTGTAAAATTTAACAAACCGAAAAATTGCAAAATTTTAAGAAGGACAAAAAAATTGCAAATTTAACTTGTTTTGTTTACCTTAGATAAACTATTTTCAAAACCTGACCAAACCTTTTTAAAAGTTTGACTTGACTTGAAAGTCTATTTAAAAGTCTATTTGTAATAATATCTTTGAGTAAGTAATGAGACTATTACTAAATAAGCTTATAGGCTCAAATCTACATGTAGATTAACGTGCTTGAATTTTTAAATAAGTTAATAAATATATGATTACATTTTATAACAAAAATCTAACATATCAATATAATTACAATACAATAAAAAGTATTTTTATACTATTATTTACATTTACTTAATAATATGATTATTCTTTTTTTGTCTCCCAGGGTATCCCCGTTGTGAAGACTAGTCCCCCGAGCCGTGTAAAACTATAAGGGAGATAAATCTTTCCCTAAAGAGTTTTATGTGCTCTTGAGTGTTTGGTCTAAAAGATATTTTGAGCAACGTAAATTCTCACTGATTTATCTAAACATGCTTTTAAAAAGCCATTAACCTAGTTTATTTAATAAATACATATCTTCTGTTCTAGACCTAAGGTAGGCAACCTATTTCCATCATCATAATCGTCATCGTACCCCTAGAACACTTCTCGACTACCTTGAGGGTATTTTAATCATCCAACTAAAAATAATATCCTTAAGTAATTGCCCTTCTCATAAATTGACAAAAGCAAATGGACCAGCTTGCAAATTAAACAAAGAATGCCATTACGAAGATGTCTTGATCTGCGGCATCACCTTTCATTCACCAAAGCCACTGATCAGAAAAACATAGAAGTTCTAGGGTAAATCGCTGTTGGAAGAATGGAACTTGGCAAGAATCACTACTCCTCAGCACACTGGTAGAGGCTCGCAGGTGAATATTAAGTGGTGTACACCTCCTCAGGGGTTTATTAAATGTAATATTGATGCAACTTTCTCAACTAGTCCAAGACGAGTGGTAGTGGGTGTGTGCCTTCGAGACGAGTTTGGGCTGTTCATGGGTGCCAAAACGTGTTGGTACGAGCCACTACTTAACGTCAAAGTCGGGGAGGCGCTAGGGCTGCGTATGGCTCTGGATTGGATGCGAGAGATGGGGATGGATGATGTTATCTTTGAGCTGGATTCGAAACTAGTTGTAGATGGGATTAACTCTCCCTTTGCCGATGCTACTGAGTTTGGGTTCATGGTCAAAGAATGTAGATTGTTGCGCTCTCATTTTTTTACAAACTCTCAGGTAGAATTCACTAAGAGGTATGCTAATACTGTCGCCCATGGCTAAGCCAAGGTAACAGTATTTGGAGCTAATCCTCAGTTATTTTATGACATTCCAATTTGTATTGAAGATTTGCTTATTAATGATATGAATTAGAGTTTTTCTGTCAAAAAAAAAGAAAAAAGAAAAAAGAAAAACATAGAGGTTCTAGAATATTGCATTAAAAAATTAAACAAAATAAAAAAAAATGAATTAACTACTCACAACTCACAAACAAGAGATCAATTTCTGATTAAACAAAATAAAAATCAAAAATCTAAAATGGATTTACTACTCACAACTCAAACTCTGTAAACTCGCAAACAAACGAGATCAATTTCTGGCAGCAAGGCATCTCCACCAGTTACTAAACTCATTTATTTTTCCCCATATTATAAATAAATATTGACAAATGATGATTCTATATAATAAACGATAAACGATAAGAATTTCCACTTGACGAAGTTACACATGGCACTTTCTTTCTTATTTTAAATTTATATTATTCAAATTTATATTTATTTATTTATTTATCTTATTTATATTTATATTTATTTATTTACTATTTTAAGTTAGATTAAATTTTCTGTTTTTGTCAAGTTTTTAAATTAAAAATAACATCATATTATTATTTTCAAATCCAAAAAAACTAAAAAGTATATTTTTTTAATTTATTTACTATTTTAGATTTTAAATCAGATTAAATTCTCTGTCTTTGTCAAGTTTTTAAATTAAAGAAAACAACATATTATTATTTTCAAATAAAAAAACTAAAAAGTATATTTTTTAATTTGTTTACTATTTTAAATTATAAATCAGATTAAATTTCCTGTTTTTGCCAAGTTTTTAAATGAAAAATAACATCGTATTGTTATTTTCAAATCCAAAACTCAAAAATGTATATTTTTTAATTAAAAATAACAACATATTAATATTTTCAAATCCAAAAAAACTAAAAAGTGCATTTTTTTATTTATTTACTATTTTAAATTTTAAATCAGATTAAATTTTCTGTTTTTGGCAAGTTTTTAAATTAAAAATAACAACGTATTATTATTTTCAAATCCAAAACTCAAAAGTATATTTTTCTTTAATTGAAAATAACAACGCAATTATTATGTTCAAATCCAAAACACTAAAAAGTATATTTTTTAATTTATTTACTATTTTAAATTTTAAATCAGATTAAATTTTCTGTTTTTGTCAAGTTTTTAAATAAAAAATTACAACGTATTATTATTTTCAAATCCAAAACTCAAAAGTATATATTTTTTTATTAAAAGTTATTTATTTTAATAAGAAAATTCACGTGTCGTTCATTGACCATTTAAAAACATACTTTTAATGTTTTTCTTGCCTTGTCTCAAAACTTAGAAGAAAGGGTCTCTTCTGTTTCATACCCTTCGATTTTTTCTCTCCAATTCCTCTCTTTTTCCCGTTTGTGTCGTTCTTCTCTCGCTTCGTTTTCTATAGTTCCCGTTTCTCTTCTTTCTTTCTTTCTTTCCCATGCTTCTGTCTCTCTCTGCTAACACAAAAGCTCGTGTCTTTTGCAACTGTTACTTCTCAGTTTCATAAGACTTTTGAGGACTCATTCAACAAGCTCGTTCATTTCTTCAGTAACCCATCAATTTTGTTCTTTCAGCATGTCTCAGACTAACTGGGAAGCTGATAAGATGTAAGTGTTGTTCTCTTTTCTTCTTCTTCAACTTTTAATTTTTTTTTTCAGTTTTGAAAAATGGGTTTTTGTTGATGCTCATTTTTTTTTTTGTTGATTTTGGTTTTTGGGTTTGTTGTTTTTCATGTTTTGGTGATGTGGGATTGGTTTTATTTCCCTCAATTTGGTTCTATGTATGTTATTTGGTTATGTATGTGTGAGAAGATTTCGATGGGCATGTTAGGGTTTTTTTTTTTGGTCTCTGCAAGTAAAAGGGGTTTCTTTACATTGAATGAAATTGTCACTTTTGGTTGTTGAACTCTTTGGTTCATGCATTTGGGTTGCTGATAGTGATGGTCATGGGATATGATTGATGTAAAGATCTAAGCTTTGATTCTCACTGTTGAACTTGCTTATGCAACTTTTGCTTGCTTGTGCTTATGAGATTTCAGGTTAGATGTTTATATCCATGATTACCTAGTGAAGAGGGATTTGAAGGCTTCAGCTCAGGCTTTTCAAGCTGAAGGGAAAGTGTCCTCGGACCCTGTTGGTGAGTTAACTAGCAACAAGGAAGTTGTATTTGATGTTTCTGTTTTGTGGATTTTATTAATTTGGATTTTTTTTTTTTTTGTGATGGTGATATGGGATTGCAGCTATTGATGCCCCGGGAGGATTTCTGTTTGAATGGTGGTCGGTTTTCTGGGACATATTTATTGCCAGGACTAATGAGAAGCACTCGGATGTTGCTGCATCTTATATTGAGGTTGGTTAAAAAAAAACTGCATTGTTTTGTCGTATTTGGCAGGTGGTTGTGCTAGAAGTTCAGTTAATAAAAAGGGTATTGAGATGGACTGGTAGTTGATTAACTTTAGTTGTATCTGTTTGTGTGTTTGATAAGGAAGTTTATACGTTTGGTAGGTTGCAGCTTCCAAATTGTGCATCCTAACAAAGGAATGATTTTGTTAGCCGATTCTTTCTTTCAATGTGTAATTTAGCCGTTAGTGGAAGTTGAGACCTTTAATTTAGAATCAATCAGCTTTTATTAGACAGGATTGTAGAATGGCGTTTCTTCTTCAATTTTATTTTCTGACTAAGTCGCTTGCGATATCATTTCAAAACCTTTCTTGATTGAGCAAGTGATTATTTGTCTACTTGTAATTATGATTATTTAATTGTTTTTGATGTCTTCACTTTTATGGACATAGAATCATTTTCACACCCCAAAAAACGAACCATGTCTGAGTTAAATTTGGAGATGGGATTTCTCGACGGTGAAGTAACACTGAGAGCTCATGAGCTTATTATCCTAGGACGGGACAAGTTGATCAAGTTGAGAGGAGCTAATGCTTGTTTGAGCGAGTAGGTTTAAGACTATGCACCCAAAAGGAACCATGTCTGAGTTAATTTTGGAGATGGTAGGCTACTTTCTTTCGTTTCTCGACGGTGTGGTAGGCTACTTTCGTTTCTCAACGGTATGGTAGGCTACTTTCGTTTCTCGACGGTGAAGTACCACTAAAAGCTCTTGAACTTGAATTATCCTACAAGTTGACATGTTGACAAGTCGATAGGAGTTAACGCTTTTTGAGTTCCGAGTAAATTCACACCAAACCGAGCCATGTCTGAGTTAAATTTGGAGATGGGAGTCTACTTTCGTTTCTCGACGGTGAAGTAACACTGAGAGCTCATGAGCTTATTATCCTAGGTTGGAACAAGTTGATAGGAGCTCCTTTTTTTCCCCCATGGGGCAACATGGGGGCGAAAAAAGGTAAAGAGAGGGATGGGGTTTCTCTCGCTTTTGGCATTGCGGGCCCCCCCAGCGGGAGGCCCGCACGACGGGCTATTAGCTCAGTGGTAGAGCGCGCCCCTGATAATTGCGTCGTTGTGCCTGGACTGTGAGGGCTATCAGCCACATGGATAGTTCAATGTGCTCATCGGCGCCTGACCTTGAGATGTGGATCATCCAAGGCACATTAGCATGGCGTTGTCCTGCACGTGGCGGCAAGGCAACTTCAATTGTATACTGGCACAAATCTAGAAAAAGAAAAATTAAGAAGTTGATTATTTGGCTTAACGCGTCTCTAATATTTGATTCGAAAGTGTCTTGGCCCATTATAAATTTGGTTTCCTTGCTTGGTTAATGATATTTGTCTGATTTATGATGACAGCTTACATTTCCTTTTCATCTTCAGTTTTTTTTTTTTTTTTTTTTTTAATGTACCATGATCAATTTGTCTCTAATATTTTGAGAGTGATGCAGACCCTAGGCCCAAAATTGCTAAGGTGTATAGGAGGAGGCCCAAGAGGTGCAACACACCTGGTCCACTTAAGAGGTGCGATGCACCTGATTAGAATTAGAGGAGAGAGAATTTCTTAACTAACTGCCTAGTTGGAAGTAGTAGTTGGGAGCGGCGCGGGTCTGTGTAAGGGGACAGGGATTGTAAGCGTGAGGGGGGGGAAGAGAGAGGCAGGCTGGAAATTTTTAGGACCCTTGGGAGATACTAGCCACTCTCTTATTTATCTAGGGTTTGCCCTTTCTTTTCATTTATATTGTATCTCAGAAACCCAGTCCTGTATCACCCTGATACAGGCCTGATTTTCCCATTAATCAAGTGAATTAAGATCAGAGTTATCAATGGTGGGTGGCGGATTATGGTGGCCGGCCAAAAATCCGCCATATAAGTATGGTCTTGCGGCCTATGGTGGAAACATTGCTGATATAATAGGTGTTGTGGCCTATTGCGGCTGGCAGAAAATCTGCCATGCCATAACACCATGTTTTTCTGTATTTTCTAGTACCTATCAGAGAGGCTATTGCCACTTGAGAAGTTGATTAAAAAAAAAAATTGAGTCGTTGATCAGTGTTGTTAAAAACCGGCCATGGCGGATTGCAGTGGCGGTTTTTGAGCCAACCACTATTTCAATTTTGTGAAGGATGGTGGCGCCATCCGCAATATGTCGTTTTGAGGTAGCTTGGGGCTTCTGCTATGAGCCGCAATCCACCATCGATAACATTGGAGTTGATAACTGGGCCCCTTGATGTGTCTCTAGGCATATAAGCCATCTTGACCTATGATAAATTTGCTTTCCTTGCTTGGTTTAATGATATTTCTTCAATTTTTGATGACAGCTTGCATTTCCTTTTCATCCTCCAGACTTTTTTTTAATGTACCATGATCATTTTTTCATTTATATTTTGAGAGGCAATTGCTTTGGTGCTAAACCGGAAAACTGTTACTTAAAAGTCCACTTTGCATGCTTTGTTTAATTGCAGAAATTATATAATAATAATAATAATTTTTTTTTTGGCTTAGGAATAAGAAATTTCAATTTGGGTGACTCTTTTAGTCAGACATAACTATTTATATTTTATTCAGTATCTGTGCTGCACTTGAAGATTATTGTTTATGAATCTCCCTTTGTAGACACAGTTAATTAAGGCTAGGGAGCAACAGCAGCAGCAACAACAGCAACAGCAGCAGCAGCCGCAACCTCAGCAGTCACAACATCAGCAGCAGCAGCAACAGCAACAACAACAACAGATGCAGATGCAACAGTTACTGTTACAGAGGCATGCTCAGCAGCAGCAGCAGCAACAACAACAGCAACAACAGCAGCAGCAGCAGCAGCAGCAACAACAACAGCAGCAGCAACAGCAGCCACAGCCACAGCATCAGCAGCAACAACAGCAGCAGCCACAGCAGAGTAGGGATAGGGCTCATCTCTTGAATGGTGGTACAAATGGGTTAGTTGGAAACCCTAGCACGGCAAATGCGCTAGCAACTAAGATGTATGAGGAAAGGTTAAAACTGCCCCTTCAAAGGGATTCTCTGGAAGATGCAGCAATGAAGGTATGGGGATGTTCTGGTTGCGTAGTTATAGATGAACTATTGTTTTTATGATGTATATATTCATAGCTATGTCATTGTATTTTGTACAGCAAAGATTTGGAGACCAACTTTTGGACCCAAATCATACGTCAATATTGAAGTCATCTGCAGCTTCTGGCCAGCCTTCAGGGTGATTTTCTTAGAACTTAGCCTTCATTGTTTTTGTTTTAGTCTTTAAATTGGCATGATCTATTCCCCCAAAACAGAAGGTAGTTATGCTTGATCTGTCTGTTGCTGTGGCTGAGCTATGTTTGATCTGAAATGGTTTAAAGTTGATGCTTACTTCATCAGTGTGAATAAAGAAATGGTTTGAAGCATAATCCTCTCTGGAGGGTATGGTAAACATTTTAACAGTCAGTTAGTCCTCTCTGGAGGGGAGGGTGAGGGCTGGAGGTTCGGTAATTATTTAAAATGGGTTTGCTTCTTCCATGACCTTGAAGAATAAAGAGTTATTTACTTTTTTTTTTGTTTTTTGATATGTGCATTCAATTAATTTTCTATTTCTCTTAGCATCTTGTATTCTTTATAGCCATGGATGTTGACTTTTTTAGCACCAAATTTCTTGATTTCAGGCAAGTTTTGCACGGTGCTGCTGGTGCGATGTCTCCACAAGTTCAAGCTCGTAGTCAGCAACTACCAGGGTCTACTCCGGTATGCCATTTAAAAGTGATCTCATTACCTCTTACTATATTTCTTATCAGCTGTTTTTCCTGACTTGTCCCTTGGAATCAGGATATAAAAAGTGAGATTAATCCTGTTTTAAATCCCAGAGCTGCGGGTCCTGAAGGATCGCTGATGACAATTCCCGGTATTCTTTCATTGAGTTCTTACTTTAATGTAACTAGTTTGTGTTTCAAAAATTGGTTTGCAAGCAGATTATGAGATTTGTTTTCCATCTAGTCAGTTCTTTGCAATTTATTCATTACCTTGTCGGGTGAGGATGTTTTGGGATTTAATGTGAAGGTGTTACGATGTTTTGCGATTATCCTTGCACACAGATTGAGTTAACAGGGGATTTTTTTTGTCAGGATCAAATCAAGGTAGCAACAATTTGACTCTGAAAGGGTGGCCACTCACAGTGAGTAATCCATTTATTTTGATATTTATTTAAATTAGATGTTACCGTTGGTTAGAATCATGTTTTCCTAAACTTGATCTATTCCATATTAGGGGTTGGATCAACTACGTTCTGGTTTACTCCAGCAACAAAAACCTTACATACAGGCTCCTCAGCCTTTTCATCAACTTCCAATGTTGACGCCACAGCATCAGCAGCAGCTTATGTTAGCACAACAAAGTTTAGCATCACCATCTGCCAGTGATGATAGTAGAAGACTCAGAATGCTACTGAATAGTAGGAATATGGGTGGAAGTAAGGATGGTCTTTCAAATCCTGTTGGTGATGTAGTATCAAATGTTGGATCACCCCTTCAAGCTGGTGGTCCTCCTTTTCCTCGTGGCGATACGGATATGCTAATGAAGGTGCTTATTCTCATAATTTTCTTTCCATTTTCATTACGGATATTGCATTATTTGTTCAACTGTCATTTTTTATAAATTTCTTAATTTTTAAAATGTTTCATCAGTTGGAAAGTTTGTTATTTGTGTAGTTGAAACTGGCTCAGTTACACCAACATCAACAACAGCAGAATGCCAATCCACAACAGCAGCAACTTCAACAGCATGCTCTTTCAAATCAGCAATCTCAGAGTTCAAATCATAACATGCATCAGCAAGATAAAGTCGGGGGAGGTGGTGGCAGTGTCACTATGGATGGTAGCATGTCAAACTCCTTTAGAGGAAATGATCAGGTCAGTCCTTTTATGGTGGCCACTATCCCATGCATATTTTTGAGCAATTGAGCTATCCATAATTTCTCAGTTCCCTTTACCTTATATGGAATCATTGAGCAGTGGTATACCATCACATATTTTCAGACTTGTAAAATAATGCACACCTATTGACAATTTGACATATTAGTAAGTGACCAGTGAATTTCTGGTGTACACAATTAAGTTATTTTTTGTTTTTGTTGTGATTTGAATTTGATATAGGGAACTTAATAAATCTTGATTTGAATCATTATTTTTTGTCCCATAATTCCTCGCTATAATATAAAATGATACGTCTTATAAATATATTTAAATCTAAAATTCCATGTTTACTTGTTCGTGACTGAATTGGTTGAGTACAAGTATTATAAATATGATTTCTTTAACATAAAGTTCTCTGAAATTGAGTAATTGGAAAATGATTTTGTGAAGCCTTCTGTACAGATCTATGATGATCCATCATTAGTAAAGCAACAGAAATTTTTTTTTTTTTTTTTTGACATTTTACCTTATATGTGAAAGAAATAGGCGGTGACTTGTTACGAGATTATTGATTACTTGTTCTATTTTCTGTTAAATCACGGGCATAACTTTCTGTCCCTGAATTTGGCAGCCATCTGATGTTTATCATGTAGAGTCCAAAATAGGTTCCTAACACGGTTTGTTCTGAATGAACTTTTAAGGTTTCCAAAAACCAGACTGGAAGAAAGAGAAAGCAGCCTGTGTCTTCTTCTGGTCCTGCCAATAGCTCAGGAACAGCAAATACAGCAGGCCCATCTCCGAGTTCAGCACCCTCAACTCCCTCAACTCATACGCCTGGTGATGTGATGTCCATGCCTGCTTTACCTCATGGTGGAGGTTCTTCAAAGCCATTAATGATGTTTGGCACTGATGGTACCGGAACTCTTACCTCACCTTCAAACCAATTGGTGAGTGGTTCTTCTATGTGATTCAGTTAATGGAAGGAATAATAAGTTCCTTGCATATAGACTCATTGCCATTCCATTTTGGCAGTGGGATGATAAGGATATTGAATTGCAGGCTGATGTGGACCGTTTTGTGGACGATGGATCTCTTGATGACAATGTTGAGTCTTTTTTATCCCATGATGATGCAGACGCTAGAGATGCAGTTGGGCGTTGTATGGATGTAAGCAAAGGTGCTGTAAACACCATTATTTTTATTGATCATAATATATTCTGCCATTTATTCGAAGAAAAGTTTCTCTAATATATATAAATGTTAAATTTACCATCATATTGATGAAAAAGTTTGCATATTTAATCTTTATAGAAAACAATAACATGTCTATTAATGGTAGATTATAATGTGCTAAATATAAGACCTGTGTTAAATATATCTTTATAGATAACTTAAATATATCTTTATCAATAACTCTGTTAAATTCATGTGCCTTCCCCTGACAATTTAAGCTTTTTCCTTTACGACCATTTGGTCTAGAATACAATCCTTCTTGTCCCCATTCTCCTAAGCAAGTTAAATTTTAGCAAATAAAAGGTGGACCTATGAATTGTCCACTGTACCCCTCAAATTGAAATGAATTTTCTTAATATTTATTTTTGTGAATATGCTTTCTTTTTTCATTTATAACTTTTATAATATTAGCATTGATGTTGGAATATATGGTTAGCCGTAATTTTGATAATTGCTGATTGTTAGCAATGATTAGAATTTAAACTACTGATTTGTTCCTAATTAGCTCCTAGATCACTTTATCTTTTGATTGTAATGAAGCTACAAGAGATCCAGTTTTTGGCCCATACAGGCAATGGTATCAGATTGTTAATATCCTCGATGACTGGATCCTGTCACCCTTTCTCTTACAGGTTCTCAAAAGGACCTCATTGTTTGGTTTCCTCTCTATTCTAGGATCTGGTGGTTGTGTTCATTTCTGCAGAAGCTAATTTTGGTTGTATTTAACCTCTCTCCTTGTACTCCTTTCATTTTGATTTTGTTCCAGCAGTATTTTCACCCCTTTAGATCTTTCTGGCTTCTGTTCTTGCAGCTATTCTGTCTCTTTTACCACTCTTAGAGACCTAGAAAACCCTAATTTCTCTTCCAACACTTTTTTCCTGTCGTGTTATGCTCAGTATGATGCCTTTCTTCTCGTGGTGAGCTTTGTCTCCTGTCACCTCAGTTTTCACTTAGACCATGGCTGCCGAGTGCTAGATCTGTATCTTCCTAGCTGTTATTGGCCTGTGCCTGTCACTTATGGTTCTCCATCTTATGATCAGCCTGCGTCTAGAAGCTCACCACCAGTAGAGGCACCATGTACCAATCAATGGAGGCTGTCATGCCTGACCTTGCTAGCAATGGAACACATGTCCCGAATTGGTAGCAACTTATGACCTTAGACAAAAGATGGTTACCAGCCCTTTTCCAGTCTATTCCATTCCACCCGTTGTGCATTCGTTTGACGACTCTAAGTGGCTGTGTATCTGCTACAGCTTATCCCGTTTGGGTCTTCTACTGTTTGGATGCATGTTCACCATGTTTTGCTAATGTTTGCCTGGTTTTGATCTGTTTAGTCTCGTTTGAGGGAAGTGGTAGAATATTAGCATTTAAATTAAAATAAACAATCAACTGTGATTATTATTGCTGATTGTTTGCTAGTGATTAGTCTATTGATTTGCATTGGGAAAAATCCAAGTCCCACATAGACTAGAGGTAAGGCCTCAAAAGAGTTTATAAGTAAATGACAGTCTTCACCTTACAAGCCGGTTTTGTAAGGATGAGTTAGACCCAATATCCTAATATGGTATCAAGTCTATTCTAGATCCACTGGGCCACCCACCGCATTATATACATGCAGCAAGCCCAATAGTGCTGGGCGTAAGGGGGTGTATTGGGAAAAACTGAAGTCCTACATAGACTAGAAGCAAGGCCTTAAAAGAGTTTATAAGTAAATAGCATCCCTCACCTTACAAGTCGGTTTTGTAAGGATGAGTTATTTCCAAAATCCTAAGAATTTGCTTCTTTGTTTATCTGATACTTTGATAAAAAGAAAAAATTCATTAAGACGAAGAGAAGACATTACAAAGCATTTGGAGGATAAGGAATCATCATTAACATTACAAAGGAAAACACAACAGCAACAACAGCCATACCAATAAAATCCCTTTTTCCCTAGGTGGGATTGGCAACTTAAAAGGATAATACAAACAACAATACAACAAAACGTCAACGGAGCAAAGCTGCCCAATCCCTCTACTTTTATTCCTGGTCCCTCAACTTTTGTTGGGCCAAGATCTCTATTATTCCACTTTTGTTCATGCTTCACATGTCCAGTCTTGGGCGTGAGGGAGTGTGTTGCGATCCATGTTATTCCACCAGCATTAGTCCACTTCAGATGTCCAAAGCTTGAGGGGGTGTGTTGAGAGTCCCACATTGAGCTATATGGCCTAAGTAGTGCTTATAAGACTTAGGCAGTCCTCATCTTACAAGCTAGTTTTGTTGGGTTGACTTGGATCTAAAGCCCAAATTCTAAGACTCCCACCAACCACTTTCTACCTAAACAATACTCTTGGTAATATAATTAGGAAGGGACCATAATCTTTTGTATGCAGAGATGTATTGTTGCTTTTTTATTTTATTGACTTGCATAAATAGGTATTCGTGTAGAAACTGAGGGCATGAATTCACTTTATTTTCAGGTTTCACATTTTCTGAAGTAAATACGGTACGTGCAAGCACAAACAAAGTTGTCTGTTGTCATTTCTCATCTGATGGCAAATTGCTTGCAAGTGGCGGCCATGACAAAAAGGTTAGGTCATTACTACGGAAAAATATGTTTTAGTGGTTTCTCTGTTCAACCGATTTGCGGAAATTAACGTTGAACTTGTGCATCTGAGTTGCTTGAAAATTGAAAAACAAAATCAAAAACTTTTGTATCATTTACGCTGTTTATATATAGAATGTGACATTTCCTCTGATTGTTTCATAATGCAGGCTGTTTTATGGTTCACAGATTCTCTAAAGCAGAAAGCTACTCTCGAAGAACATTCATCTTTAATCACAGATGTTCGTTTCAGTCCAAGCATGCCTCGCCTTGCAACATCTTCATATGACAAAACTGTCAGGGTTTGGGATGTTGACAATGTTAGTTTCGTTTGTTTTTCTCGAAATCTTATAGAACTTTTGAGAATTTGTTTCTATAGATTCTAAATCTATATTTGATGTAACTTGACTATGCGCATCACAAATATAGGCTTTTTCCTGCCAGTGATGTGTGGCTCATCAGCTGTTATAAAAATGTCTGTTCAGTAATAATCTTTTATTGAAAATATGTATTTGATATAATAAAAATAGGAAACTTGTTTATGTGTTTGTCACTTTTGTAGTTAGGTCTATTTAAGAGCTGGGAAGTTGCTAATGACTGATAGTTTGTTTGCCTATATTTGGATTTTGATTGATTGCGTTTTTTTTCCCGTTGTTATTCTACATTAGCTGATATGTAATTACCAATGCAGCCTGGGTATTCGCTTCGTAACTTTACGGGACATTCTGCATCTGTTATGTCGCTAGACTTTCACCCTAATAAAGATGACCTTATCTGTTCTTGTGATTGTGATGGTGAGATAAGATATTGGAGCATTAACAATGGCAGTTGTGCTAGAGTGTCAAAGGTAGAATTTTAGCATTATCTTGTGTTATGCACAAATATTTGTTTTCTCGGTTGTGTATTGAAGTGGTGGAGTATTCATTTCAGTTTTGCCAAAAATTGACATTTTTTTTTAACCAGGGTGGCACTGCACAAATGAGATTCCAACCTCGGCTAGGGAGATACCTTGCTGCAGCTGCAGAGAACGTTGTCTCTATACTTGATGTGGAGACAACAGCATGCCGATATTTACTAAAGGTTGGTCCGATATTTTTTTAAGTCTCTGTTGGAGTTAGAATAAATGCTTTCCAATAGGATATGCAATTCTTCTTGAATCTTAAACACTCTTCATCCTATCTAGTTAACATCAGAAACCAACTTAAATAAATTGATTGTTGATTTTCATTTAGGAAAAAAGAACACTTAGGTGTAGGTAATTCTTATATTAGCGATAGCATATTACAAGATGGTTGAAGGTGGGCACCACAGGAAGGGATAACATATTGCACTCATAAAATTTGCTATATAATAGAACAACTATGCCCTTTTAGTTTTAAGCCATTTTTTCCCTTCAACAACAACACCAATAACAACCAAGCCTTATCCCACTAGGCGGGGTCGGCTACATGGATCACTCGACGTCATAGTGGTCTGTCAAAGCCAATTTTTCCCTTCATTTTGCAAAATTGTTCAACCCTTGTTTTATATGTGTCTATATCTGTAATTGATGTCAGTGACAGCTTCCCTTTTGGCCATGATTTATTGTTTTTGTGACACAACTCACGAAGTTGCTCATTTCCATATTTTGGTTGTTCCTGACACTGCAAATTTTTGCCTTTTGGCTCTCTGCTTAGCCTTATTGTGTATACTTTGCAGGCTTATAGACTTCGATTAGAAAAATAACATAGACTAAGTAGAAAGCATAAACTGAATACATCATGTGACTGCAACAGTGATGTTATGTTACTCCTCTCGTAATTGTTGTCTTTTTCATACTCTACCTAAGAGCATGCTGATTTTACTGGTTGGAGTATGGTGGTGGTATGATTGTAGGGACATACAAAGTCAATACATTCTGTATGTTGGGATCCTTCCGGGGAGTTCTTGGCGTCTGTTAGCGAGGACTCTGTCAGGGTTTGGACTCTTGGATCAGGGAGTGAAGGGAAATGTGTTCATGAGCTTAGCTGTAACGGCAACAAGTTTCATTCGTGTGTTTTCCATCCTACATATTCTTCATTGCTGGTCATTGGCTGTTACCAGGCAAGTCTGCATCTTTTTTATTTTTTATTTCTTTTCCTTTTAGGTATGTTTGGAATCAGAAATTTTTTGGTATTGATCTTATTTATAAGTCAATTTTATAATATAGGAATTGATTTGATCTTGAAATCCAGTTGGATATAAATTGTGTATTTAGAAATCCACTCAATCTGGTTGGATTTTGAGTGCATTTGATTTTAGTTATAATTATTTGAATTGACAATTTAGCCCTTAGTAGTTTACCCACCTCATCTATTATAAGGGTAGTCAAGTAAGTTCATGAAAAAAATGAGTTGATTTCATCATTTACGTCTTCCGATCATGATTTTTGTTTTATAAATCAATTCAAATCCTTTCCTAACATGAGAACTGATTTCGTAATAAGTTTAAATTAATTGAATTTAGAACAAATAAATTCCATGTTTTATTCATTCCTCCCTCTTTTATATTCATGAATTTGGCTATTTATTTAACTCTTTCCCCTCTTCATGTCTCACCTTTTATATGCAATTAAGAAGCAAAGAGGGTTTTGGGCAGCTTGGCTTTTTTATTCTATTTTGTTAACTGAATGATAAAGATCATAAGAGTTTCCCCTCTCTAACCCCCGATATACATGTAGTAGATTATGTTAAAATAGAGAGAAAGCGAGAGACATATGCTGAATACCGTGTGTTTCAACTACACAACGGAGGTTCTTTATATAGGCTTAAAGAGAAATCAAAACAATTAATTACAAGATATCCTATTCCTAATTACATGATATGATTTGCCTATACAATAAATACATAGATCCTATCTTATTTTCAACACTCCCCCTCAAGCTGGAGCATATAAATCGTATGCACCAAGCTTGTTACATATATAACTAATTCGAGGACCTCTTAGAGATTTAGTGAAGACATCTGCCAATTGGTCATTGGAATTGACGAAGCTAGTGGTGATGTCCCCCGATTCGATCTTCTCTCTGGTATAATGACAATCCACCTCAATATGCTTAGTCCTCTCATGAAATACGGGATTGGAGGCAATATGCAATGCCGCTTGATTATCACATATCACTGTCATTGGCATATCTTCTCCAAACTTGAGTTCTTTGAGAAGTGATTGTAACCACATGAGCTCTTGAGTCACTAATGCCATGGCTCTGTATTCAGCCTCAGCACTAGATCTTGCTACAACATTCTGCTTCTTGCTTTTCCAGGATATCAAGTTTCCTCCAACTAGTACACAATACCCGGTAGTGGATCGCCTATCAATGGGTGAGCCTGCCCAATCGGCATCTGAGTAACCAACTACTCGAGTATGACCTTTATCCTCATAAATAAGACCTTTTCCTGGAGCACTTTTAATATATTTCAGGATGCGTATTACAGCATCCCAATGATCCTGACAAGGGGAATTTAAGAATTGGCTTACCACACTAACTGCAAAGGAAATATCTGGACGGGTGACTGTGAGGTAGTTTAATTTACCAACCAATCTCCTGTACCTCCCTGGATCTGAGAGGGGCTCCCCCTGATTAGGCAGAAGTTTGACATTTGGGTCCATAGGAGTATCAACTGGCTTGGCATTCAATAAACCTGTTTCCTCAAGAATATCCATAGCATATTTCCTCTGTGAAATCACCAGACCATCCTTGGATTGCGCTACCTCGATACCAAGGTCCTTAGTCTGAAACTTGTGAGAGAGATACTGCTTCAACTGGATTATACCCTGCTGATCACTACCAGTTATCACAATATCGTCCACATACACAACCAGATAAACACATCCTTGAGGTGAATGGCGATAGAAAACAGAGTGATCATTGTTACAACGAATCATACCAAATCACCGCACTATAGAACTGAATCCGCCAAACCAAGCTCGTGGAGACTGTTTAAGACCATAGAGACCTATGGAGCTGCGAACCATGTTAGAGGACTCCCCCGAGCAACAAACCCAGGTGGTTGCTCCATATAGACTTCCTCTTTGAGATCACCATGCAGGAAAGCATTTTTAAAATCAAGTTAGTGAAGTGGCCAACGACGGATGGCGGCAATGGAGAGGAGGAGGCTAACGGACGCCATTTTAGCCACAGTGAAAAGGTGTCACCGTAATCCCGCCCAAATATTTGAGTGTAACCTTTGGCCACCAACCGCCTTATATCGATCAATCTTACCATCGTGCCCAACCTTGGCGGTGTAAAGCCAACGACACCCAACCACGCACTTTCCAGAGGTAGAGAGACCGGTTCAGGTACCATCGCTTTGAAGAGCACACATCTCGTCAATCATTGCTTGCCGCCATTCCTCGTGGGATAAAGCTTCACCGAGTGTTAGGAATAGAGACGTAAGACAAAGAAGACAAACAAGTGTAATGTGGAGGAGAAAGACGATGATAACTCAAAGCAATGTAATGAGGGGACGGGTTACGAGTACAACAGTATACCTTTACGAAGGGCAATGGGAAGGTCAAACTCAGGTGGCGGTGCTCCAAAAGGAGATGGCGCCGGTGGTGAGTCTGGCATGGCCTCAGTATCAGGAGCAGGGGCAGGAACAGGGATATGTACCTCGGTAGGTCGCTGGCGACGATGATAAGTCTGTAGTGGTCGCACAGCCATGGTTGTCAAGATCGCGATCTTAATCGTAAGATCGTACGATTCTACGATCCCACGAGCCTCCTGCGAGTTGAAAAAATGAGCAAGATCGCGTTTCAGTGAGATCGGTCCGATCTTGATTACGATCCTACGATTCCACGATTCTGCGACGATCCTACCTGTTTTTTGCTGGTCACCCTTTTTTTTGGATTCGTTTTCGGGTCGGGTTTTTGGACCCGGTTGACTCTGCTCTCTCGCTCTCCCTCTCCAAAATCGCGATTTGAAGTTCTCTTCCTCTCCCACACTCACGCTTCCGGCGCTGCCCTGTCACGCTTCCAGCGCGGTGCTATGGGGCATCGTCAATACGTTGTGGCTATGTTGGCAAGAAGTGCGAAAGAAGATGCAAAGAATGATGGTTGTGTTGGGTGAAGAAGAAACGACTATGCGATCATGTTGTGTCGTGTGAAGAAGAAGCGGTGTGTGCGGTGATAGGAAAAAGATTACTAGGGTTTTCTTATCTCTGGAGGTGTGTTGGGCCTCCACCACAAATTGATCAGCCATTTTATGACAAACTCTTCTATGAATATTTTTACACTAACTCTTCTATACTAATTAGTATGGATATAAATATAAAACGTGATATAAAGAATTCTATATAGAAAAATATAATGTAGTAAAATATAATAATAAAAATGGAATTGATATGATAACAATATATATTTACTAGCGTTTAAAGAGGCATGTATTAGTAATTTAGTATAATTTTCATTTTGGTAGGATCTTACGATTCTAGTTACGATCTTACCATTTACGATCTTGCTACCCCCTCCGATCCTAGGAAATCTTTTCGGTAGGATCTTCCGATCCTAGTTACGATCTTACCATTTACGATCTTGCTACCCCCTACCGATCCTAGGTAAGATCTCGATCTTGACAACTATGCGCACAGCTGGTGGGTCCACAGATGGAGTATCTGGAGTGACAATCTCAGGAAGCTCAATCGCAGGAGGAACGGGGAGGACTGCAGAAAGAGGCTCGGGAGACACGGGAGTCGACTCAAAGTAAGGCACAGACTCGAAGAAGGTAACATCAGCCGATATAAGGTAACGTTGAAAAGTAGGTGAATAACAACGATAACCTTTTTGGGATCGATGGTAACCAAGAAAGACACATTTGAGTGAACGAGGTGAGAGTTTGTCAAGACCAGGAGTGAGATTGTGGACAAAACATGTGGACCCGAAGACACGAGGCGGAACTGAATGGAGAGGGATATGTGGAAAGAGTACCGAGTGTGGCACTCGATCATCAAGCACAGAAGAAGGCATGCGGTTTGTGAGGTAACAAGTCATAGAACAAAGATCCCCCCAAAAATGAGTTGGGACATTACTATGGAGAAGCAGAGTCCGAGTGGTTTCAATGAGGTGCCGATTTTTGCGTTCAGCTACCCCATTTTGTTGAGGTGTGTGAGCACAGGATGTTTGGTGAAGAATGCCGTTAGATGCCATAAAATTTTGAAATTGTTGGGACAAGTATTCACGGGCATTGTCACTACGCAAAGAGCGAACAGAAACACCAAACTGAGTTTTAATTTCTTGATAAAATTGCTCAAAAATAGAGAACAACTCAGACCTGTTTTTCATTAAAAATAACCAAGTACAACGCGAGAAATCATCAATGAAAGTTACAAAATATTTGGACCCAAAAGTAGTACTAGTGCGAGACGGACCCCAAACATCGGAGTGAACTAAAGCAAAAGGGGACGAAGCCCGTTTATTGACTCTATCAGGAAAGTGACTACGAATGTGTTTCCCTAACTGACACGACTCACAATTTAAACTAGATAACTTGGAGAGACTAGGCACCAGCTTGTGAAGACTTGGATGACCCAACTGAGCATGGATAGTAAGAGGAGAATCTGTGGCAGAGCACACCCTGGATGAGGATAGATAGTAGAGGCCATTAGACTCACATCCGATTCCAATCGTCCGTCCCGTACTTCGGTCCTGCAAGGTAACATTGTTATTAGTAAAGGTAACATCACAGTTATGAGAACGGGTCAAACGACTGATTGAAAGCAAATTAAATGGGCACTCAGGAACGTAAAGTACAGAATTAACTGACAGAGAAGGGAGGAGTTTGGCAGTACCAATCCCTTGGGATTTGGTTTCAGTACCACTGGCTGAAGTCATACTAGGTAAGTAACCAGATGTAGAAAGAGAGGATAAAAGAGCTTTATTACCAGTGATGTGGTCGGATGCACCAGAGTCAAGGACCCAGGGGCCAAGGGAATTGGGCTGAGAGATGCAAGCAAATGAATTACCAGTGTGTGCAACCGAAGCAGTGGATCCGGAGTTCTGGCGATTCTCAAACCATTGGAGAAATTCTTCATAGTCGGGTGGAGGTGGCTTAGGCTGAGCCGGTTTGTGATGTGTGTCAAGCATAGTGGTCTGAGCTGAATTTACCGGACGTGGAGGGCGCCCATGTAGTTTCCAGCATCGATCGATAGTGTGTCCCATACGGTTGCAATGATCACATTTGGGACGATTCTTATTGTTGGATGTGGAACCTCGCGCACGCCCCTGACTGTTGTGCTGAGATGCAAGGGCAGCAGTGTCACCAGCGCCAGGAGCAACAGGAAGCTCAGAGGTAGACTTCAAAGGGACCCGAAGAAGGGCAGAAGAAGCAGCAGACATGGTGGGAATAACAGTAGATCCCAAAATCTGATCACGGATGGCAGTGTACTCCTGAGGTAAGCCATAAAGGCCAAGGAGCATAAAGAATGTGCTTCGCTGCTCAAGTTCCTTCTTCTTCTCATCTGCGGCAGATGCAAATGAGGTAGGAGCTCATTAAATTGATGGAGTGCGGCATGAACACGACCGAGATAGCCGACATAGGGCCATCCAACTTCTTTGGTCCAATGAGGGTTCCGCATCATGCACCACACTATAGAGACGCTGAATGTCATTGGTGTAGAGTGCCTTAGCCTGACTCCAAACCGATTCACACGTGAGATGAGGATAGAAAATCGATTTGATAGTGGGATGAAGTGTGGACTTGATGAGACTGCACAACTGAGCATCAATCTTCTCCCATTTCGTACGTTCAGCCGGGTCTAGCACAGATTCGGCCTTTTTGGTGAGATGGTCTTTGTACCCCTGACCAATAAGCCATAACTGAATGTCTGAAGCCCAAGTTTCATAGTTGGAACCGTCCAACTTCTCTGTAGAGAGGGGAGAAGTGACAAAGTTGGTGAACGCAGACTTGGAAGCATCGGCAGCAGAGGACCCCATTTTTTTCAGTCACAGAAGAGAGAAAAACACGTCCAGGAGAGAGAAAACAGGGCTGTTTGCACTGGAACGTGGTCAACCGTGTACCGAAACGAAAAACTAATAGCAGATCGAGGACCGGGGTGGTGGGGCGACGCCGGAGATGAAATCGCAGCCGGAGGGGAGGCCGCACGCGCCTCGCGCAGCGACGGCAAATGGAGGAGATGGGTCGCGACGAGAAGCGGCGCGTGACGCGCCAAGGACCGCGTCTGAGCTGAAAATTCAGGATGGGCCGGTCTCACCTGAGGCGAGGATCGGTAGGGTCGGTCAGCCGGAAAGGTCGCGGATGATACGCGGCTGACGGTGGTGGCGGTTTTAGGCCGGAAAATGGTGCCGAAATGGGTCACGGCAGTGGAGAAGGGGCAAACCGGAGTTGAAACACGGTTTGCCAAAAAATTGTCACCGGAGGACAGTGGGTCCACCGGGTAAGCACGGTTTTAGGGTTGTCTCTCTTTAGGCTCTTGATACCATGTTAAAATAGAGAGAAAGCGAGAGACATATGCTGAATACCGTGTGTTTCAACTACACAACGGAGGTTCTTTATATAGGCTTAAAGAGAAATCAAAACAATTAATTACAAGATATCTTATTCCTAATTACATGATATGATTTGCCTATACAATAAATACATAGATCCTATCTTATTTTCAACAGATTATATTTGAATACATGAAATTCGTGGTTAATGACGTCCAAAATCGTGCTTAATAAAGTTCAGTTAATTTTAATAAGTTGTGATACCTTGATATATCTATTAGCCAAACTCAATACTTTATTAACCACGTTTTTGAACTGCATTAATTATAGAAATTGCTGTCGAATCTTGATGTCCTATTTTGATGTTCAAATAACGAACCCGTAAACTAAAAGACACCGTTGATAACCATTGAGTATAAAAAGTGAAGGATCACATTTATTGGATTTGAACCCAAATGAGAGTAAATTTATTGCAAGCCTGTCATGCCAAACCCCGAGACCCGTCTTATCCAATGATAAATAGTCTCACCTATCTTGCAACCTAAGGATTTGTCAACCTGCCTCAAACCCCAACGGCTGCTGAATGTATTCCTCGGCATCTAAGAACCATTGAGGAAGACATTGTTAAAATTTATGATTATGGAAGGAGAGGAACAGAAAGATTTATGTGAGTCCCGAGCTTTATCAGAAAGGAGTGCAACTCCTGAGAATTGGGAACCTTCTAGAAGCACCTTATCCATCGTTGATGAGAGATGTTTTTAAGAGAGATGTTATTTGTACATCAGAAATGTCTGACACTTGTGACATTTGGTTAACTTAGTTTAAAATCGTGGTTAATACAGTTCAGTGAGTGGTTAAAGGGTTATCTTTATACAAGTTGAACCTATTAACCACGTCCAAATCATTATGAATGTGGTTAATGATGTGCAAATTCATGGTTAATTCAGTTCAGTTCTGTTTGATTGTATTTTTTAGCTGCTCCATATCCTGGATGAAATGTGATTAAATCTGAACCATAACAGTATTATAATTTTGACTTATTACAATTCCTACCATGATCTGCAGTCATTGGAGCTCTGGAACATGTCTGAGAACAAGACAATGACTCTATCTGCTCACGACGGTCTTATTGCCGCGCTGGCGGTTTCAACTGTAAATGGTTTGGTTGCCTCAGCCAGTCATGACAAGTTTGTCAAGCTCTGGAAGTGACCTGGTTGAAGTGTACGACACAATACAAGTTTTTATCAATGTTGGTAACATTGTAGTTTTGTGTCCCATTTATGTTCCTTGATCAACCAACCTCTTCCTCCCACTTTTGCCATTTGGTATATCTTATTGTATACTAACTCGTGTAATATTGAAAAGCCCTTCTTGTTACCTGTTTCAATATTTTTTACTTGGAGATTTATGCTCTTGTATCAACAATTTGGCTATTATATTATTGTTGTGTACCTTTTTTTTTTAGGCTCTCTCCGATGGTTATTTCTGATCCATTCTCGATCGTAACACATTTATGCGGCAATCCAATTTTGTTTTGGAAAAGGGGGGTGGGGATTGAAACATGCTAAGGTATTTTATTTTTCATTTATTTAGTCATTATGTTTGTACTGTGGTTTTGTATTTAGGAGTAATGACATTGGAATACTTGAAAGATCATACACCTGGTTTTGTATTAACTTAGGAGTAATGATATTTGTAAATCTGGAAAATTAGACACTTAGACGTATTGGTTACTGATGGTTAATGGTGTATTGAGTTTGGTTAATAAATGTTTAAAATCGTAGTTAATGACGTATTGAGTTTGATTAATGAGTATATCAAGATTGGATAACTCATTAGCTATTTATTTAGTTTTATTAACCATGATTTTGAACGTTATTGAGTAACTCAATAATCATTCACAAAACGGACAACTTAGTTTAATAATGTACAATACGTGGTAGTTTGGAGCCAGCCCCAAAATTATTCATATTTTTTGATGTTGACGTAATTTGAGGTCTTAGTGAATGTGTAGGAATTTTGAGGCCTTAGATAAAAATTTTAAAAGACTTAATATCTGGAGTATTGTTTTCATTTTCCTATATTATTTTTTGGGTGAGATAAGAGGATATATTATTATTATTTTTTCCTATAATTTTAATCAATAGTCAATTATGTCAATTACTGTTGGGCTATACTCCCTCCATCCTTACATGGAAGACTCTTTTATAGAATTTTCTTGTCCCTCTTTATATGACCCTTTCTAAATTACAAGATATATTAATTATTTTTTTTACAAAAATATCCTTAATTAAATAGAGAGAATTAAAAGACTAACTATTTCTCTTTCTTAATAATTGAAGGATAATTTTAAAAAGTGAATACATATTGTTAACAAATTTAATGTAAAAACTAATTTTCTTAATCTATGTGCATCGGTCAAAAAGGCAATATTTGTTGCCATTTACTATAACTTGTTGGCCTTTACATGTATTTAATTACTTATTGCGTTGAATTTGTAATAGTTGCAAAATTTGTAATGTCTAATGAGTGGGTGATGGATATGGTAACAAAAAGTTTAATTTAATTTGACGAAATCACGTGCCTTAAAAAGTAAAATTTACAATTAGATAGAAGAAACTTATCGAGGTTGAACTATTTTTTTTCTAAGATATGCAGCCTAAATACTTATTTTATTTTTTATTGATTACTTACTTTCTATTTTTTCAAGGATTCATCTCTCTGTAATTTCTTTCTTCCTACTAACTAGGGAAATGCGTAATTAATAAGGACAAAATGGATATTTAATAATGCTTAACATGTACAAGGTTGTAAATGTTAGAAATATCGTAGTTAACATATCGATCTTTGTCCCGAGTCTGCAAATATTTAGAGGTTGAACAACTAAAAAATGTTATGAATTATGTTGTCATTTTGGTAAACTTTCTTCACAAAAATTGTACACAGAAATGAAATATGCATCTGTTATTATCAACAATGACATATCATCTGTATCTATTTTTTGACATCATAAAGTTTTTAATCCAATTTATTTTTCCTTTCTTCAATATACTGAATCTGAATTCTTCAACAGAAGAATGGATATATTTGCCAATACAACCGTAATTAATTCAGAGAATACTGGAAAAATCAAATTTTTGATTAGATACGATTTTATTGATTAATTCTTTTGACACACATCTAGCAGACTGTCTCATAATCTTGAATTCTTTTTTTTTTTGGTAACAGAAATTTTATTTTCAAATCATCACCAGCAGAAAGAGCTTCTTTTTGGATGAATATCCGCATTTTTTTTTCATTCGAAGTTGTCCTGTAGGGAATTTGTATCAATTCACCCTCTCTCTCTCTCTCTCAGTGTATTTATTTTTCATTGGGTTCAAACTAATGATTTTCCACTTGGGAGTACTCTTGTACACATTTGCCTATTACAGACCTAGTTTGGTACTACTAAGTAAATCCACTTGGGTGATCAAAAAGAGCTTGTTGAAGAAGAAACATTGATCACCATTGCTTGATGATTTCTTCCAAATATATATCATGAAAAAAGTTGAAATACATTTTAATCTCACAAGTTAATAAAATTGTAATGACATAAAGCAAGGGAGATTTTGCATATTTGTTGATATAGTCTATTAGAAAAAACATTTTGCTTTGCCGAATGTCTAAAGTCTTTTTCCTTTCCCATGTAGACAACAACTAAAAATTTCAAAATTCGAAAAGTTTTTAGGTAAATTCTTATGTAACCCGGATGTTTACTACCTTTATGAAGTGGCCTAATATAAGTGCTACACCTGTTCATTGTTTTTCACATATTTGTTAAGCCACATATTTTATTATTTTTTTAAAAAATGACCAATAAATTTATGACCAACTATTTTATTTTTTTCATTTTCGGTTCTAGTCCATGAAATATGGACCATATGAAGATTAATTCCAAATACATATACTCCCTCCGTTATTTTTTATAAGCCCCTTTTAGAAAAAAATTTTGTTAACTACTTATAAGTGCCTTTTCAAATTACAAGATACATTAATTATTTTTTTTCAAAAGTACCCCAAATTAATTGCATAGTGTTTAAAAACTCAAGACTTGCATTAATTAATTAAAAGTATGATTAAAGGATAAATTTGGAAAAACATACACATTATAGACAATTTAATTATGCTAACTACTTTTCTTAATATGCATTTTTTGGTCTAAAGGGGTTTATAAAAAGTAACAAAGAGAGTATATTATAGAGACGAAAAACAAAACAAATATTTACAGGGACAAAAATCAAAGTTTAGGAAATTACAGAGATAAAAACAAAAAAAAATGTGTAGGGACGAAAAATAAAAATCTCAATATTTACAGGGACAAAAAGTATAATAGAAAAGGTATCATTAGTTGGGTTATTTTAGCAATATCAACGTTATTAATGTCCGTTTATTAACTTGTTTTATTAAATTCTAAAGGAAGATGTAAGACAATCATGTTAGCATAATAGAATAGATATTATTATGTGGAAGTACTTTATTACCCAAGGAATCGAATTGCTCTAAATGCTTCCGAGTCCTTGCCAAGTTCAGAAACATGGCAATGAATCATTTTCACATATATAGAGCCCGTTTGGTTATGATTTTGAGACCCAAAATCTAGTTTACAAAACCCAGTTTTGTAAAATCTATATTTGAGCTCCTTCTACAAAACTTGGTTTTGGTTTTGGTGCATTGGAAAGCGCAATTTAAAGAATCTCGATAGAAAAAATCTTTAACCAAACATTCCCATAGTAGCTGGATAGATAAAGTTTCCATTGATATAATTTGATGTTTGAATGGCATTATAACCTTCGAATACAAGTGAGACATTAAACATAATTTTATTCATGACATTATCGTCGGGTGTAAATGCAAATAATTAAAATATTTAGTTGATGAGTTAAATGAATGCAAGTCTTATGTGTTAGGGCTTTCAAAAATACCATAGTTCAAGCTTGGAAATCTCGTAGTGGTTCAGGAGTTGAGCAAGAACCTGTTCCTGTTCCGGTTCACTACGAAGAGGGACGATGAGAATGTCCTTCGAAACGGACCATGGAGTTTCGATCGAGAAATCTCCTGATCTTAGAGAGTGTTTCAGGAACCGAGCAACCCTCAGACCTTGAAATGCACAATGGCTCATTCTGGGTTCTCCATCTTATGATCTGCCTGCGAGTAGAAGCAGAGACCCTGTTGAAGTTACGGGGATTTAGATAAAACGAGGAGGAGAGAAAATAAAGATATAATATAATTGATAATGATATTTTGATAATACCTTGATATAAATGAAGACTAAACACTAATCCCTATTTATAGGGATACAAAACCTCTATCCTAATTAAATAAAAAAACTAGGAAACACATCATGATAATAATTAAATAATATAGAAAATAATTCTAGAAGATAATCTAAGATATTATAAGATTATAAATTAATCTTACGAGATAAACTAGGATAATACCATGATATTCTTAGATACTTTCTTATATTTTACCGGACATCATGTACCATTCAATGGAAGATGTGATGCCTGACCTTGCTAGCAGTGGAACTCGTGTCAAAAATTGGTAGCAACTTATGACCTTGGACCAAAGATGGTTACCAGCCCTTTTCTAGTCTTATTCCATTCCACCCCTTGTGCATTCGTTTGACGACTCTAAGTGGCTCTGTATCTACTACAGCTTATCCTCTGTTTGGGTCCTCTGCTGTTTGGATGCATGTTCACCATGTTTTGGTAATGTTTGCCTGGTTTCGTTCTGTTTATTCTCATTTCTGCAGTGGTACCGACAACCGAGTTCTTGGGGGTCTGTTTGACTAGCCTTGGCTGGGTTTATTTATAGCAACCTAAAAACTTAGTAAGCTTGGGCTTGAGGGAATTGGTAGAATATTAGCATTTTAATTAACATAAACAATCAACTGTGATTATGATCGCTGATTGTTTGCTAGTGATTAGTCTATTGATTTGCTTCTTTCTTTATTGATACTTTGATAATTTTTTTTTTATTAATACGAAGAGAAGACATTACAAATAATTTAGAGGATAAAGAATCATCATTAACATTACAAAGGAAAACATAACAGTAACAACAGCCATACCAAGAAAATCCTTTTTTTCACTAGGTGGGATTGGCAACATAAAAGGATACAAAACGTAACGGAGAAAAGCTGCCCAATCCCTCAATTTTTGTTCCCAGTCCCTCAACTTTTGTAGGGCAAAGATCTTTGTTATTTCACTCGTATTTGTTCATGCTCCAAATGTCCCTTACTGGGTGTGAGGGAGTGTGTTGTGTTAGTCAAAGAGCACCTCCCCAACAGCCAATATTAATTGCACCAAATGGTGCATCTCTATTTTCTTTGGCACCAGCAAAAGTTGTGCTAACAAGAAGAAAAAGGAAACGGTGCAAGTTTTTTTTCAACATCCAGTGCAAGTTTTTCAACAAAGAAGAAATGCAGGACGTGGTATTCACACGGTTTCTTCACCTATAAATAGAAGCCTATGGATGAAGGAAGTATTCATTCCAACAAGTAGTGAGTTTCATCCGAGAGAGGAAGAGAGAAAAATTCCAATGAGGGAATTTTGTGAGAAATATTTAGAGAGAAATATTTCTTTGGATGTAACTGGGTTGTGGGTTTTGTGAGAGAGTGTGAGTGTTTGAAAACATAGTGTATATTTCTTTTTCAGTAAAAGGTTTGCAGTAGCCCGGAGACGTAGGCATAATTGGCCGAACTCCGTTATCAATTTTTGTGTGTGCTTCCACATTTATTTTTCGCTCTTCCACTAATCTGACCATGGGAAAATTTTGCGTAGTTTTCTAACAATTGGTATCAGGGCTAGTTGGTTATTTCTGCTAAATCTTGGTGAAGATACTGTTCACATGAATAATAATTTTGTGAATAGTAAAATTGGTCGGTGCTACCAATTTATCCACAGAGGTGTTCTAAAGCACGGTGGTTCGCAGAAATTGTCAGAAACGATCCTGAGAAGTCACACTCAAGTGGGAGTGATGGCCGCAGACGAAGGAAAGGTGAAAATTGAAAAGTTCGATGGTGCGGACTTTGGCTTTTGGAAGATGCAGATCGAGGATTATCTGTATCAGAAAAAGTTGTATCAACCTCTCACAGGAAAGAAACCAGTGGAGATGAAGGATGATGAATGGATCCTTCTCGATAGACAAGCCCTTGGTGTTATCCGATTGACCTTATCCCGTAATGTTGCTTTCAACATTGCAAAGGAAAAGACCACATCGAGTCTTATGACGGCTCTTTCCAACATGTACGAAAAGCCGTCAGCCTCAAACAAAGTTCATTTGATGAGGCAGTTATTTAACTTGCGGATGAGTGAAGGCGCATCAGTAGCACAACATCTCAATGAACTCAGCTTAGTCACAACCCAGTTGAGTTCAGTTGGAATCGAATTTGATGATGAGGTACGAGCATTGATACTTTTGTCTTCCCTACTAGAAAGTTGGAATGCTACTGTCACAACTGTAAGTAGCTCATCGGGGAGCAATAAGTTAAAATTTGATGATGTTCGTGATCTGGTTCTCAGTGAAGAGATCTGACTCAGAGAGTTAGGAGAATCTTCAACCTCTTCAGTATTGCATACAGAGTCAAGAGGAAGAAATTCAACCAGAGGAAATGGACGCGGCAAATCAAAGGGCAGGCGGTCCAAATCCAGAAATCATCATAGTTCTCAGAACTCCAACTTGAAGACTATCGAGTGTTGGAATTGTGGGAAGACCGGGCACAAAAATCAGTGCATGAGTCCATCGAAGAACCAAGAGGCAAAAGACGAGGCAAATGTTGCTTCCACCTTAGGAGGAGATGACGCGTTGATATGCTCTTTGGAGAGCAAAGAAGAGTCTTGGGTATTAGACTCTGGAGCATCTTTTCATGCCACTTCACAGAAAGAATTCTTCGAGAATTATGTACCCGGAAACCTTGGTAAAGTTTACCTTGGTAACGAACAATCTTGTGAGATTGTTGGCAAAGGTGTAGTGAAGATTAAGTTGAACGGGTCTGTATGGGAATTGAAAAATGTCAGACATATTCCCGACCTGACGAAGAACTTAATCTCAGTAGGCCAGTTGGCCAGTGACGGCTACACAACAGTCTTCCACGGCGATCATTGGAAGATTTCAAAGGGTGCAATGACGATTGCTCGCGGCAGAAAGAGTGGTACTCTTTACAAGACAGCAGGAGCATGCCATTTGATTGCAGTTGCAGCAAATGAAAATCCCAATCTATGGCACCAGAGACTAGGCCATATGAGTGAGAAAGGGATGAAGATCATGCACTCGAAGGGAAAATTGCCAGGTCTTCAGTCAGTAGAAATTGACATGTGTGAAGACTGCATACTTGGGAAGCAGAAACGAGTTAGCTTTCAGACAAGTGGAAGAACCCCAAAGAAGGAGAAACTCGAGCTTGTTCACTCTGATGTTTGGGGTCCAACGACTGTCTCATCCATTAGTGGGAAGCAATACTTCGTGACTTTTATCGATGATCACTCTAGGAAGGTAAGGGTATACTTTCTGAAATATAAGTCTGAAGTATTCGAGGCTTTCAAGATGTGAAAAGCCATGGTAGAAAATGAGACAGGGTTGAAGATCAATAAACTCAGAACTGACAATGGTGGTGAATATGAAGACACCAGATTCAAGAAGTTATGCTATGAGCACGGGATCAGAATGGAGAGGACTGTGCTGGGTACGCCTCAACACAATAGTGTAGCTGAGCGTATGAACCGAACGTTGACTGAAAGAGCCAGAAGCTTGCGGGTGCAGTCAGGCTTAAAGCGATTGGGGCGAAGCGATCAACAGCAGCTTACTTGATCAACTGAGGTCCATCGGTACCATTGGAGCATAGAATACCAGAAGAGGTATGGAGCAGAAAAGAGATAAAACTCTCACATCTTAGGGTTTTCGGCTGTGTAGCATATGTGCATATCAGTGATCAAGGCAGGAATAAGCTTGATCCCAAATCGAAGAAGTGCACTTTCATCGGTTATGGTGAGGATGAGTTTGGCTACTGCCTTTGGGATGATAAAAACAAAAAAATGATCTGTAGTAGAGATGTGATCTTCAATGAAAGAGTGATGTACAAGGACAGGCATAACACAAACACCAGCAACTCAGAACAGAGTGGGACAGTGTATGCAGAGGTGGACGATGTCCCAGAAAGTCCTATGGTTGAGAATTCTCAGTTAGAGGAATCGACTGATCCAGGTAGCATACAACAAATTGACACAGTAGAGCATCCTACTCCAGCTCCGGTAGTGAGAAAGTCTTCTCGAGTTCCTGTACCCAACAGGAGATACATGGACTACATGTTGTTGACTGATGGAGGGGAGCCTGAAGATTATGTAGAAGCATGTCAGACCGCAGATGCTAGCAAGTGGGAGCTTTCCATGAAAGACGAGATGAAGTCTTTGATCTCCAATCAAACATGGGAACTAGCTGAGTTACCCGTGGGAAAGAAGGCACTTCACAACAAATGGGTGTATCGGGTGAAGGAAGAGAATGATGGCTTCAAGAGATACAAAGCCCGACTAGTTGTCAAAGGATTCCAGCAAAAGGAAGGAGTTGACTACATCGAAATTTTTGCTCCAGTTGTGAAGCTCAATACTATCAGGTCGGTGTTAAGTATTATTGCCAGTGAAGAGCTCTATCTTGAGTAGTTGGATGTAAAGACTGCATTTCTTCACGGAGACTTAGATGAGGATATCTACATGCACCAACCTGAAGGTTTCTCAGAAGAGGAGAATAAGAATATGGTGTGCAGATTGAAAAAGAGCTTGTATGACCTGAAACAAGCTCCGAGACAGTGGTACAAGAAGTTTGATAGCTTCATGCACAAGGAAGGTTTCCAGAAGTGCAACGCCGATCACTGTTGTTTCTCCAAGAGATATAAGTCCAGTTATATCATTTTGTTACTTTATGTCGATGATATGTTAGTAGTAGGTTCAGATATGGACGAGATCAGAAACTTGAAGATGCAGTTGTCAAAAGAATTTGACATGAAGGACTTAGGTCCTGCAAAGAAGATCCTTGGAATGCAAATCACGAGAGATAAGCAAAGAGGAATTTTGCAGTTATCTCAGGCGAAGTACATTAACCGTGTTTTGCAAAGATTCAATATGGGCAACGCCAAACCGGTTAGCACACCTCTGGCCAGTCATTTTCGCCTATCCAAGGAACAGTCACCTCAGACGGAGGAAGAAAGAGAATCCATGGCCAAGATTCCATATGCTTCTGCAATTGGAAGTTTGATGTATGCAATGGTCTGTACGAGGCCAGACATTGGCTATGCAGTGGGAGTAGTTAGCAGGTTTATGTCAAATCCAGGTAAAGCTCATTGGGAAGCAGTGAAATGGATTTTGAGGTATCTACGAGGCACCACAGAGAAGTGTATGTACTTTGGTAAAGGAGAAATAAAAGTACAAGGCTACGTAGATGTAGACTTTGCAGGTGAGGTTGATCACCGAAGAAGTACCACTGGTTATATATTCACTGTTGGTACTACAACAGTTAGCTGGATGTCGCGGATACAAAAGATTGTTGCTTTATCCACTACAGAGGCTGAGTATGTAGCAGTAACAGAAGCTAGCAAAGAACTGATATGGCTTCAAGGATTGTTGACAGAGTTGTGATTCATCCAGGAGAAGAGTGTTTTGCATAGTGATAGTCAGAGTGCGATACATCTGACGAAGAACTCATCATTTCATTCCAGAACGAAGCACATTCGTCTTCGTTATCACTTTATTAGATCTCTGCTTGAGGATGAGGTGTTAATATTGGGAAAGATCCTAGGAAGTAAGAATCCGGCAGACATGTTGACAAAGGTGGTGACTATCGACAAACTGAAGTTGTGCTCAACTTCAGTTGGCCTGCTCGAGTAACAGACTGGGGAAGGCTGCTGCATGATCGAGGTGTGAAGACCAATGTTGTTAGAATCGTACGATTCTACATCGTACGATTCTACGAGTTTTCCTCCCCTAAGCGAGCCAACTCGGACCTAGAATCGCCGTTGTGTATACTCGCAGTAGAATCGTCGCGCCGACTCGTAGGATCGACACTTCGTTTCGAGTCTGGTGGTGACGGGTTTCGTGATCCATTTTGAGGGAAAAAGAAAAATTTCAGAGTAATACAGTAACAGGTTTCGTGTGCGAGCTAGATAGAAGAAGACGAAGGTGAGGGGAGAGAGAAAGGGGGAAGAAGACAGAACGTGGTGGGTCCCCGTCAACATAGAAGAGGGGAAAAAAAACCTCATCAAGTCAAGTCCAATGCCAGCTGTATGGAACACATCGTGGTTTCATAAAGTGAAAAGATATTGGCTTCATAAACTAATTGTACTATAGAAGTACTACAGCTGGCACATATCGTGGTCTCATAAACTATAGAAGTACTATGAGAATAATTGTAAATAAAGTAATAAACAGTACAATAAATAATATTGGCTTCATAAAAAAAAAAATACAATTGGCATATATTATACAGATGAAAAAATAAAACATAAAAGAAAAGTTTAAAATAATTTATGAGAATAAGTATTATTTTTTAAATATTACTTGATTTAGTTAAATGTTGGGTCTTTAGAGATTACGATTCTACGATTCTTCATTACGATTCTAGTCCGAGTCACAATCCCAGAATTTGCTAGAATCTTACGAGTCGTGTTACGATCCTCCGAGTTACGAGTTTTAACCCTCCTCCCGTACCTAGTCCGAGTTACGTGTTTCACAACATTGGTGGAGACCGATTGAAATCAGTCTTCAAGTGGGAGATTGTTAGTCAAAGAGCACCTCCCCAACAGCCAATATTAATTGCACCGAATGGTGCATCTCTATTTTCTTTGGCACCAGCAAAAGTTGTGCTGACAAGAAGAAAAAGGAAACAGTGCAAGTTTTTTTTCAACATCCGGTGCAAGTTTTTCAACAAAGAAGAAATACAGGACGTGGTATTCACACGGTTTCTTCACCTACAAATAGAAGCCTATGGATGAAGGAAGTATTCATTCCAACAAGTAGTGAGTTTCATCAGAGAGAGGAAGAGAGAAAAATTCCAGTGAGGGAATTTTGTGAGAAATATTTAGAGAGAAATATTTCTTTGGATATAACTGGGTTGTGGGTTTTGTGAGAGAGTGTAAGTGTTTGAAAACATATTGTATATTTCTTTTTCAGTAAAAGGTTTGCAGCAGCTCGTAGCGTAGACATAATTGGCCGAACTCCGTTATCAATTTTTGTGTGTGCTTCCGCATTTATTTTTCGCTCTTCCACTAATCTGACCATGGGAAAATTTTGCGTAGTTTCCTAACATGTTGCGATCCATGTTATTCCACCCGCATTAGTATACACTTTAGATGTCCAAAGCGTGAGGAGTGTGTTGAGTTGAGAGTCTCACATTGACCTATATGGTCTAAGTAGTGTTTATAAGACTTAGGCAGTTCCCACTTTACAAGCCATTTTTGTTGGGTTGACTTGGATCTAAAGCCCAAATTCCAAGACTCCCAACCACTTTCTACCTAAACACTATTCTTGGTAATATAATTAAGAAGGGGCCACAATCTTTTGTATGCAGAGATGCATCGTTGCTTTTTAATTTATTGACTTGCATAAATGGGTATTCATGTAGAAACTGAGGGCATGAATTCACTTTATTTTCAGGGTTCACATTTTCTGAAGTAAATTCGGTACGTGCAAGCACAAACAAAGTTGTCTGTTGCCATTTCTCATCTGATGGCAAATTGCTTGTAAGTGGTGGCCATGACAAAAAGGTTAGGTCATTACTATGGAAACATATGCTTTAGTGGTTTCTCTGTTCAACTGATTTCCGGAAACCAGCATTGAACTTGCACATCTGTGCTGCTTGAAAATTGAAAAACAAAATGAAGAACTTTTGTATCATTTACTCTGTTTATATATAGAATGTGACATTTCCTCTAATTGTTTCATAATGCAGGCTGTTTTATGGTTCACAGATTCTCTAAAGCAGAAAGCTACTCTTGAAGAACATTCATCTTTAATCACTGATGTCCGTTTCAGTCCAAGCATGCCTCGTCTTGCAACATCTTCATACGACAAAACTGTCAGGGTTTGGGATGTTGACAATGTTAGTTTCGTTTGTTTTCCTCGAAATCTTATAAAACTTTTGAGAATTTGTTTCTATAGATTCTAAATCTATATTTGATGTAACTTGACTATGCACATCACAAATATAGGCTTTTTCCTGCCAGTGATGTGTGGTGCATCAGCTGTTACTAAAATGTCTGTTCAGTAATAATCTTTTATTGAAAATATGTATTTGATATAATAAAAATAGGAAACTTGTTTATGGGTTTGTCACTTTTGTAGTTAGGTCTATTTAAGAGCTGGGAAGTTGCTAATGACTGATAGTTTGTTTGCCTATATTTGGATTTTGATGGATTGTGTTTTTTTCCCCATTGTTATTCTACATTAGCTGATATGTAATTACCAATGCAGCCTAGGTATTCGCTTCGTACCTTTACGGGACATTCTGCATCTATTATGTCGCTAGACTTTCACCCTATTAAAGTTGGCCTTATCTGTTCTTGTGATTTTGATGGTGAGATAGGATATTGGAGCATTAACAATGGCAGTTGTGTTAGAGTATCAAAGGTAGAATTTTCGCATTATCTTATGTTATGCACAAATATTTATTATATTGGTTGTGTATTGAAGTGGTGGAGAATTTATTGCAGTTTTGCCTAAACTGACAATTTTTTTACCTGGGTGGCACTGCACAAATGAGATTCCAACCTCGGCTAGGGAGATACCTTGCTGCAGCTGCAGAGAACGTTGTCTCTATATTTGATGTGGAGACACAAGCATGCCTATATTCACTAAAGGTTGGTCCAATATTTTGTTAAGTCTCTTTGTTGGAGTTGGGTAAATGCTTTCAATAAGATATGCAATTCTTCTTGAGTCTTAAACACTCTTCATCCTATCTGGTTAACATCAGAAACCAACATAAATAAATTGATTATTGATTTTCACTCAGGAAAAGAAGAACACTTAGGTCTAGGTAATTCTGATGTTAGTGATTGCATATTACATGATGGTTGAAGGTGGGTACTGGAGGAAGGGATAAAATATTGCACTCATAAAATTTGCTATATAATAGAAACAACTATGCCCTTTTAGTTTTAAGCCAGTTTTTCCCTTCAACAACAACAACAACCAAGCCTTATCCCACTAGGTGGGGTCAGCTACGTGGATCACTCGACGCCATAGTGGTCTATCAAAGCCAATTTTTCCCTTCATTGCAAAATTGTTCGATCCTTGTTTTATGTTTGTCTATAGCTATAGCTACAAAGACACTTATTTTAAAGTTTGATGTCGGTAACAACTTCCCTTTTGGCCATGATTTATATTTTTTGTGACACTCAACTCACAAAGTTGCTCATTTCCAGATATTGGTTCCTCCTGACACTGCAATTTTTTGCTTTTTGTCCCTCTGCTTAGCCTTATTGTGTATACTTTGCAGGCCTATAGACTTTAATTAGAAAAATAACATAGGCTTAGTAGAAAGCATAAACTAAATACATCATGTGTGATTGTTGTCTTTTTCATACTCTAAGAGCATGCTGATTTTACTGATTGGAGAGTATGGTGGTATGATTGTAGGGACATACAAAGTCAATACATTCTGTATGTTGGGATCCTTCCGGGGAATTCTTGGCGTCTGTCAGCGAGGACTCTGTCAGGGTTTGGACTCTTGGATCAGGGAGTGAAGAGAAATGTGTTCATGAGCTTAGCTGTAATGGCAACAAGTTTCACTCTTGTGTTTTCCATCCTACATATTCTTCATTGCTGGTCATTGGATGTTACCAGGCAAGTCTACATCCTTTCCTTTTGAGCATGTTTGGAATCACAAATTTTTGGTATTGATTTTATAAGTGAAATTTATAATATAGTAATTGATTTGATCTTGAAGTCCTGTTGGATATAAATTGTGTATTTAGAAATCCACTCAATTTGGTTGGATTTTGAGTGCATTTGATTTTAGTCATAATTATTTGAATTGACAATTTCACCCTTAGTTTTTATCCATCTCATCATTATAATGGTAGTGAAGTAAGTTCATAAATAAATGAGTTCATTTCATCATTTAGGCATTCCGATCATGACTATTGTTATATAAACAATTCAAATCCTTTCCAAACACGAGAACTGATTTCGTAATAAGTTTAAATTATTTGAATTTAGAACAAATAAATTCCATATTTTAATCATTTCTCCCTCTTTTATATCCATGAATTTGGCTATTTATTTAACTCTCTTTCCCCTCTTCATGTCTCACCTTTTGTATGCAATTAAGAAGCAAAGAGGGTTTTGGGCAGCTTGGCTTTTTTTACTCTATTTTGTTGACTGAATGATAACGATCATAAGAGCTTCCCCTCTATGCAGTAGATTATATTTGAACACATGAAATTCGTGGTTAATGACGTCCAAACTGTTGATTGTTAATGAGTTGTGATACTTTGATATATTTATTAGCCAAACTCAATACTTCATTATCCACGTTTTTGAACTGCATTAATTATAGAAATTATTGTCGAATTTTGATGCTCAAATAACAGGACCTTAAACTAAAAGGCACTGTTGATAACCATTGACTACAAAAAATGAAGGTCACATTTATTGGATCTGAACCCAAATGAGAGTAAATTTATTGCAAGCCTGTCGTGCCAAGCCCTGAGACCCGTCTTATCCAATAATAATTAGTCTCACCTATCTTGCAACCTAAGGATTTGTCGACCTGCCTCAAACCCCAACAGCTGCTGAATGTATACCTCAGCATCTAAGAACCATTGAGGAAGACATTGTTAAAATTTATGATAATGGGAGGAGAGGAATAGAAAGATTTATGTGAGTCCTGAGCTTTATCAGAAAGGAGTGCAACTCCTGAGAATTGGGAAACCTTCTAGAAGCACCTTATCCATCGCTGATGAGAGATGTTATTTGTACATCAGAAATTTCTGACACCTGTGACATTTGGTTAACGTAGTTCAAAATCATGATTAATGCAGTTCAATTTAGTGAGTGGTTAAAGGGTTATCTTTATACAAGTTATACTTATTAACCACGTCCAAATCATTATGAATTTGGTTAATGGTGTGTAAATTCATGGTTAATTCAGTTCAGTTGATGGTTAAGGAGCTATATACCCATTAACCACGATTTTGGGACACATTAACCAAGTGTTGTAGGTGTGGCAAATTTCAGATGTGCAAATAACATGAGTGTGTTTTCACGTATATACAACAAAAGTAATTTTCTTATAGAAGTTGCTTGCAGTCATAAATACCTCGGTTTCTTTCTTTCTTTCTTCTTTTTTTTTTTTTTCTGTTTGTTTGTTATTATGATGTGGCTTCTGTGTGAACTCTGACCTTCTATTTGATTGTATTTTTTTTTTTACCTGTTCCATATCCTGAATGAATTGTAATTAAATCTAATCCATAACAGCATTGTAATTTTGACCTGTTACAATTCCTACCATGAGCTGCAGTCATTGGAGCTGTGGAACATGTCTGAGAAAAAGACAATGACTCTATCTGCTCACGATGGTCTTATTGCCGCGCTAGGGGTTTCAACTGTAAATGGTTTGGTTGCTTCAGCCAGTCATGACAAGTTTGTCAAGCTCTGGAAGTGACCTGGCTGCTGTGTCTACAACACAAGGTGGCGGTTCTTATCAATGTTGATAACATTGTAGTTTTGTGTCCCATTTTTGTTGCTTGATCAACCAACCTCTTCCTCCCTCTTTTGCCATTTGGTATATCTTAATTGTATACTAACCCTTGTAATATTGAAAAACCGTTCTTGTTACCTGTTTCGATATTGTTTACTTGGAGATTTCTGCTCTTGTATCAACAATTTGGCTATTATATTATTGTTCTGTACCTTTTTTTTTTTTTTTTTTTTGCTCTCTCTTATGGTTTTTTCTGATCCATTCTCGATCATAACACATTTCTGCGGCAATCTAATTTTGTTTTTAAGGAATTCAAATGTGTATGGTATTTTATTTTTTTATTTATTTAGTCATTATGTTTGTACTGTGGTTTTGTATTAACCTAGGAGTAATGATATTGGAAAACCTGAAAAATTAGGCACCTGGTTTTGTATTAGCTTAGGAGTAATATATTTGTAAACCTGAAAAATTAGACACTTGTACGTCTTGGTTATTGATGTTTAAAATCGTAGTTAATAGTGTATTGAGTTTGGTTAATGGGCGTTCAAAATTGTGATTAATGGCGTATTGAATTTGGTTAATGGGTACATCAAGATTGGATAACTCATTAATCATCTACTTAGTTTTCTTAATCATGAATTTGAATGTTATTGAGTAGCTCGTTAATCATCCAGAGTTTTGTTTAATAATGTACAGTAGGTGGTGGTTTGGAACCTATCCCAAATTATATGCATATTTGTTGATGTTGACGTAATTTTATTGAAGAAAAAATTCTTATGATTAAAATCACTTTTAGGGTCTGTTTGGTTCAAACGAGGCGAGGGGAGGGGAGGGGAGGGATTTAATTTGATTTTGTGTTTGGTTGAGAGGAGGGGAGGAGAGGGGAGGAAAGCCTTTGTTTGTTTGGTTCAGGAGGGGAGATGAGGGATTTTAATAAAGGGGAGGGATTAATTTACTAGTATATCCTTATAGTCTTTTATATTATATTATATATAAGGATATTTAAGTAATTTTATTTTAAACAATTTAATCTCTCATCCTCTTCCCTCCAAAACCCCCCACTTTGGGAGGGGAGCTAAAATTGGCTTAGGAGGGATTTTGCTCCCCTCACTTCCCCTTTTCTCCCCTTAAAAAAATTGAACCAAACAACCATAATTTAAAATAACCTCTCTCCTCTCCCCCTCCCTCTCCCCTCCAAAACCCCAAACCAAACACACCCTTAGAGTACCTAAGTACTCTATTGTGACGGGGTCTACTTATTAAAATGTATAATTTGACTAAAAATAACTAAAAAGAAAAAAATTATTAATATTAGTTTTTTTATTTGTACAATGAAAGGGAACGTCTAGGAATTTTGAGGCCATGGATAAAATTTTAAAGAAACTTATATTCGGAGCATAGTTTTCTTTTCCGATAATTTTAATCTATAGTTAATTACATTTATTACTGCTGGGCCATATATTCTTAATATATATAGTCAATGATATTGTTGCCATTTACTAACTTGGTGGGCTATACATGTATTTAATTACTTTTTTTTTGTGTAACAGTATTTAATTACTTATTACGTTGAATTTGTAATAGTAGCAAAATTTGTAATGACTAAGAGTGCGTGATGGATATGGTAACAATAAGTTTAATTTAATTTAACAAAATCACATGCCTCAAAAAGTAAAATTTACAATTAAATAGAAGTAATCTATTGAGGTTGAACTATTTTTCCAAAGATATGCAACCTAAATACCTACTTTTATTAATTACCTATTTTTCTATTTTTTATGATTCACCTCTCTATTATCTCTTTCTTCCTACCAAATAGAAAAATGTGTAATTAATAAGAAATAGATATTTAATAATGCTTAACATGTACAAGGTTGTAAATGTTAGAAATATCATAGTTAATATATATCGATCTTTGTCACAAGTCTGCAAATATTCAGAGGTTGAACAACTCAAAAATGTTATGAATTATGTTGTCATCTTGCTAAACTTCCTTCACAAACAGTTATACACAAAAATGAAATATGCATATGTCAATTTATCCACATGTTTTTTCATTTGGGATGAATATTCACATCACCGGGAGAAAAGAGTTTCTTTTTGGATGAATACTCACACGTTTCATTTGGAGTAGTCTTGTAGGGTATTTGTATCAATTCACCCCTCTCTAAGTTGATTTGTTTTCATAGGGTTCAAACTATAAGTTTCCCACTCGGTAGTACTCTTGTACATATTCGCCTACTACACCATTAAGTAAATCCACTTAGGTGGTCAAAAAGAGCTTGTTGAAGAAGAAACATTGATCGCTATTGCTTGATGATTTTTTCCAAATATATGATGAAAATTGAAATACATTTAAAGCAAGGAAGATTTTACATATTTGTTGATATAGTCTATTAGAAGCAACATTGTGCTTTGTCAAATGTCTAAAGTCTTTTTCCTTCCCCATGTAGACATTTTGCGGTCACAGGGTCATCAACGCGCATCTAGAGTGAAGCTCCATGTTGTAGCTTCTGCAGTGACACAATTTCAATCGTTATTTCAACACAGAAGCAAACATGTATTAAGAAACTTCACAACAAAAAGATCACGCGATGAGAAAGAAGGACCTCCCTCTCTCTAGAACGGTTCTCCCTCCTCCTAACCCTAAGGTTAGTGGCGGCCATTTTTCTCCCAAGGAGCTGCGAGGCTCACTTTGGGTTTCTCTGCCCTCGACGCCGCTGTGGGGCTCTTCCTTCCCTTGGTGGAAGCTTGGATCTCCCTCCTATGGGGGTTTTCTGGTTGGTCCTCAACTATTCTCTCCCTCCATCGCTCCAGATCGCCACCATCAACCACAACGGCGCGGCTCAATTCCAGTCTTGGAGTTCGCGACTAGATCTGGAACTCAGCGTCCCACCCCGACTCCACTACGTTCGCCCCTCCTCCTCCCAGCATCAGATCTCCCCCTCCCGCCTCTAATCCGAGGCAAGCTTCTCTCAGCCTCCATCGTCTCAGCCTCCACCGACAAGCATCCATCCCCCAAGTACCACACCCCCACCGTCGTGGTGCCTTTTCCAGCAGAACACCCACCGCCTGAGCCACCACCCATGTCTCTTTCTCCGCGGTTTGTCTCCCCGCCATCAGTGGATTACCCTGTGTAGCCCCTACTCAAGCCACCGTGGCCTTCTGGTGGATTGGATCATCTTCAGCGGACTGTTGGGTGTTCCACTCTTTATGTGATGAATGTTATTTTTAATTTTTCTCTGTTGTGTTGTTGGTTCGGTCTCTTGCTTTCTTTGGTTTGTTTAAATTTTGCACCCATGGTGTTTGTGGCATTGTCCCAGATGTACTTGGTTGTTTGGATTTGCCTTTTGGTTGCAGTGACAATGGTGGCCGCCGCCAATTTCAGCACTCTTTCTGCCCTGGCTCCCCGACATATGTTTAGATTGGTCACTCTCAGGACCACATATAGTCTATTTGAGCATACACAAGCCAAAGAAATGATCCTTAATTGAATGAGAGCAACGACTGTGGATTCCCTTTTCTCCTTGGCCATTAACCATTCTTGGAAGATGTTAGTTTGGTTGTTAGAGTTAAGATCTCGGCTTGGTATTAATCCATTGTTTTCTGAAAGATCTATGCGATTTGATGTTGTGCACCTAGCTGACTTTGTTATTTGTCTTCATGTTAATCTATGGATGGAGAATGCCCCAACACATCTTAGTCAACTTGCTTGTACCGATCATTGTTTATTTATCTAAATGAAGTTGGTTTACCGTAAAAAAAAAAGCAAACATGTATTAAAAAATTCAAAATTCAAAAAGTAGTTCTTCATAAAAATATAATGGTTGAGATTTTGAAGTCGATAGGAAAGGTATCATTAGTTAGTTATTTGAGCAATATCAACATTATTAGTGCCCATTTATTAACTTTATTGTATTAAATTCTAAAGGAAGATGTAAGGCAATCATGTTAGTATAATAGTAGATAATACCATGTGAAAGTACTATTACCCATATTGGAACCGAATTGCTCTAAATGCTTCCAAGTCCTTGCCAAGTTCAGAAACCCGGCAATGAATCATTTTCACATAGTAGATACATAAAGCTTTAATGATAATTACATAAGGGTTGACGTGTTTCTACGAAAGATAAACACAAGACTATCAAATTATTATCATTGATTGATATAATTTTTTGTTTGAATGACATTATAACTTTCAAATACAAGTGAGACATTAAAATTTTATTCATGACATTATCATCCGGTGTAACAAATGATTTCACCTTACATCCTCATTTTTTATCTTTTTAACATGTTTTAATTAATTAATGCAATATCATTATGTGTTTTAATAATTTTTCTATGATTAATTTATAACCTCAAATAGTGGAATATGGTTACTTCCTCAAGTAATAAATCTCTTTCTCATACAACATACACACCCTGAACCCGATTTATTTATGAAAATGATGGTTGAGTATTTCATTGTACGACTTTGCATTCAATTCAAGGGACCATGCTTATTGTGGCTTCCATTCACATTTGTATAGCTAATAGCGGAACTGATGGGTTTAAAAATCTGTTTCTTTTTCAAAAGGAAAAAAAATAAGGAGTAATTATTGACGCCTTGTTTTTACTAAAACACCTATCAAAACTCTTCATTTTATGGAAGAATGACATAAAATTGTTTGAAAATAAACTTTCAGAATACAAAAAGTTCACATTTAGAAATTAACTTCCTGATGGGGTGCATATTAGCAAAAATAGGGGTGTTAATAGTTACTCCAAAAAAATTCCCTCGAAGTTAATTTGGACAAGAGAACAGAATCTTTTGGTTTCACATCAATAAACTTATCAGCACCAACATAATTCAACACACTATTAACTTTAAGATTTTTTGGTCTCAACTCTTGAGGAAATTTTAGAAGCATGCACGACTCAGTAAGCATGTACATCATGTTCTCTGCCTTGCCTTGTCAAGTAAACAACTAGCTAGAAGGGAAAATGGCTTACACAAGAAGCAAACAATAAAGATGAATTAACGTCCAATTTAGATAAATTTCTTAAAAAGCATTTCCAAAAAAATATTAAAAGAATTTTACAATACTTATGTGTTTAACAACAACTTCTCGTATAAATTGAAATTAGCTAGCTTCTAGGTTTTAATTTTTTCAGCTATTAATTTTTATATAAATAGTTGTATATAAACTTGTTAGAGCTTTTCTGCAGGGGATGAAGTACTATAAATTTCTTTTAACCCAAAAGATCTCATAAAGTTAATTCAAATTGAACCTAAGTTAGTGGATAGAATTTCAAGATTTGATGCCAAATAGACATTACTTTCTTTATTAAAAACTAGTATGTATCAGTAATTTTTTTTTTGACAAAAGTATGTATCAGTAATTAGAAAGTTATTCTTTTTTTCCCCCTTCCAAACCCACCCTAATTAGTTCTCTAGGCCGAGTGGGTCCACCAAGAATCCTCATGGCAGTTTAGGCTAGAACGGTTCGGTTGATTAAATTGGGTTTTACCCCTTAGTTCTCGGTCTCCCAACAAGAGTGATTCCACAAGGATTTGAACCCGGGTTTGTCAGGTTCTCCTCTTTATGGGGGCGAATTGCTTTCACTCGACCAAGATCCCATTGGTAATCAGAAAGCTATTCTATCTACCGAAAGTTTTAAATTGCACCACAACTGCGATTGCAGCCGCACTAGTTATATTCTCTCTCTCTCTCTTTATATATATATATATATATATATATATATATATATAGGGATTTGCTAACTTACACCCATCTATTTTTTTAGTAGGTATAAGTTAGCAAGTTATAACTAAAAACTTGTCAAATACACCCTAAGGTGTAGCTTGCTAACTTACACCAACTAAAAAATGGGTGGGTGTAAGTTAGCAAATCCCATATATATATATATATAAACAATGTCATTTAACTGCAATCAAAATTAATTAGTGTATGTGTATGCAGTGGCGGAGCTAGACAAATATTTGCGAGGGGTACAAAATAGTTAAGTGATGTAAGTTAGACATAATTGTGATAATTTATTTTGTGACAAATTTACACTTAAATATTAAGTTTTAAGAATATTAGGTATAATCTTATTTATAAAAATATTAATTAAGAAAATTTAAAAGAATATTAAATTATTTATTATTCAGAATACAATTAATTTTAAATTCATATAAATGATTAATATGTTTATATGTGGCATATGTTAGATGATGTATAATAGTTTTAAAATACGTGTTTCTTATATATTTATAGATTTCTTTGTATACATAATTAAAATATGATTAATGTATATCATATTTATTTTATATTTATGATTCTGTAAAAAAAAAATCTATATTGATAATATATATATATATAATCTATCTATGTACAAAACAGTTAATATAGCAAGCATAGTTGAGAAATGCTACAAAAGTTATGGAAATAAATGCTTTGAGGAGACGAAAATGATTTTTTTTCCTTTTCACAGCTATCAAAAAATGATTTCAAAAGCTAAAACATAGATACAGGGAAACACACACCGAAAACGCACATACAATTACTTGTGAGTATTTGTGAGCCAATGCATAGTATTTGTCTTTCTCTGAGTTACTCTGCTTGCTCATTCTTTCTCATAACTAACTCTTTTTTCATTTTGTTGGACCATTGACTTATAAGAAAATTTTTGGTGTATTTTTTCCCTAATTATAAGAAAGTTAAATTCATTTCAAGGTGCATTAATTGCTAAAATTTTTTTATACCCTATTTAATGTGAGATATATGTTTACTAGAAACTCACATGATGAGTATAAAATATTTAATGCCAGGGGTATATTTGGGATAAGATTTCAATTTTATAACATTAAATAAGCTTCCTTAGTCTTAGTGATATTTGTTTCTTTGTACTAGAGTTATTATAATAAAAAGTTTGAAAATTTTTGGGATAGCCAAGACTACCCATAGCTACACTACTCTCCGCCCCTCTATGTATGTTCAAATCTTACCCCTCTCTCTCCCTTTCTTTTTGCCGTCCTACCCAAAATTAGATGGATCCATAAGAGCTTGATCAACCTCCCCATTGAGGGAAACATTATAACTTTGCATGTCATGACATTTTGAGTTATGAATTATAAATAGGTAGGTCTAAAAAAAGAAAATAAAGGATATATAAGTATTGATAACTTGGGGAGAAGAATACACAAATGGTCCCCATAATGTAGATTACGACCCTTCAACTAATTGCTACAACCCTCTTATGCACTTATGTATATCAAACAGAGTAACAGCGACTAGTGAATGGAAAAGGGGAAAAAAACAAATTAGCATATATGGTTTTGTTAATTTGGACCACTTGAACAGAAAAATTGCATGCTTTATTTTTATTGTGACTGCGCAGAGAAGAGAAAGCAAAAAATAACAGACACGATGCTTAAAATGTGTTACCATATGAATTACAAGTTAGTACTATACCATTTTCTTATCCTTTTGCAATTAGATAGTTAGTGTATCAAAGTCTAATTTTTCTTCTCGTTTTCTCACATTTGTGTAACTTAGTAATGTTTTCTGGTTGGGACAACCGAACTAGATAGGAAGCCTAGCCTCAATCGAAATGGCAATGAGAATATATTGTTGGAGAGTAAAACAAAACCAAATTAGTGTCAAACAACACAAATTCCAAAATGATACCCCAATTTGTTTTTTTGTACAATCTTCCTTTGTTCCACGGAAAGAATATGTTACTTTCTTTTGCATAACTGAAATCAGAATTATATACTCCCTTTGGTCCTTTTTATAGGAAACAAAAGGATCCATTTTTTTTTCCCTTTTTATAAGAAACATTGATCTATTTTCAAATGTATTAAATGCTAAATCTTATTTATACCCTTATTTATTATGAGAGAAAATATTAAAAGTAATCAAGTTAGTAGAATAAGGAGTAATTAATATAAGGGCATTTGTGAAAAAAATTAGATTTATAGCAGTATTAAATGAAATCAGTTGTTTCAAATGCTTTTCCTTAGTCTTGATAAATTAGGGTTTTGTTTCTTATAATAAGGACCGGAGGGAGTATTTAGCATGTAGGAGATCAAGTTATTCTAAGAGTAAATCTTGTCCCAGTTATTCAACTTAATAACTCACTCTAAATATTGATTTTTGTCAATCCAACAGTCAAATTAAAAGTTTTTATTGAGTAGATCAACTCCGTAATTTTTCATAAAATTTCAAAACTATTTGATACTTTATTAAATAACTTCAATTGAATGTAAAATATGAGTTTCAAAAAAAAAAAAGTAAATGTGGACTATAAAATTACATAGCTATAAATGTTTATATTTTATCTGAAATTTGATGTTCAAGATCGTTAACATAAAATGATGATATTCAACGGTTTAATTGGTAAAATTCAATATTTACGATGGGTTATTAAGCAGCGTAACAATGTCAATAGTTACTCTTCGAGTAACTTGACTCTTTATCATAATTAGTATTATGCTTTTAATAACAACAATGCTATTTGTTACGAGAATTATTTTAGCACGAATGTCATATGAAACAAAGGCTAACCAATCAGGATTGATTATAATTACTTAATTAATGAGATTTTCCTTCATTTACAGTTGATTATCTTTTTCTATTTTCTGTATTTATAGCTATGTACAAGTTTAGGATTATAAATAAATTAACATATATATATATATATATATATATTTATATTCTATCAACACAATAAATAATATTCCTATATTACGTCACTACTGTTTTAACATAGGCAAAGAAACATTTGCTTCAATCAAATAAAGAAAAGATCACTTCACCCAAAAAAAAAAAATAATAATAAAGAAAAGATCATAGAGGGATAGTGAATGGAAACTAAAAATATTGACCAATTCCCCTTAAGAAAAGAATTTGAGTTTTATTTTTAGGAGATATCTCGGTTGGGAAGTCGTAAAATTCAACGAATTAATTCTTATGTGTTTACGCTTTCAAAATATCATAGCAAATCCAGATGGTCGGTGGGGATAGCATGGTGGAGTACTGAGAGCCAAATCCCTAATTATGTTGGATTTCGAATAAAAAAAGAAAATTGAATTTTTTTTTGAAAAGATATGGTACTCTAAGTGTACATGATCACTTCCTTTTATCTTGGAAAGGAATATTATAGATCTGAATGCGCATCATTTTCTCCAGATTCAAAATGTTTGAGATAATTAATTTTATTCTCTTATTGATCATTATGACTAGTGAATAATTGGATGTGGTGATGTGTACGTAACACTCATGGTGGTTGGATCGAACAGCAAAGCAAATAAATTGTGTCAATTACGTATCCTCCAAATATGTCTATGGCACTATCGTGTATGTCTTTCCATACTTTAATTTTGTTTGTTTGGTGTAATTTTTGCATTTTTTATATTGTTAGATAAACTTATTAAATAGAAGAAATTTTAAGTAATCTACAATTTTATTTTTTTAGTAAAAATAATATAAGAGATATATAGATTTGAATTTAAGTTTTAATTTTCAGTAGGGGCAAAAATGAAAAGAAAATTCTACCAAAAAAAATGAAAGGAAAATGTGAATACCGAAAAAGTTAGTTAGCTTAGATTATTCTCTTTTTATATAACGGAAGCAGAAGAGGAAAATTAAATGGAAAAACTGAATGGAAAGTAGGAAGCAGACGGATTGCTCAAAACATAGACAAGAGTATGGACAGAAATAAAATGCAGGAAACTTAAAGACAGAAATTAAAAATGCATGAGCCAAAGGTAGGCGCACTCTTTCTTACAGAAATTAAATATGCATAAGTGTCTGTGTGTTTGCAGAAAAGTAAAAAACTGAAAGTAAATGACGAAAACTAAATATACATGCAAAGAGGGGGAATCCGCACTCTTCTGTACATAAACTTAAAGATGCATGAATGAACTAAAAAATAAAAGACAGGAAAAGAAATTGAAACTTGAAACTTAGATTGAAAGATTGCAAGTACAAAGATTGAAGAACAGAGGAAAGCACAGAGTGTCTCTCACTAACCTCTCTCTAGAACATGAGAAAATAAAACTGGAATTTTAAACGGTGCCTAACAATAAAACCTACGTACCTTATTTATAAGAAAAGAAAAAAACACTATTCTGCTACAGTAAAGGCGCTTTTACTATTCTGCTACAGCAAAAGTGCTACAGTAACTGTCAGAATTTTTTAATAATAAAGGCACTTTTACTATTCTGCTACAGTAAAGTGCTACAGTACCATCAGACTATTTTTTTCCTTTTTTTGAGCAACGTAACATTACTGCAAAGTTTGGACAGTTGCCAATAGTCTGATCGTCAGCCTATTGTTTGGTAGTTGGATTGATGGAAAGATTGATTCCAAAATAGTGTGTTGCCATTTTTTATGGCTCCATCCTGTTTTGGAGATTGTGAAGTTCAACGTCATCGAAGTCATTTTCTTCCACTGAGTCTTCTTCAAAATATTCTTGATATTTGAGATCTTCAAATAATGAATAATGGTATTTGGGAAAGGCATAGTAATCTCTGTCGGAAAACATTAATTAAATGCCCATAACTTGTAAATCGGAGATTCTCCTATTTGCTTCAGATTGGTCCATCCTATGGATGGGAGAAATTCTTTTTCAATTAATTCTTTTCTTAACTAGAAAGAATTAATAAATGCTCTGCTTTGTACTGGCCAATTGAGATGTGGAATGAAGGGGGCAGTACTAGCAATAAAATGATGATTTGCTTGTATTGGGAAAAGACCATTGTTGGATGGAAGTGATGACTTAACGTTGAAAGTAACCCTTCCAGCTCTTTGGATGATTGTTGATGCAAACAAATAGAGTTTTTCTGGACCAAAAACTAGATGATCAGAATCGTTAGTCCAAAACTGATCTAACATTCCTAAATCCAACCAAGTCCAAATTGTATAATCTTTTCTCTGATATTGAATTGGAGAATAAGACGGAAGACTGATTCTGGATTTTAGAATTCCAGTAAAGGTATGCTGTCTTTCTTCACCATCTTCTAGATGATTGGAAGGAAGTTTGACATGTCCCATGGGTTGGCAAACATAGATTCCTTGGTGTTATACCCAAATTTTGTCCTTTCTCCTCTTTTAATTTATTTTTATTTTTATTTTTTATTGTGTTTTTATTTTAAAAATGAAGCAGGCTAAATTTGATAATTATTGGGCTTGTATTTTGTGTTAGTTCATTTGGACTAACTTCAACCCAATTGCAATGAAAAATAAATGAAAGGCCCAAGCAAAAAAAAAAAAAAAAAAGAGGAAGCAGAAGCAAAAAACGTAAAAGAAGCAGGGAAGACAAAAAAAGAAAAAAGAAGAAAAGAGCACCGCTTAGCCACTGAAGTCTTTGTTTTCTGCACATTTTTTTTCAAACTAGCTGCAATTTTTTCCAAAAAGCTATTACGGCTAATTGCAATTTTTTCAAACCACTGCAATATTTTTTCAAACCATTAATGCTATTTCAAACTCTGCAGCAAACCATTAATGCTATTTCAAACTCTGCAGCAAGTAACCATCATTTCAGCCCCAATTTGTAGTTGCAAGTGGACAAACTGAGCCCTCTGTTTTTTCTATAAATAGCAGTAGAGAATAGGGGGAAGTGGGAGAGATTTAAGGAAAAAAAATTACATTTAATTTCAGAATTGGATATCTCATTCTTGGTACCAATTATACACAACAATTTGAGAGAAAATTGAGAGAAAAAAGAGAAGAACTAGAAAGAAAAAAAAAGAAACAGAAGCAAAACAAAAAAAAAACGCAAACGCAGAAGAAGCAAAAACAAAAAGAAGAAGGGAGAAGACAAGGAGGAAAAACCTCCCTCACCCCCTCCCCCTCCCTCCCCCCCCCTCTTCCTCCCTCTCCCACCACTCTCTCACTTTCTCTCTCTCTCTCCCCACGATCTCCCTCCCCTTTGTTTTCTCCACCTCTCGTGACGCCCCCTCTCCAGCTCCACATGGCCATATCAGCACATGGTGTAAGACTCCACCCCCAAGGAGAACGCTCCTCCCTCAGATCCCAACCTCATGGTTCCCTCCTCGCCGCGCCTCCCTCATCAACACCCTTCTCCTTCACCTTCCCCTTGTTCCTCCTTTCTCGTCCCACCATCTCTCCCCCTCTCCCACGATCACCACCCATCCTTCCCTCCCTCTTCTCTTTCATGTGCCATGTCAGAAATTTGTGCTGTGGCGCGCACCCACCCTCTCCTCTCCTTCTTGTTCTCGCCCTCTCTCTCTCTCTTCTCTCTCTTTCCCCTCCTTCCCTCTCATCTCCCTTTCTTTCTTTCTTGCAGCGGCGCTGCTTCTTCTTTTGTTTGTGTTAGTGTGTGTATGTGTGTGTCAGGTTTTAGGTTTAGTGTGTGTGTGAGTTTGTTTGTTTTGTTTTTTTTATTTGCTGGAAATGTCAGCCCAATTTTTTTTTACGTCCTCCACCTCCTTTTTTTTTTCTTTTAATCCAACCTTTTAGGGCCTCAACCCACTCACTTTTTTTTTAGTTAGCCTTTGTTAAGTATTGGGCTTAAGCCCATTTGTTCTTTTATCATCTATTTAATAAACATGAACACATTTTTTTTACTAGTCAAACTAGTGCAATTTCATTCAACTAAATTTTACACATACAAGTTTTGAGACTCTATTTTTCTTGAAAAATCACATGATAAAAATAATGAAAATTAATTTATTAGTGATGATTACTCGAGATTGCTTCCCGTTTAGTCATTACAAGTATCTTAATGTTCTAAATAAAATTGGGTTATTAGTGAGGACCACTCTTGATTGCTTCTCGTTTGGTCCCTACGAAAACCTATCTTTTTATTAAAAGTAAAATTAAGTTTGTTTTTTACTAGTAATGATCACTCGAGATTGCTTCCCGTTTGAACATTACGAACACCGTTAATTTTATAAACAAAAAAGGTTATTAACAAGGGCCACTCTTGATTGCTTCTTGTTTGGTCTCTATAAAACCTACCTTTTTATATAATTAAAATCAACCAACACGTAACCATTTTCTACCCAAGAACTACGTAGCTTTTGATTTCTCCACTGCACCCGGAGATACGTAGGAGCAGGAGCCCACTCCTGTCAAGCGCAAAAATAAACGACTTTTATTAAGTACTCTTTTTTTTATCTTGGTTAAATTTTTTTTTTTAAATAAAAGGGAAATAAATATTTTTTTTAGAAGTTAATAAAATTTGCACAATTAATTAGAGGTAACCTTTTTCGAAAGGATGTTGTAGGGTGCTAATACCTTCCCTACACATAATCGACTCCCGAACCCAAATCCGGTCTTAAGGACCACTTTTCTTCAAAAAAGGTTTTTTCCAATATTTTTCCTATGAAATAAATTATTGGTGGCGGCTCCATTAAACTCGAATAAATCCCTCCGGATTTTTTGGTCGCTACAGCTGGCGACTCCACTGGGGAAATTTTTTAGAGAGTCAAGCCTAACTAACTGATTGTGCTAAATAGTTAACTCTTATGTTTAATTTCCCTTGTTTTTATTTATTTATTTATTTATTTATTTATTTAATTTGCTTATTCATTTGTTTATTTATTTATTCATTTGTTTATTTATTTATTGTTCTTTTGTGAATATTTGTTGTGAATATTATGCATATATTGAACCTTAGGTTAGAAGACCATATTTTGTATATTTCATTTGTTTTGCAGCTTGAGTAGTGTTAGGGTGTTGCCCCTCTCACACACCGCACCTACACGTTCGCACACACATGTGAGTAAGGCCCTATACCCGGGTCAGAGCAAAGCTTAAGTTGAGTGGAGGTTCGGTGATGATCAATTAGAATTTGCTTTCCTTCTGGCTTTTGCGAGAACTTCATCTAGAGTGTGCTCCCTTTGAGTATTCCGCACCGGATAGTTGTCTATCGTTGTGGTTAATATTCAGGAGGAGACTTTAGCTCTAGAGGCCTTTGGTGAGAATGTGATTAGAGCCACCATGAGATCTATCACTTAATACAAGACTATAGACCCCTTAGGTTAGAAAATCTCTAATTTTAGGTTTAACCCATTTAAGACACAAGGGGCATCATATCATTTTTATTCTTCCACCAAAATCTGTTATATCACATCCATGCATAATAAAAAAGGGTCTACCAAATCACATATTTTTTGTGCACGCTACATGAATAGTCATCATCATCACTCAACATTATATCTTCATGCATTCATACTTCCAAAAAAAAACATGTTGAAATTTTTTTTAAAAAAAAATGTCATTCATTCTCATTTCATTTTAGGTGCTAGGGAAGCATAGGAACTCAAAGTTTGGCTGCAAGTATTTTGTGAGATAATATGGGATCAAGCGGCGAAACTGTCCCTTTGAAGAAGCACATACATCCGAGAATAAAAAAGTCTGAAATAGAAAGCCTGAAGAAGTGTGCCAATTTAATGACGACGAGTATTCAGCGTGTAACCTTCATTGGAAAATATGGGAATATTCTCAAGTTGCTAGAGGTGGATGTGCAAGTAAATGCCATTTCTGCACTTATCCAATTCTATGATTCTCCCATGAGGTGCTTCACTTTTAAGAATTTCCAAATGGCTCCCACACTGGAAGAATTTGCCCGGATTTTAGGATACTCAACCGAAAACATGAAGCCTTACCAACGCACCCGAGATTTTAATCTCCTACAAGAGGTTGCTATAATTCTAAAAGACAAGGAGAATGAATTAAAGAAAAGAAAGTTAAACCGAAATGGCGTCGAGGGGTTTCCGCTAGAGTATTTTGAAGAAAAGATAAGGCATTTGGCTAGTGTTCAGGATTGGGCGTCTTTCATGGAAGTGTTGGCTCTTACAATTTTTGGCATTATGTTATTTCCACGCATTGATGGCTATATAGACTTGGCCTCGATTGATGTGTTCCTAGCCTTTAAAAAAAGGAAAGAGAGCCCAGTGTCAGCCATTCTTGCGGATACTTATTGTGCTCTCACTCACTGTCATGAAAAAAAAGGGAAAACGCTATCATGTTGCTTATCCACTCTCTATGTGTGGCTTGTCACCCATGCATTCGAAAATAGGAAAATGTCATGTCCTTTTGCAGACTTCAATACATGTGATGTAGGGGGTCAGGGATGGAGATCGGTGGGCTGTGTCTCTGGCAGATCTTGATGAAAAGACGGTTCGATGGTACCCAGGGTGGTTGGATATACATGAAGTGATCTATCAGTGCGGGAATTTCCCTAATGTTCCACTTATAGGAACAAGAGGATGTATTAACTATAATCCTTCTTTGCTACTAAGACAACTTGGTTATTCTATGATGAATCCACCGTCAGATCAGATGACGACCCCCTTTGTGGTATTTGAGTTCGATCAAGGAAATAGCGGAATGCTTAGAAAGGTTCGACATGCTTGGGACCAAGTCACTCGGAAAGGGAAAGTTCTCGGAAAAAGAAGCATTGGTGCTACGGATAGTTACCACCAATGGATCGAAAGTAGGGTTCGAGAAATCAAATTGCCGTTCCATGGTACACCCCCACCGGAACCGTATACCAAAATCTATCCCTATTACGAGTAAAGAGATGGAAGAGCTTAAAATAGCTTTGTCAAAAGCTAATGAGGAAAAGGAAGAATTACAAGCAAGGTTAGAAAAGGCACTTCAAGAGAACAAGTACTTGCAGTCGGAAAATATCCTAAAAGGGAAGTTCATTGAGAGAAGCAACAAAAGGGCAAAAGTAGAGGAAAAGAGTAAGCATGATGTGCAACTTTGTCTGAGAGGAGCAAATGAAGAGCTAGAGCTGCGTAATCAAGAAAGGGACAAGGCTATAGAAAATGCCTATATATGGAAAGGATTGTGGAAAAAGTCCTCGGTTACCGAAAAGAACTTGCAAGAGGAGCTTGAAGGTTTAAAGCGACATCTTGAGAAGGTAGTAGCTGGGTATGAGAACCGAGCCCAAAAGGAGCAGCAATACAAGGAAGAAATAGAAGAAATGCTTGGTCTAGTCCCCCCATGTTTTCTCTGTATTCTTTTTCCAATTTTTTTCTATTTTAACAGGGAGGAGTACTCTTTTTCCTTCTAGATGTTTTTTCCCTAAGGAGGGTTTTGCATCAGAAGGTTTTAACGAGGCTCCTTTCCTTCATTTAAAAAAAAAAATATCAAGATGCGCTGAAAAAAGAACAAGAGGATGCAAATGAGTTGCGGGACTATATTGAATATCAAGAGAAGATCTATGACGACCTAAAAAATGAAAGCACGTATTGGGAGAATCGTTTTACAAAACTGGTCAGTCAGATAGAAAATCAAGCACTCTTTAATGAACTGAGGAACGAAGGCATACATTGGAGGGACTGTTTTTCAAAGTTGGCAAGTTTGGCCAATCAAGCAATCATAGATATCCCAAGGCGTCTAGAGGAGGCTGATACGGCGATGCACCCACTGAATACTCCAGTCAATGTTTACAAGTTTATTGAATTTTGTAAAAGTTTGATAGAAGAATTGAGAGAAAAAGCTGGTTGTCCTACTAAAAAGAAAAAGGAATGACTAATTCTTTGAGGCTTTAGTTTGAGTGAATTGTACTATTTGTGTCTCTCATCAACAAAGGATTTGTCATTTTGCTTATTGATCCCATTTTATTCTCCAAATTACTTAACGCTTTTTAAAATAAATAAATGGAAAATTACAACAAAGCAATGAGGCCTACGGTTCCCTGGTACAAAATGAATAGACTCATACATCCACATCCATTCATTCATTTTTTTTTCTTTTTTTTCTTTTTTCTTTCTTACATACTCATATCATTTTTTTTAATCACTCAGAAAATAATCAAACAAACTAGTTCCTCGACACCCTTATCGAACTCGCTCTCAATCAAAGATCATGGATGACCAAGAGGTGAAAGAGGACGTCAACCAGCTGAAGGAACAGATGAACAAAGTTTTGGAGCTTCTGCAATCCCTAAACAAAGACAAGGCTGCAGATGGGGCTTCTCCAGCAGTGAATGATGAAAGTCAAGCTACACCTTCCCACCCACCTGGCTTTGGTCCTATGCAGTTGCAATATGGTCTCAATACTCAAGGGATGATGGTACCTTTTGCAATTTACCCGCAGGTCCTACACCTCACCGATTAGCAACCCTCGTAATCAAGTACCACAGTTCCCACTTTACGGACTCACTTTGGTTACACGCCACCTATGGCCAATGATGATACTGCAAACCATAACCCTCAAGGCCCACAGGCACAACAGTTCCCACTATTTGGTCTCCCGCCCGGTTACACACCGCCAGGTGCTAACAATAACTCTGCAGAAACTGATTCCCAAGCACTTGTTGTGCAAGATGTAGCTCAAGGATCTGGCTCCGGTACTGAAACCATACCAGTTCAAAGCTCAACTCCTGGCTTCATGACATACACCTTTCCACCTGGTTATGCACCATCCCATCTCGGGAATACTCAAGGAGTCAGTACGCCCGTAGTGACCCCCGTGGTGAATCACCGACCATTTGGTTACCCCTATTATATTCAAGGAAATCCATTGAATTCCCAGACTAACCGCATTGCCTGGTCTCCAGCTATGGGAGGACCCAATCTAAGCATCCCAGTTGGGAATCAGTCGTCTGATACGAAGTTGCAAATCCTCGAAGATAGGCTAAGAGCTGTAGAAGGAGTAAGTTATCTCGGTTCAAGTATCGCTTCAGATCTTTGTCTCGTACCGGATGTGGTTGTACCGCCAAAGTTCAAGGTGCCAGACTTTGACAAGTATAAAGGGACAACTTGCCCAAAAAGCCACTTGACCATGTACTGTAGGAAGATGGCGTCCTATGCACATGATGATAAACTTCTGATTCACTTTTTCCAAGATAGTTTAACAGGGGCAGCGTCGAGTTGGTATACACACCTTGAGCGATCTCACATTCGCTGTTGGAAAGATTTGGCGGATGCCTTCTTGAAGCAGTATAAGTATAACATTGATATGGCTCCTGATAGAATGCAGTTGCAAAACATGGCAAAAAGAGACAATGAGACCTTCAAGGAATATGCCCAACGATGGAGAGGGTAGCGGCCCAAGTGGAACCGCCTCGATTGAAAAAGAAATGGTGGCCATGTTCATGGATACTCTTCAATCACCCTTCTATGACAAAATGATCGGAAGTGTATCCTCAAACTTTTCGAGATATGGTCATCGTAGGGAAAGAGTTGAAGGAGGAATGAGAAATGAAAAAGATTGCCCAAAGTTTCTTTGGAACTAGTAATATCAAGAGACTCCCAACAAACTTCGTAAAGAAGAAAGAAGGGAAACCAATCTTTGTGATGACGAGCCCGGAGGACAAGCACAAGGAAAACCACCCCAATTCTTTACCAATTTCCCACATCATTTTCCATACCCCTACTTCCCACCTCCATACATTGCCGCCGCCTCATAATCCTACCCCAGTGCCAAACCAACCAATGATGCCATTTCGACCACCTTCTCCCATTCAAACACAAGCACTGTCAGTTGCTCCCACCCAACCGAACCAAAACCAGAAACAACCAAAGGACCAAGAAAAGGAAGCAGTGCAATTTGATCCTATTCCCATGACCTATACGGATTTGTTCCAAAGACCTAATCAAGAACTCCTTGATCTCTCCACGCTCAATGAAACCACTCCAACCTCCCTTCCCAAGAGGATATGACCCAAATGCCAAGTGTGAGTTTCATGCAGGCGATGGAGTCACACAACTGAAAATTGCAAAGCTTTGAAGTACGTGGTTCAAGATCTGATCAATGCCAAATGGTTGAGTTTTAAGGAAGATGGACCTAATGTGGGTAATAATCCCCTTCCAGGTCATGGAGGTTCAGCAGTCAACGCCATTATTGAAGAGTTTAGGGATCAGCCCCTGATAATGAAAGCGGAGGATGTCCGTACTCCCTTGAAGATCATTTATGCCAAACTCTGCGAGTTCGGTATAATTGAAATGAAATACGATGAGAGGGACTTATGTAGCTTGCATCCTGATGACAGTCATTGCATAGAGGAATGCGAGAAATTCAGGCAAATTCTCCAAGAATTGTTAGACAAACACTTGATACAGGTAGGTTGTGTGAAGAAAGATGAAAACATATTGACCCTTCAGTCGAGTGAAGATAAAAACACGACCTTCCCAAAACCATTGGAGATTTGTTACAACAAGCCAGTCCGAGGTGTGCCTAAACCGATAACTATTCATGTACCAACTCCTTTCCCTTTCAAGAACGTTAATGCAGTGCCATGGGATTACAATATGAAGGTCTTTGTGGACAACTTAGGGGATGACCAGTTAAAGGCGGCGTCTGGATCTAGTAATCCTGCTATCACTAACATCTCGGGAGTAGGTGGGATGACCCGAAGTGGATGAATTTATACCCCTATCGGACCCATGGTCAAAGCTCGCAAGGGAAAAGATAAAGAAGAAGAATCCATTGATAAAGATATGGGTAATAAGGCAAAGAAAGCAGAAGAAAACAAGAAAGAAGTATCTGAAGAAGAGGTTTGTGAATTCCTGAAATTTATGAAGCAGACTGAATACAAGGTGGTGGATCAGTTGAATCATACTCCTACAAAAATATCTGTGTTATCACTGCTGCTGAATTCTGAGCGCCATAGGGAATCATTGATGAAAGTGCTAAATGAAGCTCATGTCACCCACGACATCACGGTGAACCAATTCGACGGGATTGTGGGTAATATTGTTGCTAGTAATTACCTTACCTTCACTGATGAAGAAATTCCAGTTGAAGGAATGGGGCATAACAAAGCATTGCACATCTCTGTGAAGTGGAGAGACTATATCCTTGCTAGGGTACTCGTCGATAATGGGTCATCTCTAAATGTTATGCCAAAATCTACCTTGGCAAAGTTGTCTGTTGACGGATCATATATGAAGCCCAGTACCATGGTGGTAAGAGCCTTTGATGGGTCTAGAAGAGAGGTTATTGGAGAAATCGAGCTACCTATACAAGTCGGTCCTCGCACATTCGAGGTAGTCTTTCAGGTGATGGAAATCGTACCAGCATACAGTTGCCTCCTTGGAAGACCATGGATCCATTCAGCTGGAGTTGTGCCTTCAACCTTACACCAAAAGCTGAAATTTTCAATGGATAATAAGTTGGTGACTGTCTCTGGTGAAGAAGAGATGCTAGTAAGCAAGCCGTCCTCCACGCGCTATATTGAGGCTGCAGAAGAAGCTCTTGAGACGTCTTTTCAAACGTTGGAGATTGCGAATGCCACTTTCGCAGGAGAAAGAGTCCTAATGAAGAAACCAAAATTGTCTGAAACCTCCACGATGATCGCTAAAGTTATGATGAAAGGAGGGTATCAGGCCGGATGTGGATTGGGAAGATATGAACAAGGGATCGTGATGCTGTTAGAACTTCCAGATAACAGAAACAGATATGGGTTGGGATACGAACCTAACAGATTTGACAAAAAGAGAATTGCCAAAGAAAGAAAAGAAAAGAGGATAGCTAGATCGAAGGCGAGGAGCCAAAAGATGAGAGTATTCCCATCTGTGACATCGTGCAAAGCTTTGAGTGCAGAATATTGGATCCGAATCAAATAGCGACTATCAAGGATGATCGCAGATGTAAAACGACAATGTCAACCTTGTCCGCCCTTGCTCGTGGAATGAAGAACTTGGAAATTGGGAGATCGTTGAGTTTCCCGTGATCTTTGATTCAAAGTAATTATGTAATGCAAATTCTATTGCTCTGCCCAAGGCCTTAGAATAATTTATTGTCAAAAGGGCGCACATGTTTCATTTCAGTGCCATTATCAATAAAATGCACTTTGAATTTTCCAATCATTTCTCTTTTCTTTCCTTTTCCATCTTTTCCATCTCTCTTCATCTTTTTCCGCTTTTTCATTTCGTTATTTTTAACTAATGCAGATCCAAAAACATTGTCTTTGAAAATAATGATGCCAGTAACTCATACTATAATTTTGAATACCCCATTAATCATACTGAGAAAGATAATGAGGACAATTGGAATACCCCTCCTGAATTAATGAAGTTGGTGGAACAAGAAGCTAAAGTGATTCAACCCCACGAGGAAGAAACTGAAACAATCAATCTGGGCACTGAAAACGACAAGAAGGAAGTTAAGATTGGAACCACAATGAAAAGCAGTGAGCGAGAAAAATTGGTTAAACTCCTATTTGAATATGCGGATGTTTTCGCATGGACATACCGAGATATGCCTGGATTAGATAATAGCATAGTCGAGCACAAATTACCATTAAAACCTGAGTGCCCACCGGTCAAGCAGAAGCTGAGAAGGATGAAGCCGGAGATGTCACTCAAGATTAGAGATGAGGTAAAAAAAGCGATTCGGCCGGTTTTACGGGTAGCAAAATACCCTCAATGGGTGGCTAATATTGTTCCAGTCCCAAAGAAAGACGGAAGGTCCGAATGTGTGTTGACTATAGAGATCTAAACAGGGCCAGCCCTAAGGATGACTTCCCTTTGCCACATATTGATGTCTTGATAGATAACACAGCTCAACACTCTGTCTTCTCTTTCATGGATGGATATTCTGGCTATAATCAAATCAAGATGGCTCCCGAAGATATGGAAAAAACCACATTTATCACTTTATGGGAACTTTACATTACAAAGTAATGTCGTTTGGATTAAGAAATGCTGGGGCAACATACCAAAGAGCAATGGTGGCTTTGTTCCATGACATGATGCACAAAGAGATAGAGGTCTATGTGGATGACATGATTGTAAAATCCAAAACAGAGGAATGTCATGCCATTAACCTACAAAAACTTTTTGAGCGACTGAGGAAGTATAAACTCCGGTTAAACCCAGCTAAGTGTAGTTTTGGTGTAAGGTCAGGCAAGCTGCTAGGGTTTATAGTTAGCCAGAAGGGAATAGAAGTTGATCCGGCCAAAGTAAAAGCAATCCTCAAAATGCCGACTCCTCGCACCAAAGAAGTTCGTGGATTCTTGGGAAGGCGAACGACATCGCCAGGTTTATATCCCGACTAATCGCTACTTGTGAGCCAATTTTCAAGTCTTTGTGTAAGAATCAGAAACCAAATGGAATGACAATTGCCGTAAAGCTTTTGAGAAAATCAAACAAGACTTACAAGATCCACCGGTTTTGGTACCCCTGTGCCAGGGAGACCCTCATCATGTACTTAACAAGATTGGGCGAATCAATGGGTTGTGTGCTAGGACAACATGATGAATCTGGTAAGAAGGAGCATGCCATTTACTACTTGAGCAAGAAATTCACTAATCTGCGACGAGGTATTCATTGTTAGAAACGAGCGTGTTGCTTGGCGTTAACCTGGGCCGCACATCGTTTGAGACAATATATGCTATCCCATACAACCTGTTTGGTGTCCAAAATGGATCCGATCAAGTATATTTTTGAAAAGCCCGCTCACGGGAAGAATTGCTCGTTGGCAAATGTTGTTATCTGAGTATGATATTGTGTATGTCACCCAAAAGGCAATTAAAGGCGATCTTTAGTGAATACTTGGCTCATCAACCTGTGGAAGACTATCACCAATGCAGTGTGATTTCCCAGATGAAGACATAATGGCTCTATTTGAAGGAAAAGAAACCCTGATGGTGAAAAATGGATCTTGTTGTTTGTGGTGCCTCTAATGCATTGGGGCATGGGATTGGGCTGTCTGATTTCCCAGAAAATCATTTCATTCCATTTCTTGCAAGATTGTGTTTTGATTGTACAAACAATATGGCAGTATGAGGCATGTGCCATGGGCATTCAGCGACCATTGAATCAAAGGTCAAGATTCTCAAGTATATGGAGACTCGGCTTTGGTTATCCATCGCTTAAAAAGCGAATGGAAACGAGAGATTCCAAATTAGTTCCTTACCACGATTACATCAAAGAATTGATGGAACAGTTTGATGAAGTCACCTTCCATCACATTCGCGTGAAGATAATCAGCTAGCGGACGCGCCAGCTACTCTATCATCAATGTTCAAAATCGATGCGAGGAGAGCCTACCGCTCATAAAAATACAGAATCACGACCGCCAAAGACACCGCCTAGCAATAGAAGGAGAGCCTGATGGCAAACCCTGGTATTACGACATCAAACGATACATCACGAATAGAGAATATCCTCCTAATGTCTCAGAGAATGATAAAAGAGCATTAAGGCGTTTGGCAATGGGATTCTTTCTAAACGGCGAAGTGCTCTACAAGAGAAACCATGACATGGTACTTCTTAGGTGTGTTGATAAGACCGAGGCGGAAAAGATTATGTGAGAGGTTCATGAAGGTTCCTTTGGGACTCACGCAAACGGGCACGCAATGGCAAGAAAAATCTTGAGGGCTGGCTATTATTGGTTGTCTATGGAGACTGATTGTTTCGATTATGTGAAGAAATGCCACAAATGTCAGATTTACGCCGATAATATCCATGTGCCACCAGTCTCTTTGAACATCTTGACAGCACCATGGCCTTTCTCAATGTGGGGATTGGATGTCATTGGACCCATTGAACCTAAGGCATCCAATGGACACCGTTTCATTCTTGTCGCAATCGACTATTTCACTAAATGGGTTGAAGCGGCTTCATATTTGAGTGTGACAAAAAATGTGGTTGTCAAATTCATCAAGAGAGATTTGATCTGTCGCTATGGTTTGCCAAATAAGATTATCACTGATAATGGGACTAATTTGAACAACAAGATGATGAAGGAGCTGTGTAATGACTTCAAGATCCAACATCATAATTCCTCACCATACCGCCCAAAGATGAATGGGGCGATTGAAGCCGCAAATAAGAACATCAAGAAGATTGTCCAAAAGATGGTGGTAACATTTAGAGGCGCACGAAATGCTCCCTTTCGTCTTTGCACGGTTATCGGACTTGATTCGCACCTCAACAGGGCAACCCCTTTCTCATTGGTGTATGGAATGGAAGCGATTGCTTCCCATTGAAGTCGAGATCCCTCGTTAAGGGTATTGATGGAGACAAAACTAGAAGAAGCGAGAATGGGTTCAGGCTCTACTGGATCAATTGAATCTCATTGAAGAAAAGAGAGTGATGGCCTTATGTCATGGGCAACTATATCAAGATGAGGATGAAGAGGGCTTACGAAAAGAAAGTTCGCCTCTGAATTCCAAGAAGGAGACCTTGTACTCAAGAAGATTTTGCTCATCCAAAAGGATTCTCGTGGAAAATGGACTCCAAATTATGAAGGTCCGTATGTTGTGAAAAAGCTTTTTGGAGGAGCCTTAATCCTCACAAGGATGGGCGGTGAAGATCTCCGCTCCCGATAAACTCGATGCACGATCAAAATTATTATGCCTAAAAAAAAGAAAAACATATAAAAACCAAGCAAAAGTGAGCTCGCTAGGTTGAAAACCTGAAAGGGCGACCTAGGCAAAAATTAGAGCGACCCGTTGGATTGAAAACTTGAAAGAGCAATCCAAGCAAAAGTTAGGGTCTGAAATCGGACATTGAAGAAGGCTGACGCATCAAGGGGCTCTTACCCAACTGTGGCAGTTCTATATATTTTCAGAAGTAGAGTAATGAGTAATCAAAGTTATGGATATGGGAAGCTGGCATTTGTTCCTACAAAGACACAAACTATAAAATATCTGCTTAGTTATTGTCTTTCTTTGTTTTTTCTTCTTCCTGCATTTTTCTTGATGTATCTTCAAGTCTGTGTAACTTCAGTCCTTGTACACATGACTCTTTTTTGAATACCAAACACCTCCGTTCTCGTATTTCAAAATGTTGTTTTATGATAATAGGCACTGAATTGTGAAGCATGTGATGATATGGGAAAGCATTACGGTTATTATATACATCTTAAGAATCACGAGGAAACGCCAAATCTCAACAAATAAGTTTCAAAAGGGCAAAGGAATTACCCTTAAAAATAATTAGCGCTGCATCGATAACTCGCGCTCTCCCGATCGAAGGCATAACATGACTAAATCAGATGCATCTCATTCCGTCCCCTATCTCTAAGCACTAGAGATCATACGGGACGAGGAATCAGTAAAAATAATAATCGCATTGCATACATGCATCACATACCATATGTCCGTGCATCATCTTCATATCACCACCTTTTAGCCGTTTTATTACAACTGGTCCGTGCACCAATTTTTGATTCTTCACTCTCGTTTTCAAACAATGCGCTAGCATTGGTCCTTTATTTTGCTTTCTAAGCGACACGCCAAGTATCGCTCACTCTTTATTGCTTTTCGATCACCGTCGTATGCGACCGCGGAGATCCTTCTTTATAGTTTTCGATAAATACGCCGAGCATCACCCTTTTTATTGCTTTCCGATCACCGCGTCGATGCAGACCTGGCGGTAGTCCCTCATTATTGCTTTTTGACCAACATATCGATTCAGGACCTGATGTTGATCCTTCTTTATTGCTTTCCATCGACGCGTCAATACCCTACTTGGCGTCGAACCTTCCGATCACCGTGTCGATCGACCTGGCGGCGATCCTTCTTTATTGCTTTCCATCGACGCGTCAATACCTTATTTGACGCCAAACCCTCTTTATCGCTTTCCGATCACCGCGTCGATTCGACCTGGCGGAGATCCTTCTTTATAGTTTTTTGATAAACGCGCTGCGTTAATCCTCATTATTGCTTTCCGATCACCGTCAAGCATGCGACCTGGCGGAGATCCTTCTTTATAGTTTTTTTGATAAACGCGCGGCGTTAATCCCTCATTATTGCTTTAGATCACCGTCGATGCAGGACCTGGCGGTGACCCTTCTTTATAGTTTTACGATAAACGCATGGCGTTAATCACTCATTACCGCTTTTTCGATCATTGCGTCGAAGATCTGACCTGGCCGTAATCCTTCCTTATCACTTTCTGATTAAACGCATCAAGCGTTGATCCCTCATTGTCATTCCTCACGTCAAGTTCAAGACAAAATTAGTGTATTTATCTTTAGCTCTATTTTATGACAAAAATATAACAACCATTGTTGTTTGCATTTTCTAATAAAATATAACTAAAGAGGGGCAGCTGTTATACCCAAATTTTGTCCTTTCTCCTCTTTTAATTTATTTTTATTTTTATTTTTATTGTGTTTTTATTTTAAAAATGAAGCAGGCTAAATTTGATAATTATTGGGCTTGTATTTTGTGTTAGTTCATTTGGACTAACTTCAACCCAATTGCAATGAAAAATAAATGAAAGGCCCAAGCAAAAAAAAAAAAGAGGAAGCAGAAGCAAAAATGTAAAAGAAGCAGGGAAGAAAAAAAAAAGAAGAAAAGAGCACCGCTCGACCATCAAGTCTTTGTTTTTACGCACATTTTTTCAAACTAAACAATTTTTTCCAAAAAGCTATTACGGCTAATTGCAATTTTTTCAAACCACTGCAATATTTTTTCAAACCATTAATGCTATTTCAAACTCTGCAGCAAACCATTAATGTTATTTCAAACTCTGCAGCAAGTAACCATCATTTCAGCCCCAATTTGTAGTTGCAAGTGGACAAACTGAGCCCTCTGTTTTTTCTATAAATAGCAGTAGAGAATAGGGGGAAGTGGGAGAGATTTAAGGAAAAAAAATTACATTTAATTTCAGAATTGGATATCTCATTCTTGGTACCAATTATACACAACAATTTGAGAGAAAATTGAGAGAAAAAAGAGAAGAACTAGAAAGAAAAAAAAAAGCGAAGCAAAACAAAAAAAACGCAAACGCAGAAGAAGCAAAAACAAAAAGAAGAAGGGAGAAGACAAGGAGGGAAAACCTCCCTCACCCTCTCAGCCTCCCTCACCCCCCTTCTTCCTCCCTCTCCCACCACTCTCTCACTTTCTCTTCTCTCTCTCTCTCCACCATCTCCCCCCCCCCTTTGTTTTCTCCTCCTCTCAGACGCCCTCTCTCCATTTCAAGGCACACAAGACCCACCTCCAAGGAGGACGATCCTTCCTCAGATCCCAACCTCATGGTTCCCTCCTCGCCGCGCCTCCCCCATCAACACCCTTCTCCTTCACCTTCCCCTTGTTCCTCCTTTCTCGTCCCACCGCCTCTCCCCCTCTCCCACCCCCACCACCCCTCCTTCCCCCCCCCTTCTCAAGCTCATGGCGCGCTCACCCCCTCTCCTCTCCTTCTTCTTCTCGCCCTCTCTCTCTCTCTTCCCTCTCTTTCTCCTCCTTCCCTCTCATCTCCCTTTCTTTCTTTCTTGCAGCGGCGCTGCTTCTTCTTTTGTTTGTGTTAGTGTGTGTATGTGTGTGTCAGGTTTTAGGTTTAGTGTGTGTGTGAGTTTGTTTGTTTGTTTTGTTTTTATTTCTTTGGAAATGTCACCCAATTTTTTTACGCCCTCCACCTCCTTTTTTTTTTTTTTTCTTTAATCCATCCTTTTAGGGCCTCAAATTTCACTCACTTTTTTTTTTAGTTAGCCTTTGTTAAGTATTGGGCTTAAGCCCATTTGTCTTTTATCATCTATTTAATAAACATGAACACATTTTTTTTACTAGTCAAACTAGTGCAATTTCATTCAACTAAATTTTACACATACAAGTTTTGAGACTCTATTTTTCTTGAAAAATCACATGATAAAAATAATGAAAATTAATTTATTAGTGATGATTACTCGAGATTGCTTCCCGTTTAGTCATTACAAGTATCTTAATGTTCTAAATAAAATTGGGTTATTAGTGAGGACCACTCTTGATTGCTTCTCGTTTGGTCCCTACGAAAACCTATCTTTTTATTAAAAGTAAAATTAAGTTTTTTTTACTAGTAATGATCACTCGAGATTGCTTCCCGTTCGAACATTACGAACACCGTTAATTTTATAAACAAAAAAGGTTATTAACAAGGGCCACTCTTGATTGCTTCTTGTTTGGTCTCTATAAAACCTACCTTTTTATATAATTAAAATCAACCAACACGTAACTATTTTCTACCCAAGAACTACGTAGCCTTTGATTTCTCCACTGCACCCGGAGATACGTAGGAGCAGGAGCCCACTCCTGTCAAGCGCAAAAATAAACGGCTTTTATTAAGTACTCTTTTTTTTATCTTGGTTAATTTTTTTTTTAAAATAAAAGAGAAATAAATATTTTTTTTAGAAGTTAATAAAATTTGCACAATTAATTAGAGGTAACCTTTTTCGAAAGGATGTTGTAGGGTGCTAATACCTTCCCTACACATAATCGACTCCCGAACCCAAATCCGGTCTTAAGGACCACTTTTCTTCAAAAAAGGTTTTTTCCAATATTTTTCCTATGAAATAAATTATTGGTGGCGGTTCCATTAAACTCGAATAAATCCCTCCGGATTTTTTGGTCGCTACACTTGGGCCTGAGTATTTCCTTCAAAGATATCCTAAAAACAATTTTGGGCATCAATAAAATCTTGGAAAATTGAGTCGTGTAGTTTTTTCTGGATTAAAAAATTAACTTCAAAATCCACATGATTTGTTAATTGTCTGATGATTAAAGAAGTCTGTAGGATAAAATTTTTCTTCAAGTCTTCAAGATTGTTGCTAAAATTCCTCAATTTGTTGAAGTCTTTAAGCAAAATTGAATATTTTTTAGTTAAACACTCATTCTCTCTGGACAGTGTTTGATTGATGGTTTCAATTGTTTGAATTCTCTCGGAACTCTTATCGCTCAAATAATTCACATATTTTGAAGGGTTTATATTTTCTTCATGAGGGTTAATGACCTTATCCTTGAGTTTTAGATTTTGAAAATTCTTTTGTTGAAATTGTGGATCAATAAAGAAATTAGATCCAACCTTTTGTATTAAATGATTTAAAGCATGATTATAATTGTAAAAACCTTTGAAAATAGGGTTTTCAAAATTTGTAATTTGCCTTTTTATATCATTAAAATTATGATATAAACCAGGACTTGGACCTTTATTCAAAGCGTACCAAGAAAATGCTTTTCCTAAAGGTTTTTGCTCAATTTTTGAAAAGTAAACTGCAAGAGAGTTTAGGCTGTCGAGTTTACCTTCTGTATCTCTAGATATCCAAAGGTTATTTAGAATACATTTTTGGATCTGGTCAAGATTTATTCCTTTGGGAGGAATAAAACCTTTATTAGAATCTGTTGAAAGTATTGGAAGTTCATATCTTCCAAACTTCATTCTTGAATTGATAACCTGCAAATCTGAACTCAAATCTTCTTTTGCTGGGTTAATATAACTGATAGGATTGATATCAAAATTTCTGATAATGGGAGTTTTCAAAAATTTGAAAATAACAGACTGTCCCATGTGCTGGGTAATAATCCCATCCTCAGTGGTTTGATAAGGGAAAAGTGATCTCATGAACGGTGTTCCCAAAATTACTTTATTATTTAAATTTTTAACCAGTAACAAAGAGGCTTCAATCTTAAGACCCTGGTTTTAAATTATAACAGAAGATAAATTGTAATTGATTTTTAACTTAGGGCCATTAGTAGTACTGAGTTGTTTAGAGGTTTTTTCAAAATACTTAGTGAGAATTAACCTTTCTAAGATACAATTTGAGTCAGCTCCGGTATCAAATAGAGCTGTGGTCTTAAGAACAAATTCTCCGATAAGAATTTTAATGTTAATATAAATTTTTTGAACTTTAACATAGTTGATTATTCCTAAAAAATCATCAACTAAGTCAAATTGAAAAGGATTTTCATTTTTTTGAGAACTGGAAACAGTAGCTTCAGATTGGGCTTCCACATAAGAAGACTTGGCAGCATTTTGATCATCGTTATCAGACTTAAACCAACTACTTTTCCAGTGATCTAAGACTAATTGATGTTCAGATTGCTTTTGTTTCAATTCTTTGATTTCAAATTTTAAATTAACGATATCAAATTGAAAGTCTTGGATAGTAACCGGCTTAGCACTAGATTTTTCTAGTCTCTTAAAAGTATCTTTAAGATTGAACTTATTAGTGACCAAAGGATTCTTAGAAGGTTTAGTCACTAAAGAAGATTTTAAATTTTCAAGATACTTCATTTTTTCTTGAGGGTCAGGGATAGCATTAATGGCTTCGAAAAGGAGATCTTGCTCTATAGTTAAGACATTAACCTGACTAGATGATTCATATAAATCATCATCTTGAATTTGATTGAGGTTTTCAAAGAATTGATCAGAAGATTCTTCAGTGGAATAATCTTCTTGAGAGGATCCAATTAATAAATTATTAATCTTATCCTCAATATCTTGGTCAAGGTTTAAGGCTTTGATTTTTCCCTCTAAACTACAATATCTACTAAGGTGACCTGGTTTGCCACATTTGTAACAAACAATTTTATTCTTAGGTTTGGTATGAGAATTGTTTTTCTCGTAATTGTTCTTGACAAATGGGTCATGAGATTTTGGTTTTGTTTTAACGAAACGCTCTTTCTTATAATATTGAGGTTTGGGAGGACCATAATGGTGTTTTGGTTTGGGCTTAGGTCCGGGCTTCTTAGCACAGGGTAAGCCAAATTGTTCACAGAAAGTACCTAAGTCCCTACGGGTCTGGGCTTTCTCTTTTGCAAGTTGCTGTTGGATTTTGTCATCTTGACAGATCTTGAGTGCGACCTTTTGGATTATGGCAATTAGTTGTCCATAACTTAATTGCTCATAGGGAATTTCTGAATTGGGGTTTTGGCTCCTAAGTTTTTCTCTAACTTTGTCGCCAAGGGATTTGGGAAGACCAGCTAAGAATTTTTCTTTCCAGAAAGCTTGTTGGCTGTCTTCTCTAGTGTAAACTCTGGTTAAGAAAGTATCTTTATACCATCTAAAATCTCCTAAAGATTTACACCTAAGATTGGATAATAGCTCTGCAGATCGATCTTTAATTAAAGAGGGATCTCCAATGAAATGTTGAGCTATTGTAAAGATTAAAGTATTGATAGCATCTAGGATAGTTGCTTCATTTTCTAAAATGGGAGCACCAACATAATCTACTTTGATAGCACTAAGAATTGAATGTTTTTCATTTTCAGTGTGATAATTATCCCACCATCCTTTGAGTTGGCCACAGAAACCTGCGACAAGTATTTCTACTATCATAGTTTCTGGACAATCATTTGAAGTTTCATATGCCGTGGCTACCATGGTCATATGTTGAAGGATTTTGGTTATGCCATACTCATTTTCACCACCATTCATAGACGTTGTTGGCACTAAAACTCTTAAAATTGGACTCTATTCCTTCTTCTAAGAGGAGATCAGGAGCAATGGCTCTAGGATAGTAGAGTTTGTTTGGGTTTTTCGAATTGAGTTTGGGACCAGTTATAACTGGGTTGATGTTAATCTTTTGATCATCATCGGAATTGGTTTCTTCAGAACCAATAGGCGAAGATTGTCTTATCATATTGACAGCTTTATTGGATGAAGTTATAAAGGGTGGAGTTTTAGGTGATTCAGGAATAATTAACTTGTAGAGTTTTAATTGCTGATTGATCTTAGTAAGAAGCTCATCACTGGCTTCTTCAATTTCCTTCTTGATTTGTTTCCTAGGATTGGAAGCTTGTAAGTTTTTCTTGAGCTGTTTTGAAATCCTATAGGGATTAAACAAAGGTTTTTCTATTTGGTTGAAAGATGATGGCTTATCATCTTTGGAGGAGTCTAGAGGGGCTTTACCCTTCTGCTTCTCTTTTCCTTTGATTTCTCCTAAGGTTTCTCCTAAAGTTTGAAGATACTTATTGGTGTAATTGGATTGTTCCATGAGATCTTTGATATCTCTGGCATAAACAGGACCTTCATCGTTTCTGGTTTTGAAAGGAGATGCCATAACAGGATTATTTTGATCTTTACTCTTAAGAGTAAAAGTTCTTTTAGGAGGAAGATCAGAATGGACTACTTGTCCTTCTTTTAGATGCCATGCCGTGATGACATCTAAGGTCTTACTACCTATCAATTGATTTTTGAAAGGGTATTTGATTTTCTTCCTAATAGCATAGGCATAGAACCAATCAAAGAAAGGGACGTTGAATTGGACTTGCTCTAGGAAAAAATAAAATTTTTCTTGAATTTCCTTTCTTTTGGTTCCTTGATAACGCTTGAAGAACCATTTTCTATGAGGATACCACCCTTCAGATTTCATCTCTTTTCTAAGAGATTCTTTATCAATAACAAACTCAGTTGTTGTTACATTAATATCATAAGGTTCATTAAGGGAGGAGTAGGTTGGAGATTGGATGGTTCTTTGGTCTTCTTAATCCTTTTGGTATGAAGTTCTTACAGGGGTTATGGTTTTAAATCCTTGTAAGTGAATTGTTGATCCTTCATAGGAAGGTTCAGATTGATTTATATGGATTGATCTAGGGATAGATCTAAAGGCTGAAAGAGATCTCCTAGACCTGGCTGATTGGAAATCATTAGCAGAACTAACAGACCTAGAAAGAGAGAAAGAATTTCTCCTCCAAAGATGATAAGCCATCATCTTCCAACTAAATAGAAAAACCTTTGTTTAATCCTTATAGGATTTCAAAACAGCTCAAGAAAAACTTACAAGCTTCCAATCCTAGGAAACAAATCAAGAAGGAAATTGAAGAAGCCAGTGATGAGCTTCTTACCAAGATCAATCAGCAATTAAAACTCTACAAGTTAGTTATTCCTGAATCACCTAAAACTCCACCCTCTATAACTTCATCCAATAAAGCTGTCAATATGATAAGACAATCTCCGTCTATTGGTTCTGAAGAAATCAATTCCGATGATGATCAAAAGATTAACATCAACCCAGTTATAACTGGTCCCAAACTCAATTGGAAAAACCCAAACAAACTCTACTATCCTAGAGCCACTGCTCCTGATCTCCTCTTAGAAGAAGGAAAAGAGTCCAATTTTAAGAGTTTTAGTGCCAACAACGTCTATGAATGGTGGTGAAAATGAGTATGCATAACCAATATCCTTCAACATATGACCATCGTAGCCACGACATATGAAACTTCAAATGATTGTCCAGAAACTATGATAGTAGAAAAACTTGTCACAGGTTTCTGTGGCCAACTGAAAGGATGGTGGGATAATTATCTCACTGAAAATGAAAAACATTCAATTCTTAGTGCTATTAAAGTAGATTCTGATGGTACTCCAATTTTAGAAAATGAAACAACTATCCCAGATGCTGTCAATACTTTAATCTTTACAATAGCTCAACATTTCATTGGAGATCCCTCTTTAATTAAAGATCGATCTGCAGAGCTATTATCCAATCTTAAGTGTAAATCTTTAGGAGATTTTAGATGGTATAAAGATACTTTCTTAACCAGAGTTTACACTAGAGAAGACAGCCAACAAGCTTTCTGGAAAGAAAAATTCTTAGCTGGTCTTCCCAAATCCCTTGGCGACAAAGTTAGAGAAAAACTTAGGAGCCAAAACCCCAATTCAGAAATTCCCTATGAGCAATTAAGTTATGGACAACTAATTGCCATAATCCAAAAGGTCGCACTCAAGATCCACAAGATGACAAAATCCAACAAAGAATTAGCAAAAGAGAAAGCCTGCACTGCAGGGACTTAGGTACTTTCTGTGAACAATTTGGCTTACCATGTGCTAAGAAGCCCAGACCCAAGCCCAAACCAAAACACCATTATGGTCCTCCCAAACCTCAATATTATAAGAAAGAGCGTTTCGTTAAAACAAAACCAAAATCTCATGACCTATTTGTCATGAACAATTATGAGAAAAACAATTCTCATACCAAACCTAAGAATAAAATTGTTTGTTACAAATGTGGCAAACCATGTCACATTAGTAGATATTGTAGGTTAGAGGGAAAAATCAAAGCCTTAAACCTTGACCAAGATATTGAGGATAAGATTAATAATTTATTAATTTTATCTTCTCAAGAAGATTATTCCACTGAAGAATCTTCTGATCAATTCTCTGAAAACCTCAATCAAATTCAAGATGATGATTTATATGAATCATATAGTCAGGTTAATGTCTTAACTAAAGAGCAATATCTCATTTTTGAAGCCATTAATGCTTTGGGTACTTGATAACATGTCCTTGTTTCGCATGGCGAGGCAAAGAACCTCGCTGGACGACACTTGACAGTGCCAAGAAGAATTTATTTTACTTAGTGAATGCATGGTTTCGCGCAGCAAGCAAGATCAAGTTCATAGTCATGTTTGGAATAGCCTTGCAAAGATAGATGCTTTCTAGGCAACGGTTGGTCGTTACAAAACTTGTTTAAATTTTCTTTGATCCACCTGGCGAGCCTATGTATGGCGCTTGGTGAAAGCTTTTTTCTGCCATTTTCTCCCGCACTTTGATTTGTCTTGTGTGTTTTTTTCTTGATCTCTCCTTTGCCTTTTTTATTTTCTTGCATCCAAACCACATCCAACCACCTGGATTAACTTAAAAACTATCAAAGTCTAACCCAGACCAACAAAATCATGAAAGGCATAAAATTCAAAAACATTGTGGAAAAGTTTTTACTTGGGTTGCCTCTCAAGAAGCGCTTTTTTATGTCATTACACTACAACATAATTTGTAAAAGAAAACGCCACTTTAAGCAGCACTTATGAAGAAAAACGCTACTTTAGCTAATAAACAGCGCTTCAGAACATGAAACGTTGCTTTAGGCGTAGAGGAATAAACAGTGCTTAAGCAGAAAATCGCTGTTTAAAGTCGTACTAATAGAATAAACAACGCTTAAAGCTGGAAGCGCTGATTTTGGCACTACAGGAATAACAGCGCTTAAGTAAAAAAGTGTTGTTTAATAAACAACACTTAAAGCTCGTAAGTGCTAATTTTGGTCTTTTTATTCCTAAAATAATAAACATCGCTAAAGTTGTTAAGCGCTGATTTTGGTCTTTTTTCTATTAAATCGCATTCACGCTCGCTCGATCTACTCCACTTCACGCTCGATGCTCGTAATCTGCTCCCACACCTTCATTAGGCGCCACACCACATACACAAACCCTAACCCTTTTTTTCTCATTTTTTCTCTTCCTCCCATCTTCTTCTCCAGATTATTCGCCTCCACCTCATTCCCTCTCTTCTCCAAGTAAACCCTAACCCTTTTTTTGGACTCAATCAGTCCCTTCCTTCCTCATACCTTTCTGTTTTCTTTCTTTTTTTGGGATCCAATCTTGAGAATCGGTTTGCAAGCCTAATCAATGTGAAAATCTAGTTCGCTGTGAAGAACAAGAAACACGAGAAACTGGCTCGAAGACGAAGAGGAGAAGGGTTCCAAGGATAATATTGGTGCTGAGCTGAGATGGAGGCGCTGAGCTTGAAGGGTTCGAAGGAGAGCAGGAAGTGGAAGCGAGAGTTGAGGAACACGAAGAGGAGAAGGGTAATACTGGCTTGGAAACGAAATCTGGCTCGGAGATGAAGATAGCAAGATCTGGTTTGCTATGAAGATCTGTTTGTTTATTTTAAAGTAGATCTGTTTGTTTTTGAGGATCTGTTTGTTTGATTCTTAGATCTATTTTTCTGAGTTGATTTTTATGAAGAACGCTTTAAACAGCGCTATTTAAACAACCCTTAAACAACGCTTAACAGTGAAAAAAATGTTGTTGAAAGGTGGGAATAAACAGCACTATTTAAACGCTTTTTTTGTGTGATACATTCAGCAGCGGGTGAATATGCAGCATTTTTTAAGCGCTGTTTTAGGCCAAAATTAAGCATTGTTTATTGCCCTTTTTTGTTGTAGTGTTAGCTTGAATCTTGTTAAACCATTATCAAGGAGGCTTGATTGTGGAGAAGAAGATAGCATTATCCTCTCCTCTCTTCAACTGCAACTCTAAGCAAGCATTGGGGGTGCATAGACTTTAATTCCAACCTCCTATCTTTTCTCCTTTTTCTTCTCTCATGCTTTTATATTTCAGTGGGGGCTAAACTCATGTGCTGCACATATTCTACTTCTTCGTATATGTTTGGAAATTCCACATCTCAGTTTTGCCATCTCTATGGACTGACACTTCACTATGCCAAAATTTGATTCTAATAACATTTAAAATTGATTCTGAAAACATGTAAAAGTGTTATCGGTAAACACAACATCTGATGAAAGCCACTCTACAGATAACACTTCAAAAAGCATTATGAAAAACGAACCTAAATCCTATGTGCATTAACTTCTATAACTTTAAAGGCATTATGAATGATAGACTGATCGTTATCCCTTTGTCATGATCTTCTCGCATATACATAACGTCATCTATGGTTGGATCACTCTCAAGCGATTGTGTTGTCCCGAAGTAAGGATCATCCTTAGTATTTGTATCTTCATGATTTTTTTGTGTTGATCAATTATTTTATTAGTCAGAAGCACAATAAACCACTTTTTATCAGCAAAATCAGTGGCATAAAACACTTGTTAAGTCTATGATGCTAAAATAAAGTCTCGTCTTTGTATCCCAGCCTGTTAAGGTCCACCAACATGAACCAGGACTCATCCACCTGATTACCAGTATTGTTGTCAACCCACTTACAACCAAACATGAGCAACCGAAACATTGTGTAATCCAACTCCTATATGTGTTAAATTACTCCAAAGTATGACATGTTTGCATATTGAAAGGTTCTATCTTTCACACTTGGGATATGCATAGATTTAGCTACCAGGGTGATACTGTTGCTTTACATAGTGCTCTGATCATCTTTTTTTTGTATAAAATGTGTATTTGTAAATCATGTAATCGCTATAAGAAAAGACATGTTATCTTGGACCCCTTGCCAACTGTTTCAGTCTATCAGAAATTGACGCAGCATCTACAACTAACGCTTCAATAATGTGATCTTTTATCCACGAGACAAAATTTCAATTGTGTTCTCTGCTTATCCAATTTTTCATTCCTATGTGGGTTCAATCTCTTAAGTATGTCCTTGTGTTTCCAACATATAACACAACCACATTGTCATTGTCAAGAATATACAAGTGTGCCTGCTCCCATTTTGCTCTCGTTATGCTTACTGTTTCATTACTAATAATCCCTTCCCTTTTGTTCTTTTCGAGTGTCGAGACTTTGGAAGTCTAATTGAATTGGCATTAGAGAGGTATTCAGTACAAAAATCAACAACTTCCTCGATTATGTACCTTTCAAAGATACAACCTTTCGACCGACTTCGATTCATCATATACCCCTTTTAAATCTTCATACAACACCAGGGACGGAACCAGAAAAATATCAACAGGGGCACAAAACTTATTTGTTTAAACTCACAACTTAAACTTAGCTTAAAAGGGTTGTTGAGGATGGAAGCATGGTTTAATGAGATGCCTAAGTTAAAGAGTTTATGTGATTTCAGTTAAAAAGCTTTAAACATTGCAATCCTAGGCCCAATTGAGCATCTCTACTGGTTTGGTGTGAGTTGGGCTGTGTAATTGGGCGAACATATATAAAAATACATACTAATTAGGGGCCTAGTTGATTTGGTCCCTACTTTAAAATGATAGACAGTTGGTTTTATAAAGAAAAAGGGGACAAATATATTTTTTAAGGGGGGATTGCCCCAATTTGCTAACACTTGGGTCCGTCTCTGTGCAACGCTCAATTGGCTACATTCATCTCATATAGGCTAGACCACATAATTGTGTAATAGTTAAATGAATAATTATATCAAAGAACGAAGGTAGGAAATACATCTGAAGTTCACATAGAGTGACAACAATTTCTCTTTGCAGTGTTGACAATTTTCTAGGGTTAATCACCTTGCTGCAAATTGCCTAAAGAAGTAACAAAATTTAGTGATGGTCCACCGTACCTTTTCAGGAAAAATTGATCGTATGGCTATCGGTAGCATATGCTCCAATAGAACATGACAATCATGCATCTTTAATCCCTTTAGCTTGAGGTCTTTCATAGATACCAGGCTCCTGATGTTGGAAGAGTAACCCTCTAGGACTTTAACTCCATAAAGAAACTTACAAAAACCAAAATTATCCTTTCTATAAGAGTATGAGCATTCAAAAGTAGATATAGACGTCTACCCTTCTTTTGTTCCTATTCCCATGCCGAGTAGGTCTAACCTTGAATTGATACCATCCATTGACTTTCATGGCACATTGAGCAAGTACCAATAAAACTATCACAAACATTTTTTTGTTCTATATGCATCACATCAAGGAAATGCCTTATGTACAACGACTTCTAATACGATAATTCATAGAAAATTGACATTTTTCTTCCATCCGCTTGTGACCACTTCTGCCACTAAAGGTTTACTAAACATAGTGATTAGGTCCTTCACCTTTTCAAATTCCTGATCACCTATAAATGGTTTTGGAGCTCTGTCTTCTTCAATTTTCCCATTAAAAGCTTTTCTCCATCCTTGATAACGATGTTTTGAAAGTAAAAAAATCTATTATGGCCAAGAAATACATTTCTCTTACCATGTACCAATCATACCAAATGTGTACTCTCCTCACATATAGGGCATGCACAACTTCCTTTGACAATGTATCACGATAGATTACGATACGCTGAAAAATTATTAATCGTATGGAACAACGACATCGCCCTCAACATGAAACTTTCTTTCCTGTACGCATCGTATATCTCAACACCTAATTCCCACATATGCCTCAGGTCTTCAATCAAATGAGCCTAGTATATATCTATATCATTGCCTAGTTAGTTAGGACCCGATATTAATATGGACAGATTCATGAACTTCCGCTTAATTCATAACCATGGATCGTAAATTATAAATTATTAAAATCATTGGCTATATACTCCGGGAATTACTTTGCATACCATTTGAGTTCATTCTGTTGGTAGACAATGCAAGATGTAAGTTTCTTGCTTTCTAACCCAAAATCAGGGTAATTGTGATCAATTTTCTCCCACTGACAGAAATTACAGATCCCTCAACCTCCTGTTCCCCCTTGCACCTCAGATCCCTCAACCTCTCCAACCATCCCACTATCCCTGCAATTGCGCGGCGAATCAGAATCGAAGAGGAGGAGGAGACGCCGCTCACCAGACGCCGTTCACCACCAGGAGGGGCTCTCCACAGACGCCGTGCACCTGACGCTGCTCTCCACAGACGGTGCTGTTAGTGTCCTTAGGGCTCGGCTCAACCATTTCTTCTTCCACAGACTCACTCTCTCTCACTCACTCACTCACTCTCTGGTACTCTTTCTCTTCAACTCCTCCATTTTTCCGAAACTGTTTTCTCCTTGTGCTGTTGAATTCGATTCAGACTTTGACTCATTTATCGCCTTTAAGTATTTTTGCCGATGTTGTTGATATTACTGCTAAGAATACTGTGATGGTGGTCTTTTTGCGGATGTTTTGGTCTTTTTTAAGAATAGGCCTGATTTGGAGACGTCTAAGGGTTTCTCTGTGTTTTTCTATGGTATTGGTGTGGCTGTGTATGCTTTTGAAGGGATAGGAATGGTTTTGCCTTTAGAATATGAGGCTAAAGATAAGGAGAAATTTGGTAGGGTATTGGGTTTAGGGATGGGTTTGGTTTCTCTATTATTTGGTGCTTTTGGGGCTTTGGGTTCCTTTGCTTTTGGGGAGGATAAAAAGGATATTATCACTACTAATTTGGGTCAAGGTTTGGTCCGTAAATTTCAGAATGAGATTGGTGTCTCTAGAGGGGTTTTCAAGGTTTGGATGCATAACAATAAGAATAACTTAAGGAAGAGATCAAATTTGGGAATTGGTCCTCAAAATGATCATGAAAAGAACAATGATGGTGGTGGTGAAGGTGGGTTTCATAGTGATATTAACAACCCTTACAACCCAAATACCAAAGAAGAAGAATAACAACAATGACATTCACATTGACGAAACTAACTGTGTTGATGTTCTTGTTTCTATGAATGGTTTATCTTCTTAATCTTCATTTTTTTTGCAAACTTGGTGATCATTTTTGTTTATTAGCATCCTTTTTTTTGTTTTACCCTTTTTTTTATTAATTAGCTGAAAATGCCATATGATGTTTATTTTCTGTTCATAGACTATGAATGATACTAGCTCTTATTACAGTCACATTTTCCTCTTGATTTTGCTTTAGCTTTGAAACGTTAATATTAATTACGCGTTTATCTACTTTCATAGAAACATCATCCTCCCAAAATGCCCATGCTTTGGTTATGGGGTGAGACTTATCTACAATTTTGTCCTTATTCATTTATGGGGATCTTCTACTTTTCTGAGATTCTTACATCCTTTGGAGATAATGTTGTTGATGTCTCTAGTGAAAACATTGCATGAGGAAGACCACTAAACTAAGTAATTAATTTTTACATTAATTTCTTTTATGATTTAATTTATTTTGGTTGGGTATAAATGGTCCTAGCTATTTTTTTCTCCAAAGAGAGACCCATGACCGCAAAGTCATTGAGTGTGTTTAGCAATTAGATTAGTTTAATGACTAGTTTATTAATTTATAAGTATGGTTGATAAGAAAAGCTGTATGGTAGTAGCTTATTAGCTTGTAAGCTATAAATCACTTCTGAGGTATTTTTTCTCTCCTGATTCTCGTTATTCACTTTGTGGCTACCTGTTAGGGATTCTTGAAGAGGAGTCATCCCAAGTATTAAGGAGAGCAGCGAAGAACCACCACTAAGTCAACTGTATTCTGACGAGTTTCATCAAGGTAAATGGAAAAACTCTCTTTAACGGGTGATTGAACATTCAAAAAATATGATTTAGTTGTATGTTTCATGTATTGTGTGAAGGCTGTTACCACTTCTAGGTGCCTTACCCTCTGAATCTGAGTCCTATCTGAACTGTAATATATTATCCAACAGTTAACAATGCTATTATTGGTAATTTTCAATATTTCAATTTAAAACTCGAAAGCAACTCACATCTTCTTTAAAGATAACTTCATTATGTGACCTTTCTAGTTGTTCTTTCAAGTTGAAGCATTTTGCGCGAAAGTCAAGTTGTGTATTACAACAACATCAGTTAATTAAATTAACAAGTTAACGAAGTGTTACTCCAAAGTTCAAATAAACAAATAAATAAACAAGTGGAGGACATGATTGATTGAAGTACTTAATCAGCCGCATTCTTGAAGGACTCCGCGTACAGTTTTGCCAACTCTTGATTTTCTGCAACATTTCAGTTTCTGGGCTAGCTAGAATAGACTGTGATGTTTTCTCGGATGGTTTATTGAATGAGTTAAGCTTTCTCGCACCATGCAAATAGATGATGGTTGTAAGGTTGACATATTTATGGACTTAAAATATCAATCTTCTTTTGCAAATAATACTAGTAATAATATTATACATGTTTGATGAAGTAATTGGATTACTATCCATAATTTTCTTTGCATATTGTCTGCATGTCCCCCCCATTCTTTTTTCTGTTTTTTAATCTGCATACCTGTCAATACAAGATTTTGAACTGGATAGTTTCTTTCTCTCCTTTCTATTAGAGGTTCTTCACAAGAGTTAAGGGATTTCTAAAAGCCAGAAAACAGACTGATTTATTTCTGCATTTAGAAGTAAAAAACAATTGATCTTTTGTTGGTAATGGGGATGCTGAAGTAATGGTTTGCTAAATGACAAGATATCAACATGATATAAAATTTAATTTCTTCATTTTATATGTGAAAGTGTTTATTGTAATGTGGCCTTTATTTCTTCTTGTCCATAAAAAATTGCTTCATGTTAATTAATTATATGCTCTGCTACTGCTTCTAAGTAAGGTACTATGCATTTCTTGCTTTCAATGCTTAGGTTCATCATTTTTCTGAATTGGGAGCTTGCTTTGCGTATGTGAAAATCTGTTTTCCCACTATGTTATGCACATATAGCAAATAGATGCTGCGAGAAAAAGTGAGCCCATTATGTTATGAACATGATTGGAGGTTGTTGAATGTTATGTGTAGCTTAGATGCATGATTGGTTTGTTGGGATTGTTTTTTGTTATTTGATTATAAATCACATGCTTTAATTTGGGACAAATAGAAAATGAATTGAGGAAGTGGCTTATCGTTTATTGTACTTTAATTTTTATATTATTTGATTTGATGCAATATAGTGCTGAATTACCTCCCTTGGAAGATGAGTACAAGGAGAGGTCTGCTGGTTTTATATTTAATTTGAGTTGATAATGAATAATGTTGAGTTATCTCCCTTGGAACAGTATAAGCAGAGTTTTTTGGTCGCCTTCCTAAAAGTTACTCATTTCAGAAATGGATGGTTATCCTCCAAATCGGAGTTGGGTATATGATAGGCTTTATCCTGGTAGAGGAGGGGTGAAACCAAGCTTTGCAAAAGGGGTTGAAGAGTTTATACTGAAAGCTAGAGTACAACCTGAAGTTGTAAGTAATGGTGGAATCAGATGTCCTTGAAACATTTGCAAGTTTAGGCGCATATTGTCTGAAAGAGAAGTCAAGGTCCATTTGTATCGTGTTGGGTTCAAACCAAATTATTGGTATTGGACTGAGCACGGTGAAGAAGCGCCACATGTTCACCCAGTAAATGTGCCTAGTAGTAGTGGACAAATGGATAATGATGATCCGTTCACGCTAATGTAACATATGGTCGACGATGCGTTTAGGCCTAGGTATGACTTCCAAAGTATGGGTGATGTGGGTAATGAGGAAGACGGGGAAGATATTCATGAAGACGAGGAAGATATTCATGAAGAGCCCCCAAATGCTGACGCTCAAGACTTTTATGATTTGCTAACTGCTGCAAACGAGCCCATATATGAGGGTGCTTCTGAGTCAAAGCTTTCAATATGCGTGAAATTGTTGGCATGCAAGACAAATTGGAACATTCCTCAAAAGTGTCTTGATTTCATTGCAAGTATGTTGGGAGACGTGTGTCCTTCAAATGAGAAATTGCCAAAAAAAAATTTACCAAGCAAAAAGATTGGTGTCGATGCTAGGTTTGGAATCTCAAAAAATTGATTGTTGTGTTAATGGGTGTATGTTGTACTACAAGGATAATAGTGCAGAACGACAATGTAAGTTTTGTCAAGAACCACGGTATGTTCCCCGTAAGACTGGGATGGGTAAGTACAACGATGTTCCAGCAAAGAGGATGTTCTATTTTCCAATCACTCCTAGGTTGAAAAAGGCGTATGCATCAGCGGAGACTGCGGTGAAATGAGATGGCATTCTCACAATAGATCTGGGTCAGACATTTTACGTCATCCATCTGATGGTGAAGCTTGGAAGCATTTTGATGCGGTGTATCCAGACTTCGCAAATGAACCAAGAAATGTAAGGGTCGGTTTATGTTCCGATGGGTTCACACCTTACATTCAGGCATCTACAACCCCATATTCATGTTGGCCGGTTGTTGTAACCCCATATAATCTCCCCCCTGAAATGTGTATGACTAAACCATTTATGTTTTTGACTTGCCATGTACCCGGACCATCAAATCCGAAAGAAAAAATAGATGTGTTCTTACAACCTTTAATAGGCGAGCTACAATAGTTGTGGAGTGAGGGTGTTTTGACTTATGATATCTCTAAAAAGCAAAACTTTCAAATGAGAGCATCCTTGATGTGGACAATTAATGATTTTCCCGCATATGGTTTGTTGTCTGGGTGGGGTACACAAGGTAAATTGGCATGTCCCGTATGTATGGATGATACAAAGTCGTTTAGACTAAAATATGGGGGGAAAAACTCTTGGTTCGATTGCCACCGTCGATTTTTACCATGTGAACACAAATTCAGAAGAAGTAAAAAGAGGTTTACAAAAAACAGGGTTGAGAAACATGGGCCTCCTGTAATACTGACAGGTGATATCATATGGAATTGGGTCAGTGGGGTTCCAAGTGTGGTAGAAGATGGAAAAGTTGATAAGTTACCTGAGTATCGACGTAGTCACAATTGGATAAAGCGAAGCATATTCTGGGATCTTCCATACTGGAAAGACAATTTATTAAGGCACAATCTAGATGTCATGCACATAGAGAAAAATGTATTTGATAATGTGTTTATTACAGTCATGAATGTTAAGGGCAGAACAAAGGACAATGAAAAAGCAAGAATGGACTTGGCCCTCATATGCCAACGTAGTGACTTGGAGTTGATTCCAAAAGCCAATGGAAAAATGACAAAACCAAAGGCAAATTATTGTCTTTCTTCAAATGAGGCAAAGAATGTGATGAAGTGGGTGAAGGAGGTTAAGATGCCAGATGGGTATGCTTCAAATTTGGCAAGATGTGTAGATGTTAATAGAGGGCAAATGTACGGGATGAAGAGTCATGACTGTCACGTATTTATGGAGTGTTTGCTCCCATTTGCATTTAGTTCATTGCCTGACCTTGTGTGGAGACCACTTACAGAGTTAAGTCAATTCTTTAAGGGATTGTGCAGTAATAATTTGAGCCAAAACGATTTGATCAAATTGAATGAAAACATTCCATTAATCTTATGCAAACTTGAAAGAATCTTCCCACCAGGATTCTTTGATTCAATGGAGCATCTTCCAATTCACCTCCCACACGAGGCAATGCTTGGTGGTCGATTCAATACCGATGGATGTATCCATTTGAAAGGTATTCGTTGATATCTGCAATTATCTCCGTCTATATTGTCATATCTTTATTATAAGCCATTTTATTCTCATTTCTTTGTAGAATGATGGGGGATTTTAAGCGGTCAGTGAAAAACAAGGCTAGAGTAGAAGGCTCAATATGTATGTCTTACTTACAACGGGAGACGACATATTTTTGTTCACATTATTTCAAAACGATTGACTTGTATGCTAAAAGTCAACGTAATGAAGCAGCAAGATTGAATGACGATGTCATATCAACACTGTCAATTAGCAATGGACTAGGACGTCGTAGTGGGCAATCCAAAGCTCATCGGTTGGTGATCTTTGAATGGAGTGCGCACATGTACACATCCTCATCAATTGCATCGAGGTTAAGCCATATATTGAGTAAGTAATACACCATTAAACCCACACTCAATGTATTTACTAGTATATACTTACAACAACTTTGTCTTTCTTGGCAGTTACTTTTTGCAATATAACTCCATCAATGAAGCTGATCATTCGGCTCAAACTCGTATTTTTGCTGAATTCCCAGAATGGTTTCGGTCCTATGTAAGCATTTGACCAAAAGCCTATTGCGCCTGGTATGTTTTTTAAACACTTTATACAAAGCTATTAATATATAACAAATGTATAGAAGTGGTTATTATGATTTCATGACTGATGTTAAATTGTGTGCTAAATGTAGTGTGTGAAGAAATTCCAGGGAGCTTAGATGACATAAGAATTCTCAAGGAAAGACTTGGAGTTCTAGAACTTAGAGTCAATGTCATAGAATCTAAGGTAGATAATAACCTTAGAAGCCCAGTAGTTCAACTGTACTAAGTTGTATGTATCAAGTCTATATATATTAGACAGTGTACACTGAGATTCAATCAATGAAATTCATTTTTCTCTCATTTCACATTTCAATTTGGCATCGTGTGTGAATTTTCTCTCTTTAGCTCTCGGATCCTTTTAAGTTTCACAATCTCTGTTTTTATTTTTCTTTGCAAGTTCTTCCTTGCTTTCTTCTTCTTCTGGATCTCCCATGGCATCCAGGGATGATTCAAATCCCTTCTCCATTCAACCTTCTAACAATCCTGATATTGCTTTGGTATCACACCCCTTATGCAATGATAAATATCCTTCTTGGAGCAAACCTTAGATCGCATTTCTTGGCAAAAACATATTCGGATTTGTTGATGGTTCCATAGTTGAACCTGACATTGATCATTCAAATTAGTTTTTCCAAGAAGCACTTCCCAAGAGATCACTCTATATGGTTGTTGTGGTTGTGTAGTTCATTCTCTCTTGCAATCTCAAGCCTCTACTGCAGTAACTCCCAACATAGAAATATCAAATGGTATTGTTCTTTCCATTAATCCTATCATTTCTATTGATTTCTGGATTGTTAACTCAAGGGCCAATTCCCACACTGCTTTTTCTTTAAAATCATTTTATTCCTATCAGCGTGTGTGTCATGGGTTTGTTAATCTTCCTAACAAGACCATTATCCATGTATCTGCAATTGGTATAATTAAATTCTTAAATGATTCTGTTCTGAAAAAGGTCCTCTTCATTTCCAATTTTTCATTCAGTTTACTATCAGTAAGTGCCTTACTCACTGATAAATCTGTTTCTATCACTTTTCTTCGTGATCTTTTTTCTTATTCAAGTTTTGCCACACTTCAAGGAGATTGGAATGGGTGATCTTCTTGAAGGCTTATATGTTTTGTCCATCCCTCAATCTGATTCTGTTTTGCATTCTGTCAAATGGTGGCATGTTTTCTTTTTATGTATAAGCAGTGAGGCTTTCCACCCATCATTTATTTTCACCTACATAGCAGTGAGGTGGGGCAACTGTTGTTTGCCCATCCTGGCAATGATTTCCATCGCTCTTTTCACAAACCACAAGCACAAGACACTTTTTTTTGTCATCCTTTGTGTTTTATTTATTTATTTTTTCTTAATTGCTTCATGTCACATTAAATGCTGCTGCTATGGTCTTTTGAGGCTTTAATGTTCTTACCTTAAGTTTTGTTTGTTTTATTCACATTTTTTTGCGAGGAATCAGGGGTTGCTTTCAACCATTTCTATTTATTTAATTCCAATAATTAATTATTCCAGCCAAAATATGTTTCCTCTGATGTAGTCTGCTTGGTAATATTTTACTTGTGTGCTTGTGTATATTTTACTTATTTAAATCAAAATACAAGCACGTGATCACATGTAATAAAAGGGTTATATATATGTTCTTAACGTTTTTAATTATGTTTCAGTCTGATGAGTTGGGTAGAGAGCCCATGGTGGATGAGATCTTCTTGAAGACTCACACAAAAAAGAAGGACAAGTCTTGGGTGGACAACAGATCCAGAGAGACATATGTAAGTCAGATCATTGCATTTTTTATTTAACTAATTTTATTTTGTTTCATAAACAATACTGTAACCAATCTTTACTCTGTTTTGTTTTGAGCAGGAAGCCTATCAAGAGAAGGTGCAGCAAGCCGCCTCCTCTCAGCCTTCTGATGGAGGGGAGGCAACTGGCAGTGTTGACCCCTCGACTCAGTTGCAGTTATGGGCCCAATCTGCTGGGGGTAGGACTCGGGGACGGCTGTACGGTGTCGGAGGCTTGTCTGGACGTTTTAGGCATGGTGTCTCCTCTTTGACCCAGGAGTCTCATGCATCGGCACGATGCCAGTCCCAGGCTTCGATTCTGCTTGAGGGGGTTGCACAGATTGTGGCTTTTGAGGAGCGCACAAGAAAGGCAGAGGAAGGGGCTCGGGAGGCAAGAGAGGAAGCACGGGAGGCAAGGAGAAAGGCAGAGGAGGAGGCTCAGGAGGCACGGGAGGCAAGGAGAATAGCATCGGGCAGATCAGCGGTTTGGCCAGCGATTGAGGGAGTTGTCTGCCGCGGTGTTCTTTGCCATTCGTGCCCGTAAATCCCGGCGTCGCCGTCCGGACTATGAGGAGTCAGAGGAGGATGATTAGTCTTGTCGTTAGGCTAGGGATTTGACTTTTTTTTATTGACTTGTTTTGACATGGATTTCTGGGTTTTGACATTATGGATTTGTGGTCTTTTACATTATGTATTGTTATTGATTTGCTTAGGACTTGTTGTAACTTGGTTTGTTCACTATGGATTTGTTGTTGTAATTATTAAAAATGTATGTTGATGGTTTTTTTTGTTAATGTATGTTGATGGTCATTGAAGCCCTTGCTGCATTGCAGGTACTGTACAATTTTGGGGCTGTTTAAAAACAAAATTTTCATAAAAAAAAATTTTGACATTACCGACGGCTAAGCCGTCTGTAATATAATATACAGACGGCTTTTCAAAAAATTCATTAAAAAAAAATTTGACATTACCGACGGCTTGACCGTCTGTAATATACAGCGTTTAAAAAAAAATTTCATTAAAAAAATTTGACATTACCGACGGCTTGGCCGTCTGTAATATACAGCGTGAATTACCGACGGCTAAGCCGTCGCAAAATCGATGAAAATTTTAATTTGATCCTTAATTTTTACTGACGGAAATTCTATCTTTACCGATGGCTAAGCCGTCAGTAAGTTACAGACTGATTAGCCGTCTGTATTTTACCGACGGTTTAGCCGTCGGTAAATCTATGAATTTATCAGTATAATTCAGTGAGATTTACCGAGGCTTTTCCGTCGGTAAATCTCACTGATTATTTAAAAATCCCACCGAAATTGCGACGGCTTTTTTTATATTACCGACGGCTTAGCCTTCGGTAATATCGACGGATTCAATTGGCCGTCGATAATACATTTCCAACGAGACATTTTTCAAGGGCTCCGAGGCCGTCGGTAATCCGTTGGTAATCATTATTTACCGACGGCTTTATTGTATTACCGACGAAAAATGGCCGTCGGTAATGACGAATTTTCTTGTAGTGAATTGTGATCAATTTTCTCCCACCGAGGAGAATCTTAAGGTCGTCAAAGCATTCCATCTATAATCATTTCATCTGCATGTGATGTCAAATGCTTTACACCTAATAGTAGTATTAGTTTAAGTCAATTTTCTCGAAAAAATAAATTGAACATGACTAACTTATAAATCCTTCAAAATAAGTTTAGTTTATTACTTGTTTTATTTTTACTAATCAAAAAGTTAATTTTAACTATTAATTCTTGTTTCTTTTTTTTTTTTTGGGTGAATGAGGAGGGATGAAAGCTAGCAAAAACGAACTGCAGCACATGTCCTCCATGGAATAAGGAATCAGAAAAATCTGCATGAAAATGAATGACGACAAAAGGAATCATAAGAAATAGCAAAATGTACCAAATAGAATTAAACTATATATATGTACCCAAAAAAAAAAAGAATTAAACTATATATAATGTAAAACTTTTTTTTTTTGCCATTCAAAAAAAAAAATGTAAAACTTTTTTTTGCAATGATAGGGTAACCTAGTGCCATATATAGCTCCTGTCGGGATTAGGAAAGTGTCGAAATCATTGACATTAATTTTTTATAATGACAACGCACACAAATATTTAATTTTAAGAGACACAAAAGCTCTGAAGGACCAAACAAATAATGATTCGTTCACAAATAAGAAATATTCACAATTTTTTCATAATGTTATTTTCTTTGTTATTGTTAGATTTTTTTTTTTGGGTAACAAACATTTTCTTTGTTAGATATAATCCATTTTTTTTCTTTTTAAATAAATTTAATGTAACCTTTTTTAATGATTTTAAATTTTTATCTTTAAAATTAAATATTCATTTTTCTTGATGCAATATATTAATTTCACATTTGAGCAATTTAGGAAGGATTCCTTGAGTTACTCTATTACACATGAAAGGAATGATTGAATCAGCTAAGTTGTTTCCATTTCCTTTCATAATAAAAAAAACAGTTTTGCTATACAAAACTTTTCGCCGGTTCGTATAACTTTTTCTCCTAACATTTAGCAATTTCCAAGAGATAATCATTAATAGGATAAAAAGGTAATTACATAATATAACTACCATTTCGTGCATTTCATAAAGAATTTTTTTTTCGTAACATTTAGTGTTTCTTTAAAAAAGCTAAGTTGATTCCATACTAGTCTTGTTGCAACAAGTTAAAATATATTACTTTTATAACTTCATATATAATTATATTTTACTCTCTACCATTTGTTTTGCACAAAAAAGCATCTCAAAGGAAGGAAATGAACTAGGTGGAATCCATATGACAGTGGCAGAAACAATAATGAAGAGAAAGATATAGAAAGAGTGTTTTACTGAATATTTTGAAGAGTTGTTCTCCTCTACAGATTCTACGAAAATTGATGAAGCTATTGTGGTTAAACACAGAAGACTCTATGAAATATATAATGGGAGGTTCTTTCACAAGAGAGGAAGTCTTCCTTGCCCTTAAATAGATGAAACCTTTGCAGCTTATGGTCCAGATGGGATGCTAGCTTTATTCTATTAGAAATATTGGGACATTGTTGGAAATGTTGTCTCAAATCATGGTGAAGGTGCTTAATGGGGATGTTGACCTTAGTATCATAAATAAAACTTTATTATGCCTCATTCCTAAAATCATTGGGACCCTTTTATAAGCTCAATAGTAATCTTTCCTTACTTATTAAAATACACTCAATTTAAAATAAAATAAATAATGTATGGTATAACTGTAATTATATATATATGGGATTATTTTAAATTTGTAACGTAGACAACCAAAATAACAATAGATGTACCATACTGTGTTTAGAAAGATAGGAGAGGATTATATATATAACCAAATACGTGTTGATTAGAATGAAGGAATCGCTACACATGATTCTGGATCCACTTCTTTCATCCACGCGGGTTAAGGGGTTAAAAAAAAAAACACTACACTATCTGGTATCCTGGACAGAAGAGGACCTCTAATCTCCAATGGTTTTTATAATTAATAGCAAATATTAATGTAATATATGTAATGGAGTACCTACAACCAACCCATAAAAGCGCACCTAGTAGGACACACCCCAACCAAAAACCAATATTGTGCAAAATAACTTCATCGTAACATGGATGTAAAAGGACTATCTCCTACGTATCCAAACAATCTATGAGGTATGCAAACCACTCATAATAAAGACTAGGATTGCTTTTCAAAAAAAATAATAATAAAGACTTGGACCAGATTTACTCCTCGCGAGAAACCTTCTCTAGGACAAAGATATAATACAATTCAATATGTTAGCGAATTCAAGGTCGTGTGCCACACCAAAGCCAAGCCCTAAATACAACGAGTATACCCCCTAAAGAACAGAAAATGGGGTACAAAGCAAATAGATCCCTAGGCATCACTAACTCCCAACACAACCATATAACAGTGGAATACCACACCTTATATGCGAAATCACATCGGACAAAGAGGTGAAGTGTCGACTGGTGCCCAGCACAAAGGACATGTGTAGTGGCAGAAGGATATGAAATCACACGTCTGCAAAGCAAATTTGTTCGAGTAGGAACCCTATCCAAAAGTAGTTGCCAAGAGAACGCAATAAACTTAGACAAGGCCAAACTCTTCCATAACGCACTAAGCACATAAGTCCTTCTAACGGTTGCACATGCAGAGTGTGGCAATGAGTATTTGTAAAGACACTCTAACACTTATGTCAATGAGAGTGGTTGATAAGTGGTAGAAAGAGAAATACTACTCGTACTTTAGAGCTAGGTTTTTGGTTTGGGGCGGTTATGGCATAACCTTTGCCCATCCTCTTCTTATGATGAATGGTGTGAGGACCAATCCTTTCTGATAAGGATGATCCGAGATTCCTTTAGAGGACAAACATTAGGGCGATAGATGTATATAAGACAAGACCTCTGAGGTCAGAGTCTTTTTCCGACCATAAACCATAGGGACAATAGTTGATCTGTAGGACAAAAAGGGGTGTGTACTTGTTAATAAGTATGATCCTCCTTCCACACCTATTCTTCAAAGATCTTAATGAAGGGACCTGAGGTCCTTGGATTGGCATAGGCCTCAGACACTTTAAACCTTATGTGGATTGAATCTTGCCTTTTTGTGCTCATAATGATATGGGTCTTTTGGGCCATGTTTGGACAAACACTATTGGAAGAAATACTCTAAATCATTCAATAAAGATGACGAGCTATAATTAGAAGATATCTAATAATACTTAAATTAAAAATGTACTACAACAAATTCTAAAAAAGATGGCGCTACTTTAAGCAGCGCTTAAAATAAAAAACGCTACTTTATGTCATACCTAAACAATAAACAGCGCTTACAACATTAAGCGCTACTGTTTAGTTTTCACAATAATCAGCGCTTAGTCCTTTAAGCGCTGTTTTATCTTTAAATACTAAAAAATGAACTGGCACAATAATCAGCGCTTCAAACATCAAGCGCTGTTTTTGATCATACGAATAATAAACAGCGCTTTATAGTAGTAAGCGCTGTTTTTTGGTGATACAATAAACAACGCTTTTAGACTTAAGCGCTGTTTTTGTGAAACAATAATCAGCGCTCTTTTATTAAGCGCTGTTATTGGTCAATTTATTAAATATATTTCCCTCCTCTCTCATTTCGCAGAAGCACTGTTCTCTCTCTATCTCTCAACTCTCTCTTCGCAAGCTCATCCGCGAGACCTCCGCCGTCCCTCTCGCCTCCATTTCCCAAGTCCCGGCGTGCTTCTTCCTCAACGAGATCGTGTGCTTCCCCTCACCTGAAATCGGACCTCGTCGTCCTCCAAAAGCAGCTGGCAGCGCTCGGCCTCCGTCCTCCCCCTCGCCTCCATCTCCCAACTCCTATTTGCGTCCATTTCCAGGTATCGCCACTGTCTCAATTTTGTATCTCGATTCCACATTGGTTTCTGTTGGTGGTTCATTAGTTTTTGGTCTCTGTTCGATTTTGTTTGATTTTGTTCACTGTTGTCCCATTGCTGTCAATGGTGTTAGGTTACCGTGGCAAAGAACGCAAGTGTTGGCTAGAAACAAGTTAGATTGAGTATAGAAGAGATAAATTAGAAGTGTTAAAGATGCTTGGAATCAGTTTGTTAAAATGTACAGTTTGTAAATATATATGCATATCAGATGGGAATCAATGGAAAAATGACCATCCCAGTTTCGAAAATGTACACTTGCATGCAGGAGAACAGTTTTTTTTCAAAAGTTATGTGAATAACATAGATTATGGAAAAGTAAAAGAACAAATAAAAAAGAATGGAAGAGTAAAACTGAAGTAAATTTCGTTTAATTTTGATGTTTGTGGTTCTAGATATTTGAATGCCTTTAATTTTGGGTTTAGAAATTAATATTGGTGTAAGTTCTAATTATGATCCAACTTTGTCGTGGTTAGCAGTTGTGGAACCTGCTTTTGGTTTTTTTTGTTTTGAACAATGAATTTTGGAATGTTACAGGTATTGTATATATTTTGGAATGTCCATATTTTAGGGGAGACTCTGCCAAAATTTTGTTAGAATTTTGATCTAGTCTGTGTGTTGATTTTAAGAGCAGTGATAGTTTTAGTCTTGCTTTATTTAAATGGGCTTTTTCTGTTGTTTTACCTCTCAATCCATAGGTAAAATATGGATCGAAAGTGGATGTCTGCCAATCGTTTGTCGAAGGAATATAAGGATGGAGTGAAAGATTTTATTGGGTTTGTAGTTGGGCATACAACAGACCATAGTAGAATCATATGTCCTTGTTTAAGTTGATGTTATACAAACAAAATTAGTGTTCGGGAATTGGAATGGCATTTAGTGAGCAATGGGATTGATCAAACTTATACCTGTTGGACAAAGCACGGTGAGACAAGAGGTGAATCTTCTAATATGGGGAATAGTGGGAGATATGCGTCAGAGGACACCGCTACAAATACATATGATGGTGACCGTTTTGAAGATATGGCAAATGCGGTTGAAGAAGATCTTCGTGATTATCCTCAAATGTTTGAGAAGTTGATGAGTGATGCGGAGAAGCCGTTATATGAGGGTTGTACTAAATTCACAAGATTGTCGGCAATGTTAAAGTTGTTTAACTTGAAGTCGGGCAATGGATGGACTGATAAGAGTTTTACGAACTTACTCACACTGTTGAAAGATATGTTGCCTAATGATAATGTGCTTCCTAGTAGGACATATGAGGCTAAACAAATGTTACGCTCTATTGGCATGAGCTATGAGAAGATACATGCTTGTCGTAACGATTGCATTTTATTTCGTAATGAATATGCATCGTTAAAGTCGTGTCCAAAATGTGAAGCCTCACGGTATAAGAAGAAAAATTCGGCTCCAGAGAAGGTATTGTGGTATTTTCCCATAATTCCCAGATTCAGGCGTATGTACCGTAGTTCAGAAGATGCAAAAAACCTGATATGACATGAGGATGAAAGGATTCAAGATGGCAAACTACGGCACCCGGCAGATTCTCCTCAATGGAAAAAAATTGATATTGATTATCCTGATTTTGGGAATGAACCAAGAAACTTACGACTTGCATTGTCTACTGATGGATTTAACCCACATGGTGTTCAAAGTAGCTCTCACAGTACATGGCCTGTGATTTTGGTGATTTATAACCTACCTCCATGGCTATGCATGAAGCGAAAATATATGATGTTGTCTTTGTTAATTTACAATAAACAACCAGGAAATGATATCGATGGATATTTGGCTCCTTTAATTGAAGATTTGAAGCAAATGTGGGAGACAGGTGTGGTGGTGTATGATAGGTATAGAGAAGTATCCAATGATAGGTGTGGTGGTGTATATTAGTGTATATCTCAGGTACTGTATTAAATTTTAAAGTATCCAATGTTTTTTTATTTTTTCAACTAAATATTTATGTTATTGTTAATGCATTAATTTGTATGCATGTTTTAATTTAAGGTACTTGTATCAAGAGATATTGATCCCACAAGAACAAACTCAAAGGTTTGTATTTTTGTGCCCACAACGGACACATATGGGATCATGGAATGCTGACATATCTGAGTATGTGATTCACCGCTTGACATTAGCAAATCCTGACTTTGAGACTCTGTTTTTGTCACCTTGCAACGTAGTGTAAGTCATTTAATTTAATCAATGTTACTAAATTTATTGAAATGTGTTTACTTTCTTATATTTTTTTGTCCAACATTTTTGTAGCGATCATTGGTTATTGTTAGCGATTAACTTGAATCAAAACGTTGTGTACTATCTTGATCCATTGCGTGTACATATCAACATGCGCAAAACAATGAAAGAGAAGTACAATCAGTAAGTGTGTATAAATCATAGATATGTATATATATATATATGTATGCAATTTCTTAAACGTTTAAGTTACTTGTAATATTGAAGTGTTTATTTGTTTATGTTTGGCCTACGTGACATCTTGTGCTGGCTGGTATGATATTTTCTGTTGTTACAGGTGTTTTAATGTCCATATTTTAGGGGAGACTCTGCCAAAATTTTGTTAGAAATTTGATATAGTCTATGTGTTGATGTTAAGAGAAGTGGTTATGAATGTATTGGAATGATATTTTTTGGTAGGTAAAAATTATTATGAGTGTGGTTCTAGATATTGAATGATTTTGTTTGATTTTGCACTTAGGGCAATCCTACTTTATCGAAGAAACAAGTCTCGATTTTCTAAATTTACTCCACCTAAATGGATACCGATAAAGGTATTTATATCAAATTTTTTATGCAATTATTCAAATTACCAAAAATAAAAACAATTAATTTCATATTTTTTGTTTTATAGTGTCCTCGCCAACCGAACTCTGATGATTGTGGCCGATATGTTTTGAAGTTTCTCAAGGATATTGTCGTTCATAATCAAACAAATTCCAAGAGGTATGTATGTAATAATTTCAAAGTTTATATAATTTTTTTTCTTTACGCATACCATTTGAATGCTTATGTTCAATTCTAACTTCATTTAATTTTTATTTCAAAGATCTTATCCTCGATTGTCAATTCGACACATACATCGATCATACCGAACTCAAAGAAGAGTGGTGTCGATATTTTACTACAAATTTTATCATTTATAAGCGAGATAGAAGAAGATTAATATTAATGTTTACGAGAGTTTTTGTTAAATTTGATTTTTTTTTAGTTTAGCATACTTGAATTGGAAAGGTTCACATGAATTTAGGAATAAAATTCCTTTTATGTTGGCTAATATTTTATATATTTTATGTTGGTGTTTGGTATGGTATCTTATGTTATTCTGGTATTTTATATATTTTGGAATGTCCATATTTTAAGGAAAGCTCTGCCAAAATTTTGTTAGAATTTTGATCTTGTATGCATGTTTAGTTGCAAGTAAGAAGAAAAGATATTACTATTTAGGTAGTATTTGTAGCATGACATGTGCAATATTTTAGTGATCTATTCTGTATAATTGTGAATTTGACTGAGAAATATATTGTAATTTATTTATGTTAATGTAAGGATATGTAGGAATCTATGAAAAAATTACATTATAATGTTAAATTTTGATGTTGATACAATTGGGTGTTGATGACAATTTTGGTTGCATTTTGTGTTATCACAATATTATGCAACAGATATAATATAAATGTGAGAGAATTAAATTAAAAAAAAAGGAGAATAAACAGCGCTTTAATAACGAAGCGCTGCTTATTGTATAAAAGACAACGCTTCCTTACTGAAGCGCTGTTTATTGTCTATACAATAAACAACGCTTTATTATTGAGGCGTTGTTTATTGTCCAGACAATAAACAGCGCTTCCTAATTGAAGCGTTGTTTATTGTCCATTTTCAGCAGCGCTTCATAAACGCTGTTTTTATGAAATACAATCAGCAGCGGCTTAATTTTCAGCGCCTTTAAGCGCTGTTTTAGGCTAAAAATAAGCGCTGTTTATTGCCAAAACTTGTTGTAGTGATGATAGCAATAATTAAATTAAAAGTCATTGTACTTTCTTATTTCTTTTATTATATACTCCTTCCATTTCAGATTAAGTGATGTTTAAGGATTTTTCCCCTTCATATGACACCCTTAAGCCCAAAATACTTATATTGTGTTGATATTTAGTAATTAAACTTGGTTTTTGGTAGAATAAAAATCATAGTTTTCAAAAACCTATGCACGTAGTTAAGAGTTCTTTGTAATCCAACACCAATACTCAAACATTTCCTTTCATGACAACACATCATCTCATGAAAGCACATGACATTCCTCTCATTCAATTCAACCACAGTCAACTCATATATCTCATTTAACACATATCAAGTCATCAGATAATGATATAACCAATCATCACACACATTCTAGAGTATCACAAACCCTAACAGCACACAACCATTGTCAATTCACAAGGCAAAATCACTCATAGACATAGGCATAAACAGAAGCATACACCATGGGGTCTAAGGCAAACCACATTATCTAATTCTACTACCAAACCCACAAGTTATGACAATCCCTCTTACCTGGGAATAAGCGCGACCCACACAGGAGAGGAAGAAAAAATTGATGATAATCTAGCACTTCCTAACATAACCCAACAAAGAAAGGCATCTAAACTCAATCACCCAAATCAAAACTCGAAGATTGGAAAGGAAGCAAAATCACAGACAAACAATAGTGTACAAAAGGCTTTTTACATCGGTTGTAAAGGCCTTTTACATCGATTCATCTCTCGTAATAGAATTGGAAGATGTAGAAAGTGGGATCTTTTTAAAACGAGTGATGAATCGATGTAAAAAGTAGTCTTTTTTGATCGGTTGGGGCGCATAATGGATGTAAGAAACAAACATTAACTCTACATCGGTTGTGGTAATAACCGATGTAAAAAAAGAGCTTTTTACGTCGGTTATAGACATAACCGATGTAAAACGTTTGGGGCTGAAAATGAGTCGAGTCGAGTGTGCAGCTCGACTCGACTCGATAAGAATTTGGTCAGCTCGAAACTCGACTTGAGTTCGATATGAACTTTTTTTTTAGCTCGAACTTGACTCGATTCAAGCTCGCGAACAGCTCGGTTCAGCTCGTTAGCTCGAATCACATAAACCAAAAGTCAAAATAACAGTAGTTTTCCAGTTGAGCTTGGTTCGACTCTTTCCGCTCGTTAGCTCGGTTTGTTAGCTTCACATAAAGTAATTATAGTTTTTTACAGTCTATATGAAAAATATAAATAAAATTATAGTCTAAGCAAACAAATTCATATTTTTAGTTTAATAAACTAAATATATATATCGTGCCAGCTCATGAATCAAACGAGTCGAGCTATGCATAGCTCAAGTTCAGTTCATTTATTTAACGAGCTCAATTTTCAGCTCAAGTTCGACTCATTTGGTTCATGAACTAAGTTCAACGAGCTAATTATTGAGTCGAGTCTCGAACTATATTCAAGCAACTCAACTCATTTCTAGCCTACGTTTGGTTTTATTTAATACTGGTATTTTCTTCATTACTTCCCTGTATAGTTTGGCAACCAACACAACTGCCAATATAACTAAACCCAACATCTTAAGTAAATTCTAAACTTTTAAAAGCTAGTAACTTACATTCAGTGTCTAAACTTACATTCTAAAGCAAATAACTTCTAAAGGCTAGTAACTGGCACGAGCATGACTATTAACTTGGACTCTTGTGAAATTCTCTTGATAATTCTCTAGAAGCCATGATCGCTTTAAACAACAAGTCCCCTGAGTTGTTTCATGCTACTATAGGGGCCTCGATGTTTAAAGCGATCATGGCTTCTGTATTTGCATAGCCAAAGAGAAACATTTGCATGTTAAACACTCCGTTTAATAGCCAGAGAGAAACATTTGCATCGCAGTTGGGTAGCATCCATCAACCCTTATAAAGCAAATATTTAAACTTACATTTAATTTAACTACTTGTACTTGTTCATCTATCCGCTAACAATTTTATGAGAATTGTCTTGGAAGGGTCAGAAGACATGACACTGACACCATCTAAAAGTACTAGTACAAGCAAGCTATTCTCTTGGTCTCTTGTGGAATTTTCTAGAACCCATGATTGCTTTAAACTTCGAGGTCCCTGAATTATATCCCAACAAACTCCACAAGTTGTTATCCAATTTCTTGCCAAGTTTTTCCCACCTCCATATATCTACAACGGAACAACTTCTTTGGCGATCAATGGAGGGTTAATGGAGCAAAACAAAGACTCCTACAAAATTGTCAGGTTTGACGACTTGTTACTCATGCTCAACGAACACTGCTTTGAACTGAATAAGACCGTTGATGATTCAGTTGAGTGGTCCAAGTTTGGTCTATTCTAGCTTTTATCCAAAAAAAATAAAAAAATATCCCAAGATTGAAATGAAACTCGTAACCATTGCCATATATACTTCCAACTCTGCTCATAGCCACATAGACAACAAGACATTGTCCTCTCAACCTCAGTGGAAATAGCTCAGAGCTATAAACCCATGTGATAGGCCCAACTCCAATGGACATAAAAGCCACGCTCCACAAATAGAAACAAATCACAAAAACCTAAAAAACCAAAGAATGTTGAATCCCACCTAAAAAATATCCCAAGATTTCGAATCAAACCCTAACAGTGGCGAATCCAAAACCAAAGAAAAAAAAATTTCGGTGCTTAATGACATATTAATAGCAATAATGCAATAATTGTAAGAAAAATAAAAGAGATTATTTTTGTTTGAGTTATTTGGAGGATGAGGCCTTTGTCGCCAGACTCGCGAGAAACCAACACGGAGGCCCAAACCAATGGGGTTTTATTGCGGGCTCCTTGGGGTTCCCATCAATCAGCTTCGTGACTCTAGCCATAGCCGATGGTGGCCAGCAAACACAAGGAAAGGGACGACTAGGGTTTTCATCGAGTTATCACATTCGTGAGCTGTTTGGGGGCTTAGACGGAGAAAATGAAAAGAGGGAGTATGGTGGGTGCAGTTCGTAAAAAGGTAGCTTGTGGTGGCTAGAAACCTACGAGAATGGGAATGCAACAGAGGGCAATGGAGGGTTCGAGGGAGTTCGCCTTTGGAAATGTTAAAATGTGAGGGCAACAACGCACGGGAGAGTGAAATTGAAAATAAAAGCCAAACTTTCTACATCAATTGTTAAGACAACTGATGTAGAAAAGAGTTTTCTAAATTGGTCGTACAGATAATCGATGTAAAAATATTTGCATTAATTGCAAAAATGACACCGTTTTTTTAACATCGATTGCAGTTTTGTCGATATAGATTGCTATTGTATTCGTTTTTTGTTGCAGTGGAAGAAACTCTCCAATGATCAAAATTGCAAGAGAGAAAAGGGTTTCTCTTGTTGGGATGGTACATTTCACAAGGTTTAAAAAACACAATAAACAACTTAATAAGTAGAACAATTTTACTAAATTGTCTTTATTAACTATTGGAATATTAACCATTTTCATAAATATACCATGAAGTATAATGGTTTGGGAGTGATACGCACAATATTCATTTGAGGGCAAAATTGGGGAGAGAGATTAATGTTACATTGAAAAAATAAAATGACACTTGATTCAAGGTAAAAGTAAAGGCCTATCGTGAACAAGGCCAACACAATCGGCGGAATGCCTATACGTTCTAAATGGGCTCCTAATATCCCCATAAATCAACTAAAAAATGTCCCTATCAAGGGGATTTCCCAGGACAAAAAACAGAGAGGAAATAATGCGACCCAGGCTGACCTGCTTCCATTTGTAATCCTGTCACAGGGGCTCCGTACAGCCTATGAACAATTAGATAAGTAACATATCTCGGAAGCAGGGGGACAACCCCTGCGGTACTGTGACACCCCACTGAGGTAAGACCTCGACCACATAAGGACAAGAAAAGTGGTCCTCGATTCTCCTCATATAAAATGAGCAAAAAGACACCATGTGAATGTATGCACACTATTTTATTCGTCGGAAGGAAGCCCAACACCTACTATGCCTAATAAGCCTAAGCCTACCGAAAAATCAGGACAAACCAATACTCAGTACTCCCTCCGGTCCTTATTACAAGGAACAAAATCTTAATCCATACAGACCATTGAAAATAGTTTTTTCTAATTAGATTTTTTTTCCCAAAAGTACTTTTTTTATGAACCAACCCACTTACATAGGAAATATGATATCTCATTAATATAAGTTTCACTATAAATAAGGGTATAAATAAAAATTAAGCATTTAATGTATTTGGAAATTAATATTATTTTTTATAATTAAGACTAAGAAAAATAACTCTTGTTTTTTATAAAAAAGACGGGAGGGAGTATAATTTTTTTTTCCTTTACTAAAACCACGGGTTAACCTGAAATAGAGGAAGTACTCCTTGCTTGATGTAGTTTTTGAAGAAAAAGAAACAGAAACCCCGAGAAAAACGTTCAAAATTACTATGGTGGTGCGTGATAAATTAACTGGTTACACGATAAATTAACTCTTTACTACTCAGAAAACCGTACAGCAAGAATATTGCCTATTTTTGGATAACATGCATGATGTAGATGGTTTCCTCAGAGGGAAGAATGCTTCAATTAACTAGTACATGCCTTCCTTGCTTGCTTGTAAGAAAAAGATACGGTTACAGATACTAGCAGTGATCGCCAACCAAGCATTCACTGGAAAAAACTAAATGTGAAAAAATAAAAATTAATAAGGCATTTATTGTATTTAACAGATCAGCTAGCGTACTTAATTAATAACGGATCTAATTATACAAATGGCTTGCATGCATGAATATAATCCGTCTTTACAGGGTGGCACCGTTCTGGCTGGCTCCATACCTCATTCCTCTATAATTATAATAAGTACTTTGCAAACTTCAAAACGTTTCAATTAATTCCTGAATTCGCTCGTTGTTGCACATTTGAACTCATAGACACACACTTTTTAACGTGACCACATAGGATTATAAGCAAGCACTAATGTTTGATTCATGTGTTTGAGTCACTGGACAAATGATCTTATGCAAAAATTTCATGTCATCATAAAAAGTTAATGGCAGCAATGATGTTTTAAAAAATACTGCCTCCATTTTATAAGGAAGAAAACATAATTCACACAGACTAAAGAATTACATTGAAATATTTTTTTTCTAATCTAATCTAATATATTATATAAAATAGAATTTTGCCACGTAAATTCACACCACGTGGCAGCTCCACATTCATTCTATTCCCGCCAAAATGTAAAATATTTTATTTTTATTTTTTAATTCATGATATTTCATTAATTAAGACATATCAATCAATTAATGCTCATATCTAGACTTTTATCATTTAATCAAATTTGAATTAAATCAAATTCAAATCCAAATGTAATAAATTAAAGCATATCAATCAATTAATTCTCATATCCACACCTTTGTCATTCTCAAAATATTATCTAAGTCATGTGACAACATAAGAATCATTAATTTTTTTGTCTAAACCAATTTTAAGTTCTTTTAGTTTTTAGTCATTGTTTTAATTATAGCAACAAATATTACCTCGTGTCAAACAATAATTCCGCAGTGTAAATCATTAATATATTCCCGTAAATGACTTATCTATTTTTATTTATTAATCATATCAATTATCAGTAACTATTCATGATTATTTTTTTACTAACACTATTTATCGTTATTTTATCATACAAATTTTGTTAATTTTACTTTTATAACTTTTCATGAATGATTAATTTTACTTTGCACATCATAAAATTTAATTTAAAAATCATAATTACTATATAATGTTAACTTTAATTTTTTCATAATATGTATACTTTATCTCTTACATATTATTAAAATTTAAAGCTTTCTACCATAACATTGAAATATAAATATTTTTAATATTTCAATATTCACATGATTGTTTATGTTTAATTATAATTATAATAAATGCTAAATCAATATGTATTTTTATTTTTTCCTTCTTAAAGCTCTGATATTATACACTAGAAAAACCAAAATTTATTCTAGGATTAATTTTTTGTCCAATATAGATAATTAATTATCTCTTTTTCATGTTACTTATTTCGAATTTATCTTACTGTAATTTAGATAAATAATTCAATTGTGTGTTTTATATATTTTTTTTGGTTAAAACTTAAAGTTGAGAAACCATCTCTAAATATGAAGACAGTAGAACCGATATTTTCTGTTTTATTTGTTATATTTTGAAATTAGAGTATATGTATAATGAATTATCTATAATGTTTTTTTAAAATTTAAATCTACTAATAATTTTTTTGAAAAATAAAACTTCAAATTTAATCTTGTATATTAGATACATTTACAACCCATGCAGATAACCCGTACGAGCATGGGTAAATACACTAGTTAATACTTATAAAAATTGTGTTTTTCTTCTTCAAAATAATTTCTTCTATGAAACCAATTCACTTGCATAGGAAATAGGTGTATTTTATTAATATGTTTCACTATAAATAGAGGTATAAATAAAAATTTGACATTTAATGTTTTTGAAAATTGATGTTGTTTCTTATAATTAAGCAATAAAAAGGATGGAGTTTCAAGGTTTTTTTCCCGACTGAATGTCATTTTCAAGGTTGAAGATTATATTAACTATTTTTTCAATTACTATAACTATTTATTACAAAGAGAAATATATAGATTTAAATAGGGTTGGATGCAAGTGGTTAATGTGCATTATTTAAAGAGACGAACTCGACTGGTACCCGAGTTCGATCTTTGGTGATAGAACAATTCGTGGCCAGACTTTACTTACCTCTCGGCCGAACACAAATTAGTACATTGACCCCTTTCCCTGTGATACTATGGGTGAAAACAAAAAATGGGTAATTAACAGTCATTGACATCATGAAAAAACTAAAAAATTCATAAGAAAACAAATTGTTTTTTGATTTCCTTGGTCAGTATACAGAAACCTTAGACGAGACTTAAAAAGGAATGGATAGAGTATATGATAATATACTATAGTTTAATAACTATGTATTGACAACTAAAAAATTATATAATGACATCCAAATCATATTTCGCTATCATGCATGTCACATATTAATATCACATCATGAATTTAATTTATATGCTCTATTAGTGTAAAAATGTTTTACATATGCATTTAATGATGTGTTGTCTCATCTATTACTAAGTATGACAAGTCATATGTATTTTTAAACTCATTAAATGAGGTAGCACGATATTATTGGATGGCTGTATAAAATATTTTTACAGTGCATACAAATTAAAATATTCATAAATTACCTTTATAAACTTATATATGATGACATATGATTGCACTAACGTATAAAACATTTAAATTCTAAATAATATTCTTCAAAATATGATATTTTAATGAAAATAATTACAAGTGTTGAGCTCCATTAAATAAAGAGTAAATATCCAATTTAGTCCCTAAAATTGTAGGATCGTATCAATCTATTCTCCCACAATATCAATATTTCAAAATAATTCCTGAAATTACAAAATATTAATCAAGTTCATCATTCCGTTGGTATTTGCAGAGTCTATAATAACATTAAGTTAGTAATGTTAGGGTTGCATTCAAATCTAAGTGAATAATGTCTGGGATGTATTTGCTAATAAATTCAGGCTGAGAAGCACACCTGATTAACGATTTTGTAATTTCAAAAATTATTTTAAAATATTGATAATATATGAGACTATATTGATACAGTCCAATATTTTCAAGTACTACTTTGAATAAAAGGCATGTGAACTCAATTTTTTGACATTCAATGTTATATGAGGGGACCCTATCCGTTTCCCTATATATAGCTTTGCTTTTGGCTTTGTTCCAGCTTTTCCGCAGCTTGGCTTTTGTGTTACTAAATCACCACGTCACTATATATACATATATAGCAGACTCTTGTGGAATAACATCCAAGAGAGAGAGAGAGAGAGAGAGATGGGTAGTGAGAGTGAAACTGAAATGATCCCATATCTAGATTTTTCCATGGATGAGTTGGGGTTAGAGGAAGGGAGTGAGGGATGGAAAAAATTGAGCAAGAAAGTGAGAGAGGCATGTGAGAACTATGGTTGTTTCATCTTAATGTATGATAAGATCCCAAAGGGTGAAAGTGAAGACATGTTAATGGGGATGAAAGAGTTGTTTGATCTACCTGAAGAAATTAAGAAGAGGCACACAAGCTCCAAGCCTTATAGGAGCTACAATAGTGACTGCCCCATCATTCCCCTCTCTCAAAGCTTTGGGATTGATGATGCTTCCCTTGGGGACACTGCTCAGGACTTCACTAATCTCATGTGGCCTCAAGGAAACCCTGCTTTCTGGTAAATTTTTTTTTCTTAATTATCATTTAATATTTACATTTTTTTTATTTAAGAATATGTTTTTTAATACATGAATTTAATTAATAAATTTCTTGTCAGTATTCTGCTAATTAATTAATTTCATTCTTTATATGTGAAAAAAAGTTTGTTTCATTACTTACAATCGAGACTAACGCTACTAAAAAAAAGATAAATTACCGATGAAAATTAACGGCAAAAAATGGAATTCTTTTTTAATTTCATCATTAAGTGTTAAAAATGGTAATATTAGAGACCAATTTCATCTTTTTTTTGTCTTTGATTTTCGTCAATAATTTAACTTTTTTTTTGTAGTGTAATAACTCAGGTTGATTTTGTGTGTGCGTGCGTGTTGCGTGGCATTTTTTGAAGATCCTAATATCTGGGTGTTTGTATTCCCCTCCAACGCTGCATTTTCTGCATTACTAAAAATAAGTACAAGAGAAGAGAGAAAATAATGGATTAATGAGTAGTTAATGATGAGAAAGAAAAAATTAAGAGAGAAATAGAAAGAGATAGGATTGATACACATGCGGTAAAAAGGATGTTTGTAGGAGAAGATCTGACAATAGTTAATTAAATCTTGTTAAAGAGTTTGTAGCTATAGTGGTACATGTTCAGTTTCATGAGTATTAGGGTGCTATGGTTTTTCTCTTTCTTATATATTATATAAATGAATTAAACTCACACACTTGAATCACCTTAAATGAAGAAGCGGTTACTACTCTTGTGCCTATCTTTATTTTTCAATTAAAGAAGTGAAAGAGATATCTAAATTTAAGTTTCTCTCTCATTTTCTTTTTCACTATGGTAGATGTATGGATAATGTAATTTTTTTTTTGTTTTTGTGTAAAATTATTAGTTTGCAGTTATGAATTAATTAATTCCAATTCATACTCAATCTTCATTGCATTTCTTTTTTATTTTTTTTAACCTACAACACTAATGTGTAAAAAAAGTATGCATTTTTGACTAGTTAATGACATATCTAAGAAAGATAAGTTAGATACATCTTTGTCAATCACAAACACATCTAGTGGAATTACCAAAAAAAATACACATCTAGCTAGTGGTCATGATTATTCAACCATATATATGCGTGTAATTATAAATGTTGTTTTACTCATTCATGTTAATTGTACGATACGGCACATATATATGGACCTTTAATTAAATTGTAACGAAAATGGAAGATAATTAAGGTAAAATCACATTCCTAATTAAACTAGAATTTGCAGCAGTTAACATTGTTAATAAAAGGGAATTTTATTGACAACATCCTTATATATATCAAACAAATTAACCCGTTGACTATAACACTCACCAAACCCATTTATTATCTATCGTTATATATTTATTTTGGGCTTATCCTTCTAGGAGATTGAATTTAAATGCTTTTATGTTCACACTCCACATGGCAACCTTATCAGAAATTTGAAAAATGAAGAAAAGATGTGTCGGTTTCTTCACAAATTAAAGTGTAATTCATTCATAGTCTATCAAACTTTTTTTTTGAGAGTTTTTCAAAATTAAAATTGAATTGCTTTATTTTGAGAATGAATTACACTTTTATATGAATGAATTCACAAAAGTGCAATCTACTCATTATTTTGCATAACTCTTTAAGATTGAGTATCAATTTTTAGTATCATTTTCTTCTCACACTACTATCCTTATGCAACTTTTGTATGATGAAAAGGGGAGAAATCAGACATAGCGGTTTCAGGGTAGTGATGTAGGGAATTAAAGAAAATATATGAGTCAGTTTCTTTAAATAAAATGTAGTACATTCATTTTAATCCATATTATTCATCTTTTGAATGCAATGCATATTCAAGTATATCCTTAAGACCACATTTGCTTTTGGATAACCCTTTTAAGATATCAATTTTTTCATATCATCACTTTCTTATACTACTTTGTTTACATTTTTTGTGGTGAAACCCCCCCCCCCCCCCCTTTTTCACCCAACATACTAGGGGGTGTAGGGGTTGCTAGTAATGTAGGAAAAAATACACTTGTTTAAGATTACTCAATAATTCCTTTTAAATAATATAAAATTTGTTGGAGGGATAAGTTCTTGACTTATTTTGAATCAGTTCTCATACAATCCCGTTTTGTTTTTTCAAGAAAAAAAATATTTTTCATCAAAATATTTATTCAAAAAAAAAATTACAATAATTATGTGTTTAACCAGCTAAACACAATAGATTTAGTGATTTTTAGAATACTAAAAAAAGTAACTTAATTTTTAACAAAAAAATGCACCATAAAATTATTTTTTTTGAAAAACTTAAACAAACCATTTTTTATTTTGGAAGTTCATGAATTGTAGTAGCTATATATGGTGGATAAATAGTAAGATAAACGGCTACTAATTAATTTGGTGCTTAATTATATGATTTTTAATTTCTTTCTATTACTTTTCACTTTTTTTTTTCCTTTTGTGTTTGGGGGTGTTGTATAGTGAGACTCTGAAGTCAATGAGCACCAAGATGCTAGAATTGTGTTTCCTCATTCTGAAGATGATTCAAGAGGGTTATAGTCTTCCAAAACAATACAATTCAACTATGGAAGACATGAAGAGCACTAGTCATTTTCGGGTGATGAAGTACAAAGTTCCTCAGAGCGACAAGGATTGTGAAACTGGCTTGTTGCCTCACACAGACAAAAGTGCCATAACCATTTTATGCCAAAACGATGTCCAGGGTCTTGAGATTCTAACCAAAACAAACAATTGGATTCCATTGAACATACCCAAGCAAGGCTTCGTGGTCTTTGTTGGTGACACACTCAAGGTATACTTGCTCTTTGTTTTTTTAATTGAGTTTAATTTATATACACTGACAGTGTAAAATAGTTTTACACCATCATCCTATCATATTTCACCATTGTGCCATTTTGTCATATTATTTCCTAAAATATCTCAACAAACATTACATGATGAGATATTATTGGATGATGATGTAATTTTTTTTACACTGTCAATGCATATAAATTAAACTCATCCTACTATTTGCAAATATTTTAGAAATTAATATGACCAGTTTAATTTCTGTGCTCTGTCATTAATAACACAATTATTTAATAATATGTCATTACCTTATTTAATGAGTTTAAAAACGCATAACTTATCATACTTATTAAATGATGTTGCAACATATTATTGGATGCATCTGTAAAACATTTTTGCACTGATAGTACATATAAATTAATTAAACTCAAATAATATTACGACATGGTATGATGGTAAAATATGATTAAACATTTTTGTAAATTTTTTTTTTCACACTATCATGCATAGTTATTACACTGCTATATCACTACTAGAAAAACAAGAATTAGTGACCAAAATTAGTGAGGAAAAAAAAAGAAAAAGAAAGAAATCAGTCTCTAATTCCTTTGCCACTTAATTTAGTGACAAAATTAGAGACGGATTTCATATTTTCTGTCGCTAAATTTCCATCACTAACTTAAATTTTTTTAGTAGTGATATAGCTTATAAAAAGTTCTTATTGAATATATGAATTTTTGTAGATTTATTAAAATGGGATGTTTAATTGATTATTTTATATAGGCATGGAGCAATGGGAGACTTCATGCGGCTACACATAGAGTGATGATGGGTGGAGATAAAGAGAGGTACTCATTTGCACTATTTGCATTGCCAAAGGAAAATGTGAAAATTGAGGTGCCACCTGAGTTGGTTGATGACAACATGCATCCTCTGCGTTACCGGTCATTCAACTATGGAGATTACTTGCAGTACTTTGTTTCAACTCAGAAGGAAAATGCACTGGATGTATTTGCAGGTGTTTGATTGTTGTATATGATGCTTTAATTAATCATATGTAAATGCATAAGAATTGTTTGGTTTTTCAAATAAAAGTTACATATGATAATTATGAACAATTAATATTGAGAAGATTTTATGTTATAGACGTCGTTTGTAGTCTCCTTTTCTAGAACTTAATTACTTTTGTATCATCATGGTCAATTAGTAAGAGCATGCATGTCTCTGTATAATGCAATATTATGTGCCCCTATGAATTGCTTTCTTGTGATTCAGTTTGTACAATCTTTTTTTCTGAAATAATTAATTTTCTTGCTTTGTTAAATATTTTTATTTTAGGGTTATTTTTTATAGAAAAAACTTAATTAAATACAGCAAGTAAAAAAGTTGTCACTATGTAAAATTACAATTTTTCAGACATACTAAAGGACAATACCAATCTAAAAATGAATCTAGTAACCTCCACAACTAGCCACAAACCATGATCAAGATCTAACGTTAATCAAATCTAAAATAGAAATAAAATGGAAAACTAAGATCATTATTAAATAATATACCATTCCTCATCAATCACAAACTCCTAACAACAAAATGCCACAACAATTGCCAAGTATTCGAGTTTTTTTTCCCCCGAACCCCAATAAAATGAGTAGTCCAATAGCCAAATTAGGCATTACTAGTGAGAAACCAAGCTCATCCTAAAAATAAGGCCATACCCGATGAGAAACATGACATGAGAAAAAATAAATGAGACGCTGATTCTGAAATATCACCACAAAATATACACAAGTATGAATGTACCTGTAGGAACTAGCTCATCCCCCCCCCCCCCGGCGATGATATATATTCTTTTTTGTTGTTAAAAAAAAATACACAAGTCTGAATGCGTATGAAGTATCACTATTAGCGCACGTGTCAATAAGATTGATTAGCTGTCATTAGGCGGTTACTTTCTCTTGCTTGTATATAAGCAAGTTTGTATTCTGTTACATCGATCTTCTTTATTCAATACAACAGAAATAGATACAATTCACTATCATGGAGCTCTGCTCCTCTTTTGCTTAGATGGTATCAAAGCTCTTCGGAGCTCTGCTGCACTTTGATCATGGTTCGAAATCAAGCTTCATCGAATAACATTGGAGTGCCGAATCCAAATCAGAATGCCGATCAGATGGCAAGTCCGTATTACATTCACCCGAGCGAAAATCCAACTTCCGTTGTGGTTAAGCCAGAATTGGTTGGGAAGAATTATCACGTTTGGTCAAAATCAAAGAGGCGAGCATTGATTCTGAAGAACAAATTCCGATTTGTTGATGGAACATTTGAAGTTCCTGAACCTGATAACTTGAACTATGAAGCCTGGGAACGTTGCAATAGTTTGGTTCATCACTGGATCTTGAATTCAGTGTCGTCTCAAATTGTTCAAACAATCGTCTTCATCGATAATGCAGTAGATGTGTGGAACGAACTGCGAGAGCGTTTTTCAAAGGCGGATCGCATCAAGATAGCCGATCTGCATGTTGACATCGCGAATCTTAAACAAGGTACATCTTCAATCTCTGATTATTTCAGTGAATTGAAATCACTTTGGGAGGAATTGGAACACTACAGACCTGTACCTAAATGCACATGTCCTCGTCCCTGTGTATGCTTAGCAATGAAGAATGCAAGAGAATTTAGAGAAGAGGATAATATAATTCGCTTTCTTACTGGACTGAATGATGATTTCAGTGGTGTTAGGTCTCAGATTTTACTTATGGATCCTTTGCCTAATGTGAATCGATGCTTATCTTTAGTATTGCAACATGAGAGACAGTTTGCACATGAAAATGTTGATGATGACAGTAAAGCTGTAATCAATTCTGTTGATAATAGAAAGTTCAATAACAGAAATAATAGAGGAGGTTACACACCTAGACCAGAGGTCGTGGATGCTGTTCAAACAAAGTTTGCACATACTGTAACAAAATTGGACACACTGTTGATGTATGTTATAGCAAACATGGATATCCACCTAATTACTCTTTTGGAAGAGGCAAATCTTATGCTAATCAAACATTTACTGATGATGAGGATCAAACTGGTTCAAAGGAGTCTAATCAGAATGATACTCATGGTGGAATGCTTACCAAAGAACAGGTTTCTGGCTTGTTAGCTTTACTGAAGAATAATTCTGTTGAAGATTCAAAGCCTTCTACTAGCAACATGATCAAGAGCACTACTGACAGTGCCTTTTCTAGTAATTTCTGTCTCTCTTCATCTAGTACACAAACTAGCACACAAGACACAGCACCATGGATAATTGACACAGGAGCAACTGATCACATATGCTGTCACTTAATATGGTTTACTTCTCACATACGAATTACTCCAAAACATGTGCATCTGCCTACAGGTCATACTGTTATGGCACATTTCTCAGGCACAGTTCAGCTAACACAACACTTGATGATTGATAAAGTGCTTTACATTCCACAATTCAATTTTAATTTGATATCAGTTTCAAAGCTCACTGCTAGTCTGCAATGCAAATTGATATTTGATCCTGGTTCATGTATCATTCAGGGGAAGAATTTGAAGATGATTGGTTCGGGTAGACTGGTAGATGATCTCTACTATGTTGATACAGCAGCAGCAGCCAAGAAATCAGCAGCATGTTCCACTGCTTTATCCTCTTATAGTTTACTCAGTAATTCACTTCCCCAATTCACACTTTGGCACCTAAAATTAGGCCACTTGTCACTTGATCGAATGACTTCACTTCACACAAAGTATGACTATATACCACCTCCAACACACATTACCTGTGACATTTGTCACTTAGCCAGACAGAAAAAGGCTTCTTTTTCCATTAGTCACTCCAATGCACAAAGACCTTTTGAATCGGTTCATATGGACATTTGGGGTCCATTCTCAACTATGTCTGTTAATAAATATAGATACTTCTTGACTATTCTTGATGATTGTACAAGATTTATTTGGATTGTTATGTTGAAATCCAAAGCAGAAGTTCAGATGCATGTTAAGAACTTTGTTTCCTTAGTTGAAGCACAATTTAATGCTCATGTTAAGAGCATTGATCGAACAATGGACGAGTTTATTTTGGTGATTTTTATGCTTCCAAAGGATTGATTCATCAAACAAGTCGTGTGGAAACACCACAACAGAATGGCGAGTAGAGGCGCGATCAACACATATTAAATGTCAGTAGAGCTATCATGCTTCAGTCCAAATTACCCAAATGCTCTTTGGTCATATGCGGTTTGCATTACATTTACGATCAGCGAAATTCCTACAAGAATATTGCGGCCTGCATCGACTTTTGAAGCTCTTTATGGTCACAGTCCTGATTTCTCAGATTTGCATGTGTTTGGGTGCCTATGTTACTCCACTACACTTGCTGCACATCGAGGGAAATTTGATCCCAGGGCACGAAAGTGTGTATTTCTGGGTTATAAACGTGGTGTTAAAGGTTATGTTCTTCTTGATCTTCATTCCAAAGAAATATTTACATCCAGAAATGTACAATTCTATGATTTAGAATTTCCATATCATAGTGATACACCACATTCCACTTCTCCTCAAATCTATTTCCCTCATGATTCTGCTTCTTTAAATTTTGAATCAGTTCCAGCAACCATTATTCCACAATCCACCAACCACACTTCAGATTCCACAATCTCACCTTCCACAAATTCACATTCCACAACCTCACAATCTACAAATTCTGATTCCACAACTTCACCTTCACCTTCTGCTCCAATTCGCAAGTCTACCCGATCTCATTATCCTCCCATACATCTCTCAGATTACATTTGTAATTCTGTTTCTTCTGCTAAATATCCTTTGTCTAGTGTTATTTCATATGCACGTGTTGCCTCTCCTCATCTCACATACATCAATGCTTTATCTACTGAGACTGAACCCACCTCATTCACTCAAGCTAATTGTGACCCACGCTGGCAGCATGCTATGAGTGCTGAGATCACTGCACTCAATGCCAATAACACTTGGATTTTTGTTGATCCACCTCCTCACATTAAACCTATTGGCAGCAAGTGGGTGTTTAAAATTAAACGCCATGCCGATGGTACTGTTGAAAGGTTTAAAGCACGCCTTGTAGCCAAAGGATATAACCAAGTTGAAGGCCTTGATTTCTTTGATACATTTTCACCAGTGGCAAAGCTGTCCACAGTGCGTCTTTTACTTGCTGTTGCTGCAATCCGGCATTGGCATTTACATCAGCTCGATGTAAATAATGCTTTCTTACACGGTGATCTCCATGAAAATGTTTTCATGGCTGTTCCACAGGGTGTCTTTCCTCCTAAGCAAGGACAAGTTTGTAAGCTTCTTAAGTCTCTCTATGGACTTAAGCAAGCTAGCCGTCAATGGTTTGAAAAGCTCACATCTTTCCTCCTTGATTGCGGCTTTACTCAAACATCCAGTGATCACTCTCTTTTTATTCAGAAAACATCTACTTCCTTCACTGTGTTACTAATATATGTCGATGACATATTATTGGCTGGTACTTCACTAGATGTTTTTGCTGATATAAAAGCCCAGCTTGATGCCAAATTCAAGATTAAAGATCTTGGCCAACTCAAGTTTTTTCTTGGACTTGAAATCGCACATTCTTCAAAAGGGATAGCATTGTGTCAACGCAAATATTGTCTGGAATTATTACAAGATTCTGGACTCACTGCTTGCAAGCCTGTGAGTACCCCTCTAGACCCTGCACTTCGTTTATCTGTTGCCGACAGTGATCCTTATGAAGATGCCTCTGCTTACCGTCGATTAGTTGGACGTCTTCTATACTTGACCACTACTCGCCCAGACATTACTTTTGCTGTTCAACAACTTAGCCAATTCATGGCTAATCCCACTGTTAATCATCACAAAGCAGCTATTCATGTGCTTCGTTACTTAAAACACAGTCCTGGTCGTGGTCTATTTTTCTCTCGAGCATCTGACTTCCAACTTTTGGGCTTTAGTGATGCAGATTGGGGAGGTTGTATCGATACTCGCCGATCAGTTACTGGGTTTTGCTTCTTCTTGGGTAGTTCTCTCATCACATGGAAAGCAAAGAAGCAATCAACGGTGTCTTGCTCTTCCTCGGAAGCAGAGTATCGCGCATTAGCTTCAGCAACGCGTGAATTACAGTGGTTAACCTTTCTCATTGCTGATCTTGATCAATCTCTCGTTAAGTCTTCTGTCCTTTACTGTGATAGCCAGAGTGCTCTTCATATAGCACATAATCCGGTCTTTCACGAGAGAACCAAACACTTAGACATCGACTGTCATATTGTGAGAGAAAAGCTTCAGGGAGGGCTCATGCGATTGCTGCCAGTTTCTTCTGCTAATCAGATAGCAGACATTTTTACTAAGAGTTCAGGTCCTCGCTTGTTTCGTGATCATGTAACCAAGCTGGGGTTGATTGACATATTCAATCCTCCAGCTTGAGGGAGGGTATTAGCGCACGTGTCAATAAGATTGATTAGCTGTCATTAGGCGGTTACTTTCTCTTGCTTGTATATAAGCAAGTTTGTATTCTGTTACATCGATCTTCTTTATTCAATACAACAGAAATAGATACAATTCACTATCATGGAGCTCTGCTCCTCTTTTGCTTAGAATCACTTTTCTAATACAAGTTGCCAAGAAAAAAACTAAAACTTTGGTAGATGCAAAACATATCAATTTTTTTTTTGAAATAGAAGCTGTTGGATAAGAAGATCCATACGGTTCCATCCTATATCCAACAAAAAACTATCTGTTGTCTTAACTAAGTATTTTATGGATGGACAAACGTTCCAAACCTCTTAATCTTTCCTGTCTTTACATAAAACAACAGAAGACACATCTTGTTTCAGTTCAACAAATAATTCCTCCTCCCAAACGAAAAAACTTCTTCAATTCCATTTCCAAGACCAAACCTCACCACACCAAAACCCCATCTCAGAAAGGGTTGTAGAAATGTTTTCGGAAAAGAAAATAGTCTGGGGTAAACCTCCTTTGAGAATTTATCGCTCATCCAAATGTCAAGTCGGAGTTATTCCAGGAATAACTCTTGTCTGAGTTATTCTGGTTAATATCTCTTTGTAGATATTAAATTTTATCAATCTAACCGTTGAATACCGTCATATTATGTTAATGATCATGCATAACAAATTTTAGATAAATTGGACATTCATAGCTATATAATCATACGGTCAACATTTTACTTGTATATTAAAATGTATAGTATACGTTGAATTGAAGTGATCCGATGAAGTACCAAATATTTTTAAAATTTTATGAAGTTTTATGAATTTGATCTACTCAATAAGAACTTTTAATTTGACGGTTAGATTGATCAAATTTGATGTCTGTAGAGAGATATTAACCAGAGTAACTCAGACAAGAGTTATTCTGCATCTTTATCACTAAGAATTTTCAACCTCCATTTCACTAAAAGACTTCAATTGAATAAGTCAAGATTCTTCACCCCAAACCGCCAGCATCTTTAGGCTTACAAACATGATACCAATTAACCCAAGTTACTTTCCTCTTCTCCTTCCACCCATTCCATAAAAATGACCTTTGAATTGAGATTAAGCATTTTAGAACTTTCTTAGGAGGTTTGAATAAAGATTAGCCCCTACAGGCAGACCTAAGTATTTAAAAGGAAAACCCTTTGTATTGTACAACAAAAAACTCGCTGCATATAAAATAAAATCCAAATTGACATTTAAACCATACAGATAACTTTAGAGAATATTGACTTTAATAAGTCCAAAAACCATTTCGAAACCTCTAAAAACATATTTTATAACTTAAAGATTATCTGCATTTTCCTTCCCAAGTAGCAATGTATCTTTAATGAATTGTAAATGAGAAAAGACATTGGTTCTAATAGAAAATCACTTAAAAAGTCCTACATTGATAACCTTCTTCATTAAGGCACTTTGTCCCTCAACAGCAATAAGAAACTGAAAGGGACAAGGGATATCCCAATCTAATTAGTCCTTTATATACAAGTATCGACAGAGATCCAAGACAAATGCAAGCCTTGATCCATTTAATCCATTTATCGCAAACGCCCATCCTACCCATCATATATAAGTGACAAAATTATTTTGTAGATATTTCTTGTAAGAGCATCATTAACGGGGGTGTCTACCCCTCGTTATTTTACTGACACAGTCTATGTGGCTCTACATTCAGTCAAAGTACCTGCAAATTTTAGTGCACGGTTAATTTATTTTCGGTCAAACCAACTATATAATGCACCGTTCACTAAAATAGAAACACGCACCAGATGAGAGAGACAGAGAGAGAAGGAGCTTGTGGGGCATATTGTGTCTGTGTGTGTCAGTTTGCTCACCCAATTTAGTTGCCCACGCTGTGGGTGCTCTAAGGGAACTATGCATATAATCTCTAAGCCCCTGAGGGTTATCTATCTTAGGTATCAAAGTTAAAAAAGAGGAAATCATATCGTTTGGAAGAACTCCATTCTGGAAAAACTCCTCAATCATGTCGTGAACTTCAAATTTGACAGTCTCCTAAAAATGCATGAAGAAATTAAGATTGAACCCTTTAGGGCCTAGGTTTTTGTTCCCATCACAACTCCACTACCTCTTTAATTTCCTAAAAATTAAAAGAGAAATCAGCATAATTTCAATATTAGACAATTGTTGAAAAGAAATACCATCAAGAACAGTCAATCATGAGAAGATTAAGTGGACTGACGGATGTTATACATCAATTTATGTGCTGAAAAGATATCCACAATACCTCTTTTATTTTAGGTTATTGTTATACATCAACTTTTGTGCCTTATAACACACTTGAGCATGAAACCAATAGTTCCTCATTTTCTATAAAACAACCACACTCAAAATTAAATTTGTTTAAACAAACAAAAAAATCTAGAATATCCAGAACAATCATTATTATCTAAATGCAAACACAAAAAACAATCAAATTTTTTATCAAAATATGAATTATATTCTTCCACCAAATCAACCTTAAGATCTATGTGAAACATTGACTTAATTTCCTATAATACAGGGAATCATAAATGTCCCTGGATCTTTGCACTTGGGGTAATGAGCTTAAATAATGTTGTTACATTTCATCCCATATTGACTCTTCCGCTTGCTTTCACTCTCCTCTTGTTAGTACATAACTTCTTGAGAAACTTTGTATATCTTGGAATTTGCTTAATGGCTTCAAGAAGTGGAATGTTAACTTTCACCATTCTAAATATTTCCAGGAGCTCATTCTCCTTATTGAATTCAACATATTTCTTAGACTGGACAATCCTTTAAGGAAAGGAAACCATAATTGTGTGGTAATGTTCCTCTAGTTTGTGTCTTGGATTATTGTTTTCTTTTGTCTGCATGAACTTGCGTCTTCACTGCTTCTTTTCGTCTATCTGTCTTAGCTGCACTGCTTACTTTCCTCTATTTGTCTTAGATTCCTTCTTCACTCGTTTTGTTTGTTGTTTGTTTTGTAAATTCACCTTCTATTTGCTCATGAGACAATGTTTAGCACACATGTTAATTTATTTGGGAGGCCTTAATGTATTTCCTTTAACATTCTTAAAGTTGACTACTTTTTGGACAAGTAAGCAGTCTGAACCTTGCTTCTACATCTGGTTTACTTGAGACGCTAGTTGCCTAACTCGAGTTGTAAGTTTTCCACATGTGTCCTAGTCGCTGGACAGGATTTCAAGTGACACATCTGACTTATGTTTCATCATATTTTACTATTGTTGATGTTCTTCCTTAGCAATTCACTAAAGTGGAGGTTTATTCGAACTACAACCTTGTTGAAAGTACTGTTGGGCCTGTTGCTGAACTGAAAAATAGGAGTTATTACCCTATCTCATATTAGGATGATCCCTCAAACCAAGATTGTATATGTTGGAGTGGGGATCATATTTTTATTATAGTTGTGTGGTTCTTCCATGAGAAATTCTCGTGACAGGTTTTCCTTCCGTGGTTCTTCCTCTTGGGTAGTTGGATATGTGTCTATAGGATAAGAGGTATAACAAATGCCATAAACTTTTGCTACTGGTTGAATAGACGATTATTATGTCAGTTGAATTTTGTGTTGTGCCAGTGCTACATGTCTTACCATTGAAGTCAATTAGTCATATCTTCGATCTCATTCCATAGATGGAGTCACTTGATTTTTATGAACCCTCTAGTTGAGTTCATGGAACCTGTTCCAAACTATTGTAAGTTTTCTAGCATGTTAGCAATCAAGTTCTGAGCGGTAATAGTTGATTTTTCAATGAGGCTCACCATGTTGGAATCAAGTGGATTCAGAAACAATGACACTTAATTGTTTTGATGATAACAAATAGTAAATAGAACAATCTATCCTCTGACGTGTCTGTTAGTGTGCAGTAAATCACTATTCATTAGAAGAAATTGTCTCGAAAGACTTAGTGAAATTGTGAATTTCACACTTAGATCCATAAATCTAAGTCTGGCATGGATCCTCCGAAATCTCGCTGACATCATCATGTGAAAGCCCTGCTCTGAAATGGTCAACTCTGTTGGTGGTCAACGCTCTGGTAAGACCATACTTTAACTTGGTCAACTCTATTGTCGGTCAATGCTCTGGTAAGACTCTATTGTCGGTCAATGCTCTGGTAAGACCATACTTTAACTTGGTCAACTCTATTGTCGGTCAACGCTCTGGTAAGACCATACTTTGACTTGATCAACTCTGTTGGTGGTCAACGCTCTGGTAAAACCATACTTTGACTTGGTCAACCCTGTTGGTAATCAACATTGGCAAGACTATGTTATGACTTAGTCAACTCTGTTTCTGGTCATCGCTATGGTATTCAGTCAACGCTTAAACAGACTTTGGTTAGACTACTGTATGGAAGTCCTCGTCCAATTCTTCATGACTCTCTCATGTGAAAGGCCAATACATTTTGTGCTGAAGAACTCACTTCTGTTTCAAGCTCACTCTGGTGAACAGTGTGGCTCTGATAAGAAATCAGACAGAAGTTCATTTAAGGCTACTTCATGTATTTAAGAGACCTCATTGATGAAACATTTTAATATACGAGGTATCAAAGGCCAAAGGAAATATCAACGAATATAATCATCAGGAAACTTGCTCTTGAAGGGTCTTATATTCAAAAAGCTCATAAGAGACAAACATTCTGATTTTGTCTACTGTGTCAATATGCTTTGAACAGAGTGAAAAACGACGTGACTTGCTAAAGCCCCAAAATGGGGATCTGAAGTCTTTTTACCTAGGTGAAAAGAGCTGTTGGGTCACAACGGCACTATTCACAACCCTAGCTATATATACCTTACTTCATCCACTGAAGTAGGTTAACGCTGTGATACAAAGTGAGCAACCAAGAATCATTCCGAGTATTTGAGATCACATTGAACAAAGCACTTAATTGTTTTTTACCCTTTCAGTTTGAAAGTTATTCTTTGTGCTTGAGTTTTTCATTGTATATCCTCTCTGTGAGAGTTATTTTGATATTGTTTCAAATCATTTTTGAACATTGTATTCACTACAAAAAAACATGGGATTACCGACGGCCTAAAGCCGTCGGTAAGCGATAAAAGCCGTCGGTAACCCACTTTTACCGACGGATAACCGACGGCCTAAAACCCGTCGGAAATATAGTCGTCGCAAAGGATTACCGACGGACTCTTCTTCGCCGTCGGAAATACCGACGGTTATACCCGTCGGTAAATGACGTCGATTACCGACGGGCAAAGCCGTCGTTATATTTCCGACGGACGTGACCGTCGGTAAATCTGAAGTGTTTCCGACGGCTTAGGCCGTCGATGTCGAAATTTTTTTAATTAAATTTATTAATAAATTAATTTTAATTAATAACCAAATTAATTTTATTCTTTAATTAATTAATTAATTTAATTATTTATTTGTTTAATTATAAAAATAATTTACTCTCATATTAAAAATATTTATTTATTAATTTAATTAAAAATTACTTGTAATTTAATTTAATTTAATTATTAATTGATTTTCCATATATAAAAATGTGATAACGTAAACTAAAAAGCAAATTAAAAAAGAAAACATAATAAATAAAAATTCAACAAATAAAAATCAGTAACTAAAATAATATCTGAAACGAAAAAAAAATGATATCCAAAAATATGAAAAAATATAAGTACAAAAAAGAACTAATAGTCCTGGTACTCCTGATCATGATCGAGATGCTCTACATCATCTGCATCATCGACATGACCATGAGTACGCGGAGGCAAAGGCGGAGGCGAAGGTGGAGGCGGAGGCGGAGGCTGAGGCTGAGGCTGAGGCGGAGTAGGCTGCTGGCGAGCTAGCAACTGGTACATCTGCTCCTGTCATTTGCGGCAAAGACTGAGTCAAAAGCTCTGGCTCTTTGGGCCACGGTCCGCTTCAACTCGGTTATCTCCTGGTCATCCGCGGTAAAGCGACCAGTGGCAGCACTACTACTCGACGACTCTCCAGTGTGTAGGCAGCGGGCCCCTTTTTTGTAGTTGCTGGCAAGGTCGCCAGCACCATATAGGCGACCCTTCTTCTTTCTGCCAACCACTTCCGCCCAAACCCTCAGCGGTGTAGATAGATCGTCAGGGCTCTGAGATGGAGAACATGATGAGCTCTGAGATCTAAGCTGAGACATCCTCGCCTCAAACTCCTCCTGTTAAACAAACAAATAAGTCAAATCTTTTTTTTAAACAAAACAATATAAACATTATTAAAAAAATATTTATTATATTTTATAATTACCTGAGTCCGCCTCGAACGCTCATCAACGAAATCACCAGTACTCCTCTTCGTATGAGTTGCAAGATGGAGCTCGTGCAACTGAACTTCTCTCCCAACCTCCTCGATCGAGATTGTATTAATAAAAAATTTAAATAAATAATAATAATAATAAAATAATAATAACAATTTTATAACACGTACAAGTCTAGCTGCGTCTTTGCGCGCCGATCGACACTTGCCTCCGGTGTGCAAGTGCCACCCTTCTCGAGAGGCCCTATTCTTCTTGGCCTTCGAGCTGGTCGCCTTTGGAACTCGTGGGTGTTCGATGCGCTACCATTCTTTGCCAGCTCGTCCCTATCCACTGGTGGCGATCCACGATGCGGGCATCTCGAAGCATGTCGAGAAAAGCGGTGGGAGGCCTTCATATGAAAATTCTTCTCCATCGGCTCCTCATATTTTTCCTCCCAAGCAACCCTAAATGCAGTATCAATATAAGACATTATTAAACATAATTGAAATTTCTGAAAATAAAATATGCAATAAAATAAAAATTGCAGCTTACTCTGAAAGAATTAAACATATGGTCCCGCTCAAAATCCTTCAGTGTCCCCCAGGTGGGCCAAAACTCCTGGTAATTCTCCTCAATTGTTGCTGTGATAGCTAACGCAGCAGGCTTTGAGGGAAGAAACCTGAACAATAAAAACATGTTAAATAAAAATATATATATATATATATATATATATATATATATATATATATATACATGTAAATTATTAATAACTCGAAAAAATTGCAAATACTTACCCTTTACCATATGGCCTGATAAGAACTCGACCATCATACAACATCTCAAGAGTGTCAGGCTCCTGGCCCTCCCCTTGCTCAAGAACCTCCTCCTGCTGAACCTCCTGCTCCTCCCCGTCTTGCCCAACATCAGTGTCATCAGGTGTATGGCCCGTACTATAATCATGGTCGGACTGATGAGCATCGACCAGAATCGAGCACAACATGGGAACTCGAAGCGCCATGTGCAAACTGGAACCCCGGGGTGGGGATCATGTCAATGTGAGGCAAAGGTGCCGAGCGATGCCCAGTCTGTGTAGCTGGTGTCCAATGTGCCTGAGTGCGTGTAGGTGGTGCGGAAAGTCGTCTAGGTGCAGGAGGTGTATCAGTGTCTCGGCGTAGATGTACTAGGACGACGTGTAGATGACAACGTCGAAAACCCGATGAGGTCACGCCTAATGATGGTCGGCCTCGGCGACGAGGGGGTCGAGGCGATCCCTTCCCCTTCCATTTACCACCACCGGGTGGTCGTGAAGTCTGCTCCTGAACCTCCTGATGCCATATATGTCTATAGAGCAATTGAATAATAACAGTCATGAAATATTATATTTAAACATAACAATATTACAAATGAATTCCATAAAAATAAACAAGTTATGAAAATAACTGACAAATTAAAATATATTGTTACACATTAATTTCTCAAATTGTAAAAAGTTAAACAATATCAATCTGCCCATTCTGCCCACTCAATTTCAGCATCGTCTTCAGATCTTGATGGTTCTGCCACTTCTTCATTTAATTCCTCATCCCCATTGATGCGTTCAAATTAGCATATAGTTTAGCGTTAGTTTTGCATTGCATTTTAATCTCTTTAATTATTTTAATTCGTGTTATTTATGCATTTTATTTGATTTGAATAATATACTTGGTGTTGGCTCTTTTGTGCTAAAAGGAAGCAGCTTGGATTAAAAATAGGGAAGACCCACTTTGGAAGCAAAGAAGAGAGCCTTGGACTTTTCAAATGGGTGCAATATTTTATTAAAATTAAAATAGGATAAAGCTACACACAAATATGGGCTGCACTCTTGGTTTAGAAAAGAGAAAGGTCCACAAATTAAAAGAGGGTCACCGCAACCTTGAAAAAAAAAAGAAGAAGGCCTACAAATAAATATAGCCCAACATTAGGAAGGGGGTGGAGGCATTATAAAAGCATGAGAACGTAACATCCAGAGGAGAGCGTCGCACAACCAGAAGCTGTCGTCTGGAGTAGAAGAAAAGCGTGAAGCTCCCTCATTCCGTCTCGTTTAATTTCGGGTTTGAATGTTATTTTAAATGGATTCTATTTTGACTATCATGTTTGAGTAGTTTCCCTTGTTCTAGGATTTGGGGCTTTGCCTTTTGATGTCTCTTGAATAATTAATTGTTAGACTCTCTTATTACTTTGAATGCAATTTGATTCCGTTTTTATTATTGTTAATATTTCTTATGAATTCGGTGGCCACTTGTTCATATGTATTAGATACCTAGGGATGAACTGAGAGGTGAACCTAGTTATCGGAACTGTAGGAACTGAACTTAGGATTAAAATCACGAGAGTAGTTTTTAGTCCTATGAGGGTAAAACAAGTTATCACAATTCTTAATGGGTTTAATTCGATTTCAATTACCACGAGAGTAGGAGTTGTATCGGTTAAGCACGGTTTCTGTATGCTGAGAGGGTACTTTTACTAATTTCGGATATGCTTGCCTTCAATTGTATTCATTCGTTAATAAGAGAGTAGTCATTTAGGATTTCAGAGCATCACTGTGGTATCCCCGGTCCTAGAACCTTATTATTATTATTATTAAAATCATCACTTGCATTGTTCTTAATTTATTTTATTTCTTTTACAACAACAATTTCTATTTCTTGAATTAATTTAATTAGTATAAAAGCAGTCCCTGTGGGATCGATATTTTTATTACTTGACGACAAAACTCGTACACTTGCGAATTGGCACATCAAGTTTTTGGCGCCGTTGCCGGGGATTGCGTCTTATTGCTTTTTAAATTAATTCCTGTTTATAAAAAAAAAATTTAGTGTAGTTGCTGTTTTATTTTTATTTATTTATTTATTTTTGTTCTTGTTTTTATTTTGGTGCTTTGATCTATTTGCCTTATTGTCTGCGATTACTTTCTCCTTGAATGCGAATAACTCAAGCGGTGAATATTTAGTTGAAGTGACCACGAAATTGAGAGGACCTTTCGCTTGCTAAGGAGAAAACAAAAGCAAAAAAGAATTGAAACTGACCAACAAGCTGCAACCATGGCGGCCAATGATGACACCAGGCCACTTAAAGAATTTGCTGCACCTACAGCTAGAGGCTTGCAGTCTGGGATTGCAAGGCCTGAAATTACAGCCACCCAGTTCACCATACCACCTGTCTTATTATCCATGATAAGACAGAATCAATTTGGTGGTTTGCCTGCTGAAGACCCAACTGAGCATATTGAAACTTTCCTAGAGAACTGTGATACAATAAGAATTCAAGGTGCTGAGATTGATGCCATTCGTCTCAGGTTGTTCATGTCATCTCTAACCGGGAAAGCCAAGGCTTGGTTGAAGACGGTACTTGCTAATTCTATCACCACATGGGCTCAATTGGAGCAGACCTTTCTTGACAAATTCTTTCCACCTTCCAAGACTGCACATCTCAGAGCTAAGATTACCTCCTTCACTCAAAAAGAGGGGGAATCCTTGTCGGAAGGGTGGGAAAGGTACAAGGCATATATAGAGTCATGTCCTCATCATGGACTCCCTAAGTGGTTGCTTGTCCACACATTCTACAACGGTCTTACCTATCCTACAAAGGTGACTTTGGACTCCGCTGCTGATGGAGCATTTATGAACAAGTCACTCATTGAAGCCTCTGCGATCATAGAAAATATTGCCACTAATCATTCTAGATGGGGAGGTGAAAGAAGTGTTAACCCAAAAAAGATCTCTGGTGGAAAATTTGAAGTTGAAGGCGTTGACTTGATAATGGCTAAATTTGATGCTCTGAACCAACGCTTTGATAAACTTGAGAAGAGTAAAGCCAGCGTCAGCGCAGAAGGTACCTCTAACATCATGTGTCAATTTTGTGGTATGCTTGGACACTCTACTGTGAACTGTCAATTTGGGGGTGAGCAACCGGAAGAGCAAGTGGATGCTATTAGCGGTTTTGGTCAAAGGAAGCAGAATGATCCCTATTCTTCCACATACAACCCTGGTTGGAGGAATCACCTGAATTTCTCCTACCGAAACAACCAAGACCAAGCTGGGCAAGGTAACGGTAGACCTTTTTCAGGTCAACCCCAGGTACAAAAGTCTAAACTTGAATCTCTTTTAGAAAATTTTGTTGAGTCTGAAACAAAGCAAAATGAGGAGTTTAGGCAACATGGGAAAGTTTATGGAAGCAATTAAGGATTTAACATCTAAAGTTGATAATTTGGCTATTCATAGTAAGATGTTAGAAACCCAAATTGCCCAACAAGCTAGCTCCTCTAGTTGGCCTCAAGGTAAATTTCCCGGAAAACCTGAAGTTAACCCAAATGAGACTGCTAAGGCCATAACAACCAGAAGTGGTAGGCAGACACAGGCCCCAAATCCTAGGAAGGAGAGTGATAAGGAAAAAGAGGATGTAGATGTAGAAACTACTAAAACACCAAACTTGGATGCAAAAGAAAAAGAAGTGGAGTCTACATATGCTCCTCCAAAACCTTATCAACCTCCGGTCCCTTTCCCCCAAAGGTTAGTTAAAGCCAAACTTGATAAGCAATATGGGAGATTTTTGGAGGTTCTTAATAAGCTGCACATTAATATCCCCTTCACTGAGGCTTTGCAACAAATGCCTACTTATGCCAAATTTTTGAAGGACATTTTGTCTAACAAAAGAAGGCTAGGGGAAGATGAGACTGTGGCTTTGACTGAGGAATGTAGTGCCATAATTCAAAATAAGTTACCTCCTAAACTAAAAGATCCGGGAAGTTTCACTATCCCATTTTCTATAGGCAACACCAATTTTGAAAAAGCTCTTTGTGATCTAGGAGCTAGTGTGAGTCTCATGCCTCTCTCCATATGTGAGAAACTGGGCCTAGGCGAATTAAAGCCTACAAGACTCTCACTGACATTGGCGGATCGATCCGTCAAATACCCCACTGGCATCTTGGAGGATGTTCCTATAAAAGTGGGGAAGTTCTTTATTCCTGTTGACTTTGTTGTGCTTGAAATGGATGAGGATAAACAAATCCCCATTATTCTTGGTAGACCATTCTTGGCCACCGCTGGTGCCATTATTGACGTCAAGAATGGCAAATTATCTTTGACTGTGGGGGTTGAAAAGGTTGAATTTGATTTATTTAAATCTATTAAACAACCTTCTTTTGAGGATTCTTGTTGCAGGATTGATTTATTGCACCAAGTGGTGAAGGAAGAATCTAGCAGAGCATATTCCAAAGATCCATTGGAATTATGCTTGATTGGTGAAGGCTCATGTGATGAATGGGATGAAACTGCTGAGTATGCCCGCCTGCTTGATACTAGCGCGGTGCTTCCACCCCATGAAGCCAAAAAGGAAGAACTTGAGCAAAAAGCCAAAGGTGAGGATTGGGAGGAAGAGAAAGCTCCAAAGGTAGAACTTAAACCCCTCCCTTCCTCCTTAAGGTATGAATTTCTTGGTCCTAACTCTTCTTATCCGGTTATTGTGAATGCCGAATTGAATGCTTTGGAGACTGAAAAATTGCTTAGAGTACTTCGAATGCATAGAAAAGTGATTGGTTACACAATTGAGGACATTAAAGGTATAAATCCTTCCTTTTGTATGCATAGGATTTTAATGGAACCAAGCCATAAACCATCCGTTGAGCATCAACGTAGGTTGAATCCTAACATGAAAGAGGTGGTTAAGAAAGAAGTGCTTAAATTGCTTGATTGCTGGCGTCATTTACCCAATTTCTGATAGTGAATGGGTCAGTCCCGTGCATGTGGTTCCTAAGAAAGGTGGGATAACCGTAGTCCAAAATGAAAAAAATGAACTCATCCCCACTAGGACCGTCACAGGTTGGAGAATGTGTATAGACTATAGGAAGTTGAACAATGCCACAAGGAAGGACCATTTTCCTCTACCATTCATTGATTAAATGGTTGAGAGGCTAGCTAGGCATTCTCATTTTTGTTACTTAGATGGCTATTCAGGATTTCACCAAATTCCCATCCATCCTAGTGACCAGGAGAAGACCACTTTTACTTGCCCCTATGGCACATTTGCCTATAGGAGGATGCCTTTTGGTTTTTGTAATGCCCCTGCTACTTTTCAAAGATGCATGACTGCAATTTTCTCTGACTTCATTGAATGTATCATGGAAGTTTTCATGGATGATTTTTCCGTATATGGTACTAACTTTGATGCTTGCTTGTCCAATTTGGCTAAGATTTTGCAGAGATGTGAAGAAGTCAACCTTGTCTTGAATTGGGAGAAGTGTCATTTTATGGTACAAGAAGGTATTGTGCTTGGGCACTTGGTGTCCGGGCGAGGTATTGAGGTGGACAAGGCAAAAATTGAAGTGATTGAAAAACTGCCTCCACCTATGAATGTTAAAGGAGTGCGGAGTTTTCTGGGACATGCCGGTTTTTACCGGAGATTTATTAAGGATTTTTCCAAAATTGCTAAACCCTTGTCTAATCTCCTGGTAAAGGATGTCCCATTTAATTTTGTGATGCTTGTTTGAGTTCTTTTGCGAGGTTGAAAGATGCCACTAATTACGGCTCCTATCTTGCAAACACCAGGTGGAGCTTACCCTTTGAGATCATGTGTGATGCCAGTGAATATGCTGTAGGAGCTGTATTGGGCCAGAGGAAAGACAAGAAAGTGCATGCGATTTACTATGCCAGCAAAACACTTGATGGGGCTCAGGCCAATTATGCCACAACAGAAAAGGAGTTGCTAGCAGTTGTCTTTGCCTTTGAGAAGTTCAGATCTTATCTGGTGGGCTCGAAGGTGATAGTGTACACAGATCATGCGACACTCAAATACCTTATGAGCAAGAAGGAAGCCAAGCCTAGACTCATCCGATGGATTCTTCTTTTGCAAGAGTTCGATCTTGAGATACTAGATAAGAAGGGTACCGAAAACTTAGTGGCTGACCACTTGTCAAGACTTGAGCATCCGAAAAAAGGGGAAGATGATTCGCCTATTGATGATTCATTCCCTGATGAGCAGTTACTTGCAGTTTTAGAAGGGAATGCCCCTTGGTATGCCGACTTTGTTAATTATTTGGTGTGTGGAGTTCTACCGCCAGAGCTCACTTATCAGCAAAAGAAGAAGTTCTTCTCAGACTTGAAACATTATGTCTGGGATGAGCCTTATGTTCTGAGGAGATGTCTTTGATGGTGTTTATAGGAGATGTGTTTGAGAGGATGAGGTTCACGATATTACATTTGTTGTCATTCATCATCTTATGGAGGACATGCTAGTGCCTCTAAAGCAGGGGCCAAAGTTCTCGGTAGGGTTCTATTGGCCTCACATTTTCGAAGATGCCGGAAGTTTGTGCTTTCATGTGACCCATGTCAAAGAATGGGCAATATTTCCAAGAGACATGAGATGCCTTTGAACACTATCCTTGAAGTGGAGATTTTTGATGTCTGGGGGATTGACTACATGGGACCTTTCCCGTCCTCTTGCAACAACAAATACATTCTTGTGGCAGTTGACTATGTCTCCAAGTGGGTGGAGGCCATTCCATCCCCAACCAATGATGCAAAGGCGTGGTCAAATTGTTCAAGAAAATTATATTTCCGAGGTTTGGAGTTCCTAGAGTGTGATAAGTGATGGAGGCTCACATTTCATTGAAAAACAATTTGAGAACCTTACGAAGAAATATGGAGTTACTCATAAAGTTGCTACACCTTACCATCCTCAAACCCGGTGGCCAAGTGGAAGTTTCTAACAGGGAGATCAAGAGTATCTTGGAAAAGCGATGTCCACTTTCAAGGAAGGATTGGTCTTTGAAGCTAGATGATGCTCTTTGGGCTTACTGCAGTGCGACTTATAAAACTCCCATTGGGATGACACCATTCGGTTGATCTATGGGAAGCCATGCCATTTGCCGGATTGGTGGAGCATAAGGCTTATTGGGCAATTAAGCTTCTAAATTTTGATATGAAAAGCTGGCTTTGGAGAAAAGAGGAAACTTCAACTTAATGAGCTTGATGAGCTGAGACTGGATGCCTATGAGAGTGCCAAGACTTACAAAGAAAGGACCAAAAGATGGCATGACAAGCACATCCTCCGCAGTGAGGGAGAGTTAGTATTACTCTTCAATTCCAGATTGAAGCTTTTCCCAGGGAAGCTAAGGTCTCGGTGGTCTGGGCCATTCCAAGTTAAAAAGGTGTTTCCTTATGGTACAGTGGAGCTTTGGAATGAAGACAAAAGCACTTTTAAGGTGAATGGCCAGAGGTTGAAGCATTACCTAGTGGATGAACGCATTGAGAATGGTGGGACACTTTCCCTTCTCAATCCAAATGAAGAAGAGTGAATTCTGTAAGGGTCGAGCTAGTGACTTTAAACAAGCGCTTCTTGGGAGGCAACCCAAGTTCTCGGTGAGTTCTATCCTTTTCATCCTTGCTTCAACTTAATTTCTTACATTGGGGACAATGTAAGTTTTTAAGCTTGGGGTAAGGGGTTTGCATTTAGACTTGCATCTCATTTTAGTTTTTGTTCTTCTTGTGTTAATTTTTGTTTTTGTTTGCATCATTTTATCCCCCAATTGCCTTGTTGTCCTCCTAATTATTCAATGTGTGCCACATTTTTGTTGAAATTTGAGATTGCAATGATTTGGAACCCAATTATTTTCTCTTGTGATGGGCTTAAAGGTAGTGTTCTTAATATACATAGGGATGATCTTTTGATAAGTTGAGAATTAGCATGTGGCACTCTGATTTGATGTTTCTCACTGGTTTTAACTTCTAAATGTGAGACTTGAGCTTAAATTGGGGCTAGTACTTCATCATGTTTTTATGCCCCTTTCTCCTTGTATGAGTGCGTCCATCTTGATTGTGCTCTCTAGAACTTGACTTGAAACCTTTTCAAAACTTGAAAATTTTTGATTACACACTTGAATATGATTAAGGCATTTTAGGCATGTTTTCAAGCCTCTGATTTTTGAATGAAAGCTTCCTCTAGTTGCCCCCTTTTGAGCCTTGATTGAAATAAAATTTTCTTGGTACCCATGTCACCGTTAAATTTTTATGGTACCTTTTAGAGGATATTTAAGGGAGCAATTGGATGCTTAATCTTTTGAATTGTGCTGATGCTTGATCTTGGGATCTCTTCTGTTGTTTAATTCCTCCCCAATAATTACTGCAAAAATCTCAAATGAGGGAGAATAAAATAGAAAAAAAAAAACAGAAGAGGAGCAAAATAAAAAGGTTTTGAAAGCAAAAAGGAAAAATGTATTGCTCCACTTATTCTGCTTTAAAAGGGTTGCTTTAATTGTTTATGTTGTTAGCCCTTGAATTTCCCCTTTCTTGTTTTTATCTCACCTTACAAGTTAAATCTCTTGGCCACGTTACAACATTTTGAAAGACCTTTTGATTCTTGTGTGTTTTCATTAATAATTTGCTGAGATTTGGTTAATAGTCAAGCCTATGGTAGAGCACTTTCTTTGATGGATGTGAGCGAATTGTCTTAACCTTTAAACACTTTGAGAGTGGTAAGGCGGGTGTCCCTATCAGTGAGAGACATGATTTCAGAGAGCCTAAGTTTCTAATTGGACTTGATTTTGATTATCTCTATTGTCTTTGTAAGCCTTTAGCCTATTGCTTGATCTTGCTTTTATCTCGGGTTTCTTATCTGTTGCATCTCTTATTTTCCATTTCATCTTTGGCCACAGCAATTGCTTGAGGACAAGCAAAATTCTAAGCTTGGGGTAATTTGATGCGTTCAAATTAGCATATAGTTTAGCGTTAGTTTTGCATTGCATTTTAATCTCTTTAATTATTTTAATTCGTGTTATTTATGCATTTTATTTGATTTGAATAATATACTTGGTGTTGGCTCTTTTGTGCTAAAAGGAAGCAGCTTGGATTAAAAATAGGGAAGACCCCACGCTGGAAGCAAAGAAGAGAGCCTTGGACTTTTCAAATGGGTGCAATATTTTATTAAAATTAAAATAGGATAAAGCTACACACAAATATGGGCTGCACTCTTGGTTTAGAAAAGAGAAAGGTCCACAAATTAAAAGAGGGTCGCTGCAACCTTGAAAAAAGAAGAAGAAGGCCTACAAATAAATATAGCCCAACATTAGGAAGGGGGTGGAGGCATTATAAAAGCATGAGAACGTAACATCCAGAGGAGAGGGTCGCACAACCAGAAGCTGTCGTCTGGAGTAGAAGAAAAGCGTGAAGCTCCCGCATTCCGTCTCGTTTAATTTCGGGTTTGAATGTTATTTTAAATGGATTCTATTTTGACTATCATGTTTGAGTAGTTTCCCTTGTTCTAGGATTTGGGGCTTTGCCTTTTGATGTCTCTTGAATAATTAATTGTTAGACTCTCTTATTACTTTGAATGCAATTTGATTCCGTTTTTATTATTGTTAATATTTCTTATGAATTCGGTGGCCACTTGTTCATATGTATTAGATACCTAGGGATGAACTGAGAGGTGAACCTAGTTATCGGAACTGTAGGAACTGAACTTAGGATTAAAATCACGAGAGTAGTTTTTAGTCCTATGAGGGTAAAACAAGTTATCACAATTCTTAATGGGTTTAATTCGATTTCAATTACCACGAGAGTAGGAGTTGTATCGGTTAAGCACGGTTTCTGTATGCTGAGAGGGTACTTTTACTAATTTCGGATATGCTTGCCTTCAATTGTATTCATTCGTTAATAAGAGAGTAGTCATTTAGGATTTCAGAGCATCACTGTGGTATCCCCGGTCCTAGAACCTTATTATTATTATTATTAAAATCATCACTTGCATTGTTCTTAATTTATTTTATTTCTTTTACAACAACAATTTCTATTTCTTGAATTAATTTAATTAGTATAAAAGCAGTCCCTGTGGGATCGATATTTTTATTACTTGACGACAAAACTCATACACTTGCGAATTGGCACATCACCCATCTACATCTTCATATGTGATTGGATTGTCACGTAGTCGAGTAATGGGTTCCACTTCATTTACTACATTGACATGAGATATCTCATCCACTTGATAAGCCACTTCTTCCTGTGTATCATCTGCTTCAATGCGACCACGTGGTTTTATCTTTATTGCGACACACCAACCTTGTTTGTCCCTTCGAGTTGATGGATAAGGGACATAATACACTTGTCTTACATGTTGTGCCATGATAAACGGATCAAACATTTGGTATCTTCTGCTCATGTGTATGTCAACAGTATTATATTTTCGATCCACTCTTGTGCCTCTATTTGACGGATCAAACCAATTACAATAAAATAGCACTATTTTTTTAGTATAGTCTAAAGTATTGTACGTCAATTCATATATATGTTGAATCACGCCGTAAAAGTCATCTTCACCTCCATCTGTGGCACCTTTTACATAAACCCCGCTGTTAACTGTTTTTTTCCCCTCTGTTTTTGACTGGGTTTGGAATTTGTATCCATTTACAAAGAATGTGTGCCATTCTTTTACACGTGATTTAGGACCATGAGATAAATTTCTCAAGTGTTGGATTTTAGGGGATTCTGCCTCGCTATACACCTGTGTACACACCATGTGCAAACAAATTATGGTTCCTATTTTCAAACAATATTTTTGTATTTTCAAACAATAAATAATAATAATAATATATATATGACGACTCAAAAAACATACCTGGTTCCTAAACCACGTTGGGAAATATTCATGAATATAGGCAGAAGAGTCGGTATGCGCTTGTGGGCTTAGTTAACAAGAAGGCCCTGATCAAGTCATTATCAAACAAATGATCAAGAGCAATTGTGGATTAAAGAAATTGAAAGTGGTCAAAATGATACATACGTTAGATACGGTGATATACGCACGGTTGATCAACACGTGAGCGTGGTGACTTCCACACTTCGCCGTTATCCGCTTATCCACCTCCTTTCCACCATGACGGTAGGAAAGGCAAAATCTTTGATAAAGGCAAGCGGGTGTCTTTCACTTTCAATTTCTACTTCGTTCCTACTATTTGTTGGTGTCAACATGAAGTTCGTAAAATAATGGGAGCAGAAATGGATTGTCTCACGGTGTAAGTAAGTTGCACAAATAGATCCTTGACCCTGGCCTTATTTTTCACCGACCGTTTTGAGTCACCCATAAATCTACAAAATAACAACGTTGATGATAAAAATTGATACATTTAACCCTTCAAATAAATATTTATTTTAGAGAATACTTTATTATAGTACCTTTCGAATGGATACATTCATCTGTATTGAACCGGTCCACCAAGCCTAGCTTCATGTGCAAGATGCACTGCTAGATGCTCCATAGAATCAAAGAAAGCAGGGGGAAATATTCTCTCCAACTTACAAAGAATGACTGGTATGTTCTGTTCCATCCTTATGAGATCATCCTCTCTCGATTGTCGCAGAACACAAATCTTTAAAGAATTGGTGAGTTGATCGGTGGATTTAAAACATTTGTGACAGGAACTAAATGCAATAGGAAGTAAACACTCCATGAATACATGACAATCATGGCTTTTCATCCCAATCATGGTTCCTTTGTTCACATCGGCACATCTTGCCAAATTAGAAGAATAACCATCTGGCATCCGAGTTCTTTTATCCACCGACAGATCGACTTGGCTTCCTCGTGATTAAAGAGTAACGAGCTTTGGGTTTGAGGTCTTCCCATCCGACCGATTCGTCAAATGCAAGTCCTTTCGCCTCTGATAAAGTGGTAAGTCTAGTCTGGCCTTCTCATTGTCTTTTGTTTTTCCTCCGACGCGTTCATCCTTTGTGAAAAAAACATTGTCAAAAAAGTTCTTCTCAATGTGCATAACATCAAGGTTGTGTCTCAATAAATTATCTCTCCAGTATGGCAGATCCCAAAAAATACTTTTTTTTGTCCAATTATGCCATTGTCCATATCCTTCAAATCGATCCAATTTGCCAAAATCTGTGATTTTGGGCAGTTCCATAACCCTTTCCCAGATCTGTTCTGGCGTCAACCTTGGGGGTGGGCCATCTAATTCAACTTCCCCCTTCTTGAAAGCGTTCTTATTCCATCTAAATGCATGATCATCCGGTAAAAACCTGCGATGTGAGTCAAACCAAGAACTCTTCCCCCCAAATTTCAAGGTAAAGGCCTTTGTATGCTCCATGCAATGCGGACATGCCATTTTACCATGAGTACCCTAACCAGACAACATGCCATATGCAGGGAAGTCATTAATGGTCCACATAAGCGCTGCCCTCATTGTAAAATTCCTCTTTCGTGCAATATCGTACGTCACAACACCATTCCACAACCTTTTGAGATCGTCAATAAGAGGCTCTAAATAGATGTCAATACCATCTGTCGGATTATCTGGCACCGGTATAACACAAGTCAAGAACATATAAGGCTTAGACATGCACATTTCGGGAGGAAGATTGTATGGGAGTAACGATAAGCGGCGACAAGAATAAGGTTTCGCCGTGGATTGAACATACGGTAAAACCATCGAGCATAAGCCAAGTCGTACATTACGTGGATCTGTTTGTAAAATCGGGATGCACACGATCAAAGTGCTTCCAAGCTTCACCATCGGAAGGGTGGCGCAACATACCTGAAGTGCTTCTATTCTCATAGTGCCATGTCATTTTGTCTGCGATGCAGTGGTGATGCAAACATTCTCTGACCTTGGAATAATTGGCAAATAAAACATTGCATTCACTGGAACTAGTTTTTGTCTACCCGTCCGATTATTAGTATGTGACATATACCTAGGCTCACCACAAAATTTGCATTCAACTAGCGCACCATCGTTTTACCAAACTCATTGTCGTAATACAACATACACCCTCTCACACAACAATCAATCCTTTTAGATTCCAGCAACTTGGACACTAAGCTTTTATCCTCGTAATAACTTTTTGGCAAACCATCTTTGATAGGTGACGAGTCCAACATCATTTTAGATTCACGAGATCCAAGCACACTTGGTAGCACCACAGTTGGACTTAAGAGCTAAGAGCCTCACACACATTGATAACTTAGAGTCTGTAGACCCTTCAAACAACGGCTTGTTTGTTTCTAACAATAGATTATAAAATTTTTGTCTTTGTCTCTTTTGTACGTTCATCTGTGCTATCATCTTGTTGCTCCTCTATTAATACGTTGACCCCAAGGCATCACAAATCATATCTTGCATCAATTCAATCTGCTCACCACATCCCGAATCTACGTAACTGCTTGAAGCACCTTCGCAATTATCAGCAACCCTAAATCAACGTGAGGCAACTTTTCACCATGTGTAGTCCAAATCCGATAATTAAGCCTAAATCCAGCGAATACAGGTGGTGCGTGACCTCACTTGGGCTCTTAATCCTTACGCAATCGCAATTAAAGCACGGACATCTAATCCCTCCATTAGTTTTGAAATCTTTATGTGCCATTGCGACTTGGACAAAATCACAACCCAGCGCAAAAATCTGGTTTCAAACCCCCTCTCCCCGGATACAACCTATCGTACATCCAACTACGACTCGAAAGAAAATATTCCATCTTCTGCATGTCAAAAAAATGACAATTTCAGCAGCACGACGTTCTTACAACCGCTCTCTTTCTTTAAATGGTATGACCTTATCCCATTCGAGAAAAAACTTTTTCAGAACTCGTATAATAATCATTCCTTAATTCTCGTATCTTATACTTGACAAAATTTCGGCAGCATTTCCCATTGGTCTCTGAGTACACAAAATGAACGCAGTTATGAACACCGCAATCAAGTATGCACCCAGAGAACAAAAGGAAATGAATCGAACCGAAATTTCATCAAATATAAAGATACGAGAATTAAGCAACAACTATTATACGAGTAAAGAAAAAGTTTTTTCCCAAACTGTCCGACTTGGACAATTCAAGGTTCAATATACAATGAGCACATGGTACCCTAAAAGAGTATATGAACTCAATAATATATTAAACCTCAAACGGGAAGCTAAGGCTTCTCTCCGATACTAATAACAAATATCAAACATCCATTCGATCAATGATTAACATAACAATTAGACAAGCAGAAGTGACAAGGGTAGAATTAGTTTTATTATATATATATATAATAAAAATTATTTTATTTTCCTTTTTCATTTAATTTCTTATTTGATAATTTTTAATGTTGTTATTTTTTATTTCTTTTTTATTGAAATTTTTTTAATTCTTCTCTTCTTCAGATCTTTTTTCATTTTTGTTATATCATATTTTTTAACGATTGTTTCCCTTGTTTCTCTTTTTTTAATTCTGCTCATCTCTTAATTATTTTTTCAATTACTGTTTTGAATCCTTCTAATTTTTTAATTATGTTATTTTTCAATTCTATCTAATTTCGTTTTGTTATTCTCTTCTTTCTTTTTTAAAATCTGCTTTTTTATTCTATTGTTCTTAAAAATTCTGCTTTTTAATTATTTTTTATCTTTAAATCTATTTTTTAATTCTATTATTATTTGTCCTTTCCAATTCAAATCTGTCTTGTTTCTTTGAGCAATGGTCCATTTACTGTGTGTGTAGTTTTATTAATCATTTAGTTGCCACTACGCCATCCGCCATATATAAAATAAAATATTTTATTTTTCAATAAATAATAATTATTAACAATTCAATCAATATTGCAATTTTAATTTATATATTTTATTTTCTTAAAACGGAAGAACTACTTATTCATTCAAGGTTTATTTAAACTTATTTTACATCACTTAAAATAAATGCTGATATTAATATTCAAATATATCAACATAAAACATATTCATATGCTCTCTTCATTTTATTTTAATAAGCCTCTAAAGTAATTTATGAATAAATAATCACTTAAGTTTCTAAAAATAGCTCATTAAATAAATATTTTATTATGTCATTTCAGATTTTGTGCTGAACGTTAAATATTATATGTCACTTTTTAATATATAATTTTATTTATTTCACCCGCTATTTAGCTTACGCTATCTGCCCGCTATTTTACGCTATCCTACCAATTTTACGCTATTTTTTCGCGATCCTCGATTAACAACACTGGAATTAGAAAATCGACTTGGTCATTTAAAGAGGATAGAATTAGACAAGCAGAAGTGGCAAAGGAAAGAAGTACAGAGAGATGTGCAAAGCAAATTGCAGCCAAGCAACATCACCAATATCCATATCCATGAATGAAATGGCAAGCATAAATTAAAATTGCACTCTTTACTCACAAGCATTGTGGTGATGAGTGATAAGCAGAATCGCGGAACAATTACACGGTACATATCATTTAGACAATTACACAATACACTTCAAAATCCCTCTGTGGAGAGAACTATGAGCGAAAACAAATAAACATGTCGGTGTGGGGTCAGCAGACAACCCTTTTTCCACCCAATGAGTTAACCGACATGAGTTAGAGTGCATACCTAGTGGTACAAGTGACGAACCGGGTGGAGGTGGCGAACTCAGAGGCCTATGAAAGCAGAGCTTTTGTGTTAGCGAAACTAATAAAATAAAAAAAAAAATATCAAAACAACACCATTAAAATTAAAAACTAAGAACAATCATATTAAGAACATATATAAATAATAACACAGATTTAAGTCCACACCTTCGAATACAATCAGCCACTTTTGGAGGCAAACTCTAAAATTTCAACTCAAGCTTGTTATAAATTCTCATAGTGAAATCTTCCCCAAACAACAACATTATGCGGCAAACTATCATTTTGAAGATAAGCATTCGGGTATTACTTTTTGACTGTCCAAGATCATGAAATTCTTGTTAATATTAGTGATTGTTCTTATCATGGTCAAATTTATATGTTCTTATAGCTTGGATCTTTCTTCTCAATACAAATAACATTTCTGAATATTACATTTGGATATTCCTAATGTTTCATATCAAGCTGATTTGATTCCAAAATCTATTTGTTCCAAACTTGAGCAAATTATCAAAGGATTCATTTAGAAAGTGTTACCTGGTCATAGAATGTGGCACGCTATTAGTTGGCATTGGTTTTTCTACCCTAAGTTGCAAGGTACCCACTTCCTTTATTTGCGGCTACAACGAAGATAATAGTATATAAAGACTTCTCTATTCTCAAACCGGAAGTTTGACTATAGATTTTTGGGTTAGCTAACTAGTTGATATGGCTGTTTTGAGTCTACATTTTTCACTGTTGTGTTAAAAAAATTGTACATGTTTAATTGCTTGTAAAGATAAAAAAATACTAAAATTATTGCCGTGGTCTACAAATGTGTTACTAAAATTATTGCTAACACGTTAAAACTTATCATGCCTGATATCATAGACCCCAATCAAAGTGCCTTTGTTCCGGGGAGAGGTATTACTGATAACATCTTATTGGCACATGAGCTTGCTCAGGGCTACAGCGCGTACTTATAATCTTATATAGAGTGATGAGTCTTAAGACTCAAACTAGCTGCACTGACAGAAAACTATTATGTTGGCTCAACATATATTCAAATGCAACCACTATATTGGAATGAGACTCCAATAAACTGAAAATGTATGCAAATAAATTTCAGACCTAGAACAAATAAATGATGAAAAACACACAGTCATGCAAAGGCGGTAGCCATTGGTGGTGTAGGTTTGTAATTTTGTTTTATTTTGAGCATGATCCATATCAAATAACTAACAGTAACTCAGTATATATCTGTCAAATAACTAACACTTACTCTCCTGGCACATTTATTTTTACTGCTCAGTCCCCTCTTTCAATTTTCAAATGTTTTGTATGTTCATATAATATGGAGAATGAGGTACATGAACTTGTAAATATTGATTAGGACTTACTTCTTGCACTGGATATGTTGTAGAAGTTCTCCAAAGGCTTGCTTCTTAACTTGAATCAAATTCGCTTTTGGTTACGCAAGAAGTGTCACAAAATGAATGGCCTTAGATTTCTTATATTGTAATAATATATAGTATACATATACATGAATAAATGTACCAACCACTTTGTAGTAGCGAAGTCGAGAAAGAAGGAAAAGGTGAAAGGACACAGAATTGATAAAATATCATATATCATAAAAATTAAGTCACCACAGAATTGAAGCAAGAATTAATGCAGCTTTTGGTTAATAACATTGATAAAGTAGCTCCTAATTATTTACTGTGGATCCTCTATGTTTTACAAACTGAAGTTGCATTTGTTGATGTAGTTTTTTCCTCACAGAAACAAATCAATTTTTGTCTAAATTTTCTTGCAAAACTTTAATATCTACATAACCAAAATACTTGAAGTTTCATTAGAGAACTTCATCAAGACAAATAGCAACACAATGTCTAGAATGACAAATATGAAAGGCAGCACATATAGATGAATTACTAACGGAGTTCAGGAGCTACCGCACAAAATCTCTAAGAGTAACGTTGTTTGAACAGGAAATAGCATATACATAGGCAACGAATTTTAACAATTATGTCTGGCTTTTCAATGTGGATTAAACATATAGGATAGAATCAATAAAATAATTTTACATGGATGATCAAAATCATCCATACACCACGGGATGAAGGTCATGCAAATGATGTAAAAGGAAAATTCAAACAATTGAAGCCAAAGATCTTGAGGAGAAATATACATGGTTAGTTTCCAACAACACAACAAGCATGCTTGAAAATGATTCATTGGAAGGAGATAGTCATGCAAGTGACATAAACATGGAAAATCAAATCCATCCAATAGTGAAGCGAGAAGATGTTCAGAGAAAGCTACAGTGCGGCTTCGAAGATACAACTGAACTTGGAGAAGTTTCAGTGCAAGAAGAAAGTCATGGAGATGATGCGAAAGAGGATGGTTGACTCGAATAAAAATATCAGCCAAGCAGTATTAAAAAAACTTGTTTTGCTATAATGAAAGGGAAGGGAAAAGGCACAAATCTCACGAAGGTAAAGGACAAGCAAAATAATAAAATGACAAAAGAAACAAAAGGGATAATTTTTAAGTTTATTTAATAAAGTAAACGAGTTCAAATTTGACTTTTTGAACATAATTGTATTATTATCTATTGTAGTGTATACTTGTAATTCTAATTGTGACATTGTATCATAAACCTTGGTTGTTTGTTTGTATTGTGTGTGTATGATTTAACTAGTTCACTCAATGACTCACCACTTCAACTATTTCACCAATGACGTGTTACCCTGATCAAATTGTCGACAGCATCAGGCAAGTTTATCGACACTGGCGGAAACATCTTTCGCGCTATAGGCAAGGTTTGTAGCTACTTAAGCTTTTAAAGATGTACATGAACTGAACAACAAAAACTCATCTTAATCTAGCAAGGCTCGTCAGTTGAATGATAACTCTCTATTACGCTCCTTTGTCTCACACACACCTTTGCGAAAAACAAATTTTCTAGAAAAACGAAATTTCCACCTCTCCCTTCCTCCTAAAAACATGTCTAGAATTTTTATTTTATTTTTTAATTGTATGAAAATTTTTCCAGGCATAACTATCTGGAAATTAAGTAGCTCTGCATGAATAAATCCGGTCCAAATACCATAACGCATAATGAACAGAATTTCTTAATTCTTATTCTCAGTAGCATCGACAGTTCAATAACACTGAAATTGAAAATCCAAACTCCAAATTACAGCATACAGGAACAATCCCCAATAACACTGAAATTGAATCCCCAAACTCCAAATTACAGCATACAGGAACAATCCCTACGATGTGAAATACAAGAACAATACAGGAACAGAAGAAACAAAATATGGAGATGGCTGCGGTGATAATCAAAATATGAACGAAACAGAGTTCGATGCTGCTACTTACTTGATAATCAAATCGACGAGCGATGCTGCGGTGGCTCCAAGCAATAATCGAAGATGGAGAAGATGGAGAAGATGCGACGGAGGAAGCTTCTCGAATCTCCCTTCTCGAATCTAGAATCTGACGATCAAGATGAAGTCTGCGATGGAGAAGTCCGTGGTGGCTCCAAGCTTCAAGCTCAGTGAAGCTTCTCGAATCTTCAAGCTTCAATCTCCAAGCTTGACTTCAAGCTCCAATCACGTGGTTCTTGCAACCGACGGTGGCTCCAAGCTTGTGGCTCCAAGCTTCTCGAATGTCTTCTTGGCCGTGACAAGAGAGGAGAAATGCGACGATCAAGATGAAGAAGGGAGGCGGAGGGGGCTGCGGCGGAGATGAAGAAGAAGGGTAGAAGGATGAAGAAGCGATCTACGGCGGAGATGAATGAAGAAGAAGGATTACATTACGGCCAAATAAAGAGGCGACCGACGACCATTTTAAAATTACCGACGGTATGACCGCTCGAACGACACGGATTACCGACGGACCAACCCGTCGGAAAAACTCCCATTACCGACGGTCAACAACCGTCGGTATTCAAAACAAGCGGAATTTTCCAAAATTCACGGTTTGCCAACGGACATTAAGACGGTATGTGTCCGTCTCTAAAGCGGTTTTCAAGCGGCTTAACCCGTCGATAATATCTGAGAATCTGACGGGTCGCGTTTTCCGACGGGTAAGACCGTCGGAAATCCCGGTTTTTTAGCGACGGACTAAGGCCGTCGGTGAATGTCCGTCGGTATGTTAACTATTTCTTGTAGTGATTTAGCCCAGTAGTAGTTGTATTCCTTAGAGGCTTGACTGCACTAAGTCGTTCTAAGAAGTTGTGAGTATAGCCAGGTTGGCAGTATTATACTCTCAAGTGTAATCTGGTTGATTATAGTGGAGAAATCCTTCAAGTGTGCGAAGGGACTAGACGTAGTTATCGGTGAACTAGTATAAATCACTGTGTCACTCCCTTCTCTCTTCTCTTTACTTATGTACTACCTTATTTTATTAACGAGTTATTTTGAAAAGGTTTTTATAAACACACAAGCTTTGCGAAAAGATTTCTAAAACCCAATTCAAACCCCCCTTTCTTGTGTTTTTGCCACGTTCAATTGGTAGCAGAGCTCGGCCTCTTGGTTGAGCATTTAACATTGTAAGCGGAAAAGATCTTATTCTTTATTCATGGCAAGCAACGAAGTCGGTGGTCACGTTAACCGTCCTCCTTTGTTTACTGGAACAAACTTCGACTACTGGAAAGATAAAGTTAAATCCTTCTTTGAGTCTTAACAACTCGAACTCTGGGATATGGTTCAAAAACAATACACCGAACTAGTTGATTCCAAAGAAAATCCCATTCCTAGGGATAAATGGACATAAGAGCATAAGAAAGCTTATCAACTACATCAGAAAGCAAGATATTTCCTTATCTGTGCTATCTCTGAGAAGGAATACGAGAAATGTGGAAATAATGATACTGTCAAGGAGATTTGGGACTCATTGGCCTTGGCTTATGAGGGTACTTCCCAAGTGCAAGAAACCAAAGCTAATATCTTGGTTAGACAATGTGAACTCTTCAAAATGGAAGAGGGTGAAAGCATTGAAACTATGTTTGAAAGATTCCAAACACTAGTTCATGGTCTAAAGGTTCTTAAGGAAAGCTATACCACTGCTGATCACGTTAAGAAATCATAAGAAACCTGCCAAAGAAGTGGAGACCTAAGGTCACTGCCATTCAGGAAGCAAAGGACCTAAATGCCTTGCAACTTGAAGATCTTCTTAGTTCCTTGAGAGCTCATGAGCTTGAGCTAGATGAAGAAGAACCTCCCAAGAAATCAAAGTATATTGCTTTGAATTCTACAAACAAAGCATCTTCCTCCAAAGCTCTACAAGCTGAAATTGAAATAGACAAAGCATCGTCTGCTGAGAGCGATGGAGACACAGACGAAGAAATTTCCTTAATATCAAGGAAAATTCAACGCATGTGGAAAAACAAAGGAAGGTTCAGAAAGCAGGTCCACAAGAAGGACTCAAGGGAAAGGCAAGACTCAAGGGATAAGAAGGATTACAAGGATAAAAGCCAAGTTACTTGCTACGAGTGCAAAAAACTAGGACATTTCAAGTCTAAAGGAAAAGTGGTTTTAAAAGCAAGAAGAAAAAGGGTCTCATGGCAACATGAGATGATTCGGATTCATCTTCATCTGATGATGATGAGAAACAAGCAAACATGGCTCTAATGGCTACTATAGAGTCAGACAGTGAAGAAAAAGATGAAGAGGTAGATTCTAATCCATCTTCTGATATTGAAATAGCTTTTGATGAACTATTAGATGAGTCTTCTAAACTCAACACAGAGTATAAAGCTTTGAAAAAGAAATTCTCAAAACTTTCAAAAGAATTTCAAATACTCAATGAGGAGAATAAGAAGCTCAAAGCTGAAAATCACCGTTTGGTGAATGACAACTCTAAGACTGAGGAAAAGGTTAAATATAACTCTTCAAAATATGAAGAGGGATTTCAAAGATTCCTTGCTGAATGTGTTACACGAAGCAAACAAGTATCTATGATTTAGGGCGTAAGCCAAAATGGTAAAAAGGGTCTTGGTTACAAACCAGAGGAACCCACCTTTCAAAACACAAATTTGAAAACCAAAGATACCAACAATCATAGTGACTGTCTGCTTTGTACCTTTTGCAATAAGAAAGGACACATTAGAAGTACTTGTTATGAATTGAAAAATAAGAAAGACAAGTTTCCTTCTAGAACTAACAAAAGAGGACCCAAAAAGATTTGGGTACCTAAGGACAAAATTGTATATGTTGCAAATCTGCTTAGCAACAGAGTTACAACACCAGTCCTGGTACTTGGACAGTGGATGCTCACGTCACATGACGGGAGAAAGGCGTATGTTCTAAGAACTCTAACTTAAAGAAAGTGGAACAGTAGGTTTCGGAGGAAACCAAAAAGGTAAAATAATTAGAAGTGGAAAAGTTAGTGAGAAATTCCTACCTTCTATTGATAATGTCTTATTGGTTGATGGCCTAAAGCATAACCTACTAAGTATAAGTCAATTATGCCATAGTGGTTATGATGTTGGCTTTGGTGATAATGCCTGTATAGTCAAAAGCAAAAAGGATGGATCCATTTTATTTAAAGCAAAGAGAAAGAACAATATTTATAAAATAAAACTTTCTGAGTTGGAAAATCAAAATGTAAAATGCTTTTTGTCAGTTGATGAAGAGCAATGGACTTGGCAGCAAAGATTGGGTCATGCCAGCTTGAGGTTAATCTCAAAACTTAACAAGAAAGAACTTGTTAGAGGCCGACCAAATCTTAGGTATCAATCTAATGCTCTTTGTGAAGCATGCCAATAAGGGAAACAAACAAAATCTTCTTTTGAATCCAAAAATATTGTTCCCACCTCAAGGCCACTTGAGCTTTTGCATTTAGATTTATTTGGTCCAATTAGAACTGCATCTTTGTCTGGAAAGAAATATGGGCTTGTTATTGTTGATGACTATACTAGATGGACATGGGTAAAATTCCTAGCTCACAAGGATGAGTCATTTGCAATATTTTCTATGTTTTGCAAACAAGTGCAAAATGAAAAAGGTTTTTGTATTACAACTATTAGAAGTGATCATGGTGGAGAATTTGAAAATGAATCATTTCAAAACTTTTGTGAAGAGCATGACATCTCTCACAATTTTTCATCCCCTAGAACACCACAGCAAAATGGTGTTGTAGAAAGGAAAGATAGATCTTTACAAGAAATGGCCAGAACCATGATTCACGAAACTAATATTGCAAAGCACTTTTGAGCAGAAACAGTAAACATTGCATGTTATATTCAAAATAGAATCTATATTAGACCTATCTTGAATAAGACTCCTTATGAATTGTGGAAAGGAAGAAAACCCAACATTTCATACTTTCACCAATTTGGATGTGACTGCTTTGTTCTTAATACAAAGGACAGTCTTGGAAAATTTGATTCAAAAGCGCACAAAGATATCTTTTTAGGATATTCTGAACGCTCTAAAGCTTACAGAGTATACAACAAAGAAACATTAATTTTCGATGAATCTATGCATGTGAGATTTGATGACAAGAAGCCTGACAAAGAAAGTCAGAGCTAGATGAAGTCTTTGCAGATTTACAGATAAGCAAAGAAACAGATGAAGGTGTCACAGGTGCTGACTCTGATCTTGTGTCTGGTTCTGCGTCTGGTGATAAAACCCAAGCAGAATCAACAACAGACTGGAAGTTCAAACGTCATCATCCAAAAGACTAGATTATTAGTGAACCAAGTGATAGAGTTAGAACAAGATCATTTCTCAGGGAACACTCTGACTTTGCATTGTTGTCAGAAATAGAGCCCAAAACAATTAATGAAGCACTAACAGACGATGGATAGATACTTGCTATGCAAGAAGAGCTCAATGAATTTTAGAGGAATGATGTTTGGAAGCTTGTGCCTCCTCCAGAGGATAAGCAAGCCATTGGAACCAAGTGGGTTTTCAGAAACAAACTTGATGAAGATGGCAAAGTGGTAAGAAACAAGGCAAGACTTGTTGCTCAAGGGTATTCACAAGAGGAATGTATTGACTATACTGAAACCTTTGCTCCTGTAGCTAGACTTGACGCAATTAGAATCCTATTATCATTTGCTGCATATCATGGCATTACTTTATATCAAATGGATGTAAAGAGTGCATTTTTAAATGGTTTTATAAGTGAGCAAGTGTTTGTAAAACAACCACCTGGATTTAAAGATATTGCTTATCCAGAACATGTCTTCAAACTTAAAAAGGCTCTTTATGGTCTTAAACAAGCTCCAAGAGCTTGGTATGACAGATTAAGTTTCTTTTTAATGTCAAATGGTTTTGAAAGAGGACAGGTGGACACTACACTCTTTAAAAAATAATCTAAAAAGCATTTTATTATAGTTCAAATATATGTTGACGATATTATCTTCGATGCTAATGAATTTCTTTGCGAGGAATTCTCTAAGCTTATGCAGAATGAGTTTGAAATGAGTATGATGGGAGAATTAAAATTCTTCCTTGGTATTCAAATCAAGCAATGTCAAGATAGAACCTATATCCATCAAACTAAATATGTGAAAGAATTCTTAAAGAAGTTCAAGCTTGAGAAAACCAAACCTATGAGCACATCAATGCATCCAACATGTACTCTCGGCAAAGATAAAACTAGTAAAAAGGTAGACCAAATGGTATATAGAGATATGATTGGTTCACTCCTTTATCTTACTGCCTCAAGACCTGATATTATGTTTAGTGTTTGCTTATGTGCAAGATTCCAATATGATCCTAGAGAATCTCACTTAACTACTGTTAAGAAAATTTTTAGGTGTCTCAAAGGAACTACTAACCTTGGTTTGCTTTATAAGAACTCAAAAAATTACACGTTAGTGGGTTTCTGTGAAGATGACTTTGCTGGAGATAGAATTGAAAGAAAGAGCACAAGTGGTGGCTGCCAATTTCTTGGAGCAAACCTTATCTCTTGGTCTAGCAAAAGGCAAAGCACAATTGTACTATCAACTGTAGAAGCTGAGTATATATCTGCTGCAAGCAGTAGCTCACAACTACTATGGATGAAGTATCAGCTTGAGGACTACCAGATTAAAGAGAGTAACATTTCTATATACTGTGATAATACCTCTGCAATATGTTTGACTAAAAATTCTATTTTACATTCACGTCCTAAACATATTGAAATTAAATATCATTTCATTAGAGACTATGTTCAGAAAGGGATACTTGAAATTAAATTTATTGACACTAACCATCAATGGGCAGATATCTTTACAAAACCCCTTGCTGAAGATAGATTCAATTTTATAAAAAAGAATTTGAATTTTCATCTTATAAAGGAATAAGTGTTTAATTTTGATATAGTTTCCTCTGTTGTTGAACATGTGCCTTTGTTTGTCACACACGTGCCTCTGTTGGCATATGTGAATCTGCTTGATATGTGCCTCTGTTTATACGTTGGTTCTGATTATTATTTAATTATTAATTATTTGTTTATACTATTTATTATCTTATCAATTTTTTTAATACTTGTATCATCTGTTTTAGTGACTGTTCATATGAGTCTGTTGCATTTATTACAAAGGTGCCTTTGATAATCTTTGTGTACACGTGTCTCTATGAGATTGCTTGATGCGTCAGTGGCTGAGAATTACTCTCACTGAGTCATTATTTCTTTTACAGCCCGAGGACAGTTTTACTGCGCCTCTTTAATACTTTGCGTGACACGTTTCTTTTTTTTTTTTAAACGACAATTTATTTATTTCTTTTATTTCATTTTTTTTTGAAAACTGAAAAAGGCGGTCTGCCTTCTTCAACACATTTTATTACCCACCCATTCACTCACTATACCCACTGTTACACCCCGTTTTCGGAGCGCTACTAAAGTAGATATTCTGACAAAAGTTGACATATTTCTGAAAGAAGAAATACTCTGCATTGCACGTTTTTCGAGATATATGGCTCTATATTTTTTTAAAGCTTCTTAAAAGGGGCAGTCAGAGTATTACAGCGATTTTAAAAACATGGCGGTGAATAATTTAAGACACCAAACAAACCACATTAACCATACTCATTTATTCCATCAATTCATATACGACAATACATGTCTGGAAACATAATAGGCATTTTATTACAACACTGAAATGAACTACAAATATTCTATAGCTGATCGACATGCTACATCCCTTACTAAAATTCTAGTAAGTTACCCCAGAAGTTCAAGTAAGAAGCCGGACGACTATCCTTAGCTACTCTTCTCCGCAGTCCCGAGTCCTCCGCTTACTCCGCCATCTGGGTTACATTCATTAATTGAAAGAACCACTAGCAAGGGTCAACTTCTTAAAATAAAGAGACAGATGCACATACGACAACATATTCGACAACAAGGCATATAACAACACAACATAAATACAGGAAATAGCAAATCATAAACTAGAGGCAACACAACAATATGCACAGTTCTTAAGACGCAACTCAAAACTCAACTTAAGACTCATTCCCTCACGACATTTTCGACAGTCTTCCAGAAGGTAACGCCGAACAAGCTGCTGAATTCTAGCCATTAGCCTTGGGCTCCATGACCACCCTAGGAAATTTAGGATATGTTCCTTGATGCTACGACGTCTAACTAAGCTGCTGAAAACCAGTCGTAGCCTTTTAGGGGATCCTAGCACCCTAGGTTATTTGGGATATAGTTCATAAACGTCACGACAACTCCAAACGACACGACGCCTAACTAAGCGGCAAAAATCCAGCCATTGGCTTTAGGTTCCGCGACCACCCTAGGATAGTTAGGATATGTTCCTTGACACAGACACCAACTGAGCAATTGAACACCAGCCGTGGCTTCGGGATTCTACACCACCCCAGCCGTGGCACTGGGCTTCTACACCACCCTTGGTTGTTCGGGCCGGAACTCATAACGACACGAGTAATGAACTGAATAGCTGAACACCAGCTGTGGCTTTGGGCTTCTCCACCACCCAGCCGTAGCTTTGGGCTTCTACACCGTCCTTGGTTGTTCAGATCGTAACTCAAAAACGTCACGACTAAACTCTCGCACTCCAATGAATAAATCGCCACATACGATAATTCAAGAAACAATTCGAATAAGTATTCAACCACATATCAAATAAATATTCACGCCAAGCTTAATACAGTACAACTCAGTTCAATAGTATAAGCAATCCATCACAATCAATCATATCTCATCAAGCAACGACGTCGACAACTCAGTTCATCCCTCTGCAACTCAGTGGAGTTGGCAAAGAGGTAAGCAAACAAGTGTGGGGGGTTGGGGTCAGAAGACTAACCACTTTAGTCAAACCCACAAATCACTCGGAAAGGCACAACACAATAAAATCGAAGGGGTACGAGACCCTCACTTTGAACCCTGTGGTTCTCAGACTTCTTTGATGTGAAAAACAGAATTTAAATCCTATTCATATTTAAAAGTTTCTCTTATGCATAAGTACATAAAACAGAAACACTTAGAATGTGAAGCGCCCTTACCGAACTCCAAGTTGCGCGTATCCACGTATTCCTTGATTCCTACACCGAACGATCTTGGATCTTCAAGTCCTAAAACCAAGACACAACTTAGCACAAACCTAGGCCTAAACTAATACTAATTCCTTAGGCTCTCAAAACCCAACCTCTTAGCTAACCAAACCACCTATACTTAAATGTCAATTTTGAAATACATATATATATTTGAAGAATCACTTATGCTAGAAATATTAGCAACAATTAAAGAACAAAGTTTTAAACATAAGACTCATTTTGAAATAATACACAAAGTTGGAAAGAAACAAGTTTTCCAAATGCTAAGTTCACCTACTCCAAAACTTGAGACACAATTCAATATTAAATCTTATACTTAAAGAAATAACAAATAATTAAAGAATAAGGTTTTTAAAACTAAGACTTATTTTTTTTCCAACTTAGAACACGAAACAACCCCATAATCAATTTCAAAATATTTATTATTGATCAACACTCTTGCTTGGAACTAATTCTCAAGATAAAAGGAACAATAACAAACATGTTAAAACCAACCCTTTTTCTAAATTTTTTTTCCAAAGTCCATGAGATTCTTAAACATACTAAATACAACTAATATGAACTAAAGTACAAAATAATTTTCCTCCCAAGCCTTGAAGAGCTCGCGGCCTTGCCCCTTTTCTTCCCAAAAATTTTGCAAGTTCCAAACTACTTAAACAACATCATCCAATCAATTATTTCTTTCATCAAAACAATGATAATTTCACAAACCCAAGCCTAATCAAGACCACCCTAACTCAAGCCTCCTTCAAAAATTCAAGGTTTCATGAAAAACTTCTCAATCCAAGATTTAAATCAAAACCAACAAATACAATATCAACAATAGTACCTAAGAAGCAATAATCACAAGCTAATTGAAGTGATTCACATGAGCAATCACATTTCCCCCCTTTTCCATAGAACTAGGGTTCACAAGATTTGGGGAAAATTTGATCATTTTGCTCCAAGATCATTATCAAGCCAAATATAAACATAAATAAGCAAGAATCAAAGCATATACAAATATATAAGCAAGTAGTTAGACAAAATAATGGAAAGAAACCCTCACTTAACCCTTTTTCAAGAATAGGTGTTCATCAAGAAAATACTCAACCCAAGTGCTAGTTCTAAAACTATCAATTAAAACAACAACAATAACACCAAATAAGCTCAAATCATTAATTAATTTCTTTGATTCCCTCAAGATCACACCATCCCCCTTTTTCCCCCTTAGGGTTCTACCTAGGGTTCCAAGGATTGGGGATTTTGGTGCTCATATCTATCATAGTTCATAACCAAGAATAACAATTACCAATTAATCAAAGAATGAAGCAAAAGAATTACCTCCTCCTCCTAGGTGAAGCTCACGGCTTTGAGGGCTGAAATGGGGGAGAGAAATTTGCTTTTCAAACTTGCTTACAAAGTGGAATAGGTGATAGCAAAATGAAGGAGAAAGTAGGAGCAAAGGAGGTGAAGAAATGGAGATGAAACAAGTCAAAAATGGTGGAGCATGGAGGCCATGGAGGTCACGATTTTTGGGGCTATTTGGTGAGGGAAAATGTGGCTCTTCAACTTGCTCACATGATGTAGAAGAGATATTCAAGTAGAAGAAGTAGTTAGAAACAAGTTTGGTGAAGGATTGTAGTTGAGATCATGCAAGGAAAATGATGGAACACTACAACATTTTTCCTTTATAGGAACAGTTAAAAAATGTTGCCTTAGCTAAAAAAACTGTTGCCTAAAGGTATAGGGAACAGTTTTCAAGCGGTGTCTATGCGACCGTTGCCTATTATCTGTGGCAACAGTTTTTCGCACTTTCTGGCAACACTTGCAAAAAATGTTCCCTATAACCAGGAATAGGGGACAGTTATGACATAACTAATGGGAACAGTTCTTAACTGTTGCCATTACTATGTACAGTTCTTAACTGTTGCCAAAGGTGCAAAATGCAACATTTTTTAACTGTTGGCAAAACTTGTAGGCAACATTTTTTAAATGTAGCCAAAGATTATAGACAACACTCCCCATCTCATGTCCACTCACACACAGCCTATACATTGCACCTCTCACATATATAAGTGGGTGCATTGTAGCAATCCCCTATATATATATATGTACATGTATATAGCAAACATAGCTATACAACCAAAAGTGGTTTGAAATGGAATAATAATGCTCTGAAATTACAAACTTCAACATACTCACAATAAAGAAATCCTTTATTTATCAATAGATATTACTCTCCAAAAATGATAACTATATTAGAAACTAATTGATTGAACCGATTCTTATCCAACTAAGTCAAATATGTTGAAAATATCACTTTCACATTAAGAAACATATATTTAGAGGACTGATCTAAACTTTGAACCAACCATGAAAAGTTGAAGACAATGCCTCTCTACGCCATTGGAAGTAAACAAACATCTTGTCTCTTGGGGGCAAGCTGTCCTTAATCACAGGGTGGCTGAGAAAATTTCATCCACGCAGTGGTGGCTGGACATTTTAGTGGGTCCAGTACCTGCGTAGATCCAACTTCCTCCCACATAGGAAGCCAGCAACAGATCCACCCAAGTGCAAGGCCAAGGTACCCACAAAACAATGGGTCTAAGCAAAAACCCTATTGACGGGTCCCCTTTCTCTTCGCGCGGCCTTCATCCCCTTTCTCCTCGGCCTTTGTCCTGTTTCGTCCCCTTTCAGAGATCGACCCTATTCACGACCCGTGGATGGAGCTTCACTTTCTCTCTCAAGAAGATGAAGATGAAATAAAAATAGAGAGTGAGGGTGGGGTTTGGGTCGCTGCCATCAGCCCCTAAAATGGGAGGATTAAAATTTAATTTTTAATTAAAGCAACACTTGGTTAAAACAAGTTTAAAAAAATAATAAGCATAAAAATTAAACCACCACTCAAGTGACACCTAGATTAAAAGTGAGATGCTAATCTCATCAATGGGTTTAACCCATCTAATCTCTCGTCTCTCATGATTACCCTCTAATCCTAGAGTCCTAAGAGTATTAAAACACGGCGTCGAGTAACCGAGTTACCGATTAATTCGCGAAAATTAATTTACCGGGAAATTAATTCACCGCGTGATAAAATATTATCATAAATAATAAAAACAATATAAAACACTCAAAAATAACCATAACAAGTTACGATTCGATTCTCATCGAAATCGGAGTTCGTTTTAAATTTTATTGCGGATAAGAATTACCCGACAATTCAAAATACGGCAAAACTTCGTTGGAATATTTCGACAATTTTTGAACCACGAATTAATATAAAATATTAATTCTTAAATTTAATTTCATCTTGATTTAATTCACTCATTTTCTTAGTCAACAAAAATACGCATTACCGCGTCACACATAAAACTTATATAATGTTTAAATTGATGAATTCACATTAAAGCAGCATACGTCTACGCTGTCTATTAATTTGAATTGACATCATGAATAATAATTATTTATAATAAATAAATTATTCAAAATAAGTTAAAATAATTCCACGTGCTCTCAGTAAATCATTGAGGTGATCAATCTCTATTACTTATCTTCAAGTATTCAGGATTTTATCGCTAAATTACTTTTTTTAAAAATTGGGATGTTACACCCACTACTCACACTATCTCTCTGAGAAGCCACACGTTCTGAACCCTAAACCCCTTTCTCTTCTACCTGCTCTCTTCAACTTCCTGTTTCTTTGCAATGGCTGCCTCACAACAAGTTGCCTTTGGTCCGAATGAAGAACCTAAACCTACCTTGGTGAACGCTGAGCAACACCAACTGAAGGTAATTGTGGAACACTAAGTGAATTTTGAAGTCCTAGCTAATAAAGGATATGCCTTCAGAACTGATTTCATCGATATGAGTATAATGGATTTCTTCTGTATGGAAAACTACCTTGTGTATAAGGAACTGGTAAAGGAATTTAGGATGTATGCTTGGTGCAAGAACAACACCATTCACAGCTATGTTCAAAATAGGAATATTCTCATTACTCAGGATATTATTGCTGATCTTATCAAATGCCCTAACTCTGGAGCTATTATTGAAGAGGGCTGGGAAAAGGATTTTGGTGGCTGGGGAACAATCAACGACTCCATCTATGAGAAGCCTGGTGGATCCAAGGCTGTGGACATGAAGAACAAGTTCAGAGTGCTTTTCAAGATTATAATGCACTGCATGGTTCCCAAGTTTGGGTCTGTGGACACTGTGAGCAGTGACCACAAGTTCATTATGTGGAATTATGAGATCAAGGCCAAACTCAACATGCCAAGTCTCATTTTTTATCGTTTGTGAAGAAACATCATGTTCTCCAGAAAAGGGAAGAACTTGAATATCCCTTATGGAAAGTTGCTCTCAGCTATCATGGATAATCAAGGCTTGATTCGACATCATTAAGAGCTTAACACTGAAGAAGCTGGAGTTGCACTCAAAACAATGAGTGTACCAACCCTCTCCAGTGAAAACTTGAGGAGAATGAAGTTTTTATCTGAAGAAGTGATTGTTGAGATACAAAAGGAAGAAGAAGGTGGGAGAAAACCTGTAAGGAAGAGAAAGAGGAAGATGAGTGAAGTTACTACTGAGCCTACCAGAAGAGTAACTAGGAGCACTGGCATCCACATTGCTGAGCCCACTCACTTGGTTCAACCAGTGAGACCGGCATTCATGCCCTCAGTGATGCCAGAAGAAATTGAGGAGAAGAAAGTTGAGGTTTGTCGTACCCTAATTTTGTCCGGCCTCTTTCTTTTAATTTATTTTTGCTTATTAAAATTAGTAGTACTAATATTAAATAAATAAATAAATAAAAATAATATTTTTGGTCTCATAGAATGAATAAAGAAAATAAAAAAATAAGGCAAAAGAAAGAAATAGAAAAAATAAGGCAAAAGATCCTCTTCTATCCCTTTCCTTTTCAGAAAGCATATTTTGGAGAATCAATCAAATCTCTCTTTCTTAAAATCAAACCAAATCACACCATGGACATCCAGAACCAAATCAAGGAGTGATTCTATTCTCTTTTTCTTCAATTATTTCCTTTTATTCCCAGTTTATTTTGATCCTGATCTTTCTTTGTTTCTGTAACAGATTCGAAGAATGCTATAAAAGCCTCTCAAAGAGGAGAAAAGGCGAGCGAAACGAGGAGAGTTTTCGGGATCTGAAAAGGGTCACCAAGAGAGCGTTCTGGATCTCAAAAAAAAAGGGAAGTTGATTTTTGAATCTGAGGAGAGACAAAAGCGAGAGCAAGGCCACTGCTGAGATCTTTGTGAGGCCACAAAAGAAAAACAAACACTCTTAGTTTTAGCTGGATTTAATTTTTTGCTACCCTGTAAATTTCTGGGTCCCGAGTTGTTCGCTCAGGTTTCATCTCCTTCTCTTATTTCTTTTTCTTTTTTGATCTGTAATAGCAATTCAGATTGTTAGCCTTAATCTATTCTATTATATTTCTTCAGCTTGCTTTATTTTTTATTAACTTTTTTATTTATCTTTCTATTTAGATCGTGTTTATTTGTTGCTGCTGAGTTTTTTATTATTTATCTTCTCATTTTACATCATGTGAGGCTCAAAGCTAGTGTTAGGGTTTGGCCTCCCAATGGGGCCAAACCTTGTAGGGACCGAATTGCAAATTTTCCATTAAGAGGGGCATCAAAGCGAAAAAGGAAAGTTTCTACCGTTTTTCATTTATATGTTCTTTTCTTTAATAAGTTAACATAATCGAAATCATGTTTATTTTCTTTTCCAAAGTTTCCTTTTTTTCATTTCTGTGTTATTTTTAAAAAAGGGATGAAGTAATAATATTAAAAAAGAAATTTTTCTGGATTCTAACAAAAATAATAATAAAGCTTTCTTTTTGAAACGAAGTACTTTCATTTTTTAAATAAATTAGTTTTTAGGCACTATTGCTAATAAAACCAAAAAGGGAATCAATTTTAGGCAAACATTTTTTCGAATAATTAAAGGTACCGTTTTTATGGGCGCTTTAGGGGTGCTAGTACTTTCCCTATGCGTAACCAACTCCTGAACTCAAAATCTGGTTCAAAGACCTTTTTCATCGTTAAATTCAAAAATATTCAAAAAAATAGGTTTTCCAATGTTTTCCTAAATAATAAATATTGGTGGTGGCTCCATTGAAATTTTAGTGTGGTTGTCACAAGGTTGATGAGATGATAGCCAAATGTAAGAAAGATAGCTATCAATATTACCTATACCTCAAAGAAGAAAGGCTAAAAGGACAACCCTCAGTTACTGCTACTCCTCCTTCCTCCACTGCTCCTATTGTTGCCTCCGGCACTACTGCTACTGCAACTGTAACATCCCAATTTTTATGAAAATTATTTTATAGTTTCCGACTACTTGAAAGTAAATCATGGAGATTGATCACCTCAATGGTTTGTTAAAAGTACGAAGAACAACAAATATTTATTGTAAACAACTTACTGTTTTAGTAATTAATTCAGATTAACAGACAGTGTAGACGTATACTGTTTTTAATATGAATTAATCCCGGAAAATGTGAAAGATTATTATTTGATTAAAGAAAATTATTTTATTGAAAGAGAAATAATTTTCAGGATTTAATAAATATTTTCAAGTCATAGTTTGATTTTTCATGGTTTAGTTATTGTATTAATTGTCTGTTTTATGTCATATTTAATATGATTATTATTTTAAAGATTTTGTCTTGATAATTTTATTGTTTGAATAATATCTATATGATAATAGAAATTGAAATTAGTGATCCTCACTAATTTACAGTTTTTATTACGCTGCGAGAATTCTATTGAATTCTGCCGTAACTAGGCTATTATGTGTGTTTCTAACTTAAACATACCCAAACGTGATCCAAATTTTATAAAATTTGAGATCTTAGCATTTTCCAATATTTAGGATTTATTTTAATTTTTCTAGAATTTTTGGGCATCAGAAAATATTTAGTGTATTTTCTATGGCCAGAGACTGCCTAATTGCGACGTTTCGGTTCGCATTTCGAAAAAACGAGATACGTGGGTACTTTTCTCATGCCACGAGGAATATTTGTAATTTTTGGGTGTGGGGTCATAATTAGAATTATTTTTGGTAGATTTTTAGTATTAAAACTTAATATACGCGTAACGTCGTGCACCCGATTGAGCGAGAACGCGACGAAACAAAATATCTAGATATTTTGGGATAAGGGGAGATGCATCCAGCCACTAGGGGAGCTGAACCTCATCCTTAGAAGCTTCTTGGACAAGTGTTGATGTGTGATTAGTGGTTATGTAATTAAAGTTAGTTAGTTTAGTTGGTTTGGTTAACTTAGAACTAGTTTGGTTAGTTTGGAACTAAATGAACAAAATCTATTCCTTCCATGTCCCCAAAATTTTCGTGGCCTTCTCCCTTGCTCAAGATCAGATCCATTCATTCTTCAACGGGAGAAAAACTTGAAAAAATTTTAGTAGGAGAAAGCTTGGGTTTTTGGAAGTTTTTGGAGATCAAAGTGTGCACCCTTGTTTCCTTTCATCTCCACCCTTGTTCAATCATCATCTATACTCTTGGTAAGCTCCATAAACTTTTCCTCATCTCTATTGGGTTCCATGATATGGGTTTTGAAAGTTTTAAGAGTTATTTTGGAGTTATAGTGCTTGTTTTGGCTAGTATTGTATGATTAGCTTCATAACCCCTTATTTCCTTCCATGATTAACTTTGTTCTTGATGTTTTAATTTTGCAAAACCCTAACCTTGCTCTGGCCGAAACCTAGGGGTTGTTTTAAGCCTTGGTTTTGTTTGGTTTTTAGTGTTTTAGAGTTGATTCTTGATGGGTTATACTTGCTAAGTTTGGAAACTAGTCATATATGCATCTTATAAGGTTTTTGGAAAAATGAATTTGTTGTAAAGGGGGGGCTGAAACCGTGGCTGATAATATGATTTAGGGGGATGTTTTAAATTGATTTTAAAGTGTTTTAAGTGTAGAAGAAGTTGGTTTATTGTTAAGGGGATTGAATGTGGTGAATTTGTATGTGTGAAGCTTTGAAAAATTGTTTGAAACAAAATAAATTTTGGGGCTGTTTTGTGGTTTTGAAAACAGCAACCTTTGTAGTGATAAATGAGTTTTATGAACTTGCTTTTATGGCTTAAAGGTATTACAATTAGTAGATATTAGCTTATGAGTTAAAGGCTAACAAGTTTGCATGATTTAGATTATAGAAAATGAAGTTTATAGATCAAATCCTTGACTTGCCTTTGGGTTTTCAAAACCGTGACTTGGGGGGAAGTTCTTGATGAAGTTTAACTTGTTTTAAGTGTATTAAAATGGTAAAGAGTTTGGTTTTTGGTTATGGCTTGAATCCATAAAGTTTAGTATGTTTAAAACATTGAAAATGGTTGAAAATCATTAGTTGGTTTTTATGGTTCTAAGCCGTGACCTATAGTGACTTTTTGTGATTGAATTTAGTTGTTTTAAACCTTGTGAATGTTGTAAAAAGTGGGTATGGATTTGATTTAGCAAAACAATTCAAAGAAATATGATTTTCGGAAAATTTTGAGTTTATGTTTCAAGAATTGTTTTGAACTTGTAATAGAATTGTTTCTTAAATTTTGTGACATGTTTTAGTGCTTTGAAAAATGGTTCAAAGTTGGCAAAACACTATTCATTTGGTAAAACACTATTCCAATTGGTAAGTTTTGGGTTTTGGTATTTTCTAAGTGTGTAGCTTTTGAAAAAGTTGAAAACTTGCATGGTTTGAAATTGTTCCATCACATGTGACTGGGTGTGAACCAAATGGGATTGAGTGCGTAGTTCTTAGGCCTTAGGGACCTTAGTGTCGTGGCTGCCCTAGGGGTATTAGGACTTGAGTTTTAGTTCTAATTGATTGAAACTTGCGTTGTTAAGGTTCGTGCCTAAGGCTCGTGTGGGGAACGACTTGATGATAGTTCGAATTTACCTTGCTTGGATTGTTAAAGCGCCCAAGGTAAGGGAAATTCTTACATAATGAGTTTGGGCTTTTTGTCTTGTGTGTTGTTTGTTTGATTATTGATTGATGGTGTGGTAGTACTTGTAGTATTACTATGTGCTGTTGAGATGTTGTAGCATGAACTGCTGTGTATTGATTTGGCCCTGTGTGGCAAGACTAAATTGTATGTTGTGACTTAAATCATACTTGATTGATTTAATTGGACTTAAAATTGATTATATGTTCTTGGCCCTGCGTGGCATTATGAGTTGTATTGTTTTCCTTGAATCACCTTGGATTTCATTGGAACTTGGTATTGAATTGGAATATGAAAAATATTATTGTTGATAATGGATTAATTAACAATGCGTTGATCGACTGCTATTGGTTGACGATTTACATCGGTAAATCTGATGCGATTCCACAAGCCGAATTCTGATTTCGTAAACAAATTGTTAAGGGCATTTTGATTTAAAAGTAAGCGTGAGGGTTTTAGTACAACTAGCCAAAGCTTGCAAGGAAATTTCAATAGAATAATAGGGGAGAAAAGAACTTGAAATAAATAGTCCAATTTGCGAAAACGGTTGCGTTAAATAATGCGCCTGGGAAAATTCTGGCTAGGAAAGACTTGGTAATTAAGAGTGTTCGCACCACCTCTCCTTCCTGGGAATTCTTCCAGTGTGTTATTTAGCACAACTAGGGTTTCAACGACCTAGAACTAAAAAGCATTTTCAGATACATAAGAGTGATACAAGAATTGAGAAAGAGATTTCAAAGAGCGAGTTTTTGAAAGAATAAAACATAGGGAGCCTAGTGTTCCTATTGAGCATATGGGCCATGTGTCCTGTGCTGGGACATAATGTCCTTCTTGCGTGCGCATTTTCTTGATTAAGGATTGGACCTAGCGTTCCGTATGGCGTGCCTAGTATCTTAACCTAAAAGTTGAGCCTAGTGTTCCGCATTACGTGCCTAGAGTTCTGATCTAAGATTGAGACTAGCGTTCTGCAATTGAACACTCGGACTTTGTGTCCAGTGTTGAACTCTTAGTTAATTGAGATTTGGACACCCACTAAGTTGAGTGAGTGGGGGTTCGTCGATCTGTATTGATTAATTAAAGCATTACTCGGGCACTCACTACGGTGAGCACGCCACATTGTAGAATTTGTTTGGATATCACTCGGGCGTTCACTACGGTGAACATGCCATATTGTTGAATTTGTTAGATATCATTCGGGCGTTCACTACGGTGAGCATGCCATATTGTTGAATTTGTTTGGATGCGCACTAACCATTGAACATCAACACTCGGAGCGTTTGATTGGTCTTAAAAGACTTCAAAAGACGAGTTGTCATGTCACTTGTAGCGTTTGATTGGTCGTACAGACTTCAAAAGGAGAGTTGACACTGCATTTCCTAAGTAGAGGCACGCCAAAGTAGTGGCCAGCCAAAGTAGTGGCAAGCCTAAGCAGAGGCTATTTTGTTTGGACGTTGGGAAAGTAGTCCCCGTCATCTTCTTGACCTATTAAATTTGCAGTGTATACACAATCCTCATACTGCATTGACATGCATAGCTAACCACATTTATCATATGTGATGAATTGTTTGATGAATTGGATATTGTGATGACTTGATCACTTATCTGTTGATAGATTTGCCAGCTCACATGCAATAGTTTGATATTGTAGTGACTTGATTGTTGATCTGTTGGCTGTTTTGGTTGCTCACATGCAATGCTTGATATACCATGCTGATTGTGTGCGGTCTATTAAGTACGTATATGTATATAAAAGCATGTTGTTTTATTATATATGTATATATATTGTTTGCATGCGACATAGCCTATGATAAACTCGTGGACAAAGGATTTACCCTTGCACTGTTGTTGGATTGGATGTCCTTATGGATGTCACTTCCAGATGGAGTTCGGTAGCTGTTGTAGCTTCGCTTTTCAGGAGCATTGAAGATTGAGCCAGTGGAGGAAGATTCCTCTGAGTACTTCGCGTTTGGTCTTGCTGAGCTGTTTCTCAGTAAGAGTTATAGTTGTTGGCCAGCTTAGCTTAGGGTTTTGTAAATTGATGTGTTATAATTACTCTTTTCAGAAAACCTCGCCTTAGTGCGAAATGATTATGTTATGTGAAGTATTATTTTGTGATGCATTATACTCTGATAATTGCAAAAGTCTGAATTGGTGTCATTTAGAAAACTGTAGTACTCTATGTCTTATTTTGAAAAGGGTTTCAAAGGAAAGAAAGTGAAAAAGAAAAATTTACTCTTATTTTTCCATTGCGAAATACATAAGAGTACTCTTTAACTGAAAGCATACAAGCATTAAATGTTTTCAGCATTAGATTGAGTTGCACAGTAGCGCTCCGGAATTGGGGTGTTACAATGGTGGTATCAGAGCAGTTGGTTCTAACCGGATCGCTTTGGGTTAAGCTGGCCTAGATTGTTAGGGATTGTCGGGTATAAGTTCGTTAAGCCTAGGTTATGTGAATCTTGTTTGTGATTGTCTGTGATGTTTCCTAGTTGAAACAGGTATGATATTGTGTGAAATTGTGTGCAATCATCTCAGATGATTGAATTGTTGTGGGGATTTTGGTTAGTTTACTTTGTAGAAATTCGATGCTTCGAGACAAACAAGTCTCTCTCTAGAGCTTGTAACTTAGACGTGAATCACGTAATTCAAGTGATAGTCTGGATGGCAACTACTGTCGCACAACAGATTACCGCAGAGAATCAACACGATTGGCTAAGACAACGAACGGAGGAGCGAGCTATTGGAAGGCCAGTTAAGCCGGATTATCTGGGCAAAGGACAAAGATGAAGACACCAATAAGGAGCACCTTATTTCTATCCTCAGGGAAATCACTGCAGTCAGGATCGTCTTGTGGCGTAGGCTATTGGGAATGACCCGGAGTCGAAGTGGCACTGTCATCAATGTGGAAGCAAGGAACAGTTAGCTGAAGAATGCTCATCGAAGAACCGACTATGCTGTAACTACAATTAGAAAAATATCTTGGGAATGACCCGGAGTCGAAGTGGCACTGTCATCAATGTGGAAGCAAGGAACAGTTAGCTGAAGAATGCTCATCGAAGAACCGACTATGCTGTAACTACAAGAAGCCAAGATATTTTTCTAAGGACTATCAATTGCCAGATGTGGATCAACTGCAGATGCTGCGAAGCTTGCGTGCCCAGCTACTGGACGATATGTCTACATGATAGACAGAAGAGGGAATCACAAGCATCGATAGCCGAAGAGCATTACTTCAACGGTGAAGATGAGGAGCACAATGTTAACGGTAACCAACCAAGGAAAGATTATGCTTAAACTGCAAGAAATTGGGATATCTGTCCAGAGACTGCAAAGTACTACGAGCTGAGTCTGTTGTCAACCATGTTGAAACTACAAGACCAACCACTAAGGGACGTGTATACACCCCAAGTAGAGCAGAGAACTCGTTATTTGAAGACTTCATTACAGGAAATACGACACAATGGAGCTGAGCGGGCCGAGATTTACGAGAGAGATTATCCGTAGGTGACGCTATAATTATCGTATTATATGTATTATAGTGTGCACGTGGTTCTAGATATAGACCACATAAGTGTTTTAACCTTGTGGCATATTTTATTATTATACTAGATTCCAGAATCCAAAATTTTATTATCTTTTGGTATTATGATATATGTTATTGTGATTATTCGTGAAGTTATTTATGTGATTATTTTGTGAGCGTATTTCTTATACGCGAATATTTTTGAGCGCGTTGAATTAAATTTCTCTTGATAATTTAATTTACGTGATTTGTCGCCAATCAAGCAACTGATTACGCGACTACCCTAACACAGCGAATTAGAGCGACGCCGAGGCCGTGGGGCTAAGTTAAGAGAGCAATTTGGAGTATGTGAGAGTTAGTGGAGGGAATATAGTGCGTGATGATTATCGGTTAGACTTTGTTGCAAAATTCTGTCCCACCTTTTTCTTTGTCTTCCCACACATGGATAGCTAAGTGGAACTTTAGGTGGGGGGTCATTTTTCTTCCTTCCTTTCGCCGGTTCCTTCTAAATAATTGAGGGGAGAAAGTTTCCTTTAGTGTTTTGGTGTTGGTGGGGAGAACCTTGGCTTCCTTCCTTTTTATTCCCTTGTGAATCCTAAACCATTTTGCTATAAAATCTTCATTTTCCCTTCATCCTTATTCTAACTTGTGCCCAATCGCGTGGTGGTGAGAAGTGCGAGAAACCAAGCTTTCATCTTCTCCTTCTTGTTTTTCTTGCAAACCGCGAGCTTTAGGATGACTTTGGGGGAAGATCCTTTTGCAATTCCTTGGCGTTTATGCTGGTTAATGTTGTCAGTGATTTTGTGTTTGGTGATCGTGCAAATTCTTTTTTCTCGTTTTGTCTACAGACCGTGGGTTCATAGAAGATTTTAGGTTCCATGAGTGCTTTCATGTTGGCAATATCTTGTTGGGGTTAGCATGTGGCCAACGGCCTTCGAATCGCAGGTTCGTGGATGCGTGTTCGTGAATGGCAGTGTATCCGTGGACCGTGTTCGTGATCGTGATGGAGTAGAGATCGTAGTTTGGAATAAAGCGTCATTCACGAGGACTTCTTCAGCATGGACGCGTAGTACTGTGTTTTGTAGACATTTAAGTTGATAATATAGTGCCTTACTTTAGTAAGGATATATGAATAAAATGTATGCTTTGTGTTTGATTCTTTGAGCGAAAAATTATTATGTTGTATTAAATTTCAAAGTTCATATTTATGATATGTTTAGTATTAAGTTATGACTTTTCGTGATTTTGATTTTGTTTTGGTTTATAAGTTAATTTTCGGGGACGAAATTTTTTAAGGAGGGTGGTATTGTAACATCCCAATTTTTATGAAAATTATTTTATAGTTTCCGACTACTTGAAAATAAATTATGGAGATTGATCACCTCAATGGTTTGTTAAAAGTACGAAGAACAACAAAGATTTATTGTAAACAACTTACTGTTTTAGTAATTAATTCAGATTAACAGACAGTGTAGATGTATACTGTTTTTAATATGAATTAATCCCGGAAAATGTGAAAGATTATTATTTGATTAACGAAAATTATTTTATTGAAAGAGAAATAATTTTCAGGATTTAATAAATATTTTCAAGTCATAGTTTGATTTTTTATGGTTTAGTTATTGTATTAATTGTCTGTTTTATGTCATATTTAATATGACTATTATTTTAAAAATTTTGTCTTGATAATTTTATTGTTTGAATAATATCTATATGATAAGAGAAATTGAAATTAGTGATCCTCACTAATTTACAGTTTTTATTACGCTGCGAGAATTCTATCGAATTCTGCCGTAACTAGGCTATTGTGTGTGTTTCTAACTGAAATTTGCCCAAACGTGATCCAAATTTTATAAAATTTGAAATCTTAGCATTTTCCAATATTTAGGATTTATTGTAATTTTTCTAGAATTTATGGGCATCAGAAAATATTTAGTGTATTTTCTATGGCAAGAGACTGCCTAATTGCGACGCTTCGGTTCGCATTTCGAGAAAACGAGATACGTGGGTACTTTTCTCATGCCACGAGGAACATTTGTAATTTTTGGGTGTGGCGTTATAATTAGAATTATTTTTGGGAGATTTTTAGTATTAAAACCTAATATACGCGTAACGTCATGCACCCGATTGAGCGAGAACGCGACGAAATAAAATATCTAGATATTTTGGGCTAAGGGGAGATGCATCCAGCCACTAGGGGAGCTGAACCTCATCCTTAGAAGCTTCTTGGACAAGTGTTGATGTGTGATTAGTGGTTATGTAATTATAGTTAGTTAGTTTAGTTGGTTTGGTTAACTTAGAACTAGTTTGGTTAGTTTGGAACTAAATGAACAAAATCTATTCCTTCCATGTCCCCAAAATTTTCGTGGCCTTCTCCCTTGCATAAGATCAGATCCATTCATTCTTCCATGGGAGAAAAACTTGAAAAAAATTTAGAAGGAGAAAGCTTGGGTTTTTGGAAGTTTTTGGAGATCAAAGTGTGCACCCTTGTTTCCTTTCATCTCCACCCTTGTTCAATCATCATCCATACTCTTGGTAAGCTCCATAAACTTTTCCTCATCTCTATTGGGTTCCATGATATGGGTTTTGAAGGTTTTAGGAGTTATTTTGGAGTTATAGTGCTTGTTTTGGCTAGTATTGTATGATTAGCTTCATAACCCCTTATTTCCTTCCATGATTAACTTTGTTCTTGATGTTTTAATTTTACAAAACCCTAACCTTGCTCTGGCTGAAACCTAGGGGCTGTTTTAAGCCTTGGTTTTGTTTGGTTTTTAGTGTTTTAGAGTTGATTCTTGATGGGTTATACTTGCTAAGTTTGGAAACTAGTCATATATGCATCTTACAAGGTTTTTGGAAAAATGAATTTGTTGTAAAGGGGGAGCTGAAACCGTGGCTGATAATATGATTTAGGGGGATGTTTTAAATTGATTTCAAAGTGTTTTAAGTGTAGAAGAAGTTGATTTATTGTTAAGGGGATGGAATGTGGTGAATTTGTATGTGTGAAACTTTGAAAGATTGTTTGAAACAAAATAAATTTTGGGGCTGTTTTGTGGTTTTGAAAACAGCAACCTTTGTAGTGCTAAATGAGTTTTATGAATTTGCTTTTAAGGCTTAAAGGTATTACAATTAGTAGATATTAGCTTATGAGTTAAAGGCTAACAAGTTTGCATGATTTAGATTATAGAAAATGAAGTTTATAGATCAAATCCTTGACTTGCCTTTGGGTTTTCAAAACCGTGACTTTGGGGGAAGTTCTTGATGAAGTTTAACTTGTTTTAAGTGTATTAAAATGGTAAAGTGTTTGGTTTTTGGTTTTGGCTTGAATCCATAAAGTTTAGTATGTTTAAAACAATGAAAATGGTTGAAAATCTTTAGTTGGTTTTTTTTGTTCTAAGCCGTGACCTATAGTGACTTTTTGGGATTGAATTTAGTTGTTTTAAACCTTGTGAATGTTGTAAAAAGTGGGTAGGGATTTGATTTAGCAAAACAATTCAAAGAAGTATGATTTTGGGAAAAGTTTGAGTTTATGTTTCAAGAATTGTTTTGAACTTGTAATAGAATTGTTTCTAAAATTTTGTGACATGTTTTAGTGCTTTGAAAAATGGTTCAAAGTTGGCAAAAAACTATTCATTTGGTAAAACACTATTCCAATTGGTATGTTTTGGGTTTTGGTATTTTCTAAGTGTGTAGCTTTTGAAAAAGTTGAAAACTTGCATGGTTTGAAATTCTTCCATCACATGTGACTAAGTGTGAACCAAATGGGATTGAGTGAGTAGTTCTTAGGCCTTAGGGACCTTAGTGCCGTGGCTTCCCTAGGGGTATTAGGACTTGAGTTTTAGTTCTAATTGATTGAAACTTGCGTTGTTAAGGTTCGTGCCTAAGGCTCGTGCGGGGAACGACTTGATGATAGTTCGAATTTACCTTGCTTGGATTGTTAAAGCGCCCAAGGTAAGGGAAATTCTTACATAATGAGTTTGGGCTTTTTGCCTTGTGTGTTCTTTGTTTGATTGTTGATTGATGATGTAGTAGTACTTGTAGTATTACTATGTGCTGTTGAGATGTTGTAGCATGAACTGCTGTGTATTGATTTGGCCCTGTGTGGCAAGACTGAATTATATTGTGTGACTTAAATCATACTTGATTGATTTAATTGGACTTAAAATTGATGATATGTTCTTGGCCCTGCGTGGCATTATGAGTTGTATTGTTTTCCTTGAATCACCTTGGATTTCATTGGAACTTGGTATTGAATTGGAATATGAAAAATATTATTGTTGATAATAGATTAATTAACAATGCGTTGATCGACTGCTATTGGTTGACGATTTACATCGGTAAATCTGATGTGATTCCACAAGCCGAATTCTGATTTCGTAAACAAATTGTTAAGGGCATTTTGATTTAAAAGTAAGCGTGAGGGTTTTAGTACAACTAGCCAAAGCTTGCAAGGAAATTTCAATAGAATAATAGTGGAGAAAAGAACTTGAAATAAATAGTCCAATTTGCGAAAACGGTTGCGTTAAATAATGCGCCTGGGAAAATTCTGGCTAGGAAAGACTTGGTAATTAAGAGTGTTCGCACCACCTCTCCTTCCTGGGAATTCTTCCAGTGTGTTATTTAGCACAACTAGGGTTTCAACGACCTAGAACTAAAAAGCATTTTCAGATACATAAGAGTGATACAAGAATTGAGAAAGAGATTTCAAAGAGCGAGTTTTTGAAAGAATAAAACATAGGGAGCCTAGTGTTCCTATTGAGCATATGGGCCATGTGTCCTGTGTTGGGACTTAATGTCATGCTTGCGTGTGCATTTTCTTGATTAAGGATTGGACCTAGTATTCCGTATGGCGTGCCTAGTATCTTAACCTAAAAGTTGAGCCTAGTGTTTCGCATTACGTGCCTAGAGTTTTGATCTAAGATTAGGACTAGCGTTTTGCAATTGAACACTCGGACTTTGTGTCCTGTGTTGAACTCTTAGTTAATTGAGATTTGGACACCCACTAAGTTGAGTGAGTGAGGGTTCGTCGATCCGCATTGATTAATTAAAGCACTACTCGGGCACTCACTACGGTGAGCACGCCACATTGTAGAATTTGTTTGGATATCACTCGGGTGTTCACTACGGTGAACATGCCATATTGTTGAATTTGTTGGATATCTTTCGGGCGTTCACTACGGTGAACATGCCATATTGTTGAATTTGTTGGATATCATTCGGGCGTTCACTACGGTGAGCATGCCATATTGTTGAATTTGTTTGGATGCGCACTAACCATTGAGCATCGACACTCGGAGCGTTTGATTGGTCTTAAAGACTTCAAAAGACGAGTTGTCATGTCACTCGTAGCGTTTGATTGGTCGTACAGACTTCAAAAGGAGAGTTGACACTGCATTTCCTAAGTAGAGGCACGCCAAAGTAGTGGCCAGCCAAAGTAGTGGCAAGCCTAAGCAGAGGCTATTTTGTTTGGACGTTGGGAAAGTAGTCCCCGTCATACTGCTGACCTATTAAGGCTGCAGGTGTATACACAACTGGTCATACTGCATTGACATGCATAGCTAACCACATTTATCATATGTGATGAATTGTTTGATGAATTGGATATTGTGATGACTTGATCACTTATCTGTTGATAGATTTGTCTGCTCACATGCAATAGTTTGATATTGTAGTGACTTGATTGTTGATCTGTTAGTTGTTTTGGTTGCTCACATGCAATGCTTGATATACCATGCTGATTGTGTGCGGTCTATTAAGTACGTATATGTATATAAAAGCATGTTGTTGTATTATATATGTATATATATTGTTTGCATGCGACATAGCCTATGATAAACTCATGGACAAAGGATTTACCCTTGCACTGTTGTTGGATTGGATGTCCTTATGGATGTCACTTCCAGATGGAGTTCGGTAGCTGTTGCAGCTTCGCTTTTCAGGAGCATTTAAGATTGAGCCAGTGGAGGAAGATTCCTCTGAGTACTTCGTGTTTGGTCTTGCTGAGCTGTTTCTCAGGAAGAGTTATAGTTGTTGGCCAGCTTAGCTTAGGGTTTTGTAAATTGTTGTGTTAAAATTACTCTTTTCAGAAAACCTCGCCTTAGTGCGAAATGATTATGTTATGTGAAGTATTATTTTGTGATGCATTATACTTTGATAATTGCAAAAGTCTGAATTGGCATCATTTAGAAAACTATAGTACTCTATGTCTCATTTTGAAAAGGGTTTCAAAGGAAAGAAAGTGAAAAAGAAAAATTTACTCCTATTTTTCCATTGTGAAATACATAAGAGTACTCTTTAACTGAAAGCATACAAGCATTAAATGTTTTCAGCATTAGATTGGGTTGCACAATAGCGCTCCGGAATTGGGGTGTTACAGCAACAACCACATCTGCTTCTGCAACCATCAACACTGATGTTCCTACAACCTATGATGTTCCTGCTACTACTGCTGCACCTGCTACTTCAAGGTTGAAGCGGATAACTAAATTGGGTGATCTCCCAGCAGCGAAGAAAACCAAGGTACTAGATGATGCTGTACATTTGTATGATACTGTTTATGGTTCTGGATCTGTTGCCTCCACGCAACCTGTTGTGTCTAAACCTATCCCTCCTCCACAACCCTCTAAACCTATTCCCCCACCTAAACCTTCTCAACCTTCTAAGAAACCCTCTCCTCCTAAAAAGCCATTGCTTTCTGTACCCTCTAACTCATCTTCATCTAATGAAGAGGAAGCTGATTATGTCCCTCTGAGACAGAGACAGAGACAAAAACCTCAATCTCAAGTTCAATTTCCTTATATTGAACCCATCTCTGCTATTCACCCTTTAACCTCTACTTCTGCATCACCTTCATCACAAACCACTCACATTCCATCATCTCAACCACAAATAACCAAAACACCTTCACCACAACCTAAACCCACTACTCCTCCACTTAGCCCCAAATCACCACCTAGACCTCCCTCACTTCCTTTAACTCAACCTGACTTAAACCACCCCGAATCTTTCAATGAAACAGTACCTGAACCTATTATCCAGGAACCCTTATCCCCTTCACCTGACTCTGATATTGTTTGTAAAGTATAACCTCTCTCTATCCTTCAACCAGTACCCTACCCCTCTTTTCAACTTGCTATTATTATACCTTTTTCACCACATATTCATTCTCCATCTCATTCACCTGTATTGGCTGAACCTGAAGCTACTGCAGAACTAATTGTAGATGATGTCCTAGTCATTACAGCTACAATTGCCCCTGAGGTAACTCAAGGACTTGAACCTGATGATAATGTTGTTGCCATCATTGACCCACCAACCCTGCTTCTTCCTGCAGCCCCTGGCCCCATTGTTCATATTGGTTGTGAGCCTCCTCCCAACCATCGGGAAGCAAGAATTGTGCCTGAACGCTATCCACACCTGATTGCTGGTTTTGAGAGCCTTAAGGCTAAGAGATACTGTGAGTATCAAGACTGGAAAATCATTGAAGAAGAAAGAATGGATGAAGTTTTGTCTGCACAGGCTCAAGAGGACCTTTTTGCCAATTGGCAATTTGTGCATAACTGGTTTGAACAGCACAAAAAGGATCAACTTGAAAGGAACAGAAGATTAGTTGCTGCTCTTACTTGGAATGTGCCTAAAAGGAGAAGCACCCCAGCCGTTTGGGAACCTGAACCTGCTCCCATACTCCTACCTGCTCCACCTGCACCTATTCCTCCAGCTCCACCTGCCACAGAACCTGTTACCCCTCCTCCTGCTTCAACTGCTATGATCACTCAGCCATCTATCTCTGGTTCTGGAACTGCTTTTGTATATGCAAGCCATTCTGTAGTTGTCCCTCAGGAAGTCTTGGATCAGCTTGTTGAAGATAAGAAGCTCTTAAAGAAATATATGGAAACTACTGAGAAGCGTTTGGAAGCTTTAGAGAGGAAGAATGATGTTGTTACTGATATGCTGCAGGCCATTCTGGATCGGTTGCCTAAGCCTTAGACAGCCTTTAGGATTTTTTTTCTTCTTTTTACCATCTTGTTTTTAGCCTGTTATTTATCTTTCTTTTGTTAAGTGTTTGTAATTTGGCACTTTTTGATTAATGAAATCAATTTTTGGCTCTTATTGATTTACCTCTATCTTTCTCAAATAATATTTTGACTATGATGTTCTTGATTTATTCTTAATATTTTGACTATGATGTTCTTTATTTATTCTTAACCTTTTTGTATGATAAACCTGATGTATCAACCAAGTATCATCATACGTTGCATTTGTGCATTATTTACTCTGATACATTAACTTGGAATGAAGTATATGCTCTGAAAGATCTATCTGTTTATTTTAGTTCTGATACTTTATTTGAAATGCTCTGAAATGATATATTTATTTGATGTGATTTTACATTTATAAAATATTTATATGTGCTTAATTCTGGGGGAGTCTCTGAAATTATTTTAAATAAATATTTTTCTAAAGGAAAATTGTTCATCAATTATGTATTTGTCATCATCAAAAAGGGGGAGATTGTTGGAATCAAGTGGATTCAGAAACAATGACCCTTAATTGTTTTGATGATAACAAATAGTAAATAGAACAATTTATCATCTGATGTGTCTGTTAGTGTGCAGTAAATCACTATTTATCAGAAAAAATTGTCTCAGAAGACTGAGTGAAATTGTGAATTTCACACTTAGATCCATAAATCTAAGTCTGGCATGGATCCTCTAAAATCTTACTAACGTCATCATGTGAAAGCCCTGCTCTGAAATGGTCAACTTTATTGGTGGTCAACGCTCAGGTAAGACCATACTTTAACTTGTCAACTCTGTTGGTAATCAACATTGGCAAGACTATGTTCTGGCTTAGTTAACTCTGTTTCTTGTCAACGCTCTGGTATTCAGTCAACGCATAAACAGACTTTGGTTAGACTACTCTATGGAAGCCTTCGTCCAATTCTTCATGACTCTCTCATGTGAAAGGCCAACACATTTTGTGCTGAAGAACTCACCTCTGTTTCAAGCTCACTCTAGTGAACAGTGTGGCTCTGATAAGAAATCAGGCAGAAGTTCATTTAAGGCTATTTCATGTATTTAAGAGACCTCATTGATGAAGCATTTTAATGTACGAGGTATCAAAGGTCAAAGGGAATGTCAACGAATATAAACATTTGGAAACTTGCTCTCGAAGGGTCTTATATTCAAAAAGCTCATAAGAGACAAACAGTCTGATTTTGTCTGCTGTGTCAGTATGCTTTGAGCAGAGTGGAAAACAACATGACTTACTAAAGCCACAAAAAGGGGATTTGAAGTCTTTTGACCTAGGTGAAAAGAGCTGTTGGGTCACAATGGTACTATTCACAACCCTAGCTATATATACCTTACTTCATCCACTGAGTAGGTTAACGCTGTGATACAAAGTGAGCAACCAAAAATCATTCCAAGTATCTGAGATCACATTGAACAAAGCAATTAATTGTTTTTTACCTTTTCAGTTTGAAAGTTATTCTTTGTGCTTGAGTTTTTCATTGTATATCCTCTCTGTGAGAGTTATTTTGATATTGTTTCAAATCATTTTTGAACATTGTATTTAGCCCAATAGTGGCTGTATTCCTTAGAGGCTTGACTGCACTAAGTCGTTCTAAGAAGTTGTGAGTATAGCCAGATTGACAGTATTATACTCTCAAGTGTAATCAGGTTAATTATAGTGGAGAAATCCTTCAAGTGTGTGAAGGGACTAGACGTAGCTATCAGGTGATAGTGAACTAGTATAAATCACTATGTCACTCTCTTCTCTCTTCTCTTTACTTACGTACTGCCTTATTTTATTAACGAGTTGTTTTGAAAAGGTTTTCATAAACACACAAGCTTTGCGAAAAGATTTCTAAAACTTAATTCAAACCCCCATTTCTTGTGTTTTTGCCACGTTCACCCCACGGGTAGTATGAATTAAACCTCTTTCCATTTGCAGCAATATTTTATAGAATTACTGAATTGAACGCTAATCAATAATATGATGGTATGGACATCTTTCACATAACTTCTTGAACCTCTCCCAATACTCATATAAACTTTCACCATTTAGCTACCTTTTACAACAAATATCCTTCCGGATTGCAATAGCTCTGAAAGTAGAAAAAATTTACTATAAGAACTATAATGTCCCACGATTACTTTCAGGATTGATGAGTGTCCTCACATGTTTCCTAAGAAACTTTCCAGGTGGTAACCCATCCAAAAGTGCCACGAGTCAAGCACTCTTAATCAATTCCTTTAAGTCATTCTCAACTATGCAGTTGATACTTGAATAATTTTTGGATCCCTCTCATTCTAGTGTGTATTCTGTTCATTCATGTGTCCATTCACTAGAAGCCCCACAAAATTTGCTCGTTGATAGTGCCTCATGCACTGATGACCACTCCCCACCCTCATCATTTCTCAGATGTCACATGGCCATTAGCTTATGCCTGCTTTTCCCTAAACCACACTGTCTTGGGCAAGGTCTCGCTCTGATACCACTTGTAACATCCTGAGATTGCTTGCAGGATCATTGAGTGTCCACACAATCCAACATAGATCTTTTCAACGTGCTTTATTGTCACTCACATGCTTGCTAGGAAACTTCCTAGGAGTTCTCCCGTGGGAGGTGCTTAGTCAATTCCTTTCAGCCATCCTCAAACTTATAGTCCCAAACCTGCACATTCTCTAGATCCCTCTCATTCTATTGCGCATTTAGTTCATTCATATGTATTTTCATTGGAAGCCTCACATAAATCGCTCCTTGATCATTCCTCACGCTCTGAGAATCGCTCTCCACCCTCATCAGCTCCGGATATCACAAGAGCAATCTCTTTAAATCAACCTAATTATTCACATTTTCAAGATGTAGATAGTTGCTCTGAACTTGATATGCTCTTCAAGAATGCATTGTGGTTTCATAAAACAACAGATGATATATAATTACTTAACGTTCCTAGATGCATCTTACCCTGCAACACCATGGAGTTTAGGCAATAAGTGAACTAATCCAGACCTACACTCAAATTGTATATCTACTTATAGATATTGTATGTAGAGAGATTGATGATGGGTACAATTAGGTTTATGGTTTACAAAAGTTAGTACTAGAATCACTATGAGAAGAACTATTGTCACTAATATGTACTTGATCTCCCACTAGAAATGCTTGTCTATTTTCCCTTGGTATTTAATGGAAAGTCCTATATATTTCATGATCAAAGGAAAACAAGTCACTATTATTAGATCTAGTCATGAAACATAGGATAAAATAAAACAATATAATACTAAAAATCGTTACAAAATCACCACAAAAAATTCACAGAAAATGAAACCAGTACCAAATGAATTTTAAAAATTATGGGACCAGAATAGTTAATCAAATTAACATTTTTGGTAAACTATGGTGCAGAGAAAATATTTCAAAAATATATAAGGTGGTCTAACTTATGAAAATTGGCCAAAATCCACTAGGGTCTATGATGCTTGACAATCATCCTTGATCCTTGAATTCTTCTCTAGCACCCCTGTGAAGTTTTCTAAGCAATCAGAGTTAGTGGAAAAACTTCCAAAAATTGCAGATATACCATATAACTACGAAACTCCTATCAAACAACAAAAATTAAGTTCATATGATTTCCACCCTACTCCTAACAACTATACTCTTATGAAATTTTGTCCTCTTTAGCATATGAACTGGCTACGGTTCACATCAAAATTGTATATCTAAATCTTAACTTTTATTTAGCTTTGGTTTAACTTAATTAGGACACCTACGACTCAAGATATGCTCAGGAAATGAAGTAATTCCTAAACATAAGATACAGAACCTCAAAGCCTTCAATTTTATTTTCACATAACAACCCTTGTTTTTCCAATTATGTAGACCGTTGTCACTTATGTGAATAAGTCTTTGATGTCAAATTTTTCCTTTGTTAATGTTGGTGTCAACAGCAACTAATGAAGCACCGTTAATGGTATTCGTATTTGGCATATTAAGACCATTTTTTGTTATTACTCAGACCCTTTAAGCACCTTTAGCTGAAAACGGCCATCCTTAAAACTGAACCCGATTTCTTGCAAAGTACGATCTTGCATATATCTTACTTTTGTCAGGATGTTCTCGGTTCCATCTGCAAATCTATGTTTGACGGATCCAATTGCAGCCACTTTACGTGTTGCATTATTTCTCATTACGATATGACACTTTCAGACAATTAGTATTCAAAGAATCAATATCTGACTTTTGACAATGATTTTGTCATGCAAATATTTTCTAGCTTCAACCACAGAGCAATATCTGACTTTTCTTTTGATACTTCACGAATAACACTATCACCTAAGCACAAGATTATTGCACTATGATCATTGTTCAATAGATCCTTATTTTCATAACTAGTTAACTTGTTAGGTAGAATCTTCCCCTATCGCTAAACTTCTTTAGGCCCTTGTTGAATTAGTAGGACATGCATCTTCAGCCTCCACAAGGCAAAATCATTTTTCCATTGAACTTCTTAGTATCAAACTTTGTCATCGGCAAGAATCTTTCTTTTTGCAACTGAATCTGATACCAATTGTTGTAGAAAGAGTACATAAAAAATAGAAAAGATACAAAAATAGTATTTAGAAAAACTAACCAAGATCAACATAATAAAACTATGGGGCAGAAATAAAGAACCAGACAAAAGAGATAGGGAAACAGAAAAGAACGCTTAAGAAATTTGATAACGAAGGCCTCAACAAACTAAGTGTCCAAACTTTATACAGAGCAAAAAATATACAAGTTAATCAGAATCTCTTTCAATCTTTTACAACTCTTAGCTATTTAGTTTTACCTTGATCTCAATTATACCCAAGTATCTCTAAGAAGTCTCACCCTGCAATTTTTGACTCTCTATGTAAATTTTAATCAAGTATGTGTGTGATCCTCTCTCTCTCTCTATCAACCTTTCCTTTTATATTGTCGCTTGTAGGACAGAACTAAAAAAAGCTAGAAGGAAATATATCTTGCTTTTAAAAGAATGTGATACATCAGCAACAATTAGTATAAGCTCAACTTTTCCATGGTATTGCGTAGAAAATTGACGATACGGACACAATTCCAATTCCACTATATTGTATAGTATCTGGATCCTCTAAGCCCTACAACTCCTACAACAACTTGAAAAAGAGAGAGAGAAAACAAATGTGAAAATACAGAAAAATAAGAGAGAGAAAAAGGGAAATTCATGAGAGAGATAGAAAGGATGGAGATACACTTGCTGTAGAGAATCCATAACCATATTCTATATCGTGTGGCGGGATTTAGAACAAGATTTGTCAATGGTATCAAATAGATCACCAACATAGAGAAGTTCTACCGTGGACCAGTTTCATAGGTGGTACCACGGTGCACAACATGTGGTTATCATTGGATCAAAGAAATACACAGAGTTTATTCTGCACCCTTCCACACCAGAACATAATCTCTTTAGCACTGTAATGTCTCTTTCGGTTTTTGAAATCGCAACCGTCTCTTCCACCCCTCTTCTCTTCCACCCCTAAACCCTTGCCACCATCTCTTGCGATTTCCGGCCACCACATGGCTTCTAACAAAAAATTGATCTGATTAATTATTCCTCACCCTTCCTTCTAGCAAAGCCCTCTTCTAATTTAAGGGTTGGAAAACGACACCGTCGTTGTTTGACGCAATGGGTTCCAAATCTGCTCGTAACGGTCCCGAAAAACGCGACGCGGTGGGGGGTGGCTGGAGGCGCGATCAGAACGACAGAGGAGTTCAAATTCGCAAGGGAAAGCTTTAGAATCATGACTGAAAACTGAGGTGGAAACGCACAAGGACTACAGACATGCAAGAGGAAGAAGGGACGTGGCCAGAGAGCCAAGCTCACCGTGAATATCAGTGATTTCCAGTCGTGCGAACACAAATATGGTGGAGAGAGGGAGATCGAAAATTGTGCGCAAGAAAGAGAGCGCGGCGGTGCAGGGAATACGATGCCTGAGAGGCAGCCGTGAATGTGGGTGGTTCGTGGGGGGAGAACAGTGGAGAGGGAGTTGCAGATGAGAGAGAAATGAGAGAGGGTGAGGGTTTTGAGTCTTTTGTGGCACATCTGATTTGCGATGAAGAAGATGATGTGTCGCAGTGGTTTTGCATTTGCTTGCGGTGGTGGAGTAACATGGTGCAGTGGAGGAAGATAGGAACAAGTGAGAGGGTGAAATCTTGTGTAAGAAGGCCATAATAAGATCTCCTGCAATTACTTGTGTTTTATTATCGGACAGCCAAAACCACTTGTGCACCGTGGTACCACCTATGAAGGTGGTTCACGGTAGAACTTGCCCACCAACATATATTATTCATATATGAATGCTTGTAGTTTTCATCATTAGCTCACAACCCTTGTCTAAGCCATGTACAAAAACTAAACAATTAATCAAAATACTTTTGTTACAACAAATTATTAATTATTTAGTATGATGGCTAATATTATGATTTGTTATTCATCCCACTTATTTTGTTGTCCATATATCTCTTTTACTCTTTCCTTAATTTATTTACTGTGTGTATTTGAGAGCAAACCAAAAGAAAAAAACAAAACAAAACTAGTTGAGGAAATCATCAATCAAAAGCTTCGAGATTTATCCATGCCAGCTGGCACAAATAGCAAGTATTTTGGTTCCTCTTAAATAAGGTATCAAGTTCGAGTTTTATGAATAGAAATAATAGACGGTAAAAGAGTTTTTTTTTTCCTTTATATAGGTTTAGACTAATAAAAACTTCAAGATTTGATCTATATAATGACTGATAAATTTGCCATAAAAAAAATTCATTTTCCAATCCCACTTCGACCCAAAATTTGTGATTTGATAACTACGTATAATATAATAATATGGCCAATGCGGCAATGCCCATAAGTATGACTAATATAAATCTCAAGATGCCTGGCTAACCAGCTTATCAATATCAATATAAGAAATCAATAGCAATCAAAATTACAAAACTAGATATTCTAAAATATTGACGCATCATCATTTTTAAGGTTAAAAATGACAATTTATATCCTAAAATTTTCAATTTTCTCTCTCTTTATTTCATGTTTTCCAACAACGACATATTTTTTAATATTTCAAATCTTAATTCTCTTTCCTCTCTCATCCATCAACAACTCAGTTTTTCTTATCCTCCATTTTTTAATTTTATATTATTTTTATTTCTCAAATTTTTAAGACTTTTTATAAATGATTATTTTGCTTTTGAGTTCTTACGGGAAAAAAATTAGATATTATCGCTATAATTTCGTTATCTTCGAGCACATATCAATATTTATAAATCTGTTCAAAAAAAATCAATCTTTATAAATGCTTTTTTTTTAACTTTTGAGTTCCGACAGGGAAACATTACATGTTGTCGATATAATTTTATCGTCTTTGAATACATCAATTTTATAAATGTTTTAATTATTCATAAATTATTTTACTTTTGAGTCCAGACGATGAGACATTATATGTTATCGGTATAATTACTTTTCATATTTTGTCTTTATAAATGTATTAATTTTTTTATAAGTTACTATTTTTCTTTTGAGTCCTGACGGAAAAACAATATATGTTATCGGTATAATTTCATTGTCTTTGAGTACATATCAATTTTCATAAATGTTTTTATTATTTATAAATAATTATCTTACTTTTCAGTACTCTCGACGGGGAAACATTATATATTAGTGGCATAATTTCATTGTCTTTGATGATAAATCAAATTTATAAATGTCTTAATTATTTATAAATGATTATTTTACTTTTGAGTCTTGACGAAAAAATATTACATATAGTTGGTATAATTTCATTGTCTTTGAACACATATCAATTTTAAGCATGTATTTATCTATTTATTTTATCTATTCTATTTTATTATATTCTATCTTCTATCATATATCTATCTATCTAATCCATTCTATTACTAATAATAAAACTATCTTATTATAAATGTCTTTATTTTTTTATAAACGATTATTTTGCTCCATTTTTTCCAATTACAAGCAAACTATATGTTAAAAGTAACACTTCATCTTTTCTTTTCCTATAGGAATTAGCAATAATTTGAGCAGTTTAGCAAGTTGTGATTTGGTTTAATTGTTTTCTCTGCTTGAATACTCTTACATTTTATACACTTTTATAGACCTAAAACAACTAATTATATTTGTCACAATATAAAACTCTAATTTTATAAGTAGATCCATCTAAAAATGCGTGACAGCGCAATACCCGTGAAAATGCACGGGTATCTTGGTAGTTATGAGCTAAATTAGTGTTGCGAAAAAGTTTTTTTTTTTCATACGTTCACCCTCAACCAAAGATTTTCCAATCTCACATGTAAAAAAATAAAATAAAATAGATTTTCCAATTTCATCCATCACCGTGTTTCCTATTTTTTTTCCCCTTTTATTGTTACTTATTAGTTTAAGTAGGGGGATTTCTCGTTTAGACAAAACTTAGATCAAATTCCAATTATCAAGTCCGTCCTATTTTTAATTGGAAAAAGCAACAACAAAAAAATTTGTCGTAACCGTCAGAACACTTTTCAAGGATGGATAATGTCAAACTGTTCCATGAGTATTTGTATATATTTAACAAAGAACATGATGAAATAGACTAACAAAACTTAATATAAGTTTTTTTCCTTTTTATTTTTCTCAAAAGTACATCACGGTTGAATTAAATAATAATTTTAGAAACAATCGTAATGCTTGTGTGACCAAAAATTAGAAATTAATTAACCATAATGCAAAGCTGTCTAATATCCGACCAAGAGCCCAAAGGAAGCGTCTTTCGAGGCCCAATTCCCGTTCACTCCCTTCAATAGGCCCATGATGATCTACTGGATTGTTTTCGATTGAAGAAGCCCACTTTCTAAAAAAAAAAAGAGGCCCACTCACACAACCCTTGACGACCCCCTCCCCTAATAAAAAACGAAATCCAATTAACTAAGGCCCTATTCGGGGTAGTTATAAGTTTCCTGTTTTTTGTTTTAAAAGTTAAATTTAAAAACGAAATGTATTCGGGTAAAATGGTTTCCAAATTGGTTTTTTACTTATTTTTAAAACAATTTTCTTGTAAGGCCCAAAACCATAAAAATAGGTTTTGTGATTTTTGTTTCAGTTTTTATATTAAAACAAGTTCTCTCTCTCTCTCTCTCGTGTCCCTTCACCTCTCTCTCTCTCTCGTGCCTTTCATCATCCCATTCACCATCTCTCTCTCTGCCCCTTCGCCATTCTTCTCCTGTCAGCGCTTCCTCCTGCAGCAGCACTGTCTCTGGCATCCACCCCAGCCATTTCGTCTCCACCTGTTGCCACCCTCCTCCGCCGCACCGTCTTCCTCCTACGGCCAGCATCACTACGTTCATCTTTGCCCCAGCATCGTCGTGTTTCCTTGGATTCCTCTGCTTCCTGGGTTGCTGTTGGTGTTTCTGTTTCTTCTTCGCGTTCCTTGGATTTCTTTGCTTCCTCTTTGGATTTTGGGTTTATGGAACTGCTGGGGGTTGGTGTTGATATTTCTGTTTCTTCTTCGCGTTCCTTGGATTTCTATGCTTCCTCTTCGGATCTCGGGTTTATGAATCAGCTGCAGTTGCAATTGGTGTTTCTATTTCTTCTGCTGTCGTTTTTTCAATGTTCTTTTTGAGTGTGATTGAAAGAGAAAAAGGAAAATTTGAACCAGAGATTGTGTGTTCGTGTGTGTGTGACATCGGGTGAGTGGAATTTTGAATAATTGTTGTTGTATGTTGAACTGGACTGATTCAGGAATTTTGATTTGGCTATTTGGGTACTGCTGGTGCTATGCACTTGATGGAGATGACTGCCGATTTTTTCACCTTTTTTTTTCAAATTTAACTGTCTTTCTCAATTACTCTGTTGATCAATTTGCATTTTATTTTTATTAATATTGAAAAGAATTAAAACAATATTTTTTTTATTTATTAAAAGGGGTGATTCACAGGTTATGGTGGTTGTTGGATGATGGATATGAGAGAAAAGATGGTCACAGTCAAAGGCGGAGATGAGGTCGGAGAATGGGTGGTGCTACAGGAATGTGGAGAAACGTTGATGGAGTTAGAGTGGAAGAGTTCTGTGGCTATTAAGGGTCCAATCACTGTTCAGAGAGGAGTAGTCCAGTGGCTCCCTGATTGTTGATTGTTGAGGGTACTGTACCTAAATTTTGTCCAAAACAAAAAAAAAACTGAAACTCAAAATTTAGAACAGAGACTCAAAACTCAGAACAAAAACTAGATTTGATTTTTGAAATTTTCAAAATATAAAACTAAAAACCACCCCGAACGAGGCCTAAAATAGTTTCATAAAAAGTTAGTTAAATTAATTTTATTATTAGTTGACTTTGAGCTACTTACATGCAGTTTAACTGGTAGTAAGATTTTAGTAATTGAAGAACTTCTATAATTGCTCCGTCTGATCTGATGCCAGTTCAAAATGCAACATCAAGTCTTTGTCACTAGATATAATAATTATTTAATGAACGATTAAAAAAGTTATTAAAACCTATAATAACAAGCTAGGTTTATCGTTTTATAAGAATTTGCTAACACATACCTTACCCAGGGTCGTGTCTAAAACTTTTGAAGTCTTAGATAAAATTAGGCTTAATTATAATTTTGGTCTCCCTATTTTGCTCAATTTTTTATTTTAGTCCCTCCATTTCTAATTTCTGACATTTAGTCCCCTTATTTTTAAAAATTCTGACATTTGGTCCAAATGTTAAAATGTCACCCAAATTGAGTGACGTGGATCTAATTTAGCATATATGGATTCTGCGTTGTCACATTATGTGGTGCCAATTCATCAACATTTTTCATGTCATTAAATGGCAACACATTTTCAAATTTAAAAAAAAAAAAAGAAATCCCATAACCTAGCAACATAAAAAAAAATTCATCAACAACCAACAACTCTCAACAATCAACGACAACAATGTTCATCAACAACATCAACAATAACCCAGCAACAACATCAACAACATCAGAAAATTCATCAACAATCAACAACTCCCAACAACAACCCAGCAACAGTGAACCCTAAATCTCAAAAATGTTCATTGTCCCCTTTTGAATGTTCCATCTTCATTGACACAATGAACAACAAGGAGAAGCTGCAAGAAGCAAAGAAGCGAAGCATGCTCTTGCGAGGCAGAGCAAAGAAACGAAGATGAAGCGAAGAAGCTTCTGGAACCAATTTATGAAGAGAAAGGAAATATAGGGGATTAGGGTTTTAAAAAAATCATCATCATCGGCAACAAGATCAAGAACAACAACATCATCGTCATCATCATGATCAACAACAACACCAAATGAGAGTTTCCCCTGAATTCTTCTCCTGCACTAGCAGACTGTGCCCGCCTCGCCATTAACAATAACATTAATAGCACTAACATCATCAGATTTGGGGGTGAGCGAGGGAGGGTGGTGTATCCTAGAAGAAGAAGACACCGAAGAAGAAACCCAGAAGAACAAACCCTAAAATCCCAAATCCTTCGCAGTGGGTATCCCAAATCCTTCGCAGGTCGTGTGTGGTGGTGGTGCTGGGGAGAAAGGAATCACAATCGAGGAAGAAAGCGAGGTCATTGGCTAGTAGCAGAGGATGACTGTACTCTTCTCTTACACTCTCCTGTTGTTCTTTTTATTCTTCTCCTTCCTCTCCACTTGCCCCTCAAACACAAACCCTAGCTTCCTCACCCTCAAGACCTATCTCTCTTCAAATGTAATTTCCCCTTTTGATTGCATGAAATCCCCTTAGGCCCACCCCATCGTTGCGAGCATCGTTGAAGGCGTTCGGTACCCGTTTCTCTACTCGCTTTCAGATTTTGAAACCTTACCCGAAACAGTTTTTTGTTGTTGTTACAAGCTATAAACAGGTTTGATGCGTGGGTTTGATGCTTGCGTTTGATGATTGTTTGATTTGTATCATGATTTCTGGGTTCATGAATCATAATGGTGATGAAGAGGGCTCATGGTTCAACATGATTAGGGTTCATAATCTGGGATTCTCCTTTCAATAATTTTTTTATTCTGATATTAATAAAAGAAAATTTGCCTAAAAAAACAAAATAATAGTGACATGGCTTGTTTAAATGACATGGCAGCCATCTGTGTTGCATATTCAGATGCCACATAAGCTTAAGGCATGCCATGTCATCAATTTGGGGTGGCAATTTAATATTTGGACTAAATGTCATAATTTTTAAAAATAGGGGACTAAATGTCAGAAATTAGAAATGGAGATGCCAAAATAAAAAATTGAGCAAAATAGGGAGACCAAAATTGTAATTAAGCCATAAAATTATTAAAGAGACTTAATATAATATAACTTATTAATCTTTCTATTATTTTTGTGGCCTTTAGAGCGGTGAAATCATTTTATCTTATTTGAGAATTTACTTCAAAAGAATGTAATGCATTGACGTGCTACAATCAATAAATCAAATTATTTTATATATATATATATATATATATATATATATACACCATTGGGCCTATAATTTAGTCAAAAAAACTATTGGGCCTAAATTAACAATAATTTACTAGGCTTTTATATATTTTTCTATCAATTAAATTTACTAATGTGTGGGAAAAGATGGGGCTAAGGCAAATGCACAACCTTTTGACCAAAAAAAAAAAGGCAATTGCCTTGTTGGCCTTACAAGTGCCACGACCTTGCACTTACCATCTTCTCGTGACCATCTATAAAAAAATAACCACCCTTCCTTTCTTTCTTTCTCAACCAAAAACCAAAGTTGGAGTCGTCACACCTCCTTAATCATCATTCACCAATCCATTTTTGCCATCAAGTTCATCATAACAACCCCTCATCCTCCATTATTACCAAATCCCAATTATCTAGTCATCATCAACCATCATTTAAGAAAACTAACATAAAATCTTGGAATCTATTATTCTTAAGTAGAAAGAAAAACTTGCTTTTATCCATGAAACCACTTGTAGAGTATAGATAATTGTCCTAATCTCTAGGGATGGATCCAGAAACCTAACAAACAGGGAGTGAAAAAAAATAAATATTATATAAAATTAAATCATAAAAATACACACACACATATATATATATGTGTGTGTGTGTGTGTTTCTATCTAATGTAATAACACTAATAATATATACATAATATAGTGTGTGTGTGTGTGTTTATTATGTACTAATATTAATATATAATATATATTTATAATATAGTGGGTATATATATAATTTATAGTATCGTACGTACTAATACAATATAAGTTGTTGGAGGGGATGCCTCCTAATATATAATTTGTTGTTGGAGAGAAACCTTTTGGCAGAGACAGAACCCTTGTATGTTCACTACTACAAAAAACACATTCTATATTAGGAATCTAAATCAGTTAAATCGGGACTGATTTATAAGAAAGAAAAAAAAAAGGTGCCACTTTTACAATTAATGCGATCCTTTTTGTATTGGATGACTAATTTTTACATCGGTTGTTAAGAAAACCCTGTTTTACATCAGTTATCTAGGAAACCAATGTAAAAAGGTTTGCGCCGATATAAATTGCAATCTCCCTCTTCGACATCCAGTTTCATGTTTCCGTTCTAGAACCCATCTCCTACACGAACCCTAATAGTACACTCTCGTTTTCTACTTTGCACACAACCCATCGCTCCTCGTTTTCTCCGTCGCGCACTCACCCCTTGGTTTCTCCGTCGCACTTAGCCACTGCCATCGTTTGGTCATCACGCTTAGTCTCTGGCGCACCCAAACCCTCATGCAGCATCACACACTCGGCACAATTTGATTTCTCTCTCTCTCTCTCTCTCTCTCTCTCTCTCCCCCCTTTATGCATGCATTAGTTTTATCTTGTTCTCATGTTTTGCTATTGTTGTTCTCGATCTCTTTTTTTTTATTTTCGAAAACCCCATTCACAAAATCAAAATCATTAGAGCTTAGTTTAGGGTTTGATTTCTGCAGTTGAATTGTTTATTCAGAGTTTAGTCACATAATTAGACCCATGGGTCGGGGCATGCCAAATTTGTTGTTGCATATAAGAATTAGTCGAGGATTCGACTAATATGCCCAACATATTTCCCAAAATCAGTCGATTACATTACAATGACGTGGCAATAGAATGCCATGTGGCATCATTATTCCACGCCGCACCACTAGATGGCATCATAATCCTATAAGGCATTGTCATGTGGCATAATCACCCAAGGTGGCAATGATCACTTTGCTGAGACGAAAACATAAACCACTATATTTGTCGCGATGGAATTCCATGGCATTTTAAAATCATATTTAACTCTATTTTCATTTAAGGGATAACAATGAAGACATAGAAAAACCAAGGGATTTTAGCATAAAAATATCTTTAATAATGAAGAAATGTTATATGTGTTTTTAGTCCCTATAAAATACCTCCTATCGAATTTTGTCCTAAAAAAATTTCGTTGATGTTTATTCCCCAATTGTGTCAAGGCGATGACTAAACATCCATGAAAATTTTCACTAAAATCACCAAATTGACGACTAAACATCGATCGAAATATTTATAGGGATTAAACTTGATAGAAGAGTATTTTATAGGGACTAAAAACATATTTATCTTTTAGTAATTTGATTGGTTGAGAGTAGAAAGTCAGAAGAGATAAAGATGTGAGAAAGAGTGAGAAGAAAGAAAGATATGAAAAATAAAGTAGATTTGATGGATTATTTGGTATCAAAGAAAGATGAAAGAAATAGAGAAGAAAAAAGTGTTGAATATTTTTAAAAGTACAAGAATTCCTCTTATTAAAAAATCTCCCATCTAAACTAATTAATTTATTTTATATGAATTCAATTAATTAATTTATTAAACAACCTAATTTAAATTTTTAGTAATTTATTTAATTATATTATTATAATTAATTATTAATTTATCTTATTTATGATAACTAAATTTCCACTCCCAATTATTTAATTGTATTTGTTGTTTATTTCATTAAACAACATTAATTTTTACTATAAATATATTTCAATTATTCCCGTTATTCCATAGTTTCAACCAACCCCCAACAAAAACACGTCGTTGACGTTATTAGTGTTTTGCCCACCTACAACAAATATTAGGTCAGGGTCGATGGGTCGCAGGGTATAACATATGGAACAAGACAAAAAATTATGTCTCTCTCCCCCATTTCTTTGCTTTTCACCGACGATTGAAAAAAGTTGTGGGATCAACAAATTATTTCTCTCTCTCTCTCGCATTTCTCTCTGAAACCAATCAAGGGGAATGTGCACTCTCTCTCCAACTTCTCTCCTCCTTCACTCTCTACAATTTCTCCACTACCAATGAGAGCATTAATGAAATTTACACGGTACATATAGATCCAAGTGTAAATATAATCTAGTTTGAAATGATTTCTAACACAACTCAACGATGGGTGGTTAAACTGATAAGCGAAGCACAACTCTAAGAGGAGGTTACAAGAATCAAATCTTGAAGAAGTCACTTCGCTCTGATCAGTCGACTCGGGATTAGTCTCATACAGACTCAAAGAGCTTTGCTGTGAGGATACCCAATGAGCTCACTCTGTCCAATTCAAAGGACTAATTAGGGTGGGTCTTAAAAAAATTAATAATTTCTAACATATAGGAGTTTTCAATTAAAGTAAATTTATGTTTTTTGACAAAAAAAATCCTATAATCTTATAGACGTTTATAGAAAAGTTAAATAAGAGATTTTCTGAAAAAATTATAGAAAGTAATTTTAATTTATACGAGAAGTTGTTGTTTTCAAAAACAAGTGGTGATTGCATGATTCTATTAATACTTTTTTTTTTCAAAAATAATTCTAGAGAAGTTTATCCAAAAACATATTCAATGTCATTAGTGGAATCAGCAGCATGTTAGCAAGACCCATTACTTTTTTCCACATCCTAGTTCCCCAATTAATTAACCAAAATTGTAAATACAAAATTAATTAACCAAATTAAGAGTCGCACTATTTAGTACGGAATTACTCCCTCCGTTTTATAATAAGTATTGTTTTAGAAAAAAAAAATATTTTAAAATAACTGTCGTTTTATCTTTTCAATGTAACATTAATTATTTTTTTTCAATTGTACCCCCAAATTAATACTGTGTGTATCACTCCCAAGTAACTATACTCCGCTATGTATGTATAACAACCAATGGTTAGTAAGGATAATTTTGTAAAATTACTATTCACATTCATTCATTTATTGTCTTTCTTAATCTGTGTGAAAAAACCTTAAACAACACTTATTTTGAAACGGACGGAGTAATTGATAAGAATGGGAAAAATTACTGAAATCATGGAAAAAGAAAAAAAAAACAAAAAAAGAGACGAAAAGTTAAAAAGTAAAGAAATAATCAACATTGATCATCAAGTGTACTAACCAAAGACAATGCACCCCCAAGATTCTTGGCTTTAATACCAATATACTCCTTCACAGTCAAAGAACGAAAACGTGGCACAGAGTTTACAACAACCAAAGGAGAAACCAAATAATCAACTGGGGGCCCATAAAAATAAGCCACAGAATATCTATGCCTTGTGCTATTCACTGTGACACGATGTAGTGCACAACGAAACCTTGAGTTTGACAAAATATGAAGAATGTCACCAGTGTTAACAACAAGTGTATTAGGGTGAGGGTGCACAGGTACCCACCCTGCACCTTCATTGAAGATTTGGAGGCCAGTGGTTTGGCTTTGATGGAGGATTGTGAGAAGGGATGTGTCGGTGTGCGGGGCGAGACCCATGGCGCGGTTTGGCTCGGGGCAACAAGGGTAGAAATTCAGTTGAATAGCTCCACAGTGGTTGCTTGAACCAACCCATTTTTTTTCTTCATGGGATATTCCTAATAAGTTGAATATCATGTGTGTTAGTTTCTCTGCTAGCTGCTTTATTTGCTTTTGGTAGTCCTCCATTATGTCACTGAAAAAAAAAAACAACAATTTTGTCATTTAGTGTGTAAATTAAGAAGACACTACCAGAAATTCACAAATTTCTTGTGGATTTTTCAAAATTTTTTATTTTATAAAATTATTTTGAGTTAAAAGTTAGCTTATATCTATGCATGAAAACTACGTTTATAGCAAAAAGCTTTAATTAGTATAAAATTTTTAACCAAACATAGAAATTTTATCAATTCTAATAAAGATTTAGAGACAAAATCAATTTTTATTTAAAGCAACTAAACATTAAAAATTTGCTTAAAATCAGGTTAGAGTGAAGTTTTTGTTTGTTTGTTGGTTTCTCAAAAGATTCCAACGTGTAATTATAGAGACTAATTCCTCGAGTTGGGTAGGATTACAAGGATAACAAATCTCTCCACTAAGAATTTTAATGTCACTGCGGGGCTTGGAGATTAGAGTGAAATAAACATGAGTTTGGAGGTTCTCATAGAAAATCCTAATCAATATGGTATTTAGATTTTAGAAATTAAGGTTTTGTAAGGAAGCATGTGATGTGATTTGGCTGAGTTTCTTTATGAGTTTGTCTGTAGGTAGTTGAGATGTTGAGAAACCTCAGACCGAAAGCATTATGTATATAATATTTCAAAAGATATCTTTGCCTACAGCTTTGAAGCTGATCCAAATCTCTAGCTTTAGCTTTTACAAATTATTTTATGATGACCATGTGATATGGATGAAATAAATTTAATAATACATAGCTAATGAGGACAAAACTCGCCTGTCTTTTTCTTTTCGTTTATTATTTTATCTTGGCGACAAGGAACTGAATACTAAATGAACAACTTGTTTGATATATGGGATGTTGAATGATAGTACTGTTTAAAATCGCAATCAAACAAAAGTTAAAATAGTGTCAAAAATTATAGATTGGAAAAATAATTAGCCTCCAAATTTGGCGTCACTAACACTTAACAATAAAATTAGAGACGGATTTTATCTTTTTTGTTTTTTAAATTTTCGTTACTATTTTGAACTTTTTCTGCTAATTAGTCCAAGTAGAAACTCGAGCCAACCGTATATTGCAATGATTTCCATTCCGAGAAAAACATGAATGCTACTACTATCAAATTAAGCATGTTTCTATGTTAGCATGTGATTGTCCACGTTGCATGGAAGTGCATGAGATTGTAACATTTGTACTTACCAAAATTGTTTGTAGTCATTAGGCCAGATCTTTTTGGCATCATTAGATGGAGACCCCATGATTGTGAATCCTTCATGCCACATGTATTTGGGGAAGAATGGTGATATCCGAGCTCTACCGTATCCGGTGGCGCCACCTGTGGATCTCAGGGCTTTAAGTTTCTTCTCGGATGGAAGAGAAAAGAGCCTCTTTGCCTCACCTTCAACCTCTTCAATAACCCTCAAGGGTATGCCATGATTCGTCAGTTGGAAGGCTCCCCACTTTTCACATGCAAGGCCTATGTGTTCCATGGCATTAGGATCCATGAGGTCAATGATGGGTATGGATGATCCTTCTCCATCATCAAAGCACCTATTATTGGATGAGAAATGATGATGATCATCATCATGCCATGCATGAGAATCAGGTAAGGTTCTAAATGAAGAAAAATCCAAGGGGATAATATGATTGAGGTGAAGAGGGTGGTCTCTATAGGCTTCAGAGAGAGTAGTAGCCATTTCAAGGTGAAATTTTAAGCTAGAAGCTAGGGAGTTATATATGTGGTTAATTGATTAGAACTTAAGTATATAAATATTATGAGAATATGAAGTATATGAGATTAGGTTAAAAAGATACAGATAGGTGAAGGTTGGCTATTGGATTTAGTAGTGTCGGATTTTGGTTTTGGACTAATATATGGTTGAGTAAGACAAAAGAAGGAACAAACAATTCTGAAAAATTTTGGCATCTCAAAGTCTTTAAATATTAAAAAAAATGAACTTTTTCTTCATTCCATGATAATGCATGTTTCACTCATTGATTAGGAAAGGGAAGAAAAGAAAAGAAAAAATTTGATGAGGATATCTCTTTTGTTTTACCCTTTAGCTTTTTGTGGACAAAAATAGGACACGCTTTGTCTTGTAGTAGGAAAACCTAATGAACGAGGATTGGCTTGATCTACGATATAGGTCAGAGAATTTACAGATGTTCAATTTTTAAAAAGTTAAAACATTATTATTGCATAAATATATGTAACGCTCATTTGAGTAATTTATACTATTAACTGTGACGAATAGCTCATGAAGAATTTAAATTATGAAAAAATTGTTTATGTAAATTAATTAGTGTTAATGCTCTGGAATCCGAGTTTGTTATATTCTATGTTTTGCTCCAACCAGCTGATGAGGAAGGGGTTGAGAGGTATGTCATTGATTTGGCATACGTTTTTACGGGCATTTTGGGAATATATGTATTTTTCTGGTAAGGTATCGGACTGCACATGTTGTATTCGTTTTACCCTTCTGGAAGGGTTAAGAAGGGGGTCATTTTTGATTTGGCACACTGTGTTGTGGGGTATTTGGGGCATTCGTAATAGCTGCATTTTTTTAGGTAAGGAACCATGCGTGACGAAGGCAGTGGATCATATTAAAAGTACTGCATGGAGGTGGTTCTTTGTCTGGGCGCCAAAGAGTTCCTGCCTATTCTATGGGTGGTCAATTTTTCTGATTGATTGTATTTCTAGGAGGTAATGCTAATTGTCTTATGAGCTGCCGATGTTTTTTGATGTAGGTTGATGTATTAGGTTGGAGTACCCCGTTGTACTCCTTCTGTAATGGGTTAGAGTACCACATGTGTACAGTGTACTCCTTTTTATAATTGTATATATAAATATATTTTGCTGTTAAAAAAAAGGTATTGTTTGGAGGTGCTTTCTTAATAGGTCTAAGACTTCCTTTCGCTTGTACTACAATGGTGTTTAAGTCGGTTAGAGTGTATTTCTAGGATGTAATCTCTGTGAATACATGCCTTGACAGGATGGTTTTGATGATTGACAAAAGGGAGCTTTGCAAATAGTCAACCGTGCAAAAAGTGGAAAAGAATACCAAGACGCGTATCAAGAATGATAGTTTCTCAAGTCTTTGGGTTTTGGGTATTTATTTATTTTTATTAAGACTATTTGTAAGTAGTAATAAAAAGCTCTCAATTAAAATAAAATCACACACTCACAAAATGATTTTTATTCTAAAATTGATTTTATGATAATTTTTCTTAAATTATTTTTAGGCACAAAGTATTTTGAAAATTTCTTAAGTTGTGCTCAAAATATTGTTTGGAAAATATTTCAAGTTTTCTTTGGAAAATATTCTCCGTGTCGAGCAGTGATATTTTGACATGCAAGTCGTGTGCCGAGCTGAGGTCGCATACCGAACTGTGGGGAAGTCTCGTGCCGAGCTGAGGTCTCGTGTCGAGCTGTGTGGAGAGGTCGTATGTCGAGCTGTGTGGAGAGGTCGTATGCCGAGCTGTGAGGAGGTCGCGTCTTGGGTGTGAGGAGGTCGTGTCTGCGTCTTAGCCGTGAAGAGGTCGTATCTTGAAATTTGAGGAGGTCGTATCTTAGAGTGGGGAGAGGTCGTATGGAAATACTGATGTCGAACTCCAAGTGTGTCCGAATCATTTCCGCCTCAGTGTTTTCAAATTCTTCATAATCAAAGCATAGCAGGCGATTTCCCTTTTAATCTTTTAACGGACAAATTATCCTTTTAATAATCAAAAGCATAGCGGGCAAATTTTTAATGCTACACGCTCCTCCATTGCCTATAAAAAGCACTTGACACGGATGTTTTTAAACAATACACTCACTTACTCTTTGTGCCAAAACTCTATCAAATATTCTCCATCACTCACACTTATTTGAGCACAATTTTTTTGAGAGTTTTTTTTTTATTCTACATAATTTGAGTTGTATTATTTGAGCTTCAATTTGTTATATCTGCACTATTGAGTGTATCTTTCTTATCTCATTTTATTTGCGAAAATCATTTCTTTTTGGGTAGAAATCCCAAGGTGTTCATAGAGAGGTGATATCTCTTGAAAGTATTGCTCTGGTATAGAGTTGTAAAGGTTTCTAGCTGAACCTGATTTAAAAGCTAGTGATTTAGTGAAAATACCATAGTGCTTTGCTTTGGGGACAGGACGTAGGCCACAGGGGTGTTTGGTGGCGAACACAGTATAATTTCTTCATGTGCCCTTCTTTGCTCTCTGTCTCTTTATCATTCAAGCACTTTATTTATTTTTGTTCTTTATTTATTTTTCGGTCATTTATTTTCTGTCATTTATTTATTGCAATTTATTCTTCAAGTTATTTATCTTTTCGCAAGTTATTTCTTTCAAGTTTTTTTTTAATTCAATAATTTATCTGTAATTTTTTTTATAAGCACCGCTATCACAATTCACCCCCCTCTTGTGTTTGAAGTCACTTGGTAACAAGTGGCATCAGAGCTAGACTCTTGGATAAAGGACTTAACCGTCTCAAGAGAATGACTTCAAACAATAACGAGGGAACCTCCATGAACAGACCCCCATTTTTCAATGGTGAGGGGTATGGTTATTGGAAGGATAGAATGCAAATCTTTCTTGAGGGTGTTGATCTTGATATTTGGGATGCTGTGGAAAATGGTCCATTTGTCCCCACTCAATCAATTAATGATGCAATGGTAGACAAACCAAGATCACTTTGGACCGAAGATGATAAGAAAAAGGTCCAATACAATTTGAAAGCTAAGAACATCATCACTTTTGCTTTAAGCTACGATGAGTTCTATAGGGTCTCAAATTGCAAGACTGCTAAAGAAATGTGGGACACCCTTCTATTGACCCATGAAGGTACTACCGAGGTCAAGAGGGCTCGAATGAACACATTAACCCATGAGTATGAGTTATTTAGGATGAAACCAAGTGAAAACATACAAGATATGCAAAAAAGGTTCATCCATATAATAAACCATCTCGTAGCTCTTGGGAAAGTCTTGATAATGAAGATTTAATTAATAAAGTTCTTAGATGTTTAAATAGAAGCTGCAACCCAAGGTTCTTTGCTATATCAGAATCTAAAGATTTATCTACTATATCATTGGCAACCTTGTTTGGAAAATTGCAGGAACATGAACTTGAACTAAATCGACTCACTGAGAGTGAAGAAAGTGATAAGAAAAAGAAAGGAATTGCTCTCAAAGCAATCGTAAATGAAAAAGAGGAATCTGACAACAATGATAGTCTAGGTGAGAATGAGGAAGACATAAGTCTGATGGTTCGAAGGTTTAAAAGGTTCATGAGGCAAAAGGGGAGAACGGGTAAGGTACAAAATCCTCAAAAGAAAAATGAGGAAGGAACTACCTTTAATCCACCTTGCGACAAGTGTGGTCAAAGGGACATATAAAACCCGATCGCCTCTCATGGTCGTAAGAAAAGCGAAAAATTTGATAGAAGACCACAAAAGGAATCAAAAGGAAGAAGAGCCTACATTGCCTGGGATGACAATGATATGGACTCGTCTGATGAATCAGAAAATGAGGAGGCCAACTTATGTCTCATGGCAAAACACGAGGAGGATGAGGTAAATGCTCTTGAACTCGAATCTCCTTTAACTTATGATGAGCTGCTTATTACTTGTGAAGAATTAAATAATGAAACGACTAGACTTCGAAAAATTATTTCTTCTTCTAAGAAAACCATCTCTTCTCTTGAATCTAAAATTATTTTCTTAAACCAAGAGATGGAAGTTTTTAAGGAAAAACAAGTTGTTGTGACTGAAGTTTCTACTTGCACCTTTTGTGAAAACCAAAAGATTGATACTTTCAAGTGTGATGAATCCAATGTTTTGAAAAACAAGATTGAAGATTTGGAAAACACCCTTGCCAAATTTACCATGGGAAGGGATAACCTAAACATTCTATTGGGAAAACAAAAGGGTACTTTTGGAAAAGCCGGTTTGGGTTATAATCCACAAACGCATGAAAAATCCTTTAAATTTGTCAATCACAACAATACTTCAAGCAGCCCTTTCATTAAATGCTTTCACTGTGGTAGAAATGGTCACACTGCCTCCATTTGCAATATTAGAAAGAACAAGAATGTGGTTGGCAAAAAGATATGGATTCCAAAGGGTACTTTGCCAAAAACTAACTCATCTGGACCCAACTTAGTTTGGGTACCAAAGGTTAAAAATTAATCTATTGTTGTAGGTGTGCTTGAAAGCCAAGGACTTAAATTGGTATCTTGATAGCGGCTGTTCAAAGCACATGACAGGAGACAAAAGCAAGTTCTCCTCATTGGTACCTAAGAATAGTGGTTATGTCCGGTATGGTGACAACAACAAAGGTAAAATTCTTGGGATTGGTTCTATTGATAAGAGTCCTAATCCCACTATTGAAAATGTTTTGTATGTGGATGGTTTGAAGCATAATTTGCTAAGCATTAGTCAACTTTGTGATAAAGGAAACAAAGTTGTTTTCGATTCTTCAAAATGCATGGTCATGGATTCTATAAATGAAAATGTTATTGTTATTGGACCTAGAATTGGAAATATTTATATGCTTGATTTAGATAAAATACCTTCAAATGATGCATGTTGTCTTATTAGTAAAGAGGATGAATCTTGGCTATGGCATAGAAGAATGGCTCATATTCACATGGATCATCTTAATAAATTGGTTCGAAAGGACTTAGTAATTGGCTTACCAAAGCTTCGTTTTGAAAAAGATAAATTATGTGATGCACATCAAAGGAAAACAAGTAAAGGCCTCTTTCAAATCAAAAAATATTGTTTCCACAAACCGGCCTTTACAACTTTTACACATGGACTTATTTGGACCATCTAGAACTAAAAGCTTTGGTGGCAATTACTATGCTCTTGTTATTGTGGACGACTATTCTCGCTATACATGGACCTTATTTATTTCTCATAAAAATGACACTTTTGCTGCCTTTCGAAAACTTGCTAAAGTTATCCAAAATGAAAAAGGAATGAACATAGTATCCATCCGAAGTGATCACGGTGGGGAATTCCAAAATGAGGCATTTGAGGCCTTTTGTACTGAAAATGGAATTGAGCATAATTTTTCCGCACCTAGAACACCACAGCAGAATGGAGTGGTGGAAAGGAAAAATCGGTCTCTTGAAGAGCTTGCGAGGACGATGCTCAATGAGACCAACCTTCCTAAGTATTTTCAGGCAGACGGTAAGCACCGCATGTTATGTAATGAATAGAGTCCTCATAAGACCTATTCTAAAACAAACACCCTATCAAATTTACAAGGGAGGAAGCCCAACATTTCCCACCTTCACGTATTTGGATGTAAGTGCTTTGTTCTAAATAACGGTAAAGATAACCTTGGTAAATTTGATGCTAAAGGCGATGAAGGTTTATTTCTTGGATATTCCACTTCTAGTAAAGCCTTTGAATTTTTAATAAACGTGCTTTAGCTGTTGAAGAATCTGTGCATGTTTCTTTTGATGAATCTAACCCCAAATCTTCAGTAGAAGAAAGTGTTGATGATCTTGCAGAAGTGTTAGGAGATACCTATTTAGAGGAACAAGAGAGATCAAAAGTTCAAAAGGAGGATCAAGAGTCCTTGCCTCAACCCTCTCAAGAACTCTCTCACTCAAATATTCCAAAGGAATGGAGAGTCTCAAAGAACCATCCTCTTGACAACATAATAGGTGATATCTCAAAAGGGGTAACGACTCGAAACTCTCTTAATCATGCATGTCATCATATGGCCTTTGTCTCTCAAATTGAACCAAATGACGTCAATGAAGCCATCTTTGATGAGCATTGGACCCTTGCTATGCAAGAGGAATTAAATCAATTTGAGAGAAATGATGTTTGGGAACTTGTCCCTAGGCCTAAAGATCACCTAGTCATTGGGACCAAATGGGTCTTTCGCAATAAGCTTGATGAAACCGGTATCATTGTTAGAAATAAAGCTAGACTTGTTGCAAAAGGCTATAACCAACAAGAGGGCATAGATTTCGATGAAACCTATGCACCATGGCTAGATTAGAAGCTATTCGCATGCTTCTCGCATTTGCATGCATCATGGATTTCAAACTTTTTCAAATGGATGTTAAAAGTGCATTTCTTAATGGCTTTATTCAAGAAGAAGTATATGTTGATCAACCTCCCGGTTTTGAAAATTTTGAATTTCCAAATCATGTTTTCAAATTGAAAAAGGCTTTATATGGTTTAAAACAAGCTCGAGAGCTTGAGTACGAGAGGTTGAGCAAATATTTACTTGAAAAAGGTTTTGAAAGAGGAAAAGTTGATACCACTCTTTTCATTAAACACAAAAATCATGACATTTTACTTGTTCAAATTTATGTTGACGATATCATCTTTGGTGCTACTAATGAGTCCTTGTGTGAAGATTTTTCCAAAATCATGCAAAGTGAGTTTGAAATGTCCATGATGGGAGAGCTCAACTACTTCCTTGGTCTTCAAATCAAACAAACAATAGAAGGAATTTTTATAAATCAATCCAAATATTGCAAGGAGTTGCTTAAAAGATTTGGAATGAGCAACGCCAAAGAAATCTCAACTCCAATGAGCACATCATGCTATCTTGACAAAGATGAAGGTGGTAAGTCGGTCGAAGTAAGTAAGTATCGAGGTATGATAGGATCTCTTCTCTATCTCACTGCAAGTCGTCCGGATATTATGTCTAGTGTTTGTATGTGTGCACGTTTTCAAGCAAATCCTAAGGAATCACATCTCTTAGCGGTAAAACGCATCATGAGATATCTCACTGGCACACAAACTATGAGTTTATGGTACCCCAAAGGTGCTGACTGCACACTTATTGGGTACTCGGATTCGGATTTTGCGGGTTGCAAAATGGACCGAAAAAGCACTAGTGGGACATGTCACTTACTTGGGAATGCCTTGGTTTCATGGCATAGTAAGAAACAAGTCAGTGTGGCTTTGTCCCTTCTTTGAGCGGAATACGTTGCAGCAGGTAGTTGTTGTGCACAGATCATTTGGATGAAACAACAGTTGAATGATTATGGAATCAATCTGAAAACTGTTCCAATTAAGTGCGACAATACTAGTGCCATAAACCTCACGAAAAATCCGGTTTATCACTCCCGGACCAAACACATAGAAATTAGGCACCATTTTATTAGAGATCATGTTCAAAAAGGAGATTGTGTGATTGAGTTTGTGGAAACATCTAAACAACTTGCAGATATTTTTACTAAACCTTTGCCTAAAGAAAACTTCTTTTTATAAGAACCGAGTTAGGAATTTTAGATCAACCATGCATTGAATGACTGCGTGTGAGTGCATTTTATTATGAATAAGTTCTAACTTGGGCGTTGGAGTGTGCTAACATTTTTAAGCGAGTTCCGTTACCAAGACTAAAAGTGGAGAAATGCAACCGCCCTTCCTGTGTCGTTAAAATAAAAGTTTGTGCGAGGTTATGTTAATCGCAAACAATTATGCGCTTAATATCGGTGAAGATGAGGAAACAATTGATGATGAGAATGAGTTGAGCGAGGACTAGTAACTCTTATCCTAGTGCTTTATTTTTGCTATCTCCCTGAATAATTTTTACCAAGGATTTCTTATGCTTCATTGAACCACGATACTCTATTATTTTTCGCCATCTAGTTACACGTATATGCATCGTTTTACATGCATTTCCTCTAATCTTTTCCGCTTTTTGATGTTGACAAAAGGGGAGAGTTTTATGATTCAAAGTGAGTAAATTATATTATGCATATTGTGAGGGAGTCTTTCTAAATATTGTGCTTAAACTCGATATCTTTTATTGAAAAACAATGCTTATATCTCATTGCTATATCATGATTATATTTTACTAAATTCCTCCATGAGATGTTTGTCATCATCAAAAGGGAGTCTGTGAATACATGCCTTGTGAGGATGGTTTTGATGATGACAAAAGGGAGCTTTGCAAATACTCAACCGTGCAAAAAGTGAAAAAGAATACCAAGACGCCGTATCAAGAATGATAGTTTCTCAAGTCTTTGGGTTTTGGGTATTTATTTATTTTTATTAAGACTATTTGTAAGTAGTAATAAAAAGCTCTCAATTAAAATAAAATCACACACTCACAAAATGATTTTTATTCTAAAATTGATTTTATGATAATTTTTCTTAAATTATTTTTAGGCACAAAGTATTTTGAAAAATTCTTAAGTTGTGCTCAAAATATTGTTTGGAAAATATTTCAAGTTTTCTTTGGAAAATATTCTCCGTGTCGGCGGTGATATTTTGACATGCAAGTCGTGTGCCGAAATGAGGTCGCGTCTTGAAATGAGGTCGCGTCTGACGTGGGGAAGTCTCGTCTTATTTGAGGTCTCGTCTTGGAAATGTGTAGAGAGGTCGTATGTCGAGCTGTGGAGAGGTCGTATGCCGAAGTTGTGAGGAGGTCGCATCTTGAGTGTGAGGAGGTCGCGTCTTGCCGAGTGAGGAGGTCGCGTCTTGGCGTGAGGAGGTCGTGTCTGCACCGAGCCGTGAAGAGGTCGATCTTGCCGAAAGCCGAGGAGGTCGTATGTCGAGTGGGGAGAGGTCGTATGGAAATCTGATGTCGAACTCCAAGTGTGTCCGAGAATCATTTCCGCCTCCGTGTTTTCAAATTCTTCATAATCAAAGCATAGCAGGCAGATTTCCCTTTTAATGCTTTAGCAGGACAAATTATCCTTTTAATAATCAAAGCATAGCAGGCAAATTTTTAATGCTACGCTCCTCCATTGCCTATAAAAGCAACAGCACCGGATGTTTTTAAACAATACACTCACTTACTCTTTGTGCCAAAACTCTATCAAATATTCTCCATCACTCACACTTATTTGAGCACAATTTTTTGAGAGTTTTTTTTTATTCTACATAATTTGAGTTGTATTATTTGAGCTTCAATTTGTTATATCTGCACTATTGAGTGTATCTTTCTCATCTCATTTTATTTGCGAAAATCATTTCTTTTTGGGTAGAAATCCCAAGGTGTTCATAGAGAGGTGATATCTCTTGAACGTATTGCTCTGGTATAGAGTTGTAAAGGTTTCTAGCTGAACCTGATTTAAAAGCTAGTGATTTAGTGAAAATCCCATAGTGCTTTGCTTTGGGGACAGGACGTAGGCCACATGGGTGTTTGGTGGCGAACTCGTATAATTTCTTTGCATGCTCTTCTTTGCTCTCTGTCTCTTTATCATTCAAGCACTTTATTTATTTTTGTTCTTTATTTATTTTTCGGTCATTTATTTTCTGTCATTTATTTATTGCAATTTATTCTTCAAGTTATTTATCTTTTCGCAAGTTATTTCTTTCAGAGTACCGTGTCCTTGCTGTTACAACTTGTTAGCTCTAATGGCTCAAGTGCTTACTACAGGACTTACACATTACATGTGAGCGACAACTGGTGCTTTATTGTGACAACCGCAACACCCTTTACATTGTTGCAAATCCTGTTTTTCATGAGCGTACAAAACATCTGGAGACTGACTGCCATGTAGCTCGTGAGCATTCCATGGCTGGTTTGATGCGTCTTCTTCCCATTCCTTCGAGTGAACAGACTGCTGACATCTTTACCAAGGTTGTCTCCGCTACTCAGTTTTAACTGCTTGTTACCAAGCTCGGGCTGCTTGATATTTTTTGCCCTTGAGCTTGCGGGGGGTATCATACATGTAAATAACTCTAGTTAGTTACTTTAGTTGAGTTACTAAGTAACCATAGTTAGTTACTCTAACTGTTCAGTTAGAGATGTATAAGACAGTTGTAACAAACTATTGACATCATTCAATTCATTTTATACAGTTGAATCAATGGAGAATTCCTCCTTTTGCTTCTCCGTTTTCTCAGTTAATAACACACTCCAAGGAATTCATGACATTCCATGTAACAGTCGAGACTATTGACCAGTGGCCTTATGCCACGTGGCTACCCGTACTGCCACTCGTAGGACTTCTCTCCCCCCAAAGAGAGCTTTTGCCTTCCGCGCGGCTTGAACCCATGACCTGGAGCACTTAAGTACATGGGAAACACCTATATATAACACTAAGATCCTTTTTCAAACCTGCTCCCATTTCGAGTCAAGAGATAGATAAATAGACACATCCCATTGCACTGATCGGAGGCGTTCATAGTGACTGAGGGGGTCGAAGACCAAGAAGTGAGTTATTTATAAGCCAAGCATTCTATTCTTGTTATGGCTAGATCCAATCTCCTGGTCCCTGCGGAAAGGAAAATCCTATTGATTGCAATTTTCTCCAAACCCCTGGGAAAAGCATGAAATGAAAAAAGTCTCGAATGGTACGATCCCGCCGTCACCCCAGAATGAAAGGGGTGATCTCGTAGTTCTTGGTCTGTGAAGATACGTTGTTAGGTGCTCCGTTTTTCTTTTTCCATTGAGGTCGAACCTAAACCTGTGCTCGAGAGATAGCTGTCCATATACTGATAAGGGATGTATGAATTCTCGAGAGGAGAGGAGCCGTGATGGTCCCCCCCAGACCACCCGGATCCCACGAGTGAATAGAAAGTTGGATCTACATTGGATCTCACCTAAATCGAGTTGAGTTGGTAGTAGGTGTTTCCCATTTACTTAAGTGCTCCAGGTCATGGGTTCAAGCCGCACGGAAGGCAAAAGCTCTCTTTGGGGGGGAGAGAAGTCCTACGAGTGGCAGTACGGTTAGCCACGTGGCACAAGGCCACTAGTCAATAGTCCCGGCTGTTACAATAAAAGGCGCCTTTTATTGTAACACCCGGGACTATTGACCAGTGGACTACACCCACGTGGCTACCCGTAGTGCTACTAATAGGACTTTATTCCCCCTTAAGAAATATGTTTGCCTTATGGAGGTTTCGAACCCACACCCAAAGAGATAAAGGTAATAGGAATCCACCTCCCATCACCAACTCAACTATGTAACACCATGACTCCAATTAGGGCATTACTTAAGAATCTAATGCGGAATTAATAGTTAAACTTGGAAAGAATTTTCTTCGCTTTAATTAATAAATACTATGAAATAAATCCTTTGATACATACTACTATGATTAAATGAAAAAGCTTCAAAAACATAAAGCATTTTAAACAAATTTTAATAATAATCGACATATATCAGAGCTATAACCAAATCGAAGACACGAAAAGGACTTATAACACAACGACTCGACTCAAGAAAATAAGACTTAACACATAATGACTACTCGTGATCCGGTATGAACTCGAAAGGTCTCGCCGCGAAGGAAAAACCGAGCACAACTCCATGCTCTAACTTCTTCATTACTCTTGTTCCTGAAAACAACGCCCCAAAACATAATGAGTTATAAAACTCAGTAACATAGACTTAACATAAAAATAATTTACCGCTATTCCAGCCATACATGGTATGCTACTATGGAAAACACCTCTCCTCATAACATAGTATTTATTGTAACAGTCGGGACTATTGACCAGTGGCCATGTGCTACTTGGCTACCCATATTGCTACTCATAACGTACTATTTATATAAACATACTTGAGGCATTTAAGCCAAAACATTTTTCTTAAGCCATCAGAGACACATTTAGGTGAACATATAACTTGCGATAGCCAATACAACGAATGTACTTGAATGCAGTGCAACCTAACTAGGAACATAAAGTTCTTCTTTCTTTTGTGCTTAGTACATCTTTACTAGTCCCATAATGGTGAACTTGGAGACTCACCGGGAAAACTATGTTGTTGGATTTGGTCATAGGCCCACTCAACATAACTAGCGGTATGGTGGTTAGACGTCTATAACCTTCAAGTGGCGTCCCACGAGACTAACCATACCGAACTCTCCTCTATGAGGAATCTTGCTGTCTTTTAAGACTCTTAGACTTGACTTATGCATTATAAATGCATGACCATAATGGAATGACTATGCAATTCAATCATTTAACTATTAAACTTCTCCAATGATCTAAAAGGAAAATCAAGGAGTTTAACTTAGCATATACTTGAACAATAAAATTTCAATTCATTCATCTCATTGGAATCATAAAATCAAGACATCACACTCATATGCCACTAACAATGATTATAAGTTTAACTTTATTAAGTACATTTATTTCTCTTGATCTTCATAAACTTAAACAATTTACTAAACTCTAACTTAGCTTACACCTTTAAGCTTTGGCTTAGGCATATCCTAATACATTCACATAATGAAAGAATCATGCAAGTAAAATCAATCATGCATGTCCACAGTGAATCCAAATGAAAAACACCTTAGGAAAACATTACTCATGAATGTCACAGAGACACAAACACTCAACTTCAAGCAACCACATGCATGCATTACTTAGGGAGTTGACACCATTGTCACTCCTCTTTGGGGACTTATGGTTGCCCCTAATTTAAGATTGACTCAATTCACACAAACATTGATACATATTTTTCCATTAGGAGCTCGGTGGAACTCACTAAGGAACAAACATCATACAATAATTGAGGGGGGTTGGGGGCAGTCATCCAACCCTATTTCAGTCAAACCCCATAATTATCATACATCAAAAGAATTTAGGGATTAAATCAACAAAACCCTAGCATAACCTAAGAGAGGTTTTGAGTGGGGAAATCTATGTTACCTAGATCCCAAAAGCTTTGGGATGAAGAACTGGTAAACAAAATCGCAAGTGTACGATTCGTCGTCAAGTAATAAAAAGATCGAATCCACAGGGATTGTGACCAATTATTAACTAAACAAAAGTTGTAACTAATTGAACTACTGAACGTATACGAATGTGTTTGAAAAGTTGTAATTCTTGTTTAGCAATAAAAACAGTACTAACGAGACAAGGTATTTGGATATTAAGGAGAATAAAAGTGACTAGGGCTCGAATCCCTTTGTTTCAACCTTTATGCTCTTGAATTCTATTCCAATGCAAGCAATGATAAGGTATTTGAAGTTCAAATCCACAAGTTTAGATTAACGAAAATCCCTTCTCTATTAACCCCTTTGATTAAATGAACGAGTCCTAATTCCTTAGGTCCAAATTAATTTGATCAAGCATAACGAATAAGGATTCATGCAAACTCATACCACAAAAATTATATTCCTATAACTTTATTAAGCATGTCAAATTATCCCAAAGCAAGTTTAAAACCTCAATTTTCCAATTGATGCTAAAACCCTAGTTCAATCCAATGGTAATCAAGCATCGAATCGCATTAAGAAAAGAGATAAATGATCAAATAACATAAATCATACTTGCATTGAAATTCTGAATTCGATTACATAAAAGGATCCACAAAGTTCATCTTACCCTAGTACAAGAGGTTTAGTTCCTCATCAAAGAGAAGAAACCAATCAATTTAGATGAAGAAACAGCCAAAGACTCCATTGATTCCTCAAATTTGCCTTTGATCCTTGTTCTTGATTCAATCTCTAGCCAACAAAAACCAACCCTAGGTCAATGTTTTCTCCATCTATTTATAGTTCTCGCACCAAAGGGTTGAAAAACATCTCCAAAATAAGTCAAAACGCGCAAAATACAAGTCTGGACCGAGTCGCAGCACGATCGTGGAGCCTGGCACGGCCTGACCGTGCTGCTCTTAAAATACAAAATAGCAGAAGCGCATCCCGACATGGGCGTGGTGGAGGACACAGCTAGGCCGTGTTGTTCTCTGAACCTACAGGCACGGTCGTGGTGGAAAACACGGCCTGGCCGTGTTATTCACTGTTTGCTCAACTTGAAATTCTTCACATCCACCAAGGCACGGCCGTGGGAAGCAACACGGGGAGGCCATGCTGCTCTTAAATCTTGCCAAATTTTGGTATTTTGGCCTCCGAGTTGGTTGCAACAACCGTCTACGTGATTTAGCTCCACTTTCCTAGGCCAATAACCTTCTTTTCTGCACAATTGAACTCAAACCAAATGCATTATCTAAACCAAGCAAAATGCATGAGAACTATGGGTAAAAACCACTAAAATGACTACTATGCAATGCAAAACTAACAACAAACCATATGCTATAATGAACGCATCAAGAACCCCCAAATTCTAGGGCTTAGCTTGTCCTCAACCTCCATGGAAGTTTGAATCAAGCTCCAACTTCATTTCATCTCCTTCAATCTTCCATCCTTAGGTCTTGATGCTTCTTTTTCCTCCATCTTTCTTCTCTTGGTCGAGCTCTTCCTCTTCTTCCTCTTCCTCATGTTCTTCTTCTTCTTCTTCCTCCTAGGGTTCAAACCCAAATCTTCTAAACACCCAAATCTCACTCATACAACTTTGATTCAAGCTAATATTTGATGAAATCTAGCAAGAATAATGGGTTTCCCTTAAGATTAGAGAAACCCTAAGTGTTTTCCCCCTTTTCTCCTCTCTCAATTGCCCTATCTCTCTATTTCTCCCAAAATCGTGTTCTGTGTGATTTCTGCAGCATTTTTAAGCTTTTAACAGGGTGGAATCGATTCACAGCAGACTGTGAATCGATTCATCCACTTAAAACTGCACCTGCACTTCGTGAATCGAATCTGTGAATCGATTCACAGATTCCCAATTCGATTCACAACATCAATTCAGTGGTCTGGAACACAGTTGTGAATCGATTCAGGCTTATGTGAATCAATTCACACTGCAGAAAAATGTGAAAAAACATCTTTCAACATCAAATCTTCATCAATTAACTCCTAATTAACACTTCCAATCATCTTAGGATTAAATCCAACTTATTTCTTAACTCAAGATCAATAACTTACCCATTAAAACTTTGTATAATCGTATTCACTTAATTTGAAATCAAATTAAGCTTAAATACAATCACACAACTTCTCCCAATTTATTCTCGAGCCGAGCCTAGGGAAACTTAGGGTGTTACATATTAATACCCACCTTTTAAAAAAATTTCATCCTCAAAAATTACTACTTCTAACATCATAACTACAACTGCAACCTTCTCTCATAGCCAATTTCATCCATTGAAAAAGCCTAGAAGTGATTCATCCTTACAACGCATCAATCAAGTAGCTTAACTATGATAACGTTAACCAGTTTCAAACTAGGCCTTAATCGAGAGATGTTACTCGTCCGGTTGAGACGTAGTTTGTAACTGGTTCGGTGAAATCACACTAAATACTAATCGACAAAAGACTTGTAATCATGGATAACGTTAGTTCTCCACTGATTAGGTGGTAACTTACTTTCTTACTGACTCTAAACATCCTTGGAATTTCATCTTATCTTCTAGTCTCATTCTCCTGTAGGATTAGTTTGCGGTGCTTCCGCTGCGAACTCCGATCCCACGCCTTTCTAATTAGGTAAACTCTCACTCTCATACTCTTGGAAAGGTACTCCTTGGAATTTCTTTCCTTATGTACCTCCTTCCGTAACTTATGAAATTAGTACTTGTTCCTTACCACTTACTAATTAGGACATAATAACTCACTTAAGACTATGATAGGATTTTAATCGACCTAGGATCCATTCATAATAGGTTAGGCCAAACAAACCTGATTGATTAACAAGTGTTAGAAACCTAATCAATCACAAATGTCCATCCTAAGTGATTAAAATCATACCGCTAACAGCCCTTACTATCAATCCTAATGGCTATTGAACTAAGTGGTCATGAGAAAAGAGTTGAAAAGGATTGCTAGACATAATAATTCAAACAACACATGATAATATATTTGAAGTTAACCTTCACGCTTCCTGTTTTAGAAGGGCTAAATAGCCAAACTTATCAGCTCCTAAGGTCTAGGCAAACATGGAACCATCCAACTTCATCATTGCATTAAACACTTATACTTGGGTGTGGTACTGACCAATTTGTGATCATAACCCTTATCTAGACTCTCAAATATAGGTGAGGAATACAGAGGTACTCACTCACGTATATTCGCTAGTCACAACATATATCACTTCAAAATCCCCTCCGTGGAGAGAACGATGAAGGAAACAAAAACATATGTCGGTGTGGGGGCCAACAGCCGACCATTTTCCACCCAAGAAGAACCAACATTTCAAACATCAAAACATAATTTATAAGATATTCAAACATGCATTTACTAACTAAGTTCATTCAACTTTCACTTTCACTTTGATCGTTTAACAATAAATCACAAGCATTAAAAGCTTATTACAACATGTAAAACTTAGCATCACAAAGTCAAATATCGTAAAGTCAAATGTTATGACAAAACTTCATAATTTCATATAAAAGAAATTTCTATGAGCGGATTACGGGTATTTACCGATACCAAAACATTCTTATCTTACTCAAAGGTCCCGGTACCTCAAAGGTATAACAGACAGGGTTCCTTCAACTAGAGGCCTCCCACTGCCATGTTTCCCTAGGGAGTAACACTATTGTAACGGATAGGGTTCCTTCAATTAGAGGCCTCCCACTGTCACGTTACTCATAGGGCTACTCTTGAGGTCCCGTAACTACTTTGATCATTTATTAGGTCGTACCATGACTCTTGTAATGAACTTCCAATAATAGCAGGGTTTACTGTGGCCAACTCAACTCAACTGCGGCCGGGTGTGCACCCCATGGTCTTAGGCAGGCTAGAGTGGCTGAAACCTTTCACGACCTGGACTACTGGTTGGGCGATCATTTATGGAATTCGAAACTGTACTTAGGAGTAGATACATATATGAGGACGTCTCAAGAAAGGAGTACATGCCTCTAATATTCCCTGCAAATTTTCATCCTCCTCATTCCTTAAATGAATCTTTGAGGTGGCCTACCTCAATAACACACTTTCCTAAATCGGATCACTTCTAGTCTCATAACTCACAGTCCGATAAGATCGAACTGCTCTGATACCATAATGTAACACCCTAACTCCAATTAGGGTATTACTTAAGAATCTAATGCGGAATTAATAGTTAAACTTGGAAAGAATTTTCTTCGCTTTAATTAATAAACTATGAAATAAATCCTTTGATACATACTACTATGATTAAATGAAAAATCTTCAAAAACATAAAGCATTTTAAACAAATTTTAATAATAATCGACATATATCAGAGCTACAACCAAATCAAAGACATGGAAAGGACTTATAACACAATGACTCGACTCAAGAAAATAAGACTTAACACATAATGACTACTCGTGATCCAAATGAACTCGAAAGGTCTCGCCGCGAAGGAAAAACCGAGCACAAGTCCATGCTCTAACTTCTTCATTACTCTTGTACCTGAAAACAACGCCCCAAAACATAGTGAGTTATAAAACTCAATAACATAGACTTAACATAAAAATCATTTACCGCTATTCCAGCCATACATGGTATGCTACTATGGAAAACACCTCTCCTCATAACATAGTATTTATTGTAACAGTCGGGACTATTGACCAGTGGCCATGTGCTACTTGGCTACTCGTATTGCTACTCATAACGTACTATTTATATAAACATACTTGAGGCATTTAAGCCAAAACATTTTTCTTAAGCCATCAGAGACACATTTAGGTGAACATATAACTTGCGATAGCCAATACAACGAATGTACTTGAATCCAGTGCAACCTAACTAGGAACATAAAGTTCTTCTTTCTTTTGTGCTTAGCACATCTTTACTAGTCCCATAATGGTGAACTTGGAGACTCACCGGGAAAACTATGTTGTTGGATTTGGTCATAGGCCCACTCAACATAACTAGCGGTATGGTGGTTAGACGTCTATAACCTTCAAGTGGCGTCCCACGAGACTAACCATACTGAACTCTCCTCTATGAGGAATCTTGGTGTTTTTTAAGCCTCTCTTAGACTTGACTTATGCATTATAAATGCATGACCATAATGGAATGACTATGCAATTCAATTATTTAACTATTAAACTTCTCCAATAATCTAACAGGAAAATCAAGGAGTTTAACTTAGCATATACTTGAACAATAAAAATTCAATTCATTCATCTCATTGGAATCATAAAATCAAGACATCACACTCATATGCCATTAACAATGATTATAAGTTTAACTTTATTAAGTACATTTATTTCTCTTGATCTTCATAAACTTAAACAATTTACTAAACTCTAACTTAGCTTACATCTTTAAGCTTTGGCTTAGGCATATCCTAATACATTCACATAATGAAAGAATCATGCAAGTAAAATCAATCATGCATGTCCACAGTGAATCCAAATGAAAAACACCTTAGGAAAACATTACTCATGAATGTAACAGAGACATAAAAACTCAACTTCAAGCAACCACATGCATGCATTACTTAGGGAGTTGACACCATTGTCACTCCTCTTTTGGGTCTTATGGTTACCCCTAATTTAAGATTGACTCAATTCACACAAACATTGATACATATTTTTCCATTGGGAGCTCGGTGGAACTCACTAAGGAACAAACATCATACAATAATTGAGGGGGGTTGGGGTAGTCATCCAACCCTATTTCAGTCAAACCGCATAATTATCATACATCAAAAGAATTTAGGGATTAAATCAATAAAACCCTAGCACACACTAAGAGAGGTTTTGAGTGGGGAAATCTATGTTACCTTGGTCCCAAAAGCTTTGGGATGAAGAACCCCCAAATTCTAGGGCTTAGCTTGTCCTCAACCTCCTTGGAAGTTTGAATCAAGCTCCAACTTCATTTTCAATCTTCCATCCTTAGGTCTTGATGCTTCATTTTCCTCCATCTTTCTTCTCGTGGTCGAGCTCTTCCTCTTCTTCCTCTTCCTCATATTCTTCTTCTTCTTCTTCTTCTTCCTCCTCCTCCTCCTCCTCCTCCTCCTCCTCCTCCTAAGGTTCAAACCCAAATCTTCTAAACACCCAAATCTCACTCATACAACTTTGATTCAAGCTAATATTTGATGAAATCTAGCAAGAATAATGGATTTCCCTTAAGATTAGAGAAACCCTAAGTGTTTTCCCCCTTTTCCCCTCTCTCAATCGCCCCCTCTCTCTATTTCTCGCAAAAATCATGTTCTGTGTGATTTCTGCAGCATTTTTAAGCTTTTATCAGGGTGTGAATCGATTCATCCACTTAAAACTGCACCTGCACTTCGTGAATCGAATCTGTGAATCAATTCACAGATTCCCAATTCGATTCACAGCATCAATTTAGTGGTCTGGAACACAGTTGTGAATCGATTCAGGCTTATGTGAATCGATTCACACTGCACAAAAATGTGAAAACACAACTTTCAACATCAAATCTTCATCAATTAACTCCTAATTAACACTTCCAATCATCTTAGGATTAAATCCAACTTATTTCTTAACTCAAGATCAACAACTTACCCATTTTGAAATCAAATTAAGCTTAAATACAATCACACAACTTCTCCCAATTTTTCCTCGAGCCGAGCCTAGGGAAACTTAGGGTGTTACATTCCACTCATAGAATGGGCGGTGGGGATATTTTCCTTTGGCCAAAAGTCAACGCCATGAGGTGATTTTAATGTGATCTATCACCTCAATATCATATGGCATGTTGTCACGTGGTTTTTATGGTTGTGGTTAATGAGAAACAAAATTGTTTTTTAAGACGATGGTTTTGATATGCATGGTCTCTTAGATCCTATTAAGATTCCTTCTTGGACTTGGCTCATGAATAGAAAGGGAGCCAATAATTATTTATTTGCATATTGGTGCATTAGTCCATTAATAGAAAGTTTATGTTTGAGTTGTTTGTCTGATAATTTTATAAACAATTGTCTGAACCCAATTAAAAAGGGGTAAATAGCGCTTTTTGTCCCTGTAATATGAGCGAAATCCGGTCTTAGTCCCTGCAAAAAAAAAATTAGATTATCTCCCTGAAATATTAAATTCCTCCCTTTTTAGTCCCTAACATCAAGTCTCCGTTCAAACAAGCTAACGTGGCCAACAAAGTGCCATGTGGCCTTGCTGACACGGTATGCCACGTGGGATGATGGTGCCAGATGGCACTGATTTACCACGTCATCGGTGCCACATTAGCATCTAATGGGTGACTGCCATATGGCAGGGACGAAAAGAAAACACAGTTATTTACAGTGACCAAAAGCAAAAAAAATAAGGCTAAATTGCAATTTTGATCCCCTATTTTGCTCAATTTTTAATTTTAGTCCCTCTATTTCTAATTTCAGACATTTAGTCCCTCTATTTTTAAAAATTCTGCCATTTGGTCCAAATGGGAACTTGGGTCTCAATTTTGCTAACGTGGAGCTGATGTGGTATTCATTAACTTAAATGGCAGCTAACATGTGCTTGCCAAGTCATTAAATGAATGCATGTCAACTGACATGTCACAATTTCAATTAATTTTAAATCATAACAATTTTTTTAAGACTAAAAAAAAAATAGAAGATAACAACAACATCAGATCTTCAACAACAACCCAACAACATCAACAACAACCCAACAACTCAACAACATAAACAAAAAAAAAGATCTTCATCATAAGAAAGATAAGGGGAGAGATAGGCTCTCTCCACGACAACAACAACAACAACAACAATCAACCAAGCAATATAAACAAACAAAAAACAATCAACCTAGCAACATAATCGTGAACTGGAACCGCCGCCGCCGCGTACAACCACCCACTGTTCTGCCACCACCAGATTCGCTTAAACCGCCATGGCCATGACCATCTCCCTCCACATCGAACCTCTGTTTCTAGCGGATCTAGACCGCCGAACCACTTAATGAACCCGTGATCTACAACCATTTACATCATCTTCATCATACCCTTACGGATCCTAAGATGCTCCTCACACCCCCCACAACCACAACTTAAAACCCACGAACATGAAAACCCTCAAATCGATGAAACAAGGAGAACAACAACAACAAGATGAAACCCTAGAAGACCAACAACAACAGTAGGAGGCTGAACCTGTTACGTTCTTCTTCCTTTGTCATCATCTTCGAGTTCGGTGGGCTTCGGTAAAAGGATGATTGGGGGTTTGAATTGCACAACCCTTTTGGGTTGTTCCTGGATTTGGCTCAAATTCGACAAAGTTACAGAACGTGTAGCGGTTGCAATATCAGAAGAGGATTTTTTGGGTGGAGGAAGATACTGGAAGAGGGAAGAGGAAGAAGAAGTGATGATGATTTGGGCTGACGAAGAAAGGAGAAGAGGGAGGAAGACGACGTCGTTTTGGATGGTGCAGATGGGATTGGTTTCTGTGGTGGTCGTTGTTCTTCTTCTTGTTCTTCGTCAAAAGAAGCAAAGCTTGCGAGCAGAGAATCTATGACCACGACAACAACACCAACACGATAAAGAAGAAATGAAAGAAACGAGATGGAGTTGTGGAGGATTTGCAGAGTGAGATGGAGATGGTGAACTCGAAGTCTGAAGAAGAGGATGAGAATGAGTGAGAGGGTAATGAAGGGATTTATGGGTCTAATCCATAAATTGGTTTTCGATTTAAGATTTAGGATTTTCTTTTCTCTTTTTTTTTAATTTGTGGGATTTGTTGTAAAATAAGCTGACATGGTTTTATTGACTTGGGTTATTTTGATGAAATGGCCGACACATCAGATGCCACATAAGCTAAATGACAACCACATCACTAAATTTGGGTGGCAATTTAACAGATGTACCAAATGTCAGAATTTTTAAAAATAGGGGGACTAAATATCCGAAATTAGAAATAGATGGACTAAAATAAAAAATTGAGCAAAATAGGGGGACCAAAATTGCAATTTAGCCAAAAAATAATATATATATATATATATATATATATATATATATATATATATATATATATATATACAGGGACGAAAAGCGAATAGAATGAAAAACTTTATTTTTAATTTCCAACTTCAACTGTTGTATATACAAGTGTATCATCACTCTAAAATAATGGATTTTGTGTCTATCTTTTTTTTTTTGTAGTAAAATTTATCCTTAAATTGCTTTGTTTTATCTTTGTTGTCAACCATTCTCACATAACATCTCCTCACCATAAACCTCATGGGTAAACCTTTTCCTCATGGTTCACCGATAACATAATCCCCACAACTCACTAAACACATTCAATTTATAGATTCAAAAAGTAGAGCATTCACTACTAGGGATGACAATGGATAGAATCTCCGGAGGATACGATAGTACTTACCCTCATACCTGCATTTTGAACAAAAATACCTATACCTAGACCCATACATGCATGGGTAACAACTTTAATACCCATAACCATTACCCACACTTTAATTAACAATAAAAAGTCAATACATGAAAAAAAAACATGTGATTGCATAAACGTGATCACATAAATGAAGAAGGAGAGGGGTGGTATGTTTAGTTTAGGGTTTGTGATGGTTTCATTTGACAGAGGATCGAAGAATCGAATGAGAAAAATAATGAACAAAAGCAAAATTAGATATCACTTCCAACGTCTCCACTCAATTTTAGATAATGCTTATTAGTAAGTGTACGAGTACTAAAGTCTCACACGTGTATGAGTCTGGGTATGAGTATATCTTCAAAATGCGAGTATGGGGACGAGTTCTATAGTCAGTGGCAGGCATACGTGTTGTTCGGCAGGGTCCTTGTCCCCCTATTTTTTTTTTCCACTCATTTGTCAGCTACATATTTGGAATTCTCCTTTTTCCCACCATGGTCTGAGTAGAGGCATCGCCTTTTAGTCGATGTTTTTTCCATTTATAATTTTTTATTGTTAATTAAAGTGCGAGTAATGGGTATGAGCATGAGTACTTAGGTACACAGCAAGTAAGGATACGAGTGCTAAAGTCTCACACGTGTATGAGTTTGGGTATGAGTAATTTTTCAAAATGCGGGTATGAGGACGAGTACTATAGTCAGAGATAGATATACGTGTTGTTCAGCATGGTCCCTGTCCCCCTGATCTTTCTACACATTTGGAATTCTCTTCTTTTCCCCACCATGGTCTGAGCAGAGGCATCATCTTTGGTTAAATCTCTCTGGCGATGACAGTGCCTCCTGATCGCCCCATCTTAACCGACTCGAGTTGGCCCCCGAAGAATTTATGTCTACCTCCGTCCCTCATGATAGTACTCTGTCCAGACCCTACCCATTTGTTGTTGGGGAACCATGAGAAAAGGTTTACCCAAGAGGATTGTAGTGATGGAAGCATTTTTAGAAGGGTTGACAACAAAGATAAAACAAACCAATTTAAGGACAAACTTTACTACAAAAAAAAGAAGATGGACACAAAATCCATTGTTTTAGAGTGATGATACAATTGCGTATGCAAAGGTTAAAGTTGGAAATTGAAAATAAATTTTATCTTTTTTTTTTCGCTTTTCGTCCCTGTAAATATATATTTTTTTACTTTTGGTCCGTGTAAATAACTGCTTTTTCTTTTTGTCCCTGTCATGTGGCAGTCACCCATTAGAGCTGACGTGGCACTGATGACATGACAACTCAATGCCACGTGGCACCGTCATCCCACGTGGCATACTGTGTCAGCAAGGCCACGTCAGCTTTTTGAACAGAGACTTGACATTATGGACTAAAAATGGAAGAATCTGATGTTTCAGGAAGATAATTTAAAAAGAAAAAATTGTAGGAAATAAAACTAAATTTTGCTCATAATACAGGGACGAAAAACGCTATTAACAACAACAAAAAATCGATGATAGAATATAACATTGTACTAAAACTGGTTTTTTATATAAGGATTTATCTCACTATAAATTGATTGCCAAGGAAAAGTCATTGAGATCTCATTGATTGAGTAAATCAAGTAAACTATATAAGTGCCCCATCTTTATATATATATATATATATATATATATATATATATATATATATATATATATATATATATATATATATATATATATATATATATATATATCTGAAGGCTGCCACTACAAAGCACACGGAGGACTTTTATGCTACTAGGCCTTTGCCTCAAAAAGAGGATGATTCCCATTTGCATAACATGGATGGGGTTAAAAGTTAGAAATTGAGGTGGGGAATGCTTTTGAGGTTATTATATAATAAGTCATTTGTATTTGTTGTGTGCAGCAGTTCCAAGTGGAAAGGATACTACCGAAGCTTTTTCTCTGCAGGTTTCAAAGGTGGTAAAAGCAAAATTATTTGAATGATGAGTAATCTGACGGAAAATAAATACAAGAATGAAGTCAAGAAGAGCATGATGAGGACAAAATAATTATTCAAATTCATATTCAAAGATAAATTTCATTAATGACTAAAATTGTGAGCTAGCTAGCTTTCAAACTTGACCATATTCTATGTCTTGTCCTAACATTCGTAGAAATATGGAGGGCATTATAATTATAGTTCCATTTCATAGTAGATATTGACTCTGACATATGTAGATGGTGGAAAAAGTGCTATTAGACTCTTAGGTTAGACTTTATTGGAGGGGTTCTATGATTGCATACCTGAATTATAACTTTAAGATTTTCAACTATATTTAGTTTCAGAAGTCTGTTAGAAATCTTCTTAAAATTAATTAATTTGTTTCCTTGTTATTTAATTAGCTAAGAGGTGTTGTAAATATATGTATTTATGAATCACTATCTAAATACAATTATCATATTTTAGAATATTATTTGATTGTTCCTTATTTATTATTTTATGATTTAGCTCATGAATTGAGAGTCAAATACCTCTATAAATAGGAGCTCTAGGTTTGTCACTTGTTACACTTGAGAAAATTATTAATACAAATATCATAGCTGGTTCCTGAAGAACTAGACTATGAATCCTAGTTCCTGAAGAACTAATCATTGACTTCATATTTCTATCGTCTCCATCTTCTTATTTTTTATTCTTTTTACAACACGTTATCAGCACAATCAAGTCTCTATCGGTGTAACAAATTTTTTTTATGCGCTTTTTTTCAATGTAAGAATTTATTTATTATCACAACCATATAATTCTTTTAACAAAAGAATTTTTTTTTTGTTAAGACTCCATATTATAAATTTTACAGTGCTGTTAATTGAACACACGAGTCGACACCAAAATACGCAATACCAGTCTGTACTGTACGGACCACGTGTCCGTGCATGTACAGACCCCCTGTTTTTTCAAATAAATATTTAAAAAAGAATTCAAAAAAATATTATAGATTTTTTTGTCTGGTTAATCACGTTCACATATCTGGTTAATGTCAAATCCTGAAACTTTTGGACATCCTATTTTCTTATTTGATTAATCACGTTCACATATCTGGTTAATGCTATTCATTATCTGGTTAATGTCAAATCCTGAAACTTTTTCTTATCTGGTTAATCAAGTTCAAATATATGGTTAATGTTATTCATTATCTAGTTAATGCCAAAATCTGTGTTAACCAGTTAAAAAAATAAAAAAACTTAAAAAAAATATTTTTTTTAAAAAAAATTGTCCGTACTGTACCGACATACGGTTCGTACAGTACGGACATACAGTGTCCTGTATTTGTGTCCAAAATCTGTGTTAAAAAACATTTCTGTAAATTTTATCAATATATGATTTGTTTTCTTTTGATCTTTATGTTCTTCCTTCGGATTATTAATTTTTTTTCCCATTATTTTTATTGTGATCTATACGTTTTTTATCACTTAGGCTATGTATGTTTAAATGGAAAGAAAGTGGGAAAAATGGAAAGATTTTTAAAAAATATAAAAAGTATATATGGATAAGTGTGACAGACCAATCTTAATGTGACACATTAATAATTTTACACTTCAATCAATAAATTTTCTTTCATCCCACTTTCTTTTTTCTTACTTTCTCAAGTTGCAAATATAGCTTTAGTTCGTATCCTTATTTTTCCATTATGCTTTTCCTCAGGGTCTTTACGTTTCGTATCAATTAGCGATTTTCTTTCCATTATTTTTTTTTTTTTACGTTTCCTTCAGATTTTTATATTATTCTTTTCCAATTTTTTCCCCTGTGATAACACGTTAGTATCAATTAGCAATGATCTTTATATAATTTTTTTTTCTTTACTGTATTTCCCATGTTAGTATCATTTTTCCAATTTTTTTCCGTTGAAAATATCTTCACGTTATTATTTTTTCAATTTTTTTCCCAGGTTTACTACTTTCCTTCCATGTAATAATATATTGTCTGCAATTGTCTTACTTGTATTATGGATATTTTATTTTATATTTTCCACCGCTAATATTTGGTCCTAAAGTACCAATGCTAATATTGTTTCACGAATATTATATGTTATTGGTCCTGAAGTACCAATGCTAATATTTTTTTTTACGCGATTGGTCTTGAAGTACTGATTTAAATGAATAACTAAAATCATTGCTCTTTTATTTGTCTTGAAGTACCAACTTACAATTGTTCTTGTAATCGGTCCAAAAAACACCAAATTACAATTGTAGAAAAAATTACGTAAAATGTGGGGCAAAAGGCCATTGGTCTCGACTATGTCACACCCCAAAACTTCTGGTTGATCTTTATAAGGCATCTCAAACGACAAAAAGACAAAATATTGAAGCAAACTTCTCTGAATCTCCTAATAAAAGGGCTTCAGCGAATGTAGATTTTGATGTTGCTGATTTTTTTCGAATACCCCAAGAGCAAAATTGATCACTTAATTGGGCATAAAAATGTTTACTATTGATATATTTTCATATGTTGAAGCTTATTTATGTTATTTGAATTTTGTCATATATTTTATGATTAGTATTAAGTTTCACGTCATGTTATAATTTTCTTTTCTTATCTCTAAAATATTTTTTTATGTTATAACTAGATATTGCAAAATACTCTCGATAATATGTAGGAAGACCTATGTTTAGTAGACAGTGGTACAACCCACATAATTATTCATGATAAAAAGTATTTTGCGCAATTAACATTAGCTAAAATTAATGTTAATACAATATCTGGTAATGCAAATATGATTGTAGGCTCCGAAAAAGCATGTGTTATATTTCCAATAGTGTCGAAATTATGTATTGATGATGCGCTGTATTCTAGTATATCCCGAACAAATCTATTAAGTTTCAAATATATACGTCGCAATGGATATCATATTAAATAAGGGAGATTTGGAATATCTCTATATTACCTCTGAAACTTCAAATGAAAAGTTCATCTTAGAGAAATTTCAAAGTTTCTCATCGGGGTTATATTTTACCAAAATAAGGATGACAGAGTCAAATTATATGCACAAAAAGTGCCAAGATCTTAAGACTTTTATGCTTTTGTATGATCGTCTTAGTCATCCTGGTCCAACTATGATGCGACATATCTTTGAAAATGCACACAGTCACTTATTAAAAAGGATCATAGACTTTATTTACCCAATGATTATTTTTGTACTTCTTGTGCTCAAGGTAAATTAATTATTAGACCTTCTACTTCTTTGGAGTCTCCTTCCTTTTTACAGAGAATACAAGGTGACATATGTGGCCCAATTCACCTGCCTTGTGGGCCATTTCGATATTTTATGGTTTTGATTGATGCTTCTACTCGATAGTCACATGTTTGCTTGCTTTCAACTCGAAATGTTGCTTTTGCTAAATTTCTAGCTTAAGTAATAAAATTAAGATCAAGTTTTATTGACCATCCTATCAAAACTATTCGTCTAGACAATGCAGGTAAATTTACATCAAAAGCATTTTATGACTATTGCATGTTAGTAGGAATTAATGTTGAACACCAAATAGCGCATCTTCATATTCAAAATGGTTTAGCTGAATCTTTCATTAAATGTCTACAACTTATTGATAGACCCATGCTTATGAAATCAAAGCTTCCTGCATTTGCTTGGGGACATGTTATTGTGCATGCTGCATCTTTGATTCGCATTCGACCATCTGCATATCACGAGTTTTCGCCTTTACAAACTTGTTTTTGGCCAACAACTTGATATATCTCATCTTAAAATTTTTGTTTTGCTGTATATGTACCAATTGCACCCACTCAACGAACTAAAATGGGTCCACAAAGACACCTTGGAATTTATGTTGGTTTTGATTCTCCATATATCATTAGATATCTAGAACCTTTAGCAAGTGATCTTTTTAGAGCAAGATTCTTAGATTGTCAATTTGATGAATCTGTATTCCCCCTCCCCAATTAGGGGAAGAAAAGGGTAAAGGAATATACGTGCAAGAAGTTTGTTAAAACACACCAACGTTATCCATGTTTGTCAGATACACACATAAATCAATGTGAACTTGAAGTTCAAAAAATAGTTCATTTGGAAAATGTTGCAAACCAATTGCCAGATGCTTTTACAAACATCAAAAAGGTCACTAAATCACATGTGTCAGCTGCAAATGATCTTGCACGATTGGTTGTCCCTGAAGGACATCCTGCAGGTATGGCAGCCAATGAATGCAAAGCACGCTAGAAGTGTGGTAGACCTATTGGGGCTAAGGATACTGTTCCCTGCAAGAAAAGGGGAGCAAAATAATTGCAGAGTGACACTCCAAAAGAGGTCAGCACGAACATAGATCAACAACCCAACATTTCCAAAGAGGTAACCCCAGAAGTGGTCTCGGTACTGGCAAATCATAAGATCTCATTAACATCTAGAAATATGAAAGAAAAGGATAAAGTTGTTGTTGATAATGTGTTTTCATATGCAGTTGCTTCTAATATAATAAATGATAATGAGTCCGAGCCTCAAACTATAGAAGAATGTCGACATCGAAATGGTTAGCCAAAATGAAAAGAAGCGATCCAAGCTTAGTTAGACTCATTAGCCAAACATAAAGTATTTGGACCAGTAGTCCAGACACCCGAAGATGTCAAACCCATTGGATATAAGTGGATTTTTGTACGTAAAAGAAACGAATTGAATGAAATTATGAGATACAAGGCACGACTTGTGTGACATCCTAATTTTCAAATAAGTCTTAATTAATTCTTAGAATAATAATCGGAGAATAAACTTTAGTTAGAATTAAATTGAGAATAAAAAGGACTCATAACATGCCTAGAATACCCTATAAAGGTATAAAACACCCTAAAATCTTCTAGAGGGACGAAAATGGAACTTTACCTTACTTTTATGGTCCGTCGCGACGCGACGGAGAATGTAAAGGATACCATCGTGACGTGATGTAACAGTGAATAGTTAAGGCAGTACAAGAAAGAAAATAGAACTTTCCAGATTAGGTGGCTCGCGACGCGATGAAGAAAACAAAGGAGAGCATCGCGACACGATCTAAGTCGGTGGGTAAGTCGGTGGCTCGGAGCGTGGGATTGTTGACACGTGTCACTCATCGCGATGTAATGGCCTTTGTGCCTGAATACCATTGCGACGCGATGGACCCAAAATGGCTATAAATACCACCCTTCACCCTCCATTCTCCTCACCTTCTTCCAAAGCATTCTTAGGAGCGCGTAGGGGAGATTCTGGAGGCATGACGAGACGTGGGGATGAGACATGGGCAGCAGCGGTCTTCTAAGCCAAATGAATAAGAAGACTGAGTACTTAAAGCCTGGGAAGCAAAGTTGCATCGCGGCCAGTGTGTTCTGTTGCGTACTTTGATGTTGGATTGAAATTGTGTTGTTGCTAAGGTCAGGATAAAGTGACGCCTTGTCTCGGCGGGATGTTACAACTTGTAGTGCAAGGTTTCTCACAAAGGTCGGGTATAGATTATGAAGATACATATTCCCCAGTTATGGATGCAGTCACTTTTAGATTTTTGATTAGTTTGGCAGTCTCTGAAGGTTTGGACATACGTCTAATGGAGTGATAACTTACTTATATGGGTCATTGGATAATGACATTTATATGAAAATCCCTGAAGGATTTAAGATGCCTATATCATGCAATTCAAACCTCGACATAAGTACTCTGTTAAATTGCAAAGATCCTTATATGGATTAAAGCAATCAGGACGTATGTGGCACACTCGTTTGAGTGAATATCTATTGAAAAGCAAGTATGAGAATAATCCTGTTTGCCCTTGTGTTTTCATCGAGAAAACGAATTCTGGACTTTTCATAGTAGCAGTTTGTATTGATGATTTAAATATAATAGGGACACTAGAAGGAGATCTCTGAGACTATAGAATACTTAAAAAGTGAATTTTAAATGAAGGATCTTGGAAAGACAAAATTTTGTCTTGATTTACAAGTTGAACATTTCACAAGTGGAATATAAGTTCATGAATCTTCTTACATTGAAAAGGTTTTGAAACAATTCTATATGGACAAAGCTTATCCATTAAGCACTCCAATGGTCATTCGTTCACTAGATGTGAAAAGGATCCTTTTTGTCCACGAGAAGATGATGAAGAAATTCTTAGTCCTGAAGTACCATATCTTAGTGCCATTGGATCACTTTTGTACCTTGCAAATAACACTGTGTGACACCCTCTACCCCGCATGTTATCGTTACGAAAATAAATTAAGAAAAAAATGTAACTGCTAAAAAATACAGTCAAATAAAATTTTCATAAATAAAGGCAGAGTCGTCATGCTCTTACAAACTTGCGGAAACAATCAATTAATAGTTGCGAATAAAATTCAAATGATACAAACACCCCGATGTCACAACGTCTCAGAGCTGACCCTAAGCATTTACTTCAGAAATAACAACAATGATAATAACTAAAACATCAGAAATCCTAATCTACGGTGACCACGCCCACAAATCACTCCTCAGCCACGTCGTCATCCTCACCTGCAGTCTCATAATCTAAACATACACAATGGTGTATGAGTAGCCACAGCAAAAAGGGGTTAGACATCATATACAATCATAGCACAAAACGGCAAAGGACATAGCTTAAGCAATGCGCATATAACACGTTAATTTAATCAACACATAACATGAATGCTTGACTCAACGAGTACTTATGCAATCCTAGAGAACATCTACTTCATCGAACATGTGGATCCAAACCAACTCAGATGAGCGAGTGAGAAAACATCATCACTCTTGAGTACGAACAGTGTCTAGTCAGGGTAACCGGTATATTTATTGGTCACGCCTCAATTGTGGTAGCTATCCACCGCCTTTATATAAGACGCTCCTACCCGATTGACCCTCAAGGCCGGGTACCTTGGCCATCATGGCCGACACTATATCGCATCATCGTTGCTCACCCCCAATAACGTTAACTTAACAAGACACATATGATGCATGAATACAAACCAAACAAGTGTCTAACAACAACAACAACTTAACAACTCACTAACCATCTCATTAAGCGGTCGGCTACAACTTATCAACTAACCGACCATCTCATCAAGCGGCCGGCTATAACAACGTTAACAAGGTACTACTCGTCAGTAAACTGACAAGTTTTCCCCAATCTTGGAACAAGTCCAAGTTATCAACCGACCTCACAACACTAAGTCTAAGCTAGCTTAACTTAATTTCCAACTCTTAACTCAAGTGTTTCAACTTACTTAATTTGACCGGACGTACCGTACTACTCCCCTAAAATTATAGGACACTATCCAAAAGAGTTTGGATCAATACTTATTATAACTTGAATTTAAAAAAATTTAATTAGTGAGACTTTGCTAAAACAATTCCAGACTTAGTCATTTTTCTGCATAATTTTTCTACACAACTATTACTCTAAGTTGTCAACTATGCTCAATCATGCTCCTAACCACTCAAGCCTTACCACATAAAGATCATCATCATTCTTAAGTTCTAAGACTAATCCATTTATCATAACTTAAACATTAAAAACACTAGTATTTCCTTATCAAAATTCTGCATAATTCATTCTTAGCCTATCATTTACAATTTCTACAAAATCACTTCCTACACTTATTAACTCTAAGTGAGACCATTCAGACATCATAAAACTTCTACACATATCAATCTATCAATGCTAAACAACACTTAGGAACATAACACAAGTCATGAGACAACATACCAACCACAAATTAACACTTAGGAATAAAGGCAATCAACATCACACTTTACATTCTTGACATACCATTATCACATTAACTCAAACAACACATTTTAAGACAAACTCAATTAACATAAGCATTATGACAGAGACTAATATCAAGTCTTTCCATCACAATGGCAATGGTACTTATCTTGCACAACCGCGCCAAGTCTAGGGACCATGAGACGTCCCTATTGCCTAATTATATCCTTAAGCCCACTAATCTCGTATCCATCTATCCCCTTACCTCAATAAGAAGTTCGCAGTATCGCAAGGCGAAGAGAATTGCCTACAACAACAATTTGAGCACCAAACGAGCATAGGGTAAAATTTACGGAAAGGTGAAACGCGGCTGGAAGAAATAACAATTAGTATAATATATTTTTTTGGAATTTTTAAGACTAAAACGAAATCAAAAGGAAGCAAAAAGAGTGACCGAAAAACGCCATACCGAGATAAAGGGTTACAAGGGGTCCGACGTCAACTTCACCGAAACAAGTGAAGGAGTAGTGGTTTCTGAAAGGTTTCGACGCGAGGAATCCGAAAATGACGTCTGTTTTTCCAACCAAAAACTGTGGTGGCCGGAAAATCAAAATTACAATTCGCCCAGCGTAATTAAACGCGACGAACGGAGCCACGGTTGAACGAACAGAGGCCGGAAACGAACTCTATGATTGATTTCGAGTGGGAGGATGAAATTTGGTGCCAAGCCGCGGTCTAAAATGAGAGAATCAGAGCAGAGAAGTTGGAGCTAGAGTTTGGAATTCTCTTTTTTTTTTCTTTAACTGTTCTGCTGCATGGGTATCGTGGGAAAGATGAGCAATAAGCTTTTTAATAGACTAGGGGGTGTAGGTGTGAAGGGAAGGTGCAGCTAACAAATGTTTTCAAAAAAGAATAACACTAGCGCTGCACTCTTGTGCATATATGTATACATATATTTTATTTTATTTAAACAATTTTCACTTCAAAAGACAAATCATTTTCATACTACTTCTAAAATAGACTGTTATTCTAAAATGTTTATAATAAATTCAGGACTAATATTTAATAAAATAAGATAAAATAATATCATTAAAATATACTAATCATTAAGGTAAACACACACAATTTGTCACAAAATTATTAATATAAACACACAATTTATAAGATTCTATGAATTCAATTTTGAGGGTGTTACAATTTCACCCCCCTTAAAAAAAATTCCGTCCTCGGAATTCCTCTGGGTGTTACTAAACAATATGCATCTTATCCATAAAACACCATGCAACTGTAACACTCGTAATTTTTTTTCGATGCGTTATTTGGTGTTATTTAGTGTATTTTGTCGTATTTATGCTATAATAAGCAATTTGTTGTTCTCTAAGTAAGTGAATTAATTAAATCAAGATCAAAGTATATTTGAGAGTTAATATTTTATATTAATTCATGGTTCAAATGTCGTCGAAAATTTCTAACGAAGTTTCGTCGCGTTTCGGATCGCCAGACAGTTTTGCCGCAGATAAAATTCTAAACGAACTCCGTTTTCAATGAAAATCGAAACCTTTCTTGTTGAGACTATTTTTGAGTGTTTGGCATGATTTTTATTATCTATAATTAAATATTATCACGCGATGAATTAACTTCTCGATAAATTAATTTTTGCGAATTTCTCGGTAACGCGGTTTTTCGACGCCGTGTTTTAACAACCCTTAGACTCTAGAATTAGAGGGTAATCATGAAAGGTGTGAGATTAGATGGGTAGGACTTATTGATGTGATTTGCATCTTTACTTTATTGCTAGGTGTCATTATGTGTGTGATTAATTTGAAAAAAAATTCTTTTTTTTACTAAACTATTTTATACTAACTATACTTAGTTTATTTTTAGAAAAAAAATAAAAAGAGGGAGCCCCTTTTATGCAGCCCCATCGTGACCCCTCCCTCAAAACACCCTCTCATCTTCTTCTTCTTCCATTTTAGAGAAAGAAAGAAACCTTGAAGCTCCATCACTTCCAACCTCCATTTTCTTGAGATTTCAACCTCCAAACTTCATCATTCTTGCACCCAAGTTCATCCTCCACTTGAATCTTCATCTTCTAACCATTCAAGTAAGGAGAAAAATCATTTTTTCCTCCCCCATTTTCTGCACAAAACAGCGCCCCCACCCCCTTTTTGCTTCTTGATTTTCTTGCTTTCCTTTCTTGATTCATACTTGTTTAAGTGTTGTTTTGTGTTGTTGATGATTGAATGAAAGAGATGAGCATGTAAGTCCCCAATCTTGGAAGCCCTAGGCGTGAGTCAAGGGGAAAAAGAGGGGCAAAGTGATCTTGAGGTTCAATCTTGCAATTAATGGTTTGATTGAGTTTAATTTGTGTTATTGTTGTTGATTGGAGGGGTAGTTTTAGAATTAACATGTTGTTGGGTTGTTTTTGAGATGAACACCTATTCTTGACAAAGAGGATTTGTGGGATTTAATTGTTGATGCATGTAATAAATTGGTTGAATGAGTCTCTTTGATGTAATTGTTGTTGTCTTAGTTAAAGTTTTGGAACTAAAACTTTGTTTGGGTAAATTTTGATGAAAAACCTATTCTTGGATGGAATTTGATCTTTATGTGAGACTCTTGAATGTTGAATAACATGCTTAAGTTGGATGATGATTTGTTTGAGTGTTTTAAATGTGGTTTGATGAAGTAAAAGAATTGATAAAATTGGTGTTATTGATTTTGGGGGATGAGTTGCATAATTTTGGAAAAAAGGAGGTTAATTTTGAGATGAACACCTATTCTTGACAAAGAGGATTTGTGGGATTTAATTGTTGAAGCATGTAATAAATTGGTTGAATGAGTCTCTTTGATGTAATTGTTGTTGTCTTAGTTAAAGTTTTGGAACTAAAACTTTGTTTGGGTAAATTTTGATGAAAAACCTATTCTTGGATGGAATTTGATCTTTATATGAGACTCTTGAATGTTGAATAACATGCTTAAGTTGGATGATGATTTGTTTGAGTGTTTTAAATGTGGTTTGATGAAGTAAAAGAATTGATAAAATTGGTGTTTTTGATTTTGGGGGATGAGTTGCATAATTTTGGAAAAAAGGAGGTTAGGGCCGCGAGCCCTAGGAGTGGATTTGGAAGAGAAAAATTATTTTGTGTCTTTCTTTTAATTGATGTTAGTAATTGTTATTGTGTTGAAGTTGATTTGGTGAAGAAATTGGGATTTAAGTGTTAGTTTAGAAGTTGTTGATAATCTTTTGGTTATAAGTATTGAGGAAATAGTTTTGATGTTTGATTTAAATTTCCTTAAGTATGTTAGTGGTTATATGATGTTGGTTAAGTTTGAAAATCATTTTTGGGAAGTTGATTGGGTTGCTATTGAGTTATTGACATTGTTAGTATTATGTTTGAAAGGTGCTTTGAGTTATGCCTTGTGTATGCCTTGATGCTTTGATGTCTTGCAGTATAGGTGAATGATTTGGAAATGGGTTGTTAGATTGTAAACAAAGAAGTTTGGTTTTTTTTGAATAAAAAGGGGGGTATGGCCGAGAGGCCCAAGGGGTGTAAAAAGAAAAGATTTTGTTTGTAAACTTGGTTAAAATGCTTGAATGAGTATGCTTTTAAAACTTGTAAGATTTATGAAAAGTGTTTAATGAGTTGTGTTTACTTTAAAAGTTTTCAAGAACATTAGAAAATGTATTATGTTTGGTTTTCTTAAGAAATGATTTTGATTACAAAACCTTATTCCTTTCAAGTAGTTGGTGACTAAATGTTTGGTGTGAATGTTTGGTTAGAAAGGGTTATGTTTGAGAGCCTAGGTTCCTAAGTTGGAATTGTAGAATTGTGCTAAGTTCACTTGTGGTGATAGGAGTTCCGAACCCAGAGATCGTGTAGCGTGGATGCGAAGCTTGCGGTGCTAAGCTAGCTAGCATTTGTAGTAAGGGTAACTTTACATATTGATAGGAATTTAATTTCAAGTATTTATGCGAAGAAGTCTGAGAACCTCAAGGTTCAAAGTGAGGGTCTTGTACCCCCTTCGTTTTACTGCTTTTTGATATACTGATTATTTAGTGGGCTTGTCTGCAAGTGGTTGGTAGCTGTCCCCAACCCCCCACACTTGTTTGCTTGCCTCACTGCTAACTCCATTGAGTTGCAGAGGGATGAACTGAGTTGTTTGGTATCGTTGTTTCTTTGAGTTATGATTGTTAAGATGAATTGCTTATACTGTTGAACTGTTCGCACTGTTTTGAGCTTGGCGTGAATATTATTTGATATGCGGTCTAATAATTATTCAATTATTTCCTGAAATATCGTATGTGGCGAATATTCACTGGAGTGTGAGAGTTTAGTCGAGTCGTCGAGTGTCGTGACGTTTTTGAGTTTTGATCCGATTAACCTAGGGTGCTAGGATCCCCTAAACGGCTCCAGCTGGTTTTTCGGCAGATTAGCTAGGCGTCGTAGCGTCAAGGAACCTGAGCTGAATGTTATAGGGTGAGCGGAGAGCCCAAGGCTACAGCTGACGTTCATTGGATGGATCGGCGTTACATTCCGAAAAATTGTCAAAAGTTTCATGAGCGTTGAGTCTTGAGCGGAGTCTTATGTTGCATCTTGAGAACTGTGCATATGTCTGTTTTGCCCATTGTTTATGTTTCGTTATTTCTTGATTTATTGAGAAGTTGACCCTTTCCCATGGTACCTTCGATCCATGATGGTTACCCAGGTGATGACGAAGAGTGTACCGATACCGGCGATGAGGACGTCGCCGGAGATCTTCTTTGATTTCCCAGACTTGGAGCTACCTGCGGTGATGAAGTTCGACCCCATCTCACGTCGCGTTGTATATACCGGGGATGTTGTTCAGAGGTTCAGAGAGGATGGTGTCGTGGTGAGACAGGAGACTTCACGACGTACGGTGAGCTTTCCGATCCGGATGTTGTATATAGTGGACGCCGGCGTGCTATGGAGAGAGAGGACTGCACCAGCTTCGTCTTGCTCACCAGAGGGACCTCCCGAGGTCTGGAGGCATATTACTTCCTATTTTGCTTCCCGAGGTCGAGGACGAGGGCCGAGTATTAGAGTGACCGCTCGCAAGAGCGCGATTCGACGCCGGACTGCAGGAGCATCTACTTCCAGAGCTGTGGCTATCCTGACTCCTCCAGTAGATCTGGCTTCCCTTCCTGTTGTTAGAACCTCCACTCCACCAGCGGATCCACCTCCCGTGTGTAGTGTGTGCGGTGAGGCTGGGCGAGACCTGATGAGGACGATATGGCCGGAGAGTATGTGCCTAGTGATGTACCTGAGGATGTGCCTGCTGCGGCACTTTTTATCGACTTGACTGGAGAGGACTCGATGGATGAGGAGGACGATCCATTTGAGGATCTGGGTAGTTATCTGTAGTCGTCGTGTTGTCTGACTGTTGTTTAAGTTATTTTGGATGACTGTAGTATTTACTTTTGGTGTACAGTTAGTTTGGTGACCAGTCGGGCTCAGGATTTTTTTTTGTACTACAGGGTAGACTGGCGGTTTAGTTTTGGAGCAGCCCCCTGCGTGGGTGTCTGCCGGGAGTACCCCGGGGTATGACTACTCTTACGAGGTTCTTCATACCATAGGTGTATTCTCTGTATATTTCTGCACTGTTTTATTTTGCATGTACTGTGTATGATGACCTGTATATATATATATATATATATATATATATATATATATATATATATATATATGTATTCTCAGTGCATGTGTCTTGTGTCCTACATTGCACCATGTTTCGAAACACTGCAGCTACTCTGTGCGTGCTTGCGGATGATGTTGTTTAAAAAAAAATGTACCGCATTTTTTGAAGGACACGAGAGTACCGTTTTAAAAATGCGTCGCATATAGGTTTAATTCTAGTTGAGTAGCGGTCCGGAAACGGGTCGTTACAGCAACCTTCTTCACTATTGATATATATATTCCACACAATTGTTTCTTAAGAGGGTCAACCAAGGTCACTAGCTGGAGAACTTAGTTTTTTAAAGGTCTAGAATTTCAAAAGTTCTAACTTAAATGTCTGGTGTACTAACCAATCATGCTCAAGTGACTTTCATGACTCTTTCTAGGATTAACTCCTTAAACTAAGGAATACTAAAACATTACTATCTTAAGGCTTCAAAACTGCAACAACCACAACGAATCAACAAGGCTAACATCTAAATCCTTAAGAACCACTTCATAATTTAAGATTCAGTTCTTAAGCTAAGAATTAGGTTTCTCTTACTCAAACAAAATAGTCTTCCTAATATTGACAAATGAAATAAGCAAGGATTCTTTCTTAGACATTAATCCCTACGTCTGATCCTTCTTATAACATGCTATAATTCAAAAGCACTCTTTCATTCTATTCTCATGTGTCTAAACTATAGGACACTTAGTTCCATATCACTAAACATTCTATATCAGGTTCCATAGAGACAATGTTTTCTCAACCTTCCAAACCAAAAGCTATGAGTTCCAATTCTTATCACGAATCTCAACTTAAAGGTGTTGATTACCGATCCTTATTTCGCACAACCACGTTCTTTAAAACTTAATACAACACACAGTACATGGTATACTAAGGTCAGGTGGAACTAAAACGAGATTGAGGTTATCTATCTTATGGTGAAATCATGCAAAGCTAGACACACAATGTAACACCTGAGGACGAGATCGACCTCGTATTAGGACATCGTATCGAGACCTCGCGTCAAGATTTCCTGTCGAGACCTCGTACCAAGACCTCGTGTCGAGATCCCGTGCCAGATCGCGTGTCGAGGTCATATGTCGAACTGATGAGGTCGCGCAGATCGAAATGAGGAGGTCGATGTCGAATCGGGAGGAGGCGCGTGCACGAACTCGCAGTTAGAGCCTTGTGCGCTGCACAAGCACCTGATCGACTCGTGTCGAGACTGCACACTTTGATTTTACGAACGCATTTAGCGTTAATGATTATATTGTTTGTAATATTTATAAATTTATATTATCGGTTTGCGCTTCGTCACTGTGTTTTTAGATCTTTAACCTATAGATTAGAGGGTAATCATGAGAGAGGAGAGATTAGATGGGTAGAATGATTGATGGGATTAGCATCTCATAACAGAGTTACACGTCACTTATTTGTGTTTTTTTTAAAAGAAAAATTCATTTAAATGGTTTCTTTACACCAGATATCACGATCACCTCAACCTCTCACTTTCTTTCTTCTTTCTTCTTCTCTAAGTTTCCTCTTCCTCTCCAAACTTCCATCGAAGAACCTTGGATTTTATTGAGTCTTTGCACAAACCTTCTTCATCAATCTTGTTCCTCATCATCTCCTCTACATATATCACCATCTCGACCATCTTTTGAGGTATGAAAAACAGAATTTTCTCTTCCTTCATGCTGCTGTTTAGCGCCACTTCTTCCCTCCATTTTAGCTAGTTTTTATGCTTCCAAATCATGTCGTATTGATAGGTTTTCTTCTTCATGATGAAAATATTTTTCAGAAAACATAAACTTAGATTTTGATTAATTTGTGCTTAATATGCTACTTGATTTTAAGCTTGAGTTAATACTTAGGAAAAATGGCTTTGTCTGATGATATGTATGAAAGAAGTTTTAAAAAAATTATTAGAGAAAAGGAGTTAATTTGTAATGCTTGAATTCTTGTTGTATTTGTTTAAGTTCTTGAGTTTTAATATTTACTTGGGTTGTAGTTAAGATCGGGGTAATGAGAGCTAAGTGCTATTAGAACCCATAGATGGAACTAAGTTGTGCTTGTATTAGGAAGTCTGATTCCCGAGATCGTGTGATTTCCGAATCGAGGTGTACGGGAGAGCGAACCCGAGGACGTGGGAGCAATGGGATCCAGATTGAGGACTAGATGCGTGTCGAGGTGGTTGTCAGCTCGATTGAGGACTGGCGAGACGCCGTAGCTTGGAGTTCGGTAAGGGCTCTTCTAGGCATTCTAGGATTTTTATTGTTATATTCCTATGTATGGATTCCTTGATTTGTGTCGAGCTTGAAGTGTTGTGATATGATTGAATATATGCCAAGAATTGTGTATTCGCTGAATTGCGTTTCTTCATGTTGAGCTCGCTCTTTTTATTTGACATGCGGTTGAATATCTTGGCGATAACTCTTTGAATATCGTGATGTGCGACTGTTCATTGAGTGAGAGAGCTTAGCGAGTCACATGGTCAAGTTGCGCGACCTGGATAAGCGAGTAGAGGTGCTAGGTCCCTTTTCCGCTTATGGGGACTTCTAAGCGCCGCCACGCTATGGGAACTAAGTCGACCGGTCCTAGGAGAGCGAAGATCCCAAGGTTTCGGTGCCGACTTTCCAAAGATACCGCACGGGCGTGTGCATTCCGGAATAATTGTCGGTCGAGAAAATGGATAGCGAGTCGAGTCGAAGTTTAGAGTGAGATGGTTGAGTCACGCTTGGTGTTTGATAAACATTGTTATGTTGCTTATTTCTTTATGCCATGTTTATCTTGAATTGTTGAGAAGTTGACCCTTTCGTGGGTACCTTCAATCCATGATGGTTACCCAAAGCGATGTCGAGTGCGAGGTGGAACTCGGCAGCAGATGATGGCGAAGTGAGGAGCTCGACGAGGATCGCATGACGACTATATTTGTCGTGATTGATTATGTTTCAGGATGTTTTTTTGGGGATGACTGTACTTTGTTTTTTTGTGTTCAGAGGTTGTGACCAGTTTGGGCTAGATGTCATTTTGAGCACGGTAGACCGGGTGGTTTTACTTTTGGAGCAGCCCCTGCGTGGTGTCTCCGCTTAAGTACCCCCAGGTATGATTGTCTCTTGAAGTCATACCTTAGGTGTATTTTCTTTGTACATTATTACTCTGTCTTTTTGTATGCACTTTTTATATCTTGTATATATAAGTATGTACTTGTTATACCTGCGTGTTGTTATTTAGGACTTAAGTCTTGTGTCTTAGTTGCACCATGTTTTCAAAAAGTTGTAATTACTCTGATGTGCACTAGCTGGAAAAAAAAAATATACCGTAATTTTTTTAAAAGGCACAAGAGTACCGTTTTAAAACGCATCGCATACAGGTTTAATTGAGCTCGGTAGCGGTCCGGAAACGGGTCGTTACACACAACCTTTATAAAACCAAATCATAATTAAAGCTATATATATATATATATATATATATATAGCAACATATCATAAACAACAATTCAGCAATCAATATTCACTTAAACATAATATACAAAAGTTAACGACCAAAGTACGACAGACTAAAGTATCAAGTAAAATAAATAAACATATATGTAACATCTTTAATCTAATTTTTTTTTCTTGAAAGAAATAACACGTTTGAATACTGCATTTAGTAGAGAACTAAATGAAGCTTACGATATATATTAAGATCAATTAACCGTATGTCAATGAATATAAAAAAATATTTTTTTTAATATCATATCATAAATAATTTAGCAATCAAGACTTAGTTAAGCATAATGCACACACAAAAATTAATGGCTAAAGTATGTTAGACTAAAACGTTAAAATAAAATGAATAAGTAATTATTCGTCATTTTTAATCTATTAATTCCGTAAAAAAATTGAAACCTATTTATCCTAAAAGAAATAACATGTTTGCATGCAATATTTCATAGTCATTAAAATTAAGCACACAATATAGTAAAAGTAATTTATCGCAAATTAAGGCATGACTAACTACAAGTATTTATCTTAAGGCATCCTACTAGAGTTCACTAAACCAGACACTTGCTTCACGCAAAACCTTTATTATTTCTACTGTTCAACTTACTCTAGGAAAAACATTCTATAGGGTGCTACACAATGATAGACTCGGTTTCAGTTAAAATATCTAAAATCGGTTTTGTGGTCTTTTCAGAAGGCAAAACAATATATTTCCCAAAGACTAACTAATGTACCACACTAAGTTCTACTTCTATCCTCACTCTAAGTTTTGCCTCTACGCCTAGGAAAAATTACTTTCCACCTTTAGAATCTACGGTTTCAAAGCCTTATGCCTATTTGAGGCCCTTAAGAATTTAACTGCAATGTAGATAATATGTGCTCATAACTAATTCTAGTAGCTAAGGTAATTTAAACAACTAATACTATCCACCTAACCAATTACCATTGCTTTTCTCACCGGTGGTAAGTGATTGGGATGTAGTCTCTCCTACTCGTTCAGCCAGGTAATCCAAGCAATAATAACCATGTGCGACAACCACCTATTCTTCTATAAGGTTCTTTGATAGGGCTTAAGCGTAAAGATGTCGACGCCACATGATTACCGTTAAGCTCTATTAAAGATCCTTCCTGTAGCATAGCCACGAATCTGCTGCGCTACTCTGATAACATATTTCCCAGCTAACGATACTGTAAATCTAAAATAAGGCCAGCTTATCCTCCCTAGTTAAGCTACTAGCCCATTGTACTTACTAGAATTCTTCTAAGGTAATGGCTAAAAGTATTGCACTTTAAGTGCAACAACTAAGGGTTAACCTGCATCTCTCAGTTCTGGGTTGAACCTTCTCACTTCACTAAGCGTAATTTTAAAGAAGATACTAAGAAATTAACAACCTAGGAAATTGCTAACCCAAGATTCACAGCTAATGGTTCAGGTACCTACTATCTTATCTCTACCTATCATATACTCTTGTGAACTTAGCCCACTCAAAATTATTCGTGTACTAGAATAACCAAAATTAAACAAGTAATGCATATAGCTCTACACAGAGTTCACACACTGAAACACAATAGACCACACACAAAGCCCGGTTAGAACAGAACTGCTCTGATACCACTAAATGTGACACCCTCTACCCCGCATGTTATCGTTACGAAAATAAATTAAGAAAAAAAAATGTAACTGCTGAAAAATACAGTCAAATAAAATTTTCATAAATAAAGGTAGAGTCGTCATGCTCTTGCAAACTTGCAGAAACAATCAATTAACAGTTACGAAAAAATATTCAAATGATACAAACACCCCGATGTCACAATATCTCAGAGCTAACCCTAAGCATTTACTTCGGAAATAACAACAACGATAATAACCAAAACATCGGAAATCCTAATCTAAGGTGATCGTGCCCACAGATCACTCCTCAGCCATGTCGTCATCCTCACCTGCAGTCTCATCGTCTAAACATACACAATGGTGTATGAGTATCCACAGCAAAAAGGGGTTAGACATCATATACAATCATAGCACAAAACGGCAAAGGACATAGCTTAAGCAATACACATACAATACGTTAACTTAATCAACATGAATGCTTGACTCAACGAGTACTTATGCAATCCTAGGGAACGTCTACTTCACCGAACATGTGGATCCAAATCAACTCAAATGAGAGAGTGAGAAAACATCATCACTCTTGAGTACGAATTGTGTCTAGTCAGGGTAACCGGTATATTTATTGGTCACGCCCCAGCTGTGGTAGCTATCCACCGCCTTTATATAAAATGCTCCTACCTGATTGACCCCCAAGGCCGGGTACCTTACCCATCATGGCCGATACTATATCGCATCATCGTTGCTCACCCCCAATAATGTTAACTTAACAAGACACATATGATGCATGAACACAAACCATACAAGTGTCTAACAACAACAACAACAACTTAACAACTCACCAACCATCTCATCAAGCGGTCGGCTACAACTTATCAACTAACCGACTATCTCATCAAGCGGCCGGCTACAACAATGTTAACAAGGTACTACTCATCAGTAAACTGACAAGTTTTCCCCAATCTTGGAACAAGTCCAAGTTATCAATCGACCTCACAACACTAAGTCTAAGCTAGCTTAACTTAATTTTCAACTCTTAACTCAAGTGTTTAAACTAACTTAATTTGACCGGACGTACCGTACTACTCCCCTAAAATTATAGGACACTATCCAAAAGAGTTTGGGTCAATACTTATTATATCTTGAATTTAAAAAAATTCAATTAGTGAGACTTTGCTAAAATAATTCCAGACTTAGTCATTTTTCTGCATAATTTTTCTGCATAACTATTACTCTAAGTTGTCAACTATGCTCAATCATGCTCCTAACCACTCAAACCTCTACCACATAAAGATCATCATCATTCTTAAGTTCTAAGACTGATCCATTTATCATAACTTAACCATTAAAAACACTAGTCTTTCCTTATCAAAATTCTGCATAATTCATTCTTAGCCTATCATTTATAATTTCTACAAGATCACTTCCTACACTTATTAACTCTAAGTGAGACAATTCATACATCATAAAACTTCTGCACATATCAATCTATCAATGCTAAACAACACTTAGGAACATAACACAAGTCATGAGACAACATACCAACCACAAATTAACACTTAGGAATAAAGGCAATCAACATCACACTTTACATTCTTGACATACCATTATCACATTAACTCAAACAACACATTTTCAGACAAACTCAATTAACATAAGCATTATGACAGAGATTAATATCAAGTGTTCCCATCACAATGGCAATGGTACTTATCTTGCACAACCGCGCCAAGTCTAGGGACCATGGGACGTCCCTATTGCCTAATGATATTCATAAGCCCACTAATCTCGTATCCATCTACCCCCTTACCTCAATAAGAAGTTCGCAGTATCGCAAGGAGAAGAGAATTGCCTATAACAACAATTTGAGCACCAAACGAGCACAGGGTAAAATTTACGGAAGGGTGAAACGCAGCTGGAAGAAATAACAATTAGTATAATATATTTTTTTGGAATTTTTAAGACTAAAACGAAATCAAAAGAAAGTAAAAAGAGTGACAGAAAAACGTCATACCGAGACAAGGGGTTACACGGGGTCTGGCGTCAACTTCACCGAAACGAGTGAAGGAGTAGTGGTTTCTGAAGGTTTTGACGCGAGGAATCCGAAAATGACGTCTGTTTTCTCAACCGAAAACTGTGGTGGCCAAAAAATCAAAATTACAGTTTGCTCAGCGTAATTAAACGCGACAAACGGAGCCACGGTTGAACAAACAGAGGCCGGAAACGAACTCTATGGTTGATTTCGAGTGGGAGGATGAAATTTGTTGCCAAGCCGCGGTCTAGAATGAAAGAATCAGAGCAGAGAAGTTGGAGCAAGGGTTTGGAATTCTCTTTTTTTTTTAACTGTTCTGCTGCATGGGTATCGTGGGGAAGATGAGCAGTAACCTTTTTAATAGACCAGGGGGTGTAGGTGTGAAGGGAAGGTGCAGCTAACAAATGTTTTCAAAAAAGAATAACACCAGCGTTGCACTCTTGTGCATATATGTATATATATATTTTATTTTATTTAAATTATTTTCACTTCAAAAGACAAATCATTTTCATACTACTTCTAAAATAGACTATTATTCTAAAATGTTTATAATAAATTCAGGACTAATATTTAATAAAATAAGATAAAATAATATCATTAAAATATACTAATCATTAAGGCAAACACACACAATTTGTCACAAAATTCTCAATATAAACACACAATTTATAGGATCCTATGAATTCAATTTGGCCAAATTACAAAATTGGTCCTCTATATTTATTTTAGGTATCAATTTGGTCTTTTATATTTTATTTGTTTCGTTTTGGTCCCTTACGTTTTAAAAGTTACAACAGGTTGGTCCTTTCCGTCACTAAAAGCCAATTATCCGTAGCTAAAAGCCAAATTATAGCTACGGATAATTGACTTTTAGTGACGGAAAGGACTAAATTGAAAACTAAAATAAAATGTAGAGGACCAAAACGAAACAAATAAAACGTAGAGGACCAAATTGAAACCTAAAATAAACTTAGAGAACCAATTTTGTAATTTAGCCATTCAATTTTGAGGGTGTTACACACTGGACCTGACATAGCATTTGCAGTAAACTTGTTAGCAAGGTTTAGTTCAGCACCAACCTGAAGACGTTGGAATAGAGTCAAACAAGTCCTTCGTTACCTTCATGGTACATCTGATATGGGTTTATTTTACGCAAGTGGAGTAAAGTGGAATTGGTAGGATATGCTGATGCTTGATACCTTTTTTATCCTCATAAAGCTCGATCGCAAACAAGTTATGTCTTCACATGTGGAGAAACTGCCATATCTTAGTGATCTGTGAAGCAAACAATCACTGCCTCCTCATCAAATCATTCAAAAATACTAGCTATTCATGAAGCAAGTCGAGAGTGCACATGGCTAAGAACCATGACCCAATATATTAAAGGAACATGCGGATTGGTGAAACAAGATGACAAGCCAACAATATTGTACGAAGATAATGCAGCGTGTATTGCACTAATTAAAGGTGGCTACATAAATGGTGATAGAACGAAACACATTTCACCAAAATTCTTCTATACACATGAACTCCAAAAGAAATGGGTGTTAATGTTTGCAAAATTCGTTCAAGTGACAAGACAGCAGATGTATTCATAAAGGCCCTTCCAACTTCAACTTTCAAGAAGCACGTGTCACTACAAGAAAACGCGTCGTTACTGACGACCTAAACCCATCGGTAATGCACAAAAGCCATCTGTAACGTAGATTTACCGACGGCCTCAAGCTCGTCGGTAACATGGTCATCGCAAATGATTACCGACTAGTTTTTTGTAGCCGTCGGAATTACTGACGGGTATACTCCATCGGTAAAAGGCCGTCGGTTAGGATCGACGGTCAAAGCCGTCGGTAATGGGATGCGGTGACTACCGACGGGTAAGGCCGTCGGTATCGTTATTATTATTATTTTTTAATGAATTAATTAATTTAATTAATTAAATAATTTAATTAATTAATTAATTTATGAATTTAATTATATTAATTAATTTCTTTAATTAATTAATTAATTAATTAATTAATTAATTAATTAATTAATTAATTAATTTATTTAGTTAGTTAGTTATTTAATGGTTGAAATTATGTATTTATTTATTATTTAGTTATTTAATTATTAATTTATACCATATTAAGAAATGTGATAACGTAAACTAAAAAGCAAAGTAAAAAAGAAACGTAATATAAATTAAAAATATCCTCAGAATATCAAAATATAAAAAAAAAGTCAAAACATCACTAATAATCCTGATAGTCCTGATCATGCACGAGATGCTCTAAACCATCCACGTCATCGACATCATCAGCACCATGAGGCAATAGAGGCAGAGGCGACAGAGGCAAAGGAGGCGACTGATGATGAGGCTGCTAGCGAGCTAGCATGTCGTACATCTGTTCCTGTCGCTCCAGCACCTTAGCCAAAATTGCGTTCGTCCGACGGTTCTCCTCCTCAGAAGCGGCCATTCTCCGCTTCACATCGGCTAACTCCTGTTCCTCCACGGTTGAGCGACAACTGCCACCACTACTCGATGATGATTCGATGTAGAGGCAGTTTGTGACATCCGGGGCTAACGAGGGCTGGGAGTGATTGTCAGTGCATCGGCAGTTGGCACAGACAAAGAGCGGCTCCTGGCAGGCTTTCAGCGAAAGGGCACGTGAATGAACTGATTACACATCGAAATGAGAGGGATCCTGAGGCTGTGCAACTGTATAGCTAAAGGAAGGCTTAAAAGAATTGATTTGTACTACCTATACCAACAAATGCATTATCTTTTCGGGAGCCCAAAACATAAGAACTCCATAGTTAAGCGTGCTTAACTTGGATCACTTGTGGGATGGGTGACCTCCTGGGAAGCACCTCAAGATGTGTGTGAGTGAGGACAAAGTACACTGAAAAGACTCGTGTTAGTTTATGGGGACAGTCATCAATCCTGAAAGCAGTCTGGGATATTACAAATAGTATTAGAGCGAACCTCTCCCAGTACAGTGTGGTTTGGGGACGAACCAGGCGAAAGCTGGTGGGCATGTGACATCCTGGGCTGACGAGGGCGAGGAGTGATCGCCGGTGCATCAGCAGTTGGCACGGACAAAGAGCGGCTCGTAGCAGGCTTCTAGCGAAGGGGTACGTGAATGAACTAAATACACATGGAATGAGAGGGATCCTGAGGCTGTGCAACTGTACAGCTGAAGGAAGGCTTAAAAGAATTGATTTGTACTATCTATACAAACAAATGCATTATCTTTTTGGGAGCCCAGAAGTAAGAACTCTATCTCTATAGTTAAGCGTGCTTGACTTGGATCACTTGTGGGATGGGTGACCTCTTGGGAAGCAACTCAAGATGTGTGTGAGTGAGGAAAAAATACACTAAAAAGACTCGTGTTGGTTTGTGGGGACAACCATCAATCCTAAAAGCAGTCCGGGATGTTACACGACTGGTCCCTTTCTTGTAGTTACTGGCAAGGTCTCCAACACCGTATAGGCGGCCCTTCTTCTTGTCGCCAATAACATCTGCCCAAACCTTGAGCAGTACAGATGGATCCTCAAGGCTCTGAGACGGGGAACATGATGATGTCTGAGATCTAATCTGAGACATCCTCACCTCAAACTCCTCCTGTCATGCATAAACAAATAAGTCAATTTTTTTTGTAAGAAAACAATATAAACATTAAAAAAGGCTCATTATATTCTATAATTACCTGAGTCCGCCTCGACCGATCATTAACGAAATTACTAATACTCCTCCTAATATGAGTTGCATGATGGAGCTCGTGCAACTGTACCTCTCTACCCAACCTCTTCGACTGTAATTAATTAATAAAAAACATAAATAAATAATAAATAATAATGATAATAATTAAATAATAATAATAATAATAATAATAATAATAATAATAATAATAATAACAATATAACACGTACAAGTCGAGCTGCGTGCTGTGTCTGACTGGTGGAACTTTCGGTGTGCAAGCTCCCACCCTTCTCAAAGGCTCTGTTCTTCTTGGTCATCACGCGGATCAAGTTGAACTCAGGGGAGTTCTAGTACTCTACCAGCCTCTGCCAGATATGATCCCCTATCCAGTGGGGCTGTCCCCTGAGACGGGCATCTATAAGCATATCAGAGAAGCCATGGGAGTCCTTCATATGAAAGTTCTTCTCGATTCGCTTCTCATCCTCAGTCCTCCAAACACATCTCTCCTGTATCAATATAAGACATTATTAAACATAATTGAAATTTATGAAATAAAAAAAGAATATCCAATAAAATAAAAATTGTAACTTACTCTGAAAGATGCAAACATATGATCCCGCTCCTTCTCATCCATCGTCCCCCAGGTGGGCCAAAACGCCGAATAATTCTCCTCAATTGTTGTTGTGATAGCCTTCGCAGCTGACTTTGAGGGAAGGAACCTAAACAATAAAAACATGTCAAAATATATGTATATATATATATGTATGTATATATATGTAAATTATTAATAACTCGACAAAAAAAAAAGTAAATACTTACCCTTTACCAGCTAGGCTAATAATAACTTGACCATTATGCAGCAACTCAAGATCCTGCTGCTCAACCCCGTCCTGCTCAACCTCGGTCTGATCAGGCGTATAGCCCGTACTATACTCATCCTCGGACTGATGAGCATCGGGTATCGTCTCAGGCACAACATGAGAACTATAAGTGCCATGTGTCTGCTAGAACCCCAGGTTGGGGATCATGTAAATGGAAGACAAAGGGGGTGTCGGTACAGAAGGTGCTGGAGGCTGTGTAGGTGCGGAACGTGTCGAAGGCTGTGTAGGTGTTGAACGTGCTGGAGGCTGTGTAGGTGTAGATGTAGACGGACGTTGTGTAGATGACAACATCAAAAACCCAGTAGGGTCACGCCTAATAATGTTCGGCCTCCGATGACAGGGGGTCGATGGCGATGGCCCCCTTCCCTTTACTACCAGTGGGTGGTCTGGGGGGTCGGATCCTGATCTTGAAGCCATATATGTCGATAGAGCAATTCAACAATAACAGTCATGAAATATTATATTTAAACATAACAATATTAAAAATAAATTCCATAAAAATAAACAACAAGTTATGAAAATAACTGTCAAATTAAAATATATTGTTAGACAATTCTCTAATTGTAAAAAGTTAAACAATTTCATTCTGCCCATTCTGCCCACTCTACTTCGGCACCGTCTTCAGATCTTAATGGTTCTGCCACTTCTTCGTTTAATTCCTTATCTCCATTTACTTCTTCATATGTGATTGGATTGTCTCGTAGTCGAGAAATGGGTTCCACTCCATTTACTACATGGACATGAGACATCTCATCCACTTGATAAGCCACTTCTTCCTGTGGATCATCTGTTTCAATGCGACCCCTTGGTTTCGTCTTTATTGCGGCACACCAACCTTGTTTGTCCCTTCGAGTTGATGGATAAGGGACATAATACACTTGTCTTACATTTTGTGCCATGATAAACAGATCAAACATTTGGTATCTTCTGCTCATGCAAATCTCCACAGTATTATATTTTCGATCCACTTTTGTGCCTCTATTTGACGAATCAAATCAATTACAATAAAGTAGCACTATTCCTTTGGTATAGTCTAAAGTATTGTATGCCAGTTCATATATATGTCGAATCACGCCGTAGAAGTCGTCTTCACCTCTATTTGTGGCACCTTTTACATAAATTCCACTGTTAATTGTTTTTTCCCTCTGTTTTTGACTGAGTTTAAAATTTGTATCCATTTACGAAAAACGTGCGCCATTCTGCCTCACTATACACCTACGTATACACCATATACAAACAAATTATGGTTCCTTTTTTCAAACAATCTTTTGTATTTTCAAACAATAAATAGTTCAAATATGACTAAAAATACATATCTGGTTCATAAACCATGTTGGGAAATATTCATGAATATAAGCAGAAGAGTCTTGTTCGCTTGTGGTCTTAGTTAACAAGAATGCCCTGATCAAGTTATTATCAAACAAATGATCATAAGTAGTTATGGATAAAAGAAATTGAAAGTGGTCAAAATGATACATACGTAAGATATGATGATACTTCGGTACAGTTGACCAACACGTGAACGTGGGCTGACTTGAACTTTTCTCCCGTTAACCAGTGAGTCAACTCCTTTCTGAACGTGAACACAAGAAGGGGGGTTGAATTGTGTTGAAAACTTTTCGCAAACTTTACGTTAGAAACACTTAGAACACAAGTTTTTCAAAACTGTTTGTTTATCGGACGCTGGAAATAAACCGGACGCTAGAAAAGCAGTCTGTGAAAATTTGTTTTTAACACAGCAAGATAGAAAAGAATAGAAGCAGATAAAGCAAGAGACACAGATTTATACTAGTTCACTACCAAACCGTAGCTACGTCTAGTCCCTTCGTTCCTGAAGGATTTTCCACTATAATCAATCTGATTACAATTTTCTCAAGAGTATTCTACTGTCACAACTTGACAATACTCTCAACTTCTCAAAACGACTCAGTACAGTCGAGCCTTTGAGGGAACAGCCTTAACTAGGCCAAAAAACAACTTTTACAAGTAAGTTGAATACAAGTAAAAATAACTCTCACAGAGAGGATAAAAAGTTAAGCTCAATATAGAAATGCTTTCTAAAAAGAAAGGGCCTGACGAGTTCAGTTCTTGTAGTCCAAAGACTTAGCGCGAAACTTGATTGCTCACAGAAGCAGTGCTTTCAGAGTATTGACTCTTTGTAGTGTATAGCAATCAGAGCTTGTTCTTAGCAAATAAGGCAATATACTCTTGTACAGTTTTGGCAGTTTTCCAGCAGTGTATCGGCAGTATATCAGCTCTCTCTTCAATGGATACCATGAGGTATATATAGGAGTTCCAAGGATATTACCGTTACGGTAAAAATGGCTCCTTTCCATTGAGTGAGGTAAATTCAAAAAGCTGTCTCTTTCTTCCTTTCCAGAGAATATCCCAGTAGTACATATTACCCTTGCTTTTCACAATTGCTTGTACGATTATTGTCTTTTAGCTAAAGGTGTCACCTTTGATACCTCGTACAACAATTTTAGCGCTCAAGATCAATTTTGAAATCCGTTCCAGAAACCTCTGAGAGGAAGAGCAACTACGTGACCAACACGTGATTTAAAATGAAGTTCAGATGCTCGCTCAGAATCGGAAGATCGGACGCTCAAAGCAAATGGATAAGCCTAGTGTCATAAAGAGATAATTCCAGATGCTCACTCAGATGATCCGGATGCTGACACATGGAGTGTATCCTTCTCTTGAGAATTTCTTCCATCTTGCTTGTGTGGCTTTATATGTAATATTAGTATCTGCACACTTCAAGAATTGTTAGAGCATAAATTGTTCTCTTGTGAATACTTTGTTATCATCAAAATTAATGAGGGTCTAAACTTCTCAATCGTTTAGGTTCCAACACTTTCCAGCATGACGACCGGGAAGGCCAAAGACTGATAAGGCTAACAGGTGTCTTTCACTTTCAATTTCTATTTCATTCGTATTATTTGTTGGTGTCAACATGAAGTTCGTAAAGTAACGGGAATAGAAATGGATTGTTTCACGGTGTCAGTAAGTTGCACAAATAGATCCTTCAACCCTGGCCTTATTTTTCACCGATCGTTTTGAGTCACCCATAAATCTATAAAATAGCAAGGTTGATCAAAATTGATACATTTAACCCATCAAATGAATATTTATATTAAAGAATATTGTATTATATTACCTTTCGAATGGATACATCCATCTATATTGAACCGGTCCACCAAGCCTAGTTTCATGTGCAAGATGCACTGGGAGATGCTCCATAGAATCAAAGAAAGCAGGGGGAAATATTCTCTCCAACTTACAAAGAATGACTGGTATGTTCTGCTCCATCTTTATAAGATCATCCTCTCTCAATGTTGTAGAACACAAATCTTTAAAAAATTGGTTGAGTTCAGTAAGTGGATTTAAAACATTTGACGGCAAGGAACTAAATGCAATAGGAAGTAAACACTCCATGAATACATGACAATCATGGCTTTTCATCCTAATCATGGTTCCTAATCACATCTTGCCAAATTAGAAGAATAACCATCTGGCATCTGAAGTTCTTTTATCCACCGACAAACTGACTTAGCTTCCTGAACAGTTAAGAGTAACAAGCTTTGGGCTTCAGGGTTTTCCCATTCGACCGAGTCGTCAACTGCAAGTCCTTTCGCCTACAGTAAAGTGGTAAGTCTAGTTTTGCCTTATCATTGTCTTTCGTTTTGTCTGTGACGTTCAACACTGTGTTAAAAATATTGTCAAAAAATTATCTTTCCAATATGGCAAATCCCAAAAAATACTTCTTTTTATCCAATTATGTCATTGTCCATATCCTTCAAATCGATCCAATTCACCATAATCAATTATCTTTGGCAGTTTCATAACTCTGCTCCAAATCTATTCTGATGTCAATCTTGGGGGCGGGCCACCTAATTCAACTTCCCCCTTCTTGAAGGCATTCTTATTCCGTCTAAATGGATGATCACCTGGTAAAAACCTGTGATGTGCGTCAAACCAAGAACACTTCCCCCCGAATTTCAAGGTAAAGGCCTTTTATGCTCCATGCAATGCGGACATGCCATTTTACCATGAGTACCCAACCAGAAGACATGCCATATACAGGGAAGTCATTAATGGTCCACATCAGAGCTGCCCTCATTGTAAAATTCTTCTTTTGTGCAATATCATACGTCAAAACACCATTCCACAACCTTTTGAGATCGTCAATGAGAGGCTATAAATAGATGTCAATACCATCTTTTGGATTATCTGGACCCGGTATAATACAAGTCAAGAACATATAAGGTTTAGACATGCACATTTCGGGAGGAAGATTGTATGGGGTAACAGTAACTGGCCAGCAAGAATAAAGTTTTGCCGTAGATTGAACATACGAGTTAAAACCATCAGAGCATAAGCTAAGTTGTACATTACGTGGATCTGCTGCAAAATCAGGATGCACACGATCAAAGTGCTTCCAAGCTTCGATAAAGTGATCAACCCCAATGCAAAAAGATTGTTACCCCTTCTCCCCAGATACAACCTATCGTACATCCAACTACGACTCGAAGGAAAAAATTCCATCTTCTGCATGTTAAAAAAAATGACAATTTCAGCAGCACGACATTCTTAGAACCATTCTCTTTCTTTAAATGGTATGACCCTATCCCATTCCAGAAAAAACTTTTTCAGAACTCGTATAATAGTCTTTCCTTAATTTTCATCTTTTATACTTGACAAAATTTCGGCCGCATTTCACATTGGTCTATGAGTACACTAAATGATCGCAGTTATGAATACTGCTATCAAGTATGCACTCAGAGAACAAAAGAAAATGAATCGAACCGAAATTTCATCAAATATAAAGATACGAGAATTAAGCAACAATTATTATACGAGTAAAGAAGAAGTTTTTTCCCAAACTGTCCCATTTGGACAATTTAAGGTTCAATATACAATGAACACGTGGTACCCTAAAAGAGTATATGCACTCAATAATATATTGAACCTCAAACAGGAAGCTATGGCTTTTCTCCGATACTAATAACAAACATAGAAATAAAACAATAAGCTAATTAAAATATATTTAATAAAATTTAGGCTTAAATATGTTTTTCGTCCCTGCAATTATAGGGACTTTTGTTTTTCGTCCCTGTAAATTATTTTTCTTTGTTTTTCATCCCTGCAATTTAAGAATTTTTGCTTTTGATCCTTGTTGTTTTGTTTTAGTCTTCGTAATATTTTTTCATGTTTGGTTTTAGTCCCTGAAATTAGAGACCAATGTGATTTTAGTCCCTGAAATATGGAGAATATAAGGACTAATTCTAAAATAAAATTTATATTACAGGGACGAAAGGCAAAAATAAATTTTGTAGGGACGAAAAACAAAGTTAAGAAAATTGCAGGGATGAAAAACAAAAAAATATTTTTGCAGGGACGAAAAACAAAAATCTCTATATTTGCAGGGACGAAAATCATATTTAAGCCTAACATTTAATATCGGTTTTTCCCCGATATTAACATCTAATATATTATTTAACATCGATTTTTCTCCGATATTAATGACATTTAATATATATAACATATTTAATACATCTAACAATAATACATTTATAATTATCTAATACAACATCAATACATTCATATGCAACCTAATTATCAATAATACACTAATACAACCTAATTACCATGTCATACAACCTAATTATCGTGCCAACCTATTTATCTATTTAAAATTAGGGTTTGGCTATCATGTCATACAACTTATATATTTCAGCGAGTTAATAATAAACTTTCAATTCCTAATCATACAAGCACATAGTAAAAAAAATTAAAATTATAATCATGCATAATTTCTAATGTAAATTTCAGTCTCCATTATACAAAATTGCACATGCACAAGTTCCTTCCATAATTATAGAATCAAATTGTAGTCCCTATTTTCAAATTTCAACAAAATTAAAATTTCAGTCCTAATTTCAACAAATCATACCAAAATTACAATTTCAATCCTAATTACATACAATTTAAAGCACGAAATCACTAACCACAAAATATGTTAGTGAAAGGAGTACTCACGGCGACAACACAACGAACTCAACACGACAGCGATCTCACAGCAACTAGGTCCCTAAAATTTTCACAGACAGTTTCATTAGGAAACAGTACCAATCTATCACTCCAATAATGCACCAAGAACAGAGAAAGTAATTGACATGTAAAATATGCATGTAGAAGGTTCTTGTAATATATGCATGTAAAATTATCGCTATGTAGAATTTAGTAACAGCTTTTTTTTTATTACAATATGCATCCAGAAATTCTGGCTGTATGGGAGCAGTGACGACAATAGCGTTTGAATTTGCTTATGTAAGCCATATGCAAGAGCATGTAGCATCTACGGCATTTGATAGTCTTATTTGCACAAAAGGAAGGCCATATTCAAGTTCAAAATTTCACCAATCCCACTAATTACATGCACTGCAAACAAAACAAGCACATAATTGCTTCACAAATATTTTGAAAAGCAATGCTTGAATTCAAACCAGAAGAAGAAACCAGTAAACCACACAATTTTTGGACTCGCAGAAGAAACCCCAAGCTCTAATAAATTTCTCAACATGTATGCCATTTCGTTACTTTGAAATGTAATAAAATGGCTAACTACAGAAAAGCATACAACATATTGAAAGGCTAAGAAAGCAATCCAATTAGTTGAGAAGATAATGGAAAATTTACCAGAAAAAGGATCCTATTTGGATGGAAATTTTTTAGTCCAGAAAACCTTTTATCTCCTAGGCCTTAGAGAAAGATGCTAATAACTTGGAAATGAATATACTTTTAAACCTTGAAATTCAATAGGGTAAGCAGCGGCAGCGGCAATGCCGGAACCGGGCTGCGCAGCAATGGGAGCGACCAGGTGAAGACTATGGGTTGTGTGTAAGGGTGTCTAGGAGGTGAAAGGAGCAAAGGCAGCGCGGTGGTGCGTTGCGGCGGTGGCACAACAGAGTAGTGGAGGTGGCGATAACGGAGGGGCAGTGAAGCGAGAGATGGCAGCAACGAAGTGGTGACAGATGTGGGTCGGCTTTAGTGAGAGAGAGAGAGACAGACAGACGTGGTGGAGAGGATAGGAGAGGTGGTGGCGGCGGCGCAGGTTGCAAACGGAGGAGAGGGGAGGAGAGAATAGAGAATGAAAAAATGAGGAATGGGGGAGAAGGTTTTCGTGCTCTGGTTGTAAATGGAGGTTACCGACGGCCCCATTAAAGTTACCGACGGCTTCAACCCGTCGGTAAACTCAACGGTCAGACACAGCCTTACCAACGGCTATTCCTTCAACTACCGACGGCCTATGCCCGTCGATATTTGAAAATGCAGCGGGAACCTAAATTGCGGCAAAGTTACCGATGGACTGTGGCCGTCAAAAAACGCAGTCTTGGAGTAACGACGGTCTAGGCCGTCGGTAATGTTTAGCGGATGACTGGTTAGAATTACCGACGGATTAAGCCGTCAAAAAAGGCATTTTTTTGGCGACGGGTTTGGACCGTCAGTATGCCCGCTTTTTCTTGTACTGTGCACAACATTGGAATGCACTAACTAAAGGACTTTCTTTCTTGAGGGGAAATGTATTTTCCTTCGCTAAGTTTTTATCCCATTGGGTTTTTCTTAGCAAGGTTTTAACGAGGCATATTTATAGCGTGTAGTCATCCAATGAGAAGTGTTGAAAATATATGTATTTATGGATGACTATCTAAATATAATTATCATATCTTAGAATATTATGTGATTGCGCCTCATTTATTATTCCCTGATTTGGCTCATAAATTGAGAGTCAAATACCTCTATAAATAGGAGCATTAGGTTTGTCACTTGTAACACTTAAGAAGATTACTACTACAAATATCATAGCTTGTTCGTGAAGAACTAGCCTATGAATCCTAGTTTCTGAAGAATTAATCATTGACTTCATATTTTTGTCGTCTCCATCTTCTTATTTTCTATTCTTTTTACAACAAGAGGTGCAATATTTGATTAATTTGATTTATTCCCAAATTTTTTTTAGACCTAGTATAAATGGTTAGCAGCGAGGGGGAAGTTTGAGGTGAGGGGAAAGTAGAGCAGTATGGGTTTGAACCCTGCTCCTAGCGTCCACACATCTCTTATGTATGTTTTACCACCAGACTGTGCTCTCTAGACAACTGATTCCCAAATGAACATGTACAGATAATTAGTTTTATGAAATGAATTTTCACGTATATTTCAAAATAATTGTAAATAAATTCATATTAAAAGAATTAATTATAAAATAGGCAACATAGTTCCAGAGACCATTTATCTTGAATTAAAGTTTCACATTGGTCATTTATTTTCTACTCAAGTTACTCCTTTAAGTATATTAAAACACCGTTGGACTTATTTTCACTTTTCATCCACCCTATTAAAAAATGGCTTACATGGCTATTAATATGCCTATGGGGTTGTTAATCTTCCTACACGTCTGTCCTACATCATAATCTGAGACATTTTTTTTTAAAACAAATAAAAAATCAAATTAGGGTTCTTGAAACTCTTTCCCCAGTGGCATTGGGAAGCTAAAAGGGGTTTCAAGGAGAGAAACCAACAGAGAGCAAATCATAGAGGGCACTCTTTTTTGGGCTCGAAGGCAGTAACAATGTAAAGGGAGATATGCTCGAATTTGCCCCTTGAAAATCCGAGCCTATACTTTGAAGCTTTAATCAAAATTTATATTATAAGACTGATCTGTTGACTCTTTGGAGTGGCGTGTTCGTATCTTCTTCCTTGCCGAATCACTATCGCAGCTCGTGACTGGCTCGAGACCTACGCATCCTTGCATGTTCTCTTTGACTTGGTAGAGCAATCGATCGTTGGTTTTACGAATATGGTAAAGATATGTGAGGAGGTAGGTGTAACACCCCGCCTTGACAGGGCGTTATTTAATTTTTCAAATAGTCCACACGTATAAAGTAACAACACATATTATTTATTATTAGAGTACGCAAAGCATGGAACATACACACATAAAGATATATACACCACACCTACAAGGGGTGACAAAAGGACACACTTGCCGTGATACAACTGTATTCCAACAATCAGAACACTGCCTCTAGGCAGCTCTATCATTGTGGTCACCTCTATTAGGTCCCGCTCCCCAAGAATAAGCTCTAAGCACAGGCTGCTCCTGTCTGTCTGCTATATTATCATAACATAATATAGAAATACACAAGAAATGGAGGGGTAAGAAATCTGTCAATCACCAATAAGCAGGAAAACAGATTAGCAGAGTAACTGTCACCTTGCACAGTACCAAGATAACAATCATCGACATAACTGACAAACACTGATACCACATATACCACATATGGACCCCTGAGCTCACGATCACAGACCACATCACACACTGATACCACATACTGACACCTACCACTGAGCATGCGGGCTGATCACCGGCCCTTCACCCTAGACCGATCACCAATCTTAGGGCACAAAGGAATGACACATAAGTTCGTTGTCCCGAAGACATATCCTGATACGCTACCATCTCTGATCACTAGAGTAAGGTACTGTCCCCGTGCACAAGGATGACATTCCCAACACAGGGAATGGCCAAGATTACCCCTTCATCGGACATGGAGTATTGACGGTGGAGTATTGACGGTAATACTCGCTATTATCGTCTAGGGATTCGCAATCCTCTAACGAAAGGGCGTCATCGTTGACACTGAGATCATACATCAATTTTCATACTCATAAGTAATCATATTCAATCAGCACATTATAGATATCATCACATCAATCAGAATATCAACAATCACAAGTAATCAGCGTATAAACTATTCCTAGTGTCGAGAAGGCGACTGTCAACTAATCATGTTATCAATCAAGTAAACACGTAAGTCAAACAAGAACACAAATCACACCAAGTAAAACCTACGTTGGTTGATAGGTCTACGGTGACTATCCTTTGCAACTGCATACCGCAACCCCTCCCCTAAGATGTTGCTGATATCAACCCCTAGTAGGGTTTGAGGCCCCCTACGCATGCTAACAGTACAATTCTACTACATGTTTTCCCTAGTAATTGAGGTATCTTCCCCCTCACCTGGAACTCCTGACTAGGCTCCTAGAAAGCCTTGACCCTCGACCATTATCCGCATTCCTGCCTTGAGCTACTCCTCTGAGCCTTTCTCTTCTCTCAGGCTTGAGGGTTTCCAACTAAGCACTTTCTGATGCACAGGATCCTCACTTGAGGCAAGTGCAGAGCATACTTACTCCTTAGAGGAATTCTAGAGAAAGAAAGTTTGTAGAGAAGGAGAAGAAGATTTGGTGCGAGGAAAAATGAAGAGTGAAAAGGGTATTTATGGGTGAGCTTCGCTCCCATCGCGTCGCGATATAGGTACCATCACGTCGCGATATGGGTACCATCGTATTGCGATGGAACCTTCTTGAGCCTTTGAGATGCACACGTGGCGCAAATCCAATGGTGCGATTTCGAGTCCCATCGGGTCGCAAACAACTCGTCGCGTCGCAACGCGATCAAAACGAAAATATCTAGTTTCTAGGGTTTTCTAGGGTGTTCCACAGCTTTCCAAGGTCATTCTTGTCCTTTTAGGGTTTTCTAGACTTTTCCTAGCATTTGTGGGTCCCACCTTACTTTTATGGGCCCAACTTGTACTTTTGGACTCCACCTTGGCCCATTTTACTTCTAATTAAAGTTTTAATACTCGTTTAATCTCTAACCTAATCAACTTGAATTATTAATCGAGGTTTTGGAAAAACGAGATGTCACAGTAGGTACACAAGATGAGCAAGAGTCTGACGGTAAGAGGGTTGTGCATTGTAGAGGCAGCTTTAACGACATGTGACGGGACAAGGGGGGAAAGACGGCGTACTACAGATGGTGACTAGGGTTTGCTGAAGAGGGGAGAAAGGGTGTGGATGAGGCTGTTAAAGGGAAAAATGGGACGGGCTTTGTAGTCCAAAAACAAAAAACAAAACCCCTTCTTTTGTTTTTTTTAAACACACCCATTTTACTTGATGATTTCTGGATTTTGATTTCTAGATGTTTGATGTTTGATTTCTAGATTTCTGGGTTTTCCTTTAGTGTTGGATATGTTTGACGTTTAGTTTCTAGAATGCTTATTTGATTTTTGGGTTTTTGGTTTCTAGGTAATTTTATGGGTTTTCTAGGTTTTCTATTGCAAGAGAAAGAAAATGATCCATGTCAGAAGCCACCTATGCAATTAACGACAACGTCAGTGCTGCGATTGGTGCAGTTAACGACCATGTCAACTCGTTACTAACGGTGTTGGATGGAAATTCACATTTGGTCCAACAGTGTTAACATTTTAATACTTAAAGGACTAATTTGAGAGGAAAAAAGATAAATGACCAATGTAAAACTTTAAATTAAGATAAAGGGCCTCTGGAGTAATTTTGCCTATAAAAGACTTGTGTATATGCATTTGTATGTGCCTCTCAAGTGTAATAAGCATATGATGTTAATTTTGAAGAGTGTGTGTGTGGCATAAAGTCTTCTTAGCAAATTCTATGATCCTCAAGTAAAATCAACTTACATAAAATTAAATTTTTTAATTTAATATGGATTTAATTGGTATATACATTGTCAATGTAAGAGATATTTTACACTATCAACAAACCATAAAATGAAATATCATTAACAAATGTTTGACTCCTATAATCCCAACTACCTTAAAAGTCACTGACGGTTCCCTATAATGCTCATTTTCATGCACTTAATTGAAGGGAATTCTCTTGCAAACTTAGACTTTATTACTTGTTTGGCCTCTAATCTTAGGAGTTTGAGTCTTTGTTGTTGGGATAATCTAGTTATCAATTATGTTAGTTGTTTTGTTGTTTTGATGGAAAAATATCCTTATTGTGGTCTTGTCTTTTTGTAGGAAGGAAAGAGATTGTTTGGAGACATGTACCTAAGTTCATGGGAGCATTTTGATGTGTTGTTGCTGAAGTTGCCCAGGGCGCAGGCCGCCCAGACAAGCCAGGCGCAGGAAGCAGAAGGATCAGGGCGCAGGGCACCCCAGGGGTGCAGGGCGCCTGCTGCTGTCAAATTTTCCGTCGCGTTTTGGGCTTTCTTTCAGGCCCAGTTGGTATAAATACCTAACTAATGGCTGACCAAAGGGGGATCACGACTTGGAGGCTGAAAGAACACTTGGGAACACAAACCCTAAGGGTGGAACTCATAGGAGGGTGTGAAGTGAAGGCATTCATCAACATTTCTCCATGGAGTCTACTAGTTCTTTCTCTTTAACTCTTCTTTTTATTTATTTCTCTATGTCTAGCTCAACCCCTTTGTATTAGGGATGAGTGAATATTGATCGAACACGATTGCATTTGGTTTGGGGTACTCTAATGACATATTTCCTCTTGCTTTGTGTATTCAATCTCTGTTTTTAATGCTTTTCATGATTTGATCACCCATGAAACGATTTATGGTTCATATGTTGAATGGAAGTTTTATGTGTGAATGCTTGAGATTGCATTCATGCAATTCTTAGTCTAGGAATAGTCTTTGGATTGGAGTATCTTTGTGAATTCTTGGTCTTAGTGCTTGTTCTTCAACTACATTCACCTAAGGAATTAGGGTTTCTAGTGGAAGCAAAGATTCAATTGCCTAAGGAATTAGGATTTGATTACCACTGTGAGTTTGATAACAAAGCTAGATAGGGAATTACTTGCTAATACCAAATCAACATGCAATAGTGGGAAATCAATTGAAGCTTGTCCCTAAGCCCTATTATTATTAAGTACATTTTCAAAGAGCTCTATTTTATTCAAACCCAAAAATACAAAAACAATTTACTGCTTCTCTTTTAATTTCACTGTCACTTGATATCTCCAACCATATTAAAATCTTTTGGTGTTCACTTAGTATTCGCTAACGTATATTGGTATTTGGCCTTCGATCCTTGAGAACGATAACCGGTTATTTACCGAATTTATTACTTGCAACGACCCAGTACACTTGCCGTGGTCCTATCAAGTTTTTGGCACCATTGCCGGGGATCGATTTTACCATTACCGGTAATTTCGAAGGCGACTTCTATTTCGAACCTATTTTAATTTCTGTTTTAGTGTTAGTCTAATTACTTCTTTTTCGTATTTTCCTTAACATTTTTTTTTATTTCTCAGTTGCTTTGGCACTTGTTTGAGGTGCTTGCTTTTCAGTGTATGCGTCGAACAGTAGATCCTCAAGAGCTATTGTTTGACCCAGAGATAGAAAGAACAGCCCGACGTAACCGAAAGGAAGCAAAGGCTAAAAGAAGAGAAGCAAGGCTAAGACAAATAGAGGCACAACAAACAATTCCAGAACCCATTGTTGAAACACCAGAAGAGGTGATGGGTGGCAAGAATAATGAAAGGAGAACTCTCTGAGATTACTCCAAGGCCACTCCCAGGGGGTATTGTGGGAGCATTGTCAGGCCCCGTGTTGAAGGCCATAGCATCACTATTCCATCGGGCCTATTACAAGTTATTCAACAGAATCAGTTTGCCAGTTTGCCTCATGAGGATCCGAATCAACACTTGGAAGTCTTTGTTCAATTGTGTGATACAGTGCAAATTGATGGTGTTATTGATGATGCCATTTATTTGAGGCTCTTTACCTTCTCCTTGAAGGATAGAGCTAGAAGCTGGCTTAGTTCTCTACCTGAAGGGAGTATCACCACATGGGATGATTTGGCAAATAAGTTTGTGAGCAAGTTCTTCCTAACTTTTAGATCTGCTAAGCTGAGAAATGAAATCACTGCCTTTGTTCAAAAGGAGGGGGAAAACTTTATGAGGCTTGGGAGAGGTTTAAAGAATTGCTTAGAAAGTGCCTGCAACATTCACTACCAGATTGGCTTCAAGCTCAAACATTCTACAATGGGCTCATTCCTAACACTAAGGTGATGATTGATGCAGCATGTGGAGGGTCCTTCGATTTAAAAACTCCCGCAGAAAGCTTGAGATTATGGAAGCAATGGCAGAAAACACCATGAATGCGCCCTTTGATAGACAACAAAGGAAAGGAGGAATGCTCGAAGTGGGGGCATTGGATGCTATTCTAGCCCAAAATAAGGCTATGAGTCAACAATTAGCCTCTATAACCAAGCAAATTGGAGGGATGAAGGTAAATTCAGCTAGTTCTATAACCCCCAAATGTGGTTTTTGTGCAAGGGAACATGCTAGCATTGATTGTGTTGCCCCTGTGGAGATTAGCAAGGATTCAGAACAAGTCAATTTTGTCAACAATTCTCAATGGCAACACAATAATCCGTATTCCAATACTTACAATCCGGTTGGAGAAATCACCTCAATTTTTCTTGGAAGGATCAAGGTGCTCAAGCTTCACATAGACCGCAAGAAAGTTCTTCATCTCAACCACAAGCCCCTGAGAAGAAAGCTGATTGGGAAATTGCTATTGAAAAACTAGCTGGGCAAACTTCATCTTTCATGACCAAAAGAAGGGCTGCTTTCAAAAATTAAGAGGCCTCCATAAGGAACCTTGAAACTCAAGTTGGTCAACTGGCTAGACAATTAACAGAAAGACCTCTCGGTTCTCTACCAAGCGACACAGTCTCGAATCCCAAGGGACATGAGAATGTTAGTGCCATCACTACCCGGAGTGGAAAGGTAATTGAACCCATACCCAGGAAAGAAGTGGAGAAGTCAAGTGAGCCTAAGGAGAAAGATGAGAATGACTCAAATGAAGCACCTAATCCACCTACTGTGCAAGGGAAAATGGTCCATCCAAAGCCAATCATCAAATTGTCTTATACTCAAAAGTTAAGTAAGGAGAAGGATGAGAAAAAATTTGGAAAATTTCTAGACGTATTCAAGAAATTGCAAATCAACATTCCCTTTGCCGAAGCTCTTGAGCAAATGCCTACTTATGCCAAGTTCATGAAAGAGATTCTATCAAAGAAGAGGAAATTGAAACATGAAACAATTGCTTTGACTAAAGAGTGCAGTGCAATCCTACAAAGAAAGCTTCCTCCAAAGCTGAAAGATCCTGGTAGTTTCACAATTCCCTGCACTATAGGAAATATGTCTATTGGGAAGGCACTATGTGACTTGGGGGCTAGCATCAATCTCATGACATTGTCCGTGTTGAAGAAATTGGGGACAGATGATGTTAAACCTACAAGGATATCACTCGAGTTAGCGGACTGATCAGTCAAATACCCTTATGGTATTATAGAAGATGTCTTGGTGAAAGTGGATAAATTCATTTTTCCAGCTGATTTTGTTGTCCTTGACATGGAGGAAGATGCCCAGGTCTCTCTTATACTGGGAAGACCATTTCTAGCAACTGGTAGAGCTCTTATCGATGTACAACAAGGGCAGCTCATGCTTAGGGTGCAAGATGAGAAGGTAACATTTAGTGTATTTGAGGATACGCATCCTGCAAATGATGAAGAACAATGCTACCGCATGAATATAGTTGATGATATGTCTGATGGTGCCTTTAGCAAGCAACATACTTCTGTGCCCCTTGAAACATTGTCAGTGCAAGGAAAAGGAAAGAGTTCTATGCGCATGAAGGATGGGAAACAAATCTCAATTTACAAAAATCCAAAGCATGCACATGCCAAACCTACTCATTCCTACAAAGAGTACACTCAACATATGAGGGATGACAGTTCCACCCATATAAACTCAAGAGGAGAAAAAGAAGACCGATGAAGAAAAGGGAGGTGATTTCTTTGCAAGCACTCAATGCCATGGGTATGCATCTTCCTAAAGATGGACGTGCTTCAATCTTATTCTCTTCATTCAAGGAGCCATGATGAACCTCTTCATGTGTCAAGCTAGTGACGTTAAAGAAGTGCTTCATGGGAGGCAACCCATGCGAGGGAGTTTCTAGCTCTTTCTCTTGCATTTTTAGAATTTAGATTGTTTGATTTTCATTTTAGTATGTTTGTCAAAGTTTAAATTTGGAGTTTCTTTATTTTTGTGTTAAAAAAAATGTGTGTGGTACGATGTTTTTAGTCTTTTTAGTTTGTAAGTCCTAGATATCAAATGGAAATAACTGCTGGCTGAACTATGATGTAAACCCACTTGTGATTTGAATTCTTTGTTGAGCACCAATTATTTAGTTTGATGTTGAGTGGGCTGCTGAAGAGTTACAACTTGAGACTAGAAACTGATTGGAGTGAGTCAACTATTGCTCAACTGTTTTTGTTTGTTATAATTTCTTTGTGATTGATATATGCATAACCTGTAGTGTTTGTAGAGCCTTCATCAATAATTCTTTGTGAGAGGACACATTTGAGTTTACATTCCCCTAACTTTGATTGAATCCTTGTTGCATGTTATTGGTTGCACAATGCTTTGATATAAAAAGGCAAATTTTGTTGGAAATCAGTTAGCCAAAAAGCCAACCCAACATAATATGACTTTTGTTTGCAAAGCCCCGTTGAGCCTAAAGCCTTTTGTTCTTGTTAACCCATCAAAACAATAGTTTTTAACCTTATTATTAACTTGTACCCACCTAAAGAGGGTAGATGAGCATGAATTGACTAAGGTTGGTAAAGAACTAAGTTTGGAGTGGGGGGAGTGAACAACATTACCATTAGTTGTGGTTTGAGATGTGAGTTTGGAAAAAAAAGAAAAAAAAATGTGGCTCATTTTTGGATTAGTACCCCTTTGAGACCAAAGTGTTACTGGGGGATTGATAACTATGTGATAAAATTGCTTAAAGAATGGGTTTGTGGGCAAATACCATCTTTGAAAAAAAAATGAAGAAAAAAGGGAATTGTAGTGAAAATTTTTAGAGTTGGTTGATGCTCATTTATCTTTGAAGGGTGATAGCCTAAATGTCTAATCCATCAACCCCGACCTTGGCCAAGTTACAACCTCAAAAGACCTTTTGGGTTGGAGCATTGGGCAAGTGGTACTCATGTGAGTAAGAGATGAAAATCAAATCCATGGGGGATGAGCTCAAATGGTGTTGACTGAGTGAAACACAAACCCCAAACACTTGAGAGTTGGAGTGAAAATTCTTCCTAATCTGTGAGAGTAGAAAAGAAAGCATTCAATCACATTGAAAGTGTCAATTGTACATTTCATTACTTGTTGAGTTTATAATGGTGAATTCATTGTTTATGTGACTCCAATTTCTAATTTGTGATAGTCTCATGTTGGTTCTGATGATGATAAAGCCCAGTAAAGTAATATGTGATTGGTGTACATTTTGTGTGATAACATTTGAAAGCGGTGAAAAATTGTGGTTTAGTCCAGTGGTTAGATCAAGAATGACATTTTGGGTAGTTGATTTTTGTTGAGTTTTTGCTTGAGGACAAGCAATGTTTAAGTTTAGAGTGTTTGACGGTTCCCTATAATGCTCATTTTCATGAACTTAATTGAAGGGAATTCTCTTGCAAACTTAGACTTTATTCCTTATTTGTCCTCTAATCCTAGGAGTTTCAGTCTTTTTTGTTGGGATAATCTAGTTATCAATTATGTTAGTTGTTTTGTTGTTTCGATGGAAAAATATCCTAATTGTGGTCTTGTCTTTTTGTAGGAAGGAAATAGATTGTTTGGAAACATATACCTAAGTTCATGGGAGCATTTTGATGTGTTGTTGCAGAAGCTGCCCAGGGCACAGGCCGCCCAGACAAGTCAGTGCAGGAAGCAGAAGGATCAGGGCACAGGGAGCCTCATAGCAGGGTGCCTGGCGCCTGCTCTCGGTGAAGCCAGGGCACAGGGCACCTGTTGCTGTCAAATTTTCTGTCACGTTTTTGGCTTTCTTTCAGGCCCAGTTGGTATAAATACCTAACTAATGGCTGACCAAAGGGGGATCACGACTTGGAGACTGAAAGAACACTTGGGAACACAAACCCTAAGGGTGGAACTCATAGGAGGGTGTGAAGTGAAGGCATTCATCAACATTTCTCCTTGGAGTCTACTAGTTCTTTCTCTTTGACTCTTCTTTTTATTTATTTCTCTATGTCTAGCTTAATCCCTTTGTATTAGGGATGAGTAAATATTGATGGAACACGATTGTATTTGGTTTGGGGTACTCTAATGACATATTTCCTCTTGCTTTGTGTATCCAATCTCTGTTTTTAATGCTTTTCATGATTTGATCACCCATGGAATGATTTATGGTTCATATGTTGAATGGAAGTTTTATGTGTGAATGCTTGAGATTGCATGCATGCAATTCTTAGTCTAGGAATAGTCTTTGGATTGGAGTATCTTTGTGAACTCTTGGTCTTAGTGCTTGTTCTTCAACTACATTCACCTAAGGAATTAAGGTTTCTAGTGGAAGCAAAGATTCAATTGCCTAAGGAATTAGGATTTGATTACCACTGTGAGTTTGATAACAAAGCTAGATAGGGAATTACTTGCTAATACCAAATCAACATGCAATAGTGAGAAATCAATTGAAGCTTGTCCCTAATCCCTATTATTATTAAGTACATTTTTAAAGAGCTCTATTTTATTCAAACCCAAAAATACAAAAACAATTTACTGCTTCTCTTCTAATTTCACTATCACTTGTTATCTCCAACCATATTAAAATCTTTTGGTGTTCACTTAGTATTCGCTAACGTATATTGGTATTTGGCCTTCGATCTTTGAGAACGATAACCAGTTATTTACCTGAAAGTCCATAATTGTCTTAATGTGAGCCTCTATATTCTTGCATAAGACTTGAAAGTCTTCATTATACACCTTGGTATCCTCAATGGATTGAGCTAAGACATCTTTGAGGTTGGAGATTCTTTCATGGGATCCTTCGGATTCAGCATGAGGATAAGACTCTTGCTCCCAAATGAAATTTTCCATGCCATAATTAAGATTTGGTACTACCATGGGCATGAAATTTGTCTCATAATAGCCCCTTTCATATTCACCTCCATAAAAATCATGGTTGAAATATTGTGGTTGAGCATTCCTTGCTTGCATAGAGTCAAAATAATATTGTTCCATAGCTAGGTGTGGATTTTTTTTTCACAAAACAACAAACACAGTGAGCAATGCTAAGAACAACAAAGGGAAATTAACACTTTCAATCCCCGGCAACGGCGCCAAAAACTTGTTTGCGATAAAGTGCAATGTGCAAGTATACACAATTGTAACAAGTAATAAAGAGTAAGTAAAAGTCGTTTCCACGAGGATTGATTACAGTTAATTTCACAAATTCCCAATTTTGTTAATCTAATTAGTGAGGAAACAAAATAACAAGTAACACATTAATTTGAGGTGATAATGACAGTAATTTAAAGTGCAACTGACAGTAAAAATAGCTTAAAAAGATGTGGTAAAAAGTTGAGAAAAATAGCTAGGATTTCAGATCCATCATATTTTCCCCAAGTTGATCCAGTGTCATCAGTCAGTGCCATGTGGCACCTGGGCACAGGGCACTAAAGTGTGTACCTTTCAGTACTTTCACCAGGGTTAAGTAAAGGGTACCTTATGTCTAAGCCCCCATTATGTTCCCCTTGTCTTCTAAGTGTGACCCAGAACACCCTATGAGATAGATTCCCTATGTCTAGTTCAATCAAAATTAATTAAAGTGTCCTTTGATTAATACACCTCACATTAACTCATGAAATCAATATATTAACACCTTTCAGCACTTAACATACATGTACCCAACAAAAGGTGATCAGACTTAGGTCAAGCATATAATCAATAAATTCGCATGAATCAAAAGTGTTAAGATAAATACCGATAGGCATTAACCAACAAGGATTCAATACAATTTCACTTCATCCTAGCATAAAGTATTTAGCTCATAATAAATAAAAACATAGAATAGCAGAAACTGGTGCTGTGAAACAGATTCATGGCACCAGAATTCTGCAATTCAGAATGGTTACAAACAGTAGCAAAAAACAGCACGTGGAGGCCTTTAAATCTGTCAAGATGAGAGAACACTTCACTGCAACAATGTCTTGTTGCTGCATTCCCTTGCTACATCTGAGATTGGCTCAACATCCATGCTTTTCAGCTTGTTTTTCTCATAAAAATGGTGTATGGAAGGGGTATGAAAATGGAGAATGATGGATGAAGGTGAAGGTGAGCTATGGAGGATGGAAGGAGATGGAGTGTGGTTGGTGGCTAGAATGAGAGAGGAAGGTGTTGTCTAATTAATTCCAAAACCCTCTCTGCAGTTCCAGTGAGTGTTCCACCCTTTTTAGGGTTTTCCCAAATGACAATCTCCCTCTTTCATCCTTTTTGGGCCTTTTTTATCCATTTTACATTAAGGAAACTAAGGCCCATTCAGAAATAAGCACATCTTCATAAATATGAGTGGGGACCACTGTTTCTGTCACTTTATAGCACAAGGAGGCTGCCTTTTTACAGCTTGAACCACTTCAAAAACGTAATAATTCGCAGCTTGATGTTTTCTGCATCAGACCAGCGTTAGGCGCCATGACAGGTGCCGTGTGGCACCAAGTAGCAGCACCAGAATTTTTTTTGCATAATTATACACACTAAACCAATAACATTATTCACACTAAAGTGGCACTAAAAGTGCCAAAACTGCAACTAACACATTTTAAACCAAATATTCCTATAATAAACTAAAATGCACACATTAAATACTTAAAATTCACTTTGTCTTTGCAAATTCAAGCTTAAAAGAGCTAAATAACTCTTATTTCTAAGAGTTATCACGTATCACGACCATGACACGCTTCATTGCAAGACGCGCCTCTGGTCAGAGTTACGATATCGATTTTGATCCTGTTACTTTATTTTCCACTGGTCACCTTATGACACAATTCAAGAGTTATGTCGGGTTCCTTGCCCGTAGCAAGGCTCCTATCCTTGTAAAGGAATGGAAGTCAGTACACAGTGACATCAAGCATAGAATTTGGCAAGAGAGGAGCTTTGGTTGATGGCCTGACAAAAGTGTTCAGCAGAGTATACATCTGAGGCCACAGCCTCAGTGGCCTCAAGAATCGTAAGAAAATATTTCCATTAATCAATATAATTATTTTACAACTTATGCATTGCATTACACAATGTATTAATTTGGAATTTAATTATATGTGCTGTAGGTGGGCCTGGTTGTACAGAGTACACGTGGTACTTTTATTCCACAGGGACGCCAGGATATCTTGACTACTGCCCTTGGAACACAAAAGCACCCTAGTCGTGTCTGCACTGCTGGTTGGGGTGTTGGCATAAAGAAATACTATGGACGACCTTCACGCCGCACCTCGGCCGATATATCCAAGGAGGACCTTCAGTAGCTCCAGGAGGAGATGTCTAGGGAGATCCGAGAGGAGATCCAAAGGGTGATGTCCTTGACTCTGAAACTGGATATCCAAATGGCGGTGAAGGAGGCCCAAAGGGAGATGTCCTTGATGCAAGCGCATGAGATCCAAACGGCGGTAAAGGAGGTATGCGTAACTTGACACAATTAATGAAATAAAAATTACTAAATTTGGTAATTTAATTTATGTTTACTTTATTTGATGTAGGACCTACAATCTATGGGTGTAGGAAGCAGTTATACCGCTCCTCATGATTGTTATGGTCCTAAAGCTACCATGTGTGTGAGCACTAAGGGTAGCTATTCACTAGACGATGATGAGAACTAGCCAACCAAATAAGATTTTTGTGAAAAAATGAGGCTTCTCAAACGTGACAACTTTTACGTAGACCTGGAGCATGAAACCAATGTCTTTCAGTGGTTTTCTGTTGATAGGAAAGACAATGATGAGGTTGGTGATGGTGATCAGTGGCTATCCAATGAAGTCTTGTCAGTATAGTGCACGTAAGTATCATTACTTTATAAAATTTATTTTGTATGTATCAATTATAATTAATATTTGGTTCAACATCTTAGGGATCTTCATCGCCTTTATGTGACAAAAGGTTCCAGAGATCAGTTTGGGTTCTTTGACCCAAATAAGATTATTATAACCGGCAAAATGTCGTTATCTCCAGAGGTAGTACAATCATATTTACAAAATAAAATGGACTTTGAGCCAAAAAAGTGTTACCTTAGACCGTATCTGAATAAGTAAGTACATGTACTGTATTGTCCAATTGCTAGCCTAGTTTGCTTTTCTTTGATTATTGTTGTTCAATATTGCAATAATCATTGGCAGCTGTTTATCATATATCCTGATGATTATTTCGTTGTTTGGTTGTGGTCGCTGCATGTTGTGGCTCAGGCAAGTGCACCTGATCGTAACTCGTAATAAAAGCGGAGTATATTTAAGATTCCGAATGTCGAACCCACAGGAAATGCGCGAATACCAATGTAGTAAAGACTCTATATTATTTAGGCTAATGAAGGTTGTAAATAGAGAATTGCAAGAATTGTCACGTAAATAAAATAGCAATTAAATGATGTGCAAGAACGAGTTAAGAATATTATGGGAGCCCTAGGGGAACCAGGTTCACCAATACTTAGCTCTTGAATTTACTAAATAATTATTATGAGATCTATTTTCCGATTGAAAGCTAATCACTCATTCTAAAATTACTAACACTGTTTGGTCATGCAATGTTAATAGTCTTCTTCCTAAATAACTACCCAGTTTGGTCATGTAAGTCAATTAAAGGATAGAGCATTAAGAATATGTGAGTTTGTTAATCTAATAACCGATTAGAAACAAGCAATAACTTTGTCCGGGCATACAAAGCGAGTTCTTTTATTTCTAGAGATCCGGTAACTAACTGTGGTATGATCGCCGCCAATTAAGTCAACTAGTTAAAGGCTGATCAGGCTTATAGAATTAACCAAGCTAGGGATAAAACAATCAATCAAAATAATAAAAACTCATAAAACTAATTAGATAAATATCAAAATCATTGTAAAGGATCCCCCATCACCCCTAGTGATGGGTTTAGCTACTCATGTCTAGTGATAATAACATAAACTCAAACATAAAGCCATAGAAATCCATAATAAAGAGTACAAATCTAAACTGGGACACCCTTTCGATATGACGATGGTCCTTAAGCACGTTCTTCACATTCTCACGAGCTCCGGTAGCAAAACGGGATTGGCACCAAGCTCCATGGAAACAAGGATCAATGGAAAAAAAGGGAATTGTGAGAAACTCCCCAAAAAGGGCTGAGAAATCAGGAATTCGTCAAAAGGTCGTAAGCCTAGGCTAAGAGGGCCTATTTATAGGTTGGGATGCAGATTAGGTCATCTGGCTTCAAATTTGCACAATTTGGGATGGGGTACGGCCGTACCGAATATATACATGGTCGTACCGGACTTTGTTTGCGACGTTGGCCTGTACTTGTGCATTGTGCACTCCTTGACATCAACTGTGTACGGCCGTACTGGCGTTGGCACAGCCGTGCTGAACTTTTTCATCAATGCCAGGTTGTACTGACCAAGGGGGTACGACTCTACTTGTAACACGCGTATTTTTACGATACGTTAATTAGCGGTAATAGTGTACTTTTGTCGTATTTATGCTTTAATAAAGCAGTTGCTTGTTCCCTAAGTAAGTGACTTAATTAAATCAAGAGCTAATATAATTAAGAATTAATATTTTTATATTGATTCACGGTTCGAAGATCGTCGAAAAATTCTAACGAAGTTTTGACGCGTTTCAAATCGCCGGGCAGTTTCTGCCGCAGATAAAATTCAAAATGAGCCCCGATTTCGATGAAAATCGAATCGTAACTTGTTTTAATTATTTTTGAGTGAATTATATTGTTTTTATTATTTATGAAATAATATTATCACGCGGAGAATTAATTCCCCGCGAATTAATTTTTCGGGATTTTCCCGGCGAGAAATTAACCGGTTTCGCGATTTCTCATCGCCGTGTTTTTTTAAACCTTAAGACTCTAGATTAGAAGGGAATCATGAGTGAAATGAGATTAGATGGAATAGAGTGAGTGATGTTATTAGCATCTAATAAAGGTAATTAGGTGTCACTTAACTTGTGGGTCATTTTAAAATTTTACCTTTTAATTAAACCCTTATATTATTAAGTGATTAAGTGAAAAAAAAAATTATAAAACCCCTCCTAGCTGCCCCAATGTCGTGGACAGCACCCCCATTTCCTCTTCATCTCCTTCATTTTCCATTTCTAGGGCAAGACAAGTTCCAAGCTTCCATGGTTGATTCATCCACCTCCTTTGAGCTTTGCAACTTGAAGTCTTCATCAAACTTGCTCCAATCCTCCATCTCCACCTAGTTCCTCATCAACTTCTCCATTTAAAGTAAGAAAAAAAACAGATTTTCTCCTTCCATTTTTCTGCTTGAAAACGTGATGTCCATCCCCATTTCATCTCTTATGATTTTGCTTCCATACTTAGTTTTCTTGCTAGGTTTTCTTCTATACTCTATCACCTATATATCCAACCATTTGAGTAGTAGAAAATCAAATTTTTTTAAGCACTAAACTGATGATGATTGTTGAGAGTTGAACATCTCCAACCCCTTTACTTAAGCCTCTAGGTTGAAAACCCTATGTGGTAAGAATGGGGAAAATGATGTGATCTCATGAGAATCAATCAATTAAATGTTGTAAGTGTCATTAGAGATTGTTTTGGTGTTAGTTTCCATGTGTAGTTTAAATTACCTAGGCTTAACATGATAGTTTAAATTTAGTTTCTATTCTTGAACCATGTAAGTTTGTGGCTAGGGTGTTTAATTTCATGTTAGTTGGTTTATTAAATGATTAGAAGTAATTTTAAGATTTTAGAACTTGCATGTACATGAGTTGGTGTGTTTCAAGGTTGTAGTTTATGAAAAAATGGGTTTATGGAGGACTAGAAGTGATTATTAATTTAGTGATTCTTTAAACTTTTGGAAAAGAAATTTTAGAAACTTTTGTTTTGATTTGTTTTTTAGTTTATGCCTTAACTATGTATGGTTTTGGGTAATTGCCTAAATGATTTGAAAATGGCTCGGAAAACAAATTATGAAACTTAGTTGAGTTATGTTATGATTTGTGGGTGAAGTAGAAAATGCTATGTGTAAATATGCTTGTAATATGTTGAAAATGGTTTTGAAATGATCTAATTTATGGAAGAAAGATTTTGCAAACTAGTGGAAAAAATGGGTTTGAGGCCGTAGCTCAAGGAGTCTTTAGAAGAAATATGTTAGGTTGATTAACTTGGTTAATTCCCTTGATGAGTATGTGCATTGTCCTTAAAAAGTGTTTGGTTAGGATAATGGGTTAGTGAGTGTAGTTGTTCTAGAATTACTTAATTTACCGTGGTGATAGGAATCGACGTACCGGAGACCGAGCGGAGCGGATTCGAAGACGTTGGAGCGACGTTAGTGACGATGAGCGGTAAGGGCAACTCTAGACACTTTTAGGATTTTATTGTTATGTCCTTGTGTAAGAGCACTTCTAGACATTCTAGGATTTTATTTTTATGTCCCTGTGTAAGGACAATTTTTAGAGATGCTTAAATTCTTGTTTTACTATTTAAATGCTTATTTAAATATGAAGAAGTCTGAGAACTCTACGAGTTCGAAGTTAGGGTCTTCGAACCCCTTCGTTTATTTTGTCGTGCGGTCGAACATATTCCGAGTCATTCGTGGGTGAAAACTTTGTGGTTGGTCTCCTGAACCCAACCCCCCACATTTGTGTACCTCTCGACTCCATCGAGTTGCAGAGGATCGATTCTTGAATTGCGTGTCAAGCATGTAATGTGATGATATGTTTGAGTTATGCATTATTTGATATGAGATTGAATATATCTTTGCGTGCGTGTACATTTGAATCGTTTCTTCATCACGTATCGTTTTTATTGCTTAAATGTCGAATTCGCGTTTTCTTCATGTTAAGCATGCTCTCTTTATTTGATATGCGGTCAGTAATTTTATGCGTCACTCTTTGACTATCGTAGCGGCGAAATGGTCATCGAGAGTGAGAGCTGGCGAGTCTTCGTGGCGTTTTTAAGCCGTGACGGGATAATCGAGGGTGCTAGGTCCCCTTTTGTTTCTGCCAGATTGACTAGGCGCGGCAGTCAGTAAGGACCGGATCACACGGGAAGCGAAAGATCCCAAGGCTACGAGCCTGGTATGTCAGTTGATGGATCTGCGTCTGCTTTCCCGAATAATTGTCGAGTCGAGAGAAAATGAGTAGCGAGTTGAGTCGAGTCTAGAGTGAGGGAATTGAGTCACGTTCTGTAAATGATATACATTGTTGCTTTGCTTTTTGCTTTATGCATTGATTATCTTGATTTGTTGAGAAGTTGACCCTTTCCCGTGGTGCTTTCAATTCATGACGGTTACCCAGGCGATGACGAAGGGCGTTTGATTCAGCGACAGGACGTCGCCGGAGATCTTCTTTGACTTCCATGATATGGGACAACCCGCGGCGATGGAGTTCAACCCCATCTCCTGCCGTGTGGTATACACTGGGGATGTAGTGCAGACACTACGAGAGGATGGCGTAGCCGTGAGGCAGGATGTGACACGGCGTACGGTGAGTTTCCCGATCCAGATGGGACGTGGTGAGGCGTGGCGTGCGCCGATGGCGAGAGTACATGAGAGCTTCTTCCTCTTCACCGCAGGACTTCATGACATTCCTAGGAGCGCCAAGCTACTAGATTTGCGAGCGCAGAGGGCGTGGACCCCGAGTGAGATGGACCGTCGCAGAGCGTGATACTGGGATCCGCAGAGCTTCCACTTGTAGGGTCTTGTTCTAGATCCCCTAGTACCGCTTTCCTATCACAGCAAAACCGCACCGTGACTTCCTCCTCCGTTTGTCTTTGGTGCCACGAGCGGATGCCTTGGAGCGAGATCGGCGAGTGGCCGCGGGTGAAAGTATACTCCAGTGATGTGCCTGTGGGCGATCGCACAAGCGACTCTTCATTGACTGGCCAGGGCGAGGACTTGATGGAGGAGGAGGAGGAGGAGGACCCGTCGTAGGATTTGGGACTAGCACTTTGTAGTGTGTTGGTGGATGATCTGTTGCATTACGTTTTTGTTGATAACCGTTGTATATATTTGGGATGCATCAGATGACTTTTATGTTCTATGTGTCGACCACGGGCCGATGTTATTTTGGATTACAAGGTAGTGGCGGTTTTACTTTTGGGCTGACCTCCTGCGTGGGTGTCTGCCGGAAGTACCCCCAGGGTATGATTTCTCTCTTGAGGGTCGTCATACCATAGGTGTATTTCTTTGTACATTCACTACTCTGTATTTTGTGTACACAGCCAGTACGACTTGTACATATATATATGTACTATGCATGTATGGCTTATTCATATTTAAGTCTTATGTCCTAGTTGCACCACGTTTCGAAAAGCTGTAATTACTCTGATGTGCGCTTGCGGGAATTATTGATATAAAAAAAAGTACCGCATTTTTCTAAAGGGCACAAGAGTACCGTTTTAAAACGCGTCGCATACAGGTTTAGTTTAGCTCTGTAGCGGTCCGGAAACGGGTCGTTACACTACTACTTCTCTAATATAGGTACAGCCGTACTGACTGACTATCAGGTCGTACTGCATGTCCAGAAGTGCTAAAGCTCTCCAAAACTTGCCAGTTTTCAGTCCATTCTCGCATCTTTTGCTCTGAGTGGTGTCTTTATGATATTTCTGCAAAATAGGACATAAGTGAATACTTTTATGTTTTAAATAGTGCAAAATGATATAATTAAGTACTAAAAATACCCTATAAAAGTAGACAATTTAGTGTGATAACACATCCCCACACTTGAGCTTTGTTTGCCCTCAAGCAAATCACTTGGGTAATTATAATAGAAACTACTTTCACTGAATAGGGGAAAAAACATAAGTGTGACAACAAAGTGATATCATAAGACATATCAATAAATAGGATGCCCAATTAGAGATGTAAGTTCAAATAAGTAAATAATATGTGATTTACAAGTCACACTCTCATCAAACTCAAAGTGTTTATAGGTTATAGTCATTAATGCTCAAATTTTTCAAATGAAGTGACATTACCATAGGCTTGTACATTGACCAAAACTCTACTATTAAAGTCTAAGATAATATGGATTGTTGTTTTCAATTTATGGCCAAATGTATGAAATTTATAAGGTATACTGGGTTTTTGATTTTCATTTAAGTTTATATCCTTTACAAAATGGTAATTTTATGCACTTACGAATAATAATTAAACTGTTGAGGTATATTATGCTTTTTGTTGTCATTCAATTAAATTTCAGTTTTGTTGCTGATGACTGACCACTGTTGACAACAAATAATGTCTTTAGATGAAAACCGTGGTCGTGGGGGGCGTCGTACTCGCATGGCTTCCAGGAGGTCACGTCCCTCTTTTAGCAAGCCAATGATGACTACAAGGGAGTATCGAGATAGCTTTGTGAGGATCGAGGATCGCGATGCTCGTCATCGCGATCCTTATCGTGATTTGATGAACCAGTATGGTGATCCCCGTGCCGATGCTGACAGTTAGGGCGCAAGCCTTCGTATGCGCATGCTTCAGAGGAGACCATTATCTCCCAGGAGGCCCGTAGCTGCCAATGATGTTCATCGAGGGACGGACATCGTTCAGATCCCCAGTGATGACGATGAGATCTCGAGTATACTCTATCCACACTGGGGTATTCTCCCATCGCAGAGGATTACACTCCATCGACTCATTCGAAAGAATCTACAGCCTGATTTTGTCCTAGGAACCCCTCAAGGAGCCACCACTAGCCTTGCTTTTATATTATGCATGTTATCTATTAATGTATTTGATTGTTTTGATATTTTAATTGGATAAATGTATTAGGAGAATATATTAATGTATTTTTCATTGCTTTTTATGAATATCCTTACTATTTAGATGGATAATTATGATTATGATATATGATGTATGTTTTTATATTTGAGCATCACTATTTAATTTGTGTTAAGCCTTAGTTTCCCGTTTGAGATTCAATAAAATGCTTGCGTGTGTACCGGGGATGGTACCGCTCATTTATTGAATCTTGAATTGTCCAAGTATGACAATTTGGGAAGAAACTTTTTCGTTTATTTGGTTAATAGTTAGTCTTTAAATCTTTTATCTAATACATGATAAAATTTCAGATTGCTACATTTCCTATTATCTCTGGGTGCATGCTTGATCATGGTAGATGTCACCACATTTGGGTTGTGTACTTGGAGACCAATGGGAAATGCTGTCGAAATTTCGTCTGGTATAAGATATAAGGATTTAACGAATAACTATTAACCAAATAAAGAAAAAGTTTCTTCTAGAATTGGATAAGTTCATACCAAATATACAGAGATCTGTTGGATACTTGTGGTTAAAGGGTCCTGAAGTGGCAATTGTGTTCATTAAATAAGCGGGTGTTTATTTTTCAGAACGTTACTATGGATCGTAGTTGGATGCAAAAAAAATGATTGACCGATGAGTATCAGAACGGAGTGTCAGAGTTTCTGAAATTTGCTGAAACAAAGCTTCCTAATAGTAATGGAGAATTTTATTGTCCTTGTGTTAAGTGTGGGAATCAGGCACCTCTAAAAGTTAAAGACATATGTGAGAACCTTGATGTCTTTAGGATTAGCCAGAGTTATACAACATGGACATGGCATGGTGAAGTGTTAGACACACCAAGTGTGTCCAAAAGCGGGAAAGTTGAGGTAGATATGGGCGATCGACTAGAGGACATGATTCGTGATATTGGACCAAATTCTTTTAAGTGAGCACATGTGTATGATACTCTATGTAGTGACAAGGATCAACCATTGTATCCGAGTTGCACAAATTTCACACGGTTGTCAGTAGTTTTGAAGTTGTTTAATCTTAAGGCGATAAATGGGTGGACTAATAAAAGCTTCACTGAGTTAATGGAGTTGTTGAAGGACATGCTTCCAGAAGGAAACACATTGCCGAACCGTAACTATGAGGCAAAGAAGATATTATGTTCAATGGGTGTGGAGTATAAGAAAATACACGCTTGTCCTAATGACTGTATATTATACTGGAAGGAGAATGAAGACAAAGAAATATGCCCTAAATGTATGAAATCGCGATACAAAAAGAAGGATGGTGATGTTGGTTGTGATGTCACCTCAAAAGTTCCTCCTGCGAAGGTGTTATGGTATCTTCCAATTATTCCAAGGTTTAAATGACTGTTCGCGAATGCAAAAGACGCAAAGAATATTAGATGGCATGCAGATGAGAGGAAATGTGATGGGAAGCTTTGTCATCCGGCTGATTCTTTACAATGGAAGAAAGTTGATTCTTTGTTTCTGGATTTCGGCAATGACCCAAGAAATCTGAGGCTTGGACTTTCTACGGATGAAATGAATCCATATGGTAGTTTAAGTAGTAACCATAGTTCATGGCCTGTTCTCTTGGTTATTTATAACCTCTCTCCTTGGTTGTGCATGAAGCGTAAATATACTATGTTATCTACGATGATATCCGGACCAACACAGACAGGAAATGACATAGATGTTTATCTAAGTCCCTTGATTGAAGACTTGAAAATATTGTGAGATGAAGGCATTGATGTTTTTGACGGGTATTCTAATGAAAATTTCAAGATACGTGTCATATTATTTTGCACCATAAATGACTCTCCAGCTTACGGGAACTTGTCTAAGTTTAGTGTTAAGGGGCACAAAGCTTGTCCTATATGTGAAGAAGGCACATGCTACCATCAATTGCAACATGGAAGGAAGACTGTTTATCTTGGGCATCGGAGATTTCTCAGACGTAATCACTTGTATCGGAGGTTGAAAAAGGCTTTTAATGGTCGCCAGGAGAATGGAGTTGCTCCAAACGCCTTAACTAGGGAAGACGTTTATGAACGGGTGAAGAACATCAATGTTAGTTTTGGAAAAAAAAACAAAAGAAGTCTACTAAAAAGAAACATATAGAAGAAGAGGTCAGTTTTCTTTTATCTTCCATACTGGTCGAGTCTTGATGTGAGACACTGTATTGATGTGATGCACGTGGAGAAAAATGTTTGTGATAGCGTAATCGATACGCTTCTCAACATCAAGGGTAAGACAAAGGATGGTGTGAATGCTCGTCTAGATCTGGTTGAGATGGGCATAAGAGAACAGTTAGCTCCAGAGCCAAGAGGTAACAAGACATATTTGCCACCAGCATGTCATACCTTGTCAAAATAAGAGAGAAGAAGCTTCTGCGAGTATCTATGGGGCATGAAAGTTCCACAGGGCTACTCTTCAAATGTCAAGATTCTTGTGTCAATGAAAGATCTCAAACTACTTGGCTTAAAGTCTCACGACTGCCACGTCTTGATGCAACAACTACTACCAGTGGCGATTTGTGGCATCTTGCCAAAAAAAGGTTCGGTATGCCATAACTAGATTGTGCTTATTCTTCAATGTTGTATGTAGTAAAGTGATTGACCTGCAGGAGTTGGAAGAATTGGAAAATGAGGCTGTTATTATCTTGTGTCAGTTGGAGATGTTATTTCCTCCCTCGTTTTTCGACATCATGGTTCACTTAACTGTTTATTTGGTGAGGGAGATTAGAGTGTAAGGCCCCGTTTATCTAAGGTGGATGTACCCTGTCGAACGACACATGAAGATCTTGAAAGGGTATGTGAAAAATCCATACTGTCCCAAAGCATCTATTGTTGAAAGGTACATCACAGAAGAATCCATTGAGTTTCGTACAGACTACTTGTTAGAAGATGAACCTGTAGGGATTCCCAAGACTCGTCACGAGGGAAGATATGATGGTAATGGTACACGAGGTCTAAAGGTTAAGAACATGGGTCATGCGGAAGTGATGCAGGCACATCTGTACATATTGAATAACACTGATGAGGTTGAACCATACTTGCCTACTCACAAATCCATTGTCAAGGCCAAAAAACCCCCCACAGGAACGAGCAATGGGTGTTGAAAGAGCATAACAAGACACTCCTAAGCTGGTTTAAACCACATATTTTGAATTATGATACTGCTTCTGATGACTTAAAATGGCTAGCAAATGACCCTAGCTTTAATGTCTTATGTTGGAGTGAGTACGATATAAATAAATTTTCCTTTTATACAAAGTCGCGGGATGACAGGAGTATTGTGCAAAAATGTTGGGTTATGGTTATAGCTTCTGCAATGCACTTCTCTAGTTCAAAGGATGAGAACCCTGTTCTGGCATCCATTGCTTACTTTGGGGTCATTGAAGAGATTTGGGAGCTCGATTATTGTAAATTTAGAGTGCCTGTTTTTAAATGTAAGTGGGTTAATAGTAACAGTGGTGTGCAAACCATTGAATTAGGATTTACATTGGAGGACCTTGACAAGATGGGTTATACGGACGAACCTTTCATCATGGAATTCCACACCAAACACGTATTTTATATGAAGGATCCCTCTGACAATAGGTGGTCTGTAGTGCTCCAAAGAAGAAATATGCATGATCAGAGTGATGAAAATAATGATGCATCTATAGATATTTATGACACTCCTTCTTTCTCAACACAAAGACCTTCTTTCACTGATGAAAATGAAGTGGACGGTGTATATGCCACTCGTGATGATCATCAAGAAGAGATATTAGAGGAGAAATGATCAAGTAAGTTTATTATTTGTAACATTATAATAATTTTGTTAATACATGCATGTTTGTTATTTGTTTATTATTTATAGTTTGACTGACATATTATTTTTTTGTCTATACTGTAGGCATCATGGATGATTCTTCAACCTACTCTCCTACGAGGTCTAGGACTAGATGCATATGTAGATATTTATAGCACTACCTTCTTTGTACATTGTTTACATATTGTTTACATATATATTAATAGAGTATGTGAAGTGTGGAGTTACAATTGTGAGCTGGATCCAGGTTAGCAACAGACTGTTGGTTAGTTAGCCAGGCTGGCAAAGTTGTTAGTTAGTTAAAAACTGTATTAAGCTTTGTGATTAGCAGGCTCGAATTCTATATAAGCACATTCTCTGTAAAGCTAGTGTAATTGCAATATTCATTCAATGAAAATGAAAGAAAGATTTCTCTGAGTTTATACAATTTACATGGTATCATCGATCCCTACGGGCTTCACGCTTCTTCTTCGTTCTCATTCTGTTCTGCGCATTTCTCGTCTCTGAGTTCTTCGTGACGTTGTAATGGCGGAATCATCACCAGATCTCTCTGAGAAAGTCACTGATTCTTCTGTTTCTACAAAAGATTTGAGCGGCAAATCTTCCAAATCAGGTCTTACGCATTCTCTTACTATCAAACTCGACGAAAAGAACTTCCTTCTATGGAGTCAACAAGTGAATGGAGTAATCACTGCGCACAATCTCCATCATTTTATCCTAAATACGAAAATTCCTCTCGAATTTGCTACGGAGGAGGATCGCGCGCAAGCTAAAGTTTCTGATGAATATCAAAAATGGATCATGCAAGATCAAACATTATTCATGTGGCTGTTGGCAACACTCTCTGATGGCATTCTACCTCGCGTGCTCGGTTGTCGCCATGCCTATCAGGTTTGGGACAAGGTTCATAAGTATTTCAATTCGCTGCTAAAGGCTCGTGCTCATCAACTTCGCTCCGAACTTAAGAATACGAAGAAAGCCTCGAGGTCGATTGGTGAATTTCTTCTGCGAATCAAAGCATCCGTGGATTCGGTCATTGCAATCGATGATTCAATTACCAATCAAGATCACATTGACGTGATTCTTGAAGGATTGCCTGAGGAGTATAACTCCTTCATCATGATGATCTATAGCCGGCTTGATTCTCCATCGGTTGAAGATCTTGAATCTCTCTTAATGGTTCAGGAAGCACAATTTGATAAATTCCGTCAAGAATTAGCAAAACCTAGCATTTCTGCAAATGTCGCACAGTCAAACTTCACACCTGCAAATTCTAATCAAGACTCTATGAGTCAAAATTCAATATCTGAACAGGCTGGTTTTCAAGGCTCTGGCTCTGGTCGGGGTCGTGATCGTTTCAATGGTAGAGGAAGGGGACGATTTGGTTGTGGCAATGGAAACTTTGGTCGTGGTAATGGCAATTTTGGTGGTAATCGTCCTCAATACCAAATTTGTGGCAAGCCCGGGCATGAAGCTGTTAGGTGCTGATTTCATTATGATCAATTATCACAGCCACAGTATATGCCTAGACCTCTCCAATTTCATAATGCTCAGACACACATTCTGCGACCTACTGCCAATTTGGCTCTGCAACAATTTCCATCTGTTGCTCAGGAATTTGTGATGCCTCCTACTGTCTCCAATCAGTCCTGGTACCCGAACTGTGGAGATTCACATCACTTGACCTTCAATCAGCAGAATTTGCAAACTCTAGCTCCATACAATGGTCAAGAACAAGTGCTTATGGGAAATGGCCAAGGTTTGCATATCAATTCTATAGGCTCTCCTAAAATTTTGTCTCATTCTCAGCCTAATGTTTCATTGTCTTTAAATAATCTTTTATATGTTCCACACATTTCCAAAAACCTCATGTCAGTAAGCAAATTTTCTCAAGATAATGATGTGTATTTTGAATTCCACTCATCAAAGTGCTTTGTTAAATCTCGAGCCTCTGATCAGGTGCTCCTTGAAGGTACACTTGGCTCAGATGGTCTCTACAAATTCATACCATTTCAGTTTCATTCAAGGTCTAGTTCTGCCTCTGGATCTACCTCAACTCCAGCTTCTCAGAATAAAGTTTCTTCCTCAGTCAGTTGTAATAATGCAATAGCAATGTTTCCTTGTATAAACTCATTTACTCAGTGGCACTATAGGCTAGGTCACACTCATTCAAATGCTGTAAAATCCATACTACATCTTTGTAATATTCCATTTCATAATAAACAAATGCTTGACTTTTGTAGTTCTTGTTGTGTTGGCAAATCCCATCGATTACATGCCCCTCCTTCCCTTACTGTCTACACTAAGGCATTTAAGGTCATTCATTGTGATCTATGGGGACCCTCTCCATTTGTGTCTTCTTGTGGTTATCAATATTACATTACATTTGTGGACACTTACACAAAATTCACTTGGATTTTTTTCCTAAATGCCAAATTTGGTTCACTACTGGCCTTTAAACAGTTTTTAGCCCTTGTTAAAAATCAATTTAACTCACCCATTAAGGCCTTACAATCAAATTGGGGGGTGAGTTTAGAACCTTCACAAATTAACTTAATGATTTGGGCATTCAACACAAGTTAACTTTCCTACATACATCCCATCAAAATGGAACTGTGGAAAGAAAACATCGACAAATTGTAGAAATGGGGATGACAATTCTGTCACATGCTTCTATACCCCTTAAGTATTGGGATCATGCCTTCACCCAAGCTGTTTTTCTTATAAACAGATTCCCTCTTCAGCTTTACCAAACTTCAATTCTCCATTTTTTGCTATTTACAGCATAGTGCCAGATTACCTTAGCATCAAAACATTTGGTTGTTATTGTTTTCCTCATTTAAGACCCTTCAACAAACACAAGTTTGAGTGTGGATCCACTGAATGTGTCTATCTTGGTATCTCTCCCCAACATAAAGGTCACAAATGTCTAGCTCCCAATGGTAAAATCTATATTTCCAAAAATGTAATATTCAATGAGCTGCAATTTCCTTATCCCAGAATTTTCTCATCTGCTGCTACTGTTGTGTCTTCAAGTCAAATATCTGTCCCTGCTTCCATTCCTATTATTCAGTGCTCTAGTTCATCTAAAAATGTGTATTCTCATGATAATAGTCCTTCTTCTGGTGGTAGCCTCTTCTCTCCAGTTTCACAAATAAATTCTACTGCCTCTCCACTCATTTCCACCTCTGTACAGGACTCCAATTCAACCTCTTCTGCTGGTTCAATTCCTTATGCTATTGGAGTTCCTTCTGCTGGTCTAATACCTTCTAATTCACCACCACCAAAACCTGTCAGTAACATTCATCCCATGGTGACCAAAAACAAAACTGGTAGTCTAAAGCCTAAAGCTTTCTTAGCTCATATAGAGCCCAAATCTGTGAAACAAGTCTTGGCCGATCCTAATTGGCTTGAAGCCATGAAAGCAGAATACAAAGCACTTGTATCTAACCAAACCTGGTCACTTGTGGCACTTCCATCAGATAGAAGAGCTATTGGATGCAAATGGGTTTTCAGGATTAAGGAAAACCCAGATGGTACTGTGAACAAGCTGAAAGCTAGACTAGTAGCTAAGGGATTTCATCAAGTCCCTGGTTTTGATTTTTTTGAAACATTTTCCCCTATCATCAAACCTGTCACAATCAGAATAATTCTCATTTTGGCAGTTACAAATCGGTGGCCAATTCAACAAATTGATGTCAACAATACTTTTTTAAATGGACATCTACAAGAGGAGGTTTATTTGGTGCAGCCCCCTGGGTTTGAGGCAGCTGATAAAAGCTTGGTATGCAAGTTGCATCGTTCTCTTTATGGCCTTAAACAAGCCCCAAGGGTCTGGTATGAGAGGCTTATCGCTACCTTACTTCAGTTTGGATTTCACAAAAGCAAGTGTGACTATTCCTTGCTGATTTATGCACATCAAGGTATACGCATCTATGTCTTAATCTATGTAGATGACATTCTTATTACTGGTTCAGCTCCTAACTTGATTCAAGAACTCATTCAGAAACTCAACAAACAGTTTGCACTCAAGTAGCTTGGAATACTTGACTACTTTTTAGGTGTTGAGGTTAAACATCTATCCAATGGATCTTTTTACTCAATCAATCAAAGTACATCCATGACCTCCTTGCCAAAGCAAACATGTTGGATTCCAAAGGAATCGGGTCTCCTATGCTCAGCAGCTGCAGACTTAGCAAGTATGGAACTGATTCAGTGGCTGATCCTTCATTATACAGGTCGATTGTAGGTGCATTACAGTATGCAACACTAACCAGACTAGATATTGCCTTCAGTGTTAATAAAGTCTCACAATTTATGGCCAGGCCATTTGAATCACACTGGAAGGTGGTCAAACGAATTCTAAGATATCTTAAAGGCTCTCTAACACATGGCTTACTTATTTAACCAGTTCCTCCAGGTTTTCCTTACTCTCTAAGGGTCTATAGTGATGCCGATTGGGCTACTGACCAAGATGATAGAAGGTCTGTCTCGGGTTCCTGCATCTATTTTAGTCCCAACCTTGTCTCTTGGAGCTCCAAAAAGCAGCCTTTAGTTGCTCGGTCCAGCACTAAGGCTGAGTACCGCAGCATGGCAAACACCACTCAGGAAGTTATACGGATTCAGTCATCTCTCATAGAACTCAAAATTCCCTGCAGAACCCCGACACTACTATGTGATAACCAAAGTACCGTAGCACTAACTCATAACCCAATTCTACATGCAAGAACCAAGCATATCAAGCTGGACCTTCATTTTCTCAGGGAAAGAGTGATTGCTAAATAGCTAATTGTGCATCATGAGCCTGCCTCAGATCAGCTTGCTGATTCCTTCACCAAGCCCTTGTCTCCATCTAATTTTGATTGTATCAGGAGCAAACTCAAGGTGTTTCCAAGTCAACAACCACCTTGACTTTGAAAGGGGGTAATAGAGTATGTGAAGTGTGGAGTTACAATTATGAGCTGGCTGTTGTCAACTGCCAGGTTGGCAACAGACTGTTGGTTAGTTAGCCAGGCTGGCAAAGTTGTTAGTTAGTTAAAAACTGTATTAAGCTTTGTCATTAGCAGGCTCGAATTCTATATAAGCACATCCTTTGTAAAGCTAGTGTAATTGCAATATTCATTCAATGAAAATGAAAGAAAGATTTCTCTGAGTTTATACAATTTACATATATATAGCTTAACTTTGTTTATGTGTATATTTGATTTGATATGTTTATGGATTACATTTGATAGCTTTTGATAATTTGAATTTTAGGCACATATGGTGTCAATTCTGCTGCTGATAGATGTCAAATTTATTGTCTATTTATTACTATTTTAGATTGCCTCTGGGCAGGAAAGGATAAAAATAAACAGAAAATGAAAAAAAAATGCACCTTTTACGCCGGTTATTGACAAAAATCAGTTTAGAATATTAGTTACTTACACCGGTTATTTTTAATAACCGGTGTAAAAGGTCCTTCAAAAAATAAAAAATAAACGGAAATTAAAATTTTACACCGGATATATAACTGGTGTAAAATATTGACATTTTATGCTGGTTAAATAACCAGTGTAAAAGCCCCAACATACTATACACCGGGAGCATTTACACCAGTGACAAAACCAGTGTAAAATATCGATTTTAACGGGTGTAAAATCCTTTCTGCACTAGTGTCACATGATAGGGAAATGCCAAAAATACCCCAAACATTTTATTTGTATTGTTTATGACCAAAAAAATCAACTGAATATACTAATTAAAATAAATATAATTCTTTTATTCTGAAACTACTAATTAAATTCAAATTACAAATTAACCTACAAATGGACAAAGCAAATCACCATGATGTACCCACACAACCTTCCTGTAAAAGTAGTTATAAATTTAACCAATAAAACTCATTCAAAGCAACCCTTGGTTTTCACAACACAATTTTTATTTGCTTTAATTTCACCTTTTATTATTTATGATAATAAAAGTCAACTGAAGACACTAATTAAAAATAAGCCTAACTTTTTTATTCTAAAATTATTAATTATATTGTAAGATTATCAATTAACCAATAAATTGATAAAAAAAATTCCAATATTATCCCTAGACAACATTCTATTATATATATATATATATATATATATATATAAGAATAAATAAGAATAATATTAATAACTAATATAATACCCAAACTCTCATATGTTCTAGACCACTATTTCGGATGCTGGGTGTATACATGTAAAGCCCAATTTAGTAGTGGTTCATATTATAATTTCCCATAATTAAAAAAAAAAAACTCTGTTCCATATTATGTGACATTTTTAAAGTCTTTTTACAAGGATCAAGCCGATACACACGCATTTCTGAGATGTAGTCTTGAAAGTGACAGACAGTCGGTACCGACTTGCTTGCCGCCATTGTTGTTTAGGAAATGGGTCTATAATGAACTTGATTTTTTTTTTTGATTTCAAAAATGAACTTGATTTTCTGTCTGCACATAATGGTCCAATTTTGACTAGTGCTTCCCTATGTTTTAACAATATTGTCGGGCTACAAATATTCTGTCTACACGTTATGGAATTGCTTATTAATTAATAACTCAGAGGAACTACCGACTGAATTGATACAGATTTCATGGTTAATGTCAATGAAATGGTTTTGATAAAAATCACAATTTAATGCTAAATTAACGTGCAACGTCAAGTTTTTTGTTTTTTAATTATCCTTGAAATAACCGGTCTTTACAACACAACTAGTGAAATTACCATTACTTTACACCGGTACTAATTAATTAAATTAAGTAATAATACAAAAAAAATAGTCGTTGTCATACAATATATAATACTCCCTCTGTCCCTTAATATAAGACTTTTTTTTTTTAAATTTTCTTGTCCCTAAATATAAGATTTTTTTCAAAAATCAAGGTACATTAAATTTTTTTTTACAAAATTACCCCCTATACCAATGTGCATTAATTCTCTCTCTCTTAATAGTCTTGAAAGATGAAAAAAAAAACTTGAGAAAAATAGCACACATTTTGTACAAATTTAATGTTATTAGCTAACAAAACCTACTTTTTTAAGTGGCGTGAAATGATCAAAGGGGTCTTATATTAAGGGACAAAGGGAGTAATTATTAACTTTGTAAGACAAGTTAATAATTATTTCATCATTAGTTCTAAATATAATAAATGATGATTAATAAAGATAAATGATATACAATTTAAAATAAGTAAGTCATTTAACAAAATATATTTCTGATTGTTAATGACAATTAGTTGAGATAATGCAATAATGACTGTCTTAAAATAATAATGATTAAAATTAATTTTTATTTTAGGCGGAAAAATGGATGAATATGAAGGTGACACATGGAATAATCTCATGTGGTAAAACTCTATTTTATATAATATAGTAGATAATATAACCACGAAAAGATCATACTTATTTTGATTTTCGAAAAAAGGACAATTTATCATTATTTTATGCCCCTAAGACTTGAGTATTTAAATAGTCATTTTTTCCTCTAATAAGTATTATCTATCGAAATCAATTTTGTTCGAGGTACGGTCGGACACTAATAGCCTGTTTGGAATTGTAGTGGACACCTTGCTCACCGCAAAAGCTCAAACTATTAGCTTCGAAGACACCGCACGTTGACAGAGGTGGATCGTTGTCATACAATATATAACAATTATTAACTTTGTAAGGTAAGTTAATAATTATTTCATCATTAGTTCTAAATATAATAAATGATGATTGATAAATATAAATGATATACAATTTAAAATAAGTAAGTCATTTAAGAAAATATATTCCTGATTGTTAATGACAATTAATTGAGATAATACAATAATGACTATCTTAAAATAATAATAATTAAAATTAAATTTTATTTTAGGTGGAAAAATAAACGAATATGAAGGTGACACGTGGCATAATCTCACGTGGTAAAACTCTATTTTATATAATATAATAGTTTTTTTTTGTGAAGTATATAATATAGTAGATGATATAAACACAAAAAGATCATCCTTATTTTGATTTTCGAAAAAAGGACAATTGTTATTATTTTATGTCGCTGAGACTCAAGTGTTTAAATAATCATTGTTTTCTCTAATAAGTATTATCTATCAAAATCAATTTTGCTCGAGATACGGTCAGACACTAATATCCTATTAGGAACCGTGGTGGAAACTTTGCTCACCGCAAAAGCTCAAACTATTATTTTCGAAGACACCGCACGTTGACAGAGGTGGTACTGCGGTTCCAAACACATAATAAATGTGGGCATATCTTCTAATGGGGAATCGAATTGTAGTTCGCCATATTATGGGAGACTAATCCATTCGCTAGACCCAACCCTAATGGTTATATAGTCATGTTTTTTATTAGAGAAGATAAGTAGATGCTAAACAAACATGTAATGTCACTTTTTCTTTTTGAATTATCTTAAAATAATTACCGAAAAAATTTATCCTTAAAATAATTTCTCTTCACAACACTATGATAACCACAAAAAATCAAACTTATTGTGATTTTTTTTAAATTGACTATTCATTATATTTTTGCCCCCAGGATTCTAGTAATTAAATAGTCATTTTTTTATAAATAATATTTAGAGTGAGGGGGGTCTAAGACAGGGAAAACATTCGGGCTTAATAAGTACTTACGAAGGAAATTACATTTACCTCTCCCCAAAGGGACTAGTAGGGACTTAAACCCACAACATGTCAGATACAAGCTATGTCATACTCCACTAGGTCAACCCCTAGGAGTTTAGTAATGTGGAAAAGGGGTTAGTTTTAGGGGTAGGAGCATTCTGGTCTTTTCTTTACGGGTAATTGCTCAGGCCCGAGCCTATACCCATAAAGCAGGTTTTTACCCAGCCCATTGCGGGTACCCAGTGGGTTTGGGTCCAATTGCCATCGCAAGTCAAGTATGACAGCTTCTCACCCTATGACCCCAAAAAACCCTACTAATTACCCCATTGCTAATTACCCCACTAAAGCCATCCAATAAACAACACACTAGCCCCCCCAAGCCCATCTCTACATCCTCATCTCTCCCCAAACTGAACTAATTGTGTGTGAGTGAAGGGACCCTTGACCTTCCTCTAAGACAATGTTCGGAACCAAATTATCCTAGCATCTATACACAACAAGGTAGCCAAAAGGAAAAGAGTATACCACCTGACCCACCCACTATGGTTGACCTTAACTAGGGAATTAAGAGGCCAAGTTTGGGCCCCTCCAACCCGGATCTTCTAGGTCTTATAAAGGAGCATATAGGCCTCAAGGAACCAGTGCTCACTTGGGACTATCCTAGTCCTACTGAGGTGAGTGATCAACATCCGGACCTCCCCCTAACCGATGATGACATTATGAGGATTAGACAATCTGGTTTAGAAAGTCATGAACATCAGTCTTTGAATACTACAGCTCATTCGGAGATTGCTACAAAGGAGTCTTACAAGGTTGAGTTTCCCCCAGAGGAGGTTTCTGAAGAGGCAGCAGGCCTTACAATTGTACACCCAGACATTGAATACTCTCTTTAAAGATTTTCTGGATAATTCTGGTTTAATGGATTTGGAGCTTAAAGGATGCAAGTTTACTTGGTCGAGCAATCAAAGGAATGGCTTTATCACCAGAGAAAAAATAGATAGAGTGGTAGCTAACTGGAGTTGTAGAAGGCGTTTCCCAAATGCTAGATCTATTGCTCTCCCCATGGTCTCTTCTGACCATTCCCTTATTGTTACTACCCTGATCCCCAGAGAAATCCATGAAAGACATTTTAAGTTTGAAGCATTCTGGGCTGGACATGATGATTGTTCCCATACCATTGAAACAGGCTGGCTTGATAACTCCAACCAGGAGGGGAACACCAGTTGGGAGAGTTTCCTTAATAGGAGCAAGGCTTGTCAGAAATCGCTAGAAGTGTGGCATAAGAAGACTTTTAAACGAGCGGATACAGAAATTCACCGGCTGAAAAATCAATTAGGCTTCTATCTGAATCAGTATCTTGTGGATTGGGACAAGGTAAGTAGGTTGAGAAAGGAAATTGAGGGGCTCTGGAAGCAAGAGGAGATCTTCTGGAAGCAAAGATCTAGAGTTAAATGGTTGCATCATGGGGATCGGAACACTAGATTCTTTCATGCTACTACTATCCAAAGGAGAGATCGTAATAATATCTAGAGAATTAAGGATACAAATGGAGCTTGGGTACAAGGTCAATCTGGGGTTATGGAGGCTATTACCAACCATTTCTAAGGTGTATATAGGGCGGAAAACATTGTTGATATCCAACAGTGCATCTTTGATGTCCCTAATTTGGTCTCTTTAGAGATGAATGAGAGTCTTATGGTTGCTGTTACTGAAAAAGAAATTAAAGCTGCGGCTGACAATTTAGGGGGCTTAAAAGCCTCGGGCCCGGATGGTTTCAATGGATTATTCTTCCAAAAGTATTGGGAGATATTAAGGGGGAGGTCTGTCAAGCTATTAGGACCTTCTTTGATTCGGGTAGCCTACCTAAGGAAATTAATGAGACCCTTGTCACTCTTACTCCGAAAGTACCTATGTCAGAGAGTATACACTAATTAAGACCCATTAGTTGTTGCAACTTCATCTATAAGATCATTTCAAGGATCATCGTCTCCAGACTAAAAGGTTTCATGGATAACCTTATTTCTCTCAACCAGAGTGCTTTTGTGGGAGGAAGAATGATACAAGACAATCTCTTGGTGGCCTATGAAGTGTTTCATGCTCTTAAACAGAAAGATGACCCAAGTAGAAAAGGGGAGGCAATCAAACTTGACATGAGTAAGACCTATAATAGATTGGAGTGAACTTTTCTTGAAAAAGCCTTATTAGCTTATGGGTTTAGTGAGCAATGGGTGAGACTGGTCATGATTTTGGTTACCACTGTTACCTATAACTTCAAAATTAATGGTAAAGTTAGCCAGAAAATTGCTCTGGGAAGAGGTCTTAGCAGGGGGACCCTCTATCTCCGTACCTCTTCATCCTAGCCTCTGATGTGTTGTCTTACATGTTGAACCAGGCTCTTGTTAGAAATCATATCAGTGGCATCAAACTTGCACCTCAGGCTCCTACTCTGACCCACCTTTTGTTTGTAGATGACTCACTCTTATTTTCTAGGACTACCAAGTCTGAGTTTTACCAACTCCTTCACATCCTCAACAAATACACTGGGCATCAAGACAAAAACTGAACCTAGCCAAATCTGGGCTTATATTTGGCAAATTTGTGCCACCACAGGTTCAAACAAAAATTTCCTCCATCATTGGCATAAGCAGCTGGCCAAATTCGGGCAAATACTTAGGCCTTCCATGTGAATGGGGGAGAGCCAAGACTTCAAGCTCTTTCCTGGCTGAAGGATCGGGTTTTGGCTAAGATCGAGGATTGGAGAGAGAATCTTCTAAATCAAGCAGGCAAGGAAGTTCTTATCAAAGCAGTTATCCAAGCTATCCCTACGTACACTATGTCAATTCTTAAGTTGCCTAAGGGATTGTGCAAACAGCTTTGTTCGGTTGTGGCCAGGTTTTGGTGGAGTTCTACAGGTAAAACAAAGAGCATTCACTGAAAAAATTGGAGACACATTACTAAGAGGAAATACGAGGGTGGGATGGGTTTTAGAAGGTTTGAGGAAATGAATTTAGCCTTACTGGCTAAACAGGCTTGGAGAGTGATTAAAAATCCTAACTCCTTGTGGGTCAAAACTGTAACACCCTGCCGAGATAGAGCATCACTTTATCCTGACTCAGCAACAACACATTTTCAATTCACCATCAGAGTACACAACAGGACATACTGGCCGTGATACAACATTGCTTCTCAGGCTTAAGTGATTAATCTTCTTATTCATCTGTTATTCATCATCACATAATATAGAAAACTCAGAAAATAGGGGTAAGATACTCATCAATCTCCAATACACAGGAAAATAGCATAGTAGAGAGACTGCTATCATGCTCCGCATAACACATCAAAACATCACAATCATCATCACAACTGTTACCACAAATGTCACACATTCAGACTCCTGAGTACACGGTCACAGACCAGACCATACTGATACGTCATACTAACAAACTCGACCATACGGTCATAGATCTCATCATACTCTGACGTCACAGGCTAACATGTCTCACTGGTCCTTCAGCTGATCACCAGCTCTACGGATCCAGTGGACACAGAATACCAAAAATTGCTAATTAGTGCGGGCCATTAACGCCTACTCCCTAGACCGATTACAGTCTTAGGGCACCGAGTACGATAAATTAGTTGTCCCGGGAACATATCCTGATACGCTACCATCCCTGATTATCGGTTATGGCATCCCATACTACCATATCCAATTACCAGAGTAAGGTACTGTCCCATGCACAATGATAGCATTCCCTTTACAGAGAATGGCCAAGATTGTCCTCCTGTCAGACGTGGAGTCCTAGAGACTCGTTCGGATGACCGAGTACATACCCCTCAAGGTCACCGACTATCTCCAAACCATCCCGTACCTTTGGTACCATGGACATAGAGAGCCTCGTCAAAAGACCGAGTACATACCCCCTCAAGGTCTTGGCCGAGTACATACCCCTCAAGGCCACCGACTATCTCATACCATTCCATCAATATCTCGATACACCAACCTCGGATACACCAACCCGGCTATCACTACTGACAAACAGGATACTGACAGTAATACTTTATTACTGTCCAGGGTTCCGCAAACCTCTAACTAGAGGACGTCACCCTAGACTCTAGACTGTTCATCAAACTCATAGATATCATATGCAACCAGCATATAAATATTAAGCATACAACAGAATATCATAAATCCTCATTTAATATATTAATTATTCCCTACGTCGCATAAGCGACCGTCTACTAATCTCAATATTATAACCTACATTGGTTGATAAGTCTACAGTAACTATCTTTAGCTACCGTACACCGCAATCCCTCTCCTGAGGTGTTGCTACTACCAACCCCTAGTAGGGCTAAGGAACCCTACTCATGCTAACAGTCCTACTCTACTACCTATTTTCCCTAGAGATTAAGGTATCTTCCCCTTACCTGGCTTAGGAGATTGCTGTCGATCGTGCCTCGTCGCTTTCATTCTTCCCGAGCTCCTCCACGCCCTATGCTGTCCCAAAATCCCTTGGAAGACCTTGGGCTGAATTGAGGGGATCAAGGCCTATTTATAGGCATAAATTGGTCTGTTGCGTCACAATGGGATCACACGTAAGTCTCATTGCGTCGCGATACGAGACACGTGTCAGCCATCACGCGCGCATATCCACCGACCTACCATCGCGTCGCGACGGATTCCTTCATAGTTTTGCCGCGTCGTGAGACACTCAGATTTTGAAAATCCCATTTTTGACCTTCTAGACAATTCTAGATTATTCCTCTCCTTTCTAGGGCATTCTAAGCCTCTTATTAATCATTTTAAGTTCTAACTAAGATTTTAAATAATCGTTTATCACTTAATTACTGTTCTAATTATTTTTCTGTCACTGTTTAATGTAATGACCCGTTTCCAGATCGCTACGAAACCAAAAGAAGCCTATATGTGACGTGTTTTTAAAAACGGTACTCTTGTGCCCTTTAGAAAAATGCGGTATTATTTTTTTTTAAACAATAGTGCCCGTAAAGCACACACAGAGTACTTACAGTGTTTCGAAACATGGTGTAACTAGGACACAAGACTCAAATGCTGATAAAGCATACATGCATCAATACATAAGTCATATATATACAGTATGCGCAAAATAACAGAGTAGAAAATGTGCAAAGAAATACACCGATGGTATGAAGACTCTCGAGAGAGAAACCATACCCTGGGGATACTCCCGGCAGACACCCACGCAGGGGGCTGCTCCAAAAGTGAAACCACCAGTCTACCCTGTGACAACAAAACATCACCCGGCCCAACTGGTCACTAACTCACTGTACACAAAAGACATAAGCTACAGTCATCCAAAAGTAACATACAGTCGAGGATAATCACAAACGCGCATCGGTCCATCATGACAAATAAAAGACATCACCCGGATCCTCGAAGAAGTCCTCCCCGTCATTGTCCACCATTGGGTCCCTCGCGTCCACTCCATCGCCTGGGTAACCATCATTGGTTGAAGGCACCACGGGAAAGGGTCAACTTCTCAAATAATCATAAAAATAGCAATTCATAAAGCAAGCCACAAGATGCACAATCTCTCAAAACGCAACTCAAACACACCCGCAAGACACTCTCGACAATTCCGGAAATAACGCCGATCCATCCACTGAATGCCAGCCGTAGCTTTGGGCTCTCCGCTCACCCTAGGACATTCAGCTCAGGTTCCCTGACGCCACGAAACTCCACAACTTTCGGTTTATCAACGATGCTGAATCTCCATTCCGCACTATTCGGATCGAGAATCGTCCGACGACATCGAATCTTCATTAAAGACTATTCAGATCGAGAAACACTCAGACGACACTGAATCTCCATTCCGGCACTATTCAGGTCTAAAACTCTGATGACACTGAATCTCCATTCTGGCACTATTCAGGTCCGGGATCGTCCCACTACAGGCTAACAACGATACTGAATCCTCATTCCGGCACTATCCAGATCAGAGTTACCACAAAACGCAACAACTCCCAACGACACGACTAAGCTCTCACACTTCAACGAACAATTCACCGCACACGATAATTCAAGAGCTATACGCAAGATTATTCGACCGCATATCAAATAATAAGAGCATTCTTAATATGAAGAAACGCAATTCAACCATTCAAGCAATAAAAGCAGTTTGCATAAAGAAACGCAATTCAACGATACAAACAGCACAAACAATTCACAGCTCAATAACGACCGACAACAACCAACTCATAGAATTCATCCCTCTGCAACTCTATGGAGTTCACAGAGAGGAACAAACAAGCGTGGGGGGTTGGGGACAGCTACCAACCACTTGCAGACAGGCCCACTAAATAATCAACATATACAAAAATAAAGCGAAGGGGTACAAGACCCTCACTTCAAACCCTTAGGTTCTCAGACTTCTTCGCGTAAACGCTTGAAATTAAATTCGTATCTAAATTTGCCCTTACACAAGGACATATAACAATGATTATAAATATGAAGCGCCCTTACCGAACTCCAGGCTAAAAGTCCACGTGCTCCTCGATCTCCGCTCCGCACGGTCTCGGGTTACTCGAGCCTAACACATAAAACAACTTAGCGAAATTCTAAACTTAGTTCTACAATCTTAGGCACTCAACTTAACCCTTTTTCTAACCAAGCATCCACAACAATTTATTTCTAACTACTAGTAAACAATTAAGAAATTTGAATCAAAAACCACTTTTCTTGAAAAACCAACTACTACGTAACACTTTTACTGAAAAGAATGTTAACTCTTTAAAGAAACCTTTTTCTTAAAGTTTCTAAACATAACACATAATCAATTATTCACTTCAACATGTTACAAATATTAAGACGACAACCCATATTTAAAACATACTCATGCTCTTTCAAAGCTTGTTTCTAAAACAACTACTACAACAATGAAATACCATTTCCTTAGCCTTTCTTTTAAAACAATTTATTTTCAAAACTAGTTCATAAAGCTTTATAGGCCACTTACAAAAATTAGTTCCAAAAACAAGAATTCAATCAATTTGTCAAATTCTAAAAATCCTTTAACAATTAAACCATGACATCATCATGTCAATAATTACAAGAATCAAATGATCCATTCCTACATGTTATTCTAGTCCTTAGGAAACCAAATTTTTCTCAAAACATAAACTAACTCTTGAGCTAATCCATGCATATCTATTTCAACAACTTTAAAATTACCTTAAACATGTTACAAACATTCATACTCCTAGAATTTCTACTACAACCCATCAATCACAAATCACAACTCCAAGTTAACTAAGTTTCCATAATTAGTTTTCAAAGCATTTTCAAAACAACTAGGCAATCACCCAAAATTTTACATAGTTAAGTCATAAACTAAAAGCTAATCAAAACAAGGGTTTTTCTAAAATTTCTTTTCCAAAAATTTAAAGACTCAAGGCTAACTCATTTTTATCAATATAAAAGTCATTTCATCAAAATCAATAACCATGTCTAGTCCTCCATAACCCAAGTTTTCATAAACCATAAGCTAGTTTTCATACTAATTCATGCAAATAATTTCTAACAACCTTAAAAATACTTCTAAACCCTTGATAAACCATCCATTACATAACCAAGCATCATAGCTACAAATTAACATGGTTCAAGAATTAAAAATATAACTAAACTACCATGTTACAACTATTTAATTTAAACTACAACTTAAAACATTAACACACCCAAACCAATAACACCTATAAACCATTAATTACAAGATTTGAAAAGGATCACAACATAACCCTCTTCCTTATACCTAGGGTTTTCACCCTTATGTACCAAAGAGAGATTAAATGTGTTCATCTCCTCATATTCATCATCAATAACATCAAACAACAACACAATCATCAATTAATTATCATTAAAAACAACAACTAGATCAACTTAATAATGGGGCTGTTGGCACTGATTTTAGGGCTCAAAAGGGTTGGAAAAATTCTGATTTCAAGCTCATTTGCATGGTTAGAAATATAGGTAATATAGTAGAGAACATAACCTAGCAATATGGCAAGATTTGGAAGCAAAATCAAAGTAGAAAATGGGGGGTGAACATCACGATTTTCAGCAGCCAAAACAGAAGAAAAAATTTAGTTTTCTTACTTGGATGATGATCAAAATGGAGGTCTAAGTAGAGGAGATGATTTGAAAGAACTTTGATGAAGGAAGTTAACTCAAAAACTCAAGGAATTGGAAGCTAGGAGCTATGGAAGCTTGGAACCCATGGAACTCTTGAAGAAGAAAAAAAAAGATGAAGATGAAGGGGGAAGGTGGGGGAGGCGTGAAGGGTGCTGAAAAAAATGGGGGTGGTTTACCTTATATACACTTAAATAAATGATTCATCAATAATAATAATAATAATAATTCACATTAGGTAAAAAGTAACTTTAAATTTTTTTTTTTTGAAATAAATCACACATAAAATGACACCTATCACCTAACCATAACCTCTAGTCTTACCTACCTAATTTCACATCTCTCATGGTTACCCACTAATTCTAGAGTCTAGGGGTTGTTTAAAACACGACGACGAAATACCGCGTTACCGATAAACTCGCAAAAATTAATTTAACGAGAAATTAATTCATCGCGTGAAAATATTTAATTATAAATAATGAAAATCACAATAATCACTCAAGAATAGTCACAAGCAGTTACGATTCGATTTTCATCGAAATCGGAGTTCATTTAGAATTTTATCTGCGGCGAAACTGCCCGGCGATTCGAAACGCGTCGAAACTTCGTTAGAATTTTTCGACGATTTTCCAATCGTGGATTAATATAAAATATTAACTCTCAAATTTAATTTGATCTTGATTTAATTCATACACTTCCTTAAAGAACAAGAAGCTGCTTTATTATAGCGTAAATACGACAAAATATAATAGATAACGCTAATTAACGCATAAAAAAAACGCGTGTTACATTTAAAAATCAGGATGTCACAAAAACACTCAAGGGAGATGGGCAGTGGGGAATGGCTTTGGCATTGATGTTTCGAAGGATATTTGTGTTGCAAATGGGTCTAGAGTTGAGAAGACAACTAACTCTGAGGTGGCTAAGGTGGCTGCGCTAATCATACCAACTTTTGAAACTTGGGATGCCAACAAAATTAGGAGTAACTTGTCCCCAACCTCTACAAAGGCTGTTATTCAAACTCCTCTCAGATGTACCTCTGGATCTGATGTGCTCTGGTGGCCCCACACTAGCTCTGGTGATTATAATGTGAAATCTGGATATATGGCAGCCTGTTCAAAGACTGAAGAAGCATGCCAGGGGCCTTCTACCTCTAATGTCATCCCTATAACCCTTTGGAAATGGATATGGCAAAGTCACAAACCTCATAAAATCAAAATATTTGTTTGGAAACTTTGCCATAACATCCTCCCTATTAAAGAAAACCTATACAAAAAGAGAATTTGTAGGGATAACATATGCCCAATATGTAGGGAAGAGAAGGAAACCCCTGAGCATGCCCTGCTACTCTGTTCATGGACTCGTCCTATCTGGTTTGGTTCACAATTTCAGGCTATTCCTACCCCCTATTCAGTGACAAACATCCAGAAATGGATTATTGATTATGTCAATAGACTTGGAGTTGATCAAGACTTCAGAGAGTTTGGTTTCAAAAACATTTGTATTTCCCTCTGGACGATATGGAAAGCTCGAAATGCTTATTTGTTTGAGGATAAGTTACTGAACCCTTTTGATAGTCTCATCCAGATCAGTAATCTTCTGAGAGACCTCACCCAAGCCCAACCCACTAATAAGCCCTCCCATTCTGTAAACTTGGGTAGACAGAATACCCAAGTCCAATGGTCCCCATCGTTGCAGGGAGTGATCAAATTCAATGGAGACGCTAGCTTTTCAAAAGATAAATAATACGGTACCTCGGAAGTCATTGCTAGAGACCATTCAGGTGATGTAGTGGCTGGTTCTGCTAGGATGTTTCATGTTTGCTCACCGATCACTACAGAAGCCTTAGCTATCAGAGATGCTCTGCTCCTAGCAAGAAACCCGGATCTCAAGTGGATCATTATTGAAGGAGACTACTCAGAAGTCATTAAGTGTTACAGAAAGGAAAACAAAAGAGGGGAAATCTTATAGATTATGGAAGACATCTATGCTCTCAGTGAGGATTTTGACGAATGAAGATTCCCGTGGGTCAAACAGGATGGGAACAAGGTCGCCCACCTCATTGCTAAGCATGCCTCAGTGCGTACTCTCCCGGCTCAATGGTTCTCCCACCCTCCGGTTGACATCCAACAAGTGCTGGTGAGGGATAAAGCAAGGTCCGGTAGGGGTACAAGCGGATCTAGATCTGCGACTAGTACTCTGATCCCGGAAAATGATGTACACCAGTGGAGTAATGATATGAATCCTTCGTCTATTCCTCCTTTTCAGGAGATGGATCAACCCCTATAGTGATGTCTGCCACCGCCTCTACCTCAACCATAGTGGGTATAGAGAGAAGTAGTTTGATGTTATCACTAGGGTTGAATCGCAGAAGGGTAAGTGCTATGTACTTACCTGGTCACTTCTGTGTACTTTAGCTTCTTAGGCTAAGATCCAGTACAACGCGCCTTATGGTAACTATCCTGTGTTGTCGCAAATTGTAAGGCTGGTAGCCTGTGTTGTTGGGCCTGTTGGGCTCCGTCACTCGTTCAATGAAATGCAGTATATTTTTTACCAAAAAAAAAAAAGCTTCTTCTAGCGATTTTTATACGTGTTCGTCGTTTTGTTTCTTCTAGTCTAGCTTTTTATTTTTATTATTACTTGAATACTTTAAAAATTGCTAGTTTTTTTTCACATCGTCGTTGTACGTAGCCTTCAAATGAAATTATTTGTTTATACCAAATGAAATGAGATTATGCTGCCTGTCTCTTTCTCATATTATGGAATTATTTATAAATTTTTAGTTTATTTTTAATTATGATTCTATTCCTTTTTTTTCACCCAATTTTTTTAAAAGTTATAAAAACTATAATACTTATAAGTGATATTTAGTGATACATCCAAACACTTTAATTTTGTATAAGCACTTTTCAATATATATATATATATATATCCAAACACGAATAACTTATTGAATTTAAGCGCTCATAGCATAAGCTCTAATACGATAAGCGCTTATGTCATAAGTGCCTAATAAATAAGTTGTTTATCCAAACAAAGCCTATAACATGTAGTTTTTGTTGGTATTTTGTAGACCGCCTATGAGGGTGGTCACAGTATAAGCCGTAGTGAAAGAAAGAAAATCAGGACGCTTTTGTTATAGTGAGAAGGAAACGAAGCACGGGGGATGGAAAGCGAAAGGTAATTGCCAATAGTTGTGTGGTGTTGTGTTGTTCATTTTTTTTATTTATGGGTATTTCATTGGTTCCAATGCTTTTAACAAGCGCCCCTTGTCAAATGAATGTTCCATACTCTCTCTTATTTTATTTGTTGTTTAAACTTTTTTTTTTTGACGAAAACATGGCAAAGCAATTTCATTAATAATAATAGACTGAATACATGTTGCTATCTCAATAAATAAGTGGGGGTTAGCTAACGATACGGATACCCATGCAAAAGCGTGGGCGACCCTATTTGTCTGCCTCCTAGAAAACTCAACACAAGAGTTTGTTAATCGGAAAACAAGAGACTTCTACATTCTAAAATTGTAGCACCGAAATTAGAGACATCCTCTTGCAATTTATTGAAACTATCCTTCCCTAGCTGGAGATCGCATACCTATTGGATATCACTCAAAAGACCAAAAACTATTGCATCATCTACTGAGCGCATAGGAGAAAACCACAAAGTCTTTGCTAGAACAAACGATTCATTATCATCACGAATACACATACCTATACCCGTGCTATCTTGGTTCTTAGCAAAAGAAGCATCAATGTTACATTTCAATCTACCTTGCTCAGGTTTCTTCCATCTGGCCACGATAAGTTGTTGATTTGAGTGAGGCGGATTTACAATGAAATTTTGAGCTTCCCTCCATTCATCCAATAATACCTTAGCTTGCATCACCACTTGACTTGTTATCTCTAACACATTCTCCCATAATTTCAAGTTTCTACTCTTCCACAAGCTCCGCAACATAACAGCTAATTGAGCTCTTTTATCATCGGTAAGTGCATGACAAACATTAAAAATCAACTCAACATAGCTATTGGAGTTTAACAACCACGGCTCAATATTAACCCATAGACCCTCTTCTTTCCAACATTCAACACTTTTCGGGCATATAATGGAAAGATGCCAATAATTTTCAAAAGCATTCACATGCCACACAAGAATTGGGACATTGAACCCCCTTTTTTGAAGCCTACTTATGTTAGGGATACAATCCCTACAACAACGCCACATCAAATTTTTAACTTTAAGCGGGGCTTTTATTTTCCAAAGCATTGGCCAGTCACCATGATGCATAAGTACTCTCCATCTCATAATGCATAAGTCTTAAGATAATTATTAGCTACACTCGTTTTCGAGGTAAAATATATTTTTTTTACCAAAATATCCTTTTGTAGTAAGAGTTAGGTGAAAGAACTAATTAATATAAGAATAAAACTTACATCAAGTTCCGTAGGTCAGGTTCAATCATTTCTTCTCACAAAAAAGTGATTATTTTTTTATGAAAAAATGCAAGAGCAGTTACACAATATATATTTTTTTAAAATAACTAACTTTTTGTGAAAGAAAATTGTTGAACTCGACCTATGAAACTTGATATAAGTTTTATCCTTAATATAAAACAGTTGAAATACAGATAAGTAAGAGTATTATTAATACCCTTTAAATATTTTAAAGTGACAATTAATCTGAGACAATTAAATATTTCAAACATAATAGATAATACAATAGGGAAGGAGTAATAAAAATAATGTTATAAAAGTAATTGATATTAAAAATATAATATTAAAATCTTTTTTCAGACCATTTTTTTAAATCATTTTCTGGATAAGTTTTAAAATCAGGTGTCTTTTCGGGCCCCTAGTGAGCAATTGGTTTGGGCCCCCAAATTCTTACCGGGAATTGCTAAAGGCACCCAGCATTTTGCTGGGTGCACCCTATATTTGGACGAGTTGACAAAAATATCCCTGATAAATTTTACATTACTCGCAAATATGATATTTGCGAGTATACAAATTTTTAAATTTTGTACACTCACAAATATGGTATTTGCGAGTGTACAAAAAAATATTTGCGAGTGAAAAAAAATTTACACTCGCAAATATCATATTTGCGAGTGTACAAAATTTTGTTCATTTTATTTTGTTTTTGCGAGCGCCAGCAATGATTCATTGATGTAACCAAAAAAAAAGTGCTTTCAGGGTGCTAAAAAAAAGAGACACGCTCGCAAATTGTGATCAGTGGAATTTGCGAGTGAAAGGCTTTGACCAAGACAAATCCTTTAATGAACAGTATTGCAAAACACGCAAACAGTACTGCAAACAGTATTGACCAAGATAAAGGCTTTGACCAAGACACGCTCGCAAATAATTAGGCACAACTCGCAAAACAGTATTGCAAATTATTTTTCACTCGCAAATATGATGTTTCGCAAATATCATATTTGCGAGTTTTTTTCTACTCGCAAATATGATATTTGCGAGTGAACAAAAATTTTAATTTTGTTCACTCGCAAATATCATATTTGGGAGGGACACGAATGATAAAAAAAGGCTTAATTTTACCAGGGGTATAATAGTCAACACACTCAAATATTTTGTTGGGTGCCCTTTGCAATTCCTTCTTATCGGGGTTTGCAACAGTTAGCCTACTTAATTATTTTTTGGATATTTATAAAAAAAAGAAACAATTTTTTGGATACCTGTGCTTCACCTATTTGAGTTTGCTCACCAATGCCGCTAAGGGTGTTCACAAACCGATCCAATCCAATTCAAACCGCAGTCACCGAACCGAAAAACCGCAAACCGAATTAACCGCAAACCGAAAAAACCGAAAACTGCAAAAAACCGAAATTTTGGATTGGATTGGATCGGTTTTCGGATCCTTCTAATGGAACCAATCCAATCCAAACCGATCCAAAGTATTATTATATAACATAATATTATATTTATAATTACCTTATTTTTAATATATTTTCTCACACAATATAAAATTTAATTTTTTAAATTAATCATGTATATTTTTATATAATATAGAATATTTTACTTTTTTAATATACATTTTTTTGGGTACATTTTTAAGCTTACAAATAAATTATTTATTCTTATTTTTATAATTTTAAACATATTTTTCTTAATTTGTGGATCTACTCTTTCCCATTTTATAATTCCCTTTCACATTAATACAATAATGCGTGATATATCAACACAGATAAATAATGCGTGATATGGTCGTACCGCAAGCATTCCTGAGGCCAACGATTCCTTTTGATTATTTCATAGTTTCATTTATAAGAAGAAAAAAAAGCTGGGTCGTTACTGCCCTACTGTTGGCTACTGTAATACTATTAGTTTAATGTTATGAAATGTAAGTTATCGTTATTGTCGTAATTTCACCATTTAGAAAAATATAAACCAGGAGATTAGATTATAAATGAGAAACCGAAATCCAATCCAATCCAAACCGAAGTAAATTGGATCGGATCGGATCGGATCGGATTTGATTTGATTTTAAAACCAAACCGATTGGATGATTAGATTAAAAACCGAAAGGATTGGATCGGATGGTTTTTCCCTTAAAACCGATCCAATCCAATCCGCGAACACCCTTAAATGCCGCAAGCATGAGATTGCTCGAGAAGTTTGTGGTTCAGTAAAACCTGGTTAGGTTTCCTTATAGTTTTCCTAGCTTTCGATGAGTCAACTGCAAGTGTTTTACAGTCGAATTTCGTTTTTGATTGAAAACCTTGATTTCAACGTTTAATTTACGCTTGAGTGATGTTATATGGTACGAACATATATGATACGAATCGTAAGAAATTTATTGACCAACACAACTGCATTTGAAAACATAACAAAAAAGAAGCGGAAATGATGCAAACTGTGAGTAGAAATAGGCGACTAGGCTGGCCATGTCATTCGTCGCCTTTTCGTTTCGTATGAACCAGTATTTCTCTTTACGCTTAAATACCATTTTGGTCTCTTAACTTATTTTTAATGTTTAATTTGGTCCTTTAACTATTTTTGGGGCCAAATAAGTCCTTTAAGTTTTTAAGTTGGCCAAATAGGTCCTTTTCGACCTTAAGTTTTTAAGTTGGGCCAAATAAGTCCCTTAAGTTTTTTAAGTTGGGTCAAATAGGTCCTTTAAGTTTTTAAATTAGGTCAAATAGATCCTACGTGGCAATGACTCATTTGGCCTACTTAAAAACTTAAAGGACTTATTTAACCCAACTTAAAAACTTAAAGGACCTATTTGAACTTAAGGGACCTATTTAACCCAACTTAAAAATTTAAGGCTAAAAATGACCTATTTGGCCCAAAAAATAGTTAAAGGACTAAATTGAATCTCAAAAATAAGTTAAGGGACCAAAATGATATTTAAGCCTTTAATTTAGGAAGAAAATTACTTTCTTAGTGGAGAATACCAATTTGATACTCCATCCATCCCTTAATATAAGACCTTTTTGTAAAAAAAAAAAAAAATTATCCCTTAATATAAGACCATTTTCAAAGACCAATGTGCATTAATTTTTTTTTTACAAAATTACCTCATATACTAAAGTGCATTAATTCTCTCTCTCTTAATAGTCTTGGAAGATGAGAATGATAACTTAAAAAAAAATAACACATTTTGTACAAATTTAATGCTAATAACTGACAAAACCAACTTTCTTAAGGAACGTGAAATGGTCAAAGAAAATCCTATATTAAGGGACAAAGAGAGTAAAATTAGAGCATCTCTGTGGTGGTTATTGGAGTTGTTTTTAAGCACAAGAACATGTTTTTATTTTTTTCACTGGCAATGACATGGCAGCCAGGCTAGAGAACCGTTCTACAACAAGAACACTAAAGAACCCCTTTTTGCATAACCTAACAGCAAAAAAAGGTAGACCCAATTTGCAGATAGGACCAATTTGCCTGGTTCTTAATTGCTTTACCATTGGAGTAAAATATTGTCCAAATTCTTAGATGACATGGCATATATTAGCCCACTAAAATTTACCCAAGAACTCAAATTGAGTTCTATTGTTGGAGATGGTCTTCTTACAAGACAATTTTAGTTGAATTTCTTTATTGGAAACAACTCTCGATCGAATAGTAAAATAAGAAATAAGAAATTGTAAGAAGAAATCAAAAGCAACACAAATTTAAAATAAAGATAAAAATGAATAATATAAAAAATATACTAGATAAATGATGGAATCCGTACTCGTTAATCTCAGTAACCAATCGTTGCAAGAGGTGTTCCGAGAATGTTGCCATTGTTCTCTCCTAAAGTACAATGAATAATATCCACAGGGTTGGACGCAAGTGGTTAATGCACTTCATCTAAAGAGATAGACTCGACTGATACCCGAATTTAAATCCCGATTACAGAACAATCTGTGGATAGACTTTACTTACCTCCCGACCGAACATAGATTAGTCCAGGAGCCTCCCCGGGAAACTGAGTGAAAACCTAAAAAAAACTACAATGAAGTATGTCTTGTTACCAAAAAACAGAATATTTTGTATCTATGAATACTGTTGTTACAATAAAGTGAAGATTGTAATTTGATTACTGGGATTTGCACCACCCTTTGTGATGGAAACACACCTCATTAGAAGTGTTTGCTGTGCTCCAACAACGAAAATAAAAGTACACCAGAAAGCAGTCCAAGTCAGATTAGAAAACTTATCAGCAAACAGAACATTTTCCCCAAGATATATTGATCTTTCAATCACATCTTCTGGACGATGCATGGCTCCAACGGAGAACGAATTAATCCAGTCACAACCTCTGTAAGGCCACTTGAACTAATGTATTTAACTTCAGTTGCTTCCATCCCCATTGATAAATATCCACAATTTAGCTAACAAAAAGCTATTTTCTGTATAAAGAACTCCATTAAGTTTGCACATGCTGGCATAGACAACGCTGAATCAGTTAAGTGACAATTGCTGTGATGTCTACAAATAGCATAGGTAAGCACAGCAGACATTTTTGTACAAAACCCTCTGATTTTCTACAGTGAATAAATTTGAACTGATTCCTGTGTGTTCAAACTGTCCATAACTTCCTCCCTGCTGATACTGAGATCGCAGATGTTCATCTTGTACTTGTCTTTTTCTTAATATCCTCTATCAAACAGTTGGCAATTGAGACAGCATTTTCTGATGAACTTCTAAACTTATCAAGTTCTCTGGGGTCATTACAGTCCTTCAGCAAATCAGAAACTGCTTTGGCTTTCTGAATTACAGATATTCTTCGTGCATATGCATTATCTCTGTCTTCACCATAAGTATTTGGCAAGTTGGTAGAATGGGGAACAGAAGACATCAAGTGGCAAAGTTTTTTAGCCATTTCAGTCATTCCTTTTCGCTTTAACTCGGCATTCATTCTCTGGAATGTCAGATACTGAGGAACTATACCCCTTCTTATCATGTCCTCAAATTCTGCAAAAGCCTCTTCCAACCTATGCATTTTGCATAGCAAATGAATTAACATGGTACTCGTAGCCAAGTCCATGTCATATCCTTTATGCCTCATTTCCTTGCTGACTTGAACCGCCAAGTCTAACCTCTCCTCTTCGCATAACATCTTCAACACAAGATGGTAAGTTAGTCGATCTGGGGTATAACCAGATTCAATCATCTTGGTATACAGGTTCATCCCCTCCTCAATTTTTCGACATCTCGAAAAGTACCTAAAAAAGTAATTATAAGTGGTGGGGCTTGGAAGGAAACCTCTACTTATCATCATTTTAAGAATTTTACCTGCACCTTCAAGATCTCCTGCCTTACAAAACCCCTTCACCAGAGAATTGTATGTTGAAACAGTGGGGCCTATTTCCAAAACATGAAAACGTTCCATCATACCCAAAGCCTCTTTGAATCTCCCAGCTTCTGCCAATGCATCAATTATTGGGTTATATACAATTGCATTTGGTTGAATTCCGTCTTTGGTCATTTCACCAACCATCTCAAGCGCCTTTTCAATGCGGCGCATCCGACAATATCCTTCCACAAGGGTACCATACGTCACAACAGTTGGTCTCACACTCTCCTTCTTCATCTCTGCCCAAAGCCTCTCACCCTGTTTGAGTTTCCTTGCTCGAAACCATCCATTTAACATTATGTTATAAACTCGAATTGATGGAACCCAACCCAGCTCAGTCTCCCTTCTACTAAGGAAATACTCTGAAGCTTCCCTCACAGACCCTTCTTTGCAAAGCGAATCCATCAATATCTCAAATAAACTCATTTCTGAGCCAGAATCCACAATTAACTTCTTACTTCTTGCAAACTCAAACGTCCTAATTGCAGGCTTGTGCATGCCTGAAAATGTAAAGTTAAAAAAATAAAAAAATAAAAAAAATTCATTCCTTATAACATAAAGAAATAGACTAGTCTGGATAAAATTAGCCACTTAATTTGAGTTATGAAAAAATTCGCAAATGCATTGGCAAAACTACACTGTCACTTGCAATATACCAAATTCAAATTGATTATTGAACAGTTTGAAAACCTAAGTAGCATGGTTTAGTCGCCCAAATATAAAACAATGTTTTGTTCTGCAACTTATGAGGTGAAAACTGAAAAACAAAAATTCCAATTGAATGTTATTAAGAAAAATATTCTCGTGATTAAATGTTGCATCAATAATTCAACAAAATTACAAAATTTACATTAAATGTTAATAATTAATTTTTTATGAAGAAATCCTAACAACATTAGTCGTACCAAAATTAACTTTTTAAATAAAAATTATCATGCTCAAATCACTATCTACAAACTTATTTTTACAATTAAGTTTAGAAAACCAAGTTCAAGTAAAATCAAATTTGCAAACTCTAACCCCTAATCCAAATGCACATGCACACTATAATTTGAGTCATGAAAATTCGCAATTGCATTGGCGAAATTGAAATCGAACAATTTGAAAACCTAAATCGCAAAATGTTTCAGCTACCTGCGCGAGCGTAGCGTCGAATCATGATAGCAAAGGTACCAACGGAAACCATGTTCTCTTCTTCTTCTTCTTCTTCTTCTTCTTCATCTCTATCGATGCGATCAAGAACAAGGGTCCAAGCGGAGTCAAACTCCCTCGCTTTTGCAAGAACGTTGACCATGTGGTCGAACAGCGTCGGGTCGGGTCTGAACCCGGGTCGTTTCTCAGCCCAGAGGAACAGCGAGTGCAGCAGCTTCGGTGACGAACCAAAATAATCGAACACGGCACGAAGGAGGAGTGAATCCGGTTCGATTCCGGTCCGGTCCAGTTCGGCATGGAGTTCCGAACCGGGAGAGACGGAAGGGTTAGTGAAGAGACTGGTAATGACAGAAAAATCATCGCGGGAGAAATCGGAGCCGGGTGAAGGATTGTCGGGTCCCGTACTCGGGTTCGGGTTTAGGTTTGGAGGGGGTTTTGATGTGGGTTGGGGGATTGGGAGTGAGGGCCAATGGATGAGTGGGTTTCCGGGAACGGATAGCCAAGAAGAAGAAGATGAAGAGAGACGATGCGGTGAGGAACGAATTGAAGGAATAGGGTTTGGTTTGAGGGCTGATGATAGGAGTGAACGAAGGGAGAAGAGTATCCGACGAGGTTTGTGAGAGAGCATTGGGTTTGGAAGCAGAGTGAGTGGAGCAGAAAAGTGAGAGGGAACAGAATGTGCAGTTGAAGCGAAAGAGAGGAATACTTCTAAACGACGAGTCGTTTTACTTTTACCTCTCTTTCTGGACTGTAGGGCGGTAAGATAGTGTTTGGTGGGAGAGAGATGAAGAGGAGAAAAAGGAGTTATTTTAAATTTTTTCATGTTTGGTTCAATTTTTAGGAGGGGAGAGAAGGGAAACAAAATCTCTCTTAACTCAATTTTTGCTCCTCAGTCCCCTCTAATATCGGGGTTTTTTGGAGGGGAGAAGAAGAGAACTTAAATTATTTAAAATGAAATGATTTAAATAACCTTATATAAAATGTAATATAAATGATTATAAGGATATATAAATAAATTAACCTCTCGCATCCATTAAAATCTTTCTTCTCCCCTCCTGAACTAAACAAGCAAAAATTTTCTTCCTCTAAACCAAACACAATATCAAATTAAATCATTCTCCTCCCCTCCCCTCGCCTCCATTAAAATCTCTCTCGTTCCCTTTTATTCCCTCATTTGAACTAAACGGACCCTAACTAATAGGAAGTTTGTCGTATTTGCTTAGCAATTTTTTGGTGTAAGCTACACAAGTAAAGTTCTGTTTGTTTAAGATTATATCCACTGTAAAAGTGAAAACCAGACACCAAAATTTATTTTTTCCGAAGCAGTCTCCTCCTTCCTATTGCTCATCACAAGAAAATGGTTGAATTGTGGCATTTTTAAATTCTTTTCAACCTATAATCTTAAAAAGCTTCTTTCAGGTTTACACTTGAAGTTAAGGATTAGTTTATACAAAAGGTATTTAGAAGCTTACAAAAAGATAATAACAAAATAGTAATACAATGCTCAAGTATGTTGATGAGATTTTTGAATCTGCTATGGGTAAAAAGGTAACAGAAACACTTATTTAAAAACTCTTTGTTAAAAACTATTTTTGAAAAACTGCAGTTCTTAAGCTTCTGAAAAGGTTCTCAACATGAACAAATGTTAACACAATAAAAGTATGATGTAGTGAATAAAGAGTAAGGGAAAAAGAGATTTGCATAGAAGATTTTTATACTGGTTGACCCTAAACTTGGCTTACATCTAGTCTTCACCACTTGTGAGATTTTTCACTATTATCACCAATAGTACAAGTACTCTTTCTAGAGCCTCTTTAGGCTTATTAATCACCCATACTCTTTTTAAAGCCTTTGCATGTTTAACATCTTCTTAGTACTCCTTTTAAAGCCCCTAAAGGCTTAACAAACTGTCTCTACAACCCTGTGTCACCCGCACAGTTTGGTAGGGATTACCAATACAAGGATAGGGAAAGGGTTTGTTTAGAGATGATACAGCTTAGAAATGACTCAAATAGTGTAATACAAATCTATTGTAAGTTGAACTTTCACTCAAAAAGATATCTCAAGATCTTATGTAAGATCACGAGTGAAGTAAGAGTAGATAATGTTTATTCTGACGTGAGCTTGTCAAAATTATGTATGGCAGTACATTCCTTCTGTTTGGATCAGTTCAACAAGCATGGTTAAGGAGTCCTGTAAGCCAAAAAAACTCAAACTAATCGTTAAGAGCTGTTAGAGTGTGTGACAAATTCTGCAACAAAGTACAACACATTTTGTCTTATTTTTTGTACTTTACAAGGTGTCAAAAGTCCATGTCATATCATGCGATGAGAAGCTTTGGAACCTTCTTGACCAAACAATCATATAAGCTTCTTACATTCTCTTTGTATTCTTGTCTTGAGAACATCTCAAGAATATGTCTAAGGATGTATTCAAAATAATTTGAAGATCAGAAGACTTTGAATTTGATCAACGGTACTGAGTAGTTTGGTCTTTTGACTTGAGAAGCTTATCTCGAGAAGTTTGGCCTTTTATCTAGAGAAACTTGACCCTCTATCATGAGAAGCTTGTATTTCTGTCATGAGAATGTCGATTTTCTGTTATGAGAAGCCTGATCTTCTATCATGAGGGTCTTGAGCAACTATAATGAGAAGCTTCTGAGAAGCTATATTTGAACTATTGCAGTTGAAGCTTTAGTAATTTTCTTGAGTCTTCTTAAAATGGATCACAACATTAACTCGTTTTCTGGAAACCAAAATAACAACTGATTGTAGCTGAAAAAAATTACTAAAAAAAAATTCTAATAATTCTCACTTAAGTAGCTGAATATTACATGACAATTGTTAAGTCAAAATAGGATTTTACATTTTGTTCCGGACCTGTACAAGGCCCAAACACAATTTAATGGGCTCCGACTTAACTTGGGCCTAATTTACATAGCTTCTCATAGAAGGCAACACTCATGACCTAGCTATATAAGCTAACTCCCTTGACCTATTCAGGTATGCATAATTTAATGCTTTCACACCCACCTCTCTCATAAACTAACTTGAGCGTTTGAGTGTTTTCAGGTGGCCACCACCGACGTCCTCACCGGAGTTCAGAGCACCGACGTGACTGTCATATCTTTCCATCTTCCACCACCGTGAATGACAAGATATGTAAGTTGAATTTTGTTCGGATCTGTCCAATGGCTCTGCCCGAACCGAAACTAGCAAACGCAGAGATCTTCTCCTAGCGCCAGACATGACCTAGATCTCGGTGGAGGCAGCGGCCACCGTCTGGCTCCCTATCTGCTCTTCAGCGTGTCTTCACCTCTCGCATGATCCTCATCACCCGCAGCCACTCCGTTTGAAACCACTTAAACGAAGAATCACATGGGACTCGAAATAACGAATTCGGTTCGTATTTTCAACCTCTCAACCATGTCTCGCAGATTCCGACGCGAATCCATGGTCGACGTAGCATCGATTCGGCAATTTCACGATCTGGTCCATTTCCTCTGAAAGGTTCACGATCCTATCTCTTGGCAACGCGCCTAAGCCACTGTGAGCAAGCAAGATCTGGCCGATCATTTGACCACTCCTCTGTCGGTTGTCATCTTCGGCGTTCGCGCTCAACATATGCGGTGTTGCCAGCATCATGGCCTCGAGGTACTTCTCGATCTTGCACCTGTTAGGATACATGACCTCTTATGCTAGCAAAGCCCACGCTGTCATGGGCGACCTCGCCACTGACACTGGGTATCGGATCTGGAACCATGTACGAATTGGGAAAGAAAATTGAGTGATCGATGTTGCCGTCAGATCTGAGGTAAGGTTCAATCCTTTCTTTCATTTTATTTCCACTGATTTGTTCACTTGTGGTGGATTCAAGCGCCGATGTCGGAGAAGATAAAGGTAGTCGACAAAGTCTTGGTACACTCGCTACCATCAGACTAACTCTTTGATGACCTCAATCGCACACCGATCTCAGTCACATGCCGCTTCGCATAATGCAACGTCGTTGTCATTCTCATCGTTAACGAGCTCTTTGACAGCAGCCACATCGCTATCCACCAACAGGGATTCAATCGGGAATACCAAACCAACAATCAGATTCAGGCTCTGAGGTCCCGATCTCGATTATCCTTTAGTTCTGGTAATCAAATTCAGGTCTTCACTATTCACCTATTATTTATCTTTCTCTGATAATTATCAAGTGATTCTTAGCATATGAGGAACCATCCTTTTATATATTATTGATTGATGCAATAATAATTATTGGGCATTCTAGGACCCTTGAAAATATTCATAGAAGGTATTATGACACCACCTTTCATAGCTTAAGTGTTGTCAATATCTATCTAGAATTATCAATTATAAAAGTTTAATTTTGATAAAGCAAATGCAGAGGGAAGAGCTCAAACTTATGCTAAAGGGCATTCCCTAAAATTTATGCTAAAGAGCATTCCTTAATGCGTAAACTTGCTTATGTTTGATTATACTTTCATATTTTGGAAGTTGTACATTGTTATTGGGTATGAACTATACCTCTAACTTCTGCAGCAAGCCAATTCCGATGACAAATCAAATAGACCCTTCTTTGATATTTCTAAACTAATCTGTTTGTTCATGATGGATTCGAACACCGATGTCGAAAAAGACAAAGGTAGCCGATCAATATGAATCTAAACCAGGTCAGTGTCTGAGATCGACATTATTTTTGCCGATGATTTCGTCGATGTCCATAAGTATCTGTTCCGGAGCAGCGACATCGGGTCAGGTTTTCATTGTCGATACAGGTTCTTCATATGTTTTAGTACCTAAATCGAACATGGTAATTCAATATATTGTCTTGCATTGAAAGAATTTGCAACCTAAATGAATGAATTTAGGTTTATCCTTTGGGATTGCTTTTCTCATCTTTGAATTGTGGAACGCTTGATTTCCTGTCTTTTTAGTCGGTTGTCATCATGTGCTTAATCTTCCAGCGAGAACAATTCTGATTCAAATAGCTTCCGGGTGAAATTTGATATATGCCCTTATAAAATGTATATAATTATACATTTTGAGGCAGAGACAATACATGTCATGTTGCATTTGCGCATATCATGCTTATATCCCACATCTGGTTTATATGTTCGGATTGTGATATTGTTTCTTCATTTGGAAATAGTAATGTCTCATCTTTGCCAAATTGATAAAGGCTCTCTTTCAGTTAATCTTTCAGTGAAACGCCAAAACATCAATTGAGGAATATAATCTATTTCTATATGATTGTACTCTTATACTTGATACTTATATGCCAAATTGAGAGTCACTGCAGGAACTATCTTCTGCAAGCCACAATGATATCTTATTATTTGATGAGCTAGCTAACCATCCTATTAACAGTGACATGCTATCTTATCATGATCGGAGCGGCCATTAGATCTCCGCAGATCCAGCCCGCACCTCTTCTTGATATGGATTAGTATTCATTCTTTTCTAATATTGAATATGATACATACTGCTTTGCATTGAAGGACTTTACAGGTGAATGGGCCTTCATCTTGTGCCCACCAGGCACCGTTATAAGTCAGCATAACAAAGCAATTTTGCTATGTTCGGAATTTTCCTCATCGAATTTCAGTTTGAACAATAATTTGGGAATCCTAGAGAGTTATCTAGACTGAATGGTTTTGATTCCACAACCTGTTCTTCAAGCTTGCATATATAATCTAATCTTCCTTTTTTAAAGGTGAAGATAGCAGTACATATGCTAATATAGATACAAATAAAGCTCCACGACAATTTCTTCTAATCAACATATGTGCGTGATAGAAACTGCCTCTCTGAGTTTTGGTGTGAAACACATTTACAAGCCCAACATAGTGCTTGGAATTTTCAGAGAGCTACTTATTGCATAATTTTATTGGCAATCCCTCTTGATAGGGATGCTTTTAATTAGCATTAGCACTGATTCTCTTTCCTAATACCTCTGAATTTTGCAATTCTGACATTCTCCTTTCAGTCAATCCTAACAGCTCATGCAGGGAATATCTTCTGGGGTTTGAACAAACTTTGCTGAAGCTTCCTAGGCTATATGATGTTTACAATTTCAACTTATAACTTTCTTCAAAAAGTAAAGTTGCTTTACTGCTAAAAACATATTATGTGTTTTCTTGTGCAAAAAACATTTGCAGGGGCTATCTAGCGTAAATAGACACGCAAGAGCCTAATATAGGGGTTATCTGTCGTCCTTAATCATGACAAGGCACTAAATTATTTTCGGTTCTTCTCCTTTGCAATGCTTTACTCTTTGCAACCATGAATTTTGAGAGAGCATTCGCAAGGGCCAACATACGAACCGAAATTTCCCATAGAGGGAACACCATCATAAATTGTCTATAATTAATGACACATTTGATGACTTGTCTTTTAACTTGTGCGCATGCAGGATTCCGATCTTTGAGTGAATTCAGATTCTTACGTCGATGTCACGGGAAACGATTACTCAAATCAGCTGCAAAGAGGAAGTACGCAAGGAAAGACCTCGGTTCTTGTCGCTTCGACCTCGACCCTGACTGTCGCCTTCTCCTATTGTGGCACTCCTCCGAGACATACTAGCGTTTGTTTTCCACAGATTTTCGACCTCAACAAGCCATGTGGCAAGAAATTGGTTTGATCAACATAACGTTTAAACCTCTTTTATTTTTAACAGGTTTAAACATATATTTTATTTCTTTCACTGACCCATCTATTTGTGGAAAGATTTGAGCATGCTAGAGCCAGTAAAGCTTGAACCCTCCACCACTGATTGGTCTCTAGAACCATATGACTTCACCAATTTAACTGAGAGTCCTCATATTGGATGATGTTCTCAGAATACTTGCTTACATAATCTCTTTGATTTTAAGGCATTATTGGTGCTATTTCTCATTGATTTTAAAGCATTATCAACTAGCTGTAGAGAAAATGAAAATTGGAGTTTCTCCAACTTATACTCATGCAAGTGTGGATCTGAATATGTGCATTTACATAGCTTATACAAGTATGCCTAAATATGAGCATTTATATAGCTTATGTGAGCACACTTTAGAATTAGACATCGCTCATATCTGACATGGGAAAGCCATGCTTAGGAGAGGCTTTAAATTTGTGTCTATATGAGCATAAATTCTGACTTCTGCACGCTTGCTTATTAAAAATTCTGACTAGCTATGAAGGTTTAAATGTTGTTAAACATTGCTGGAAATATACCAGTATACGACAATCAAAGTCCAGTGGCCAATGGTGACATCCACTAGCGTGTTCACTTTACTTCAAGAGATTAGCTCAAATAAAGAGCATAATCACATCCTGATAGAGATGGGTTTCATTCCAACAAACTCAATACTTGTCACTTTTATAATCGTATATCTGTTTGGAGTTTTTCTGTATTTTCATTATACAGGGAAAGAGACGACGGAGCCAGCTAGAACCCCAAGAAATAAACGTTTCTTCCATTTCAGTTGTAGTGGTAAGAGTACCATTTCTATTAATGGGTGTTCTACAATTGCGGTCTTTACCCATTCTCTATATGCAGCGAAACTATGTTGCGAGACCATGTTGCGGCCTTCCAGCAACTACCAAGAAACCGTAGTCCAATACTTCGGATAGATCGAAAGTCTATTACCTATGATAGACAATTTTTATAATCGCTATAAGTACTAATGATTTTTCAATTGGAATTTGTGCATGTTCCTCTACGCAGGAACTAGATAACGTCCAAATCGACAAAGTGAAACAACTTCACATGACTATTCAGATTCAGCGAGATCGGAATTCCTCCTCCGAGCTCCTATGCTTGGCAACGAGAGAATCCGATGCTCCATCATCCGCGAGATCGGAATTCCTCCTTCGAGCTGCTACACTTGGACCCGAGAGAATCCGACACTCCAGCATCAGCAAGATCGGAATTTGGTTGTAAGTAACGTTTCTAGTATGCCTTTTGTATTAGGGAAGAAAGCGAGGTCCGGTTTATACGCCGACCATTGCCGAAATCTCAGACAAAGAACTACCTGCACACTTCGAGAGATTTTGGGAAATCATACTCCCAGAGATCCACGAAGTATCAATTCGATACTTGACACCGAAATCTGCAATTCCCAGCACACACTTCGAAGGAGCTTGGGAAGTTGAAGAGTACTCCCACAGAACCTCGAAGTGGCGTCTGAGGACCACGCGGTAGACCACCTAATCAACCTAGCCAATCTTTCAAGGGCAGGTCACGCCGAAATAGCATTCACCCGTCTAAGGGAATATCTCCGATAGATCGGGGTAGAGGAGGACCACCCTTGACCAGGTAGGACCCTCCGAGCAACCAAATCGGATCTAGCTCCGAGCAGTCGCGGTAGACCACCTGATCGACCTAGCCAGTCTTTCAAGGGCAGGTCACGCCGAAATAGCGTTCACCCGTCTAAGGGAATATCTCCCATAAATCGGGGTAGAGGAGGACCGCCCTTGGCCGGGTAGGACCGTCCGAGCAACCAAATCGGATCTAACTCCGAGCAGTCAAGTCGGATCTAACTCTGAGCAGTCAAATCGGATCTAACTCCGAACATACAAATCAGATTTAATTTCGAGCAACCAAATCGGAATTCCTCTTTCGAGCTCCTACGCTTGGTCGCGAGAGAATCCGACTCATATATCAGCAAAATCAGAATTCTTCCTTCGAGCTCCCACGCTTGGTCGTGAGAAAATCCGGTACCCCGACATCAGCCTCTTTCGACATCGGCCTGGCGCCAGGTGTCGGATTCCAGCACATCGTCCCTAAGCCAGACTGTCGAGCGAATCTCTCTCTTTTAACATCGACCTCGCGCCAGACTGTCGAGCAAATCCCTATCTTTGACATCGGCCTCGCGCCAAGTGTCGGATTCCAGCACGTTGGCCTCGCGCCAGATTGTCGAGCTAATCCTCCTCTTTTGACATCGGCCTCATGCCAGACTGTCGGGCGAATCCTCCCCCTTTGATACCAGCCTCGCACCGAATCCTCTCCCTTTGACACCGGCCTCGCGCAAGTGTCGGATTCCAGCACATCGGCCTCATGCCAGACTGTTGGATGAATCCTCCGCCTGACATCGGCCTCGCACCTGGTGTCAGATTCCCTGCCGAGCGTTTCAAATCGAGCAAGGGCAAATCTCATGCATTTGGCCTTGTGCCCCGACAAGATCAAATCCTAGGAAGCTTTTTAGCTCGACCTCGAACTAATCTCGGTAACTTGCCCCGCACTTAAGCAAATCAAAATAAATTGTCAAGTTTTTTGACTTCGACACCATGCTAGTTCAAAACGGCAACTTTGTACACGCACTTATGTCGTGCATCTTGTATATTTTGACTAACCTATGTAGGTTAGCAGCTTAACAAAATTACCATGCTCACAAGTCGGCTCCACATTACACGAGCAACCGACTCGGGGGGCTTCTGTTCTGGACCTGTACAAGGCCTAAACACAATTTAATGGGCTCCGACTTAACTTGCGCCTAATTTACATAGCTTCTCATAGAAGCCAACACTCACGACCTAGTTGTATAAGCTAACTCCCTTGACCTATTTAGGTATACATAATTTAATGCTTTCACACTCACCTCTCTCATGAACTAACTTGAGCGTTGGAGTGTTTTCAGGTGGCCACCGCCGACGCCCTCACCGGAGTTCGGAGCACCGACGTGACTATCATATCTTTCCATCTTCCACCACCGTGAATGACAAGATCTGTAAATTACATTTATTCGTCCTACACTAACAAGTGAGTTCCAGGGCTGCAAATAAATAAATAAATAAATAACAGGAACAAAGGGTTGCAAATAAATAAGAAACAGGACAAGAGCACTGGAAAATTACATATATCTATCTAACGTCTAAACTCTAGTGTCTTCGCAACAAGTGTGGGCGCGAACCAACCATAGCAGAAACGAAAATGGCTTCTATGAACTTATTCACCCCCGTTCCACTCACCGCCGGCTGCCGGAATTCGACCAGCTATTTTCCTCGGCGACGACACAACTCAGTTTCTTTCGCGGCGAATTCGCAGGAATCTCCACCCGAAATAGAGCTCGAGTTCATAGGGGTAATCTTTAATATTCCTACCTCAAATTTTATTTACAAAAAAATTCTCATACTTATGATACAATTGTACCCGTGCTCTCTTCTAATTAATGCGAGGCATTATTACAGTTATAATTGAAAGGAAAATGTAATTAAAATTGTTTTGCAGCCCAAACCGGATGGTGAGGGGTCGTACCCGGTGGATAAAGCGAAGACAATAAGCGGAGAGAAGCTGTTGAGGAACATCATGGTGGATAACAAGATCGAGCTTTATGCCACGTATGTACGTCTCACACCACACGCTTCCAATCAATGTACTTTTTCTGTTTTTGAATTATTCTTAAATATTTTTTTAAAAAATATATTAAATTTTAGCTAAAGTCCTTTAATACTAGTATGTCCAACAAGTTTTCTAACTCATTCTTAAATGCATATTTAGGATTATGAATTTAATTATAAGGTCAAGAACCGAAAGGTTTCATTTTTATTTTTGTGAAATAAAAGACACAACGCAAAACTCAAATTTTAAATAATAATAATAATAATAATAATATATTTACAATTACTAAATCGTATTTAAGAGAATTTGTTATATGAGGTTGTTGCAACTTGCATGCTAGTTTTAACTGTTCCAACAGGGGAAGCTGATGAACTGTGGGGGAGGGGGTAGCTGCGGAACTTGCATTGTGGAGGTATAAATTTAAACTGTGTTCTTGTCATGTTAAGACTGCCCTTTTATTTATTTAATTAATTAATTATTTATTTATTATTGTTTTTTTTTACTGGATTTATTATTGTATTTGAGTTTGAGCATCTCCAATGCTAGAATTTATTTTGATTTCTTGACTTACTTTTAGTGGCCATATATATTGAGTCTGACAAAGTCACAATTAATCTCTCAATTGAATTCTTAAAAGATTTAAAAACCAGTTCTTACAGAAGAATCGTTATTATACGTGACGTTTATGTCAGCCATTTCCAATTATACAGTGGGTAAACACAAATTCTTGCATATAAGAATCCACGTAAGAAGATGCATTGAAGATGATCTGATATATATTTCCTTTCCTCTATTCACATGGGAAGATGTTTGTTTCAGAACAACTTCTAACAAGTGCTTGCTGTTTTATTAATAATAATAAGTGATTAGGCTATGCAAATTTTAAAGTTTATTATTTTTAAATTTTGAGAAAACGCTAAAACACTTTTTAATTTAGATTTTTTTAGTAAATTACATAATAATTATCATACATAAAAAATATTGTTTCATGTTTTTAAAAAACAAGAAAATAAATAAAAAATAAAATACTTGAATTCTTATATAAATGAATTTTTGTAAAAGTCTTTAGGAAACCAAAAAAAGAAGGATACCAATTTTAAAAATTTAGTTCATTCATTAGCCATATTGTATGTTGGGAGTGGGAGTGGGAATAGGCTAGGCCGAGCTAGGCTTTATAAGACCTAAGTCTGGCCTGGTCAAAAAACTCAAGGCTCAAGTCTGACCTGTTACTCGTCATAGGCTTTTTTTTTTCAGGCATGGCTCAACTTTTTTGAAAGTCTGGTGTGGTCTGTTAACCTACTTAAACGCATATTTGACATTCACGTCTTTGAATAAGTCATATGACCGATCTTTAAATAGACTAACGGGTTAATAGGTCAATGAGGTTAAATTCTATTTATAATAAACTATAAAAAAAAATTAAAACCACTACTACTAATAGATAGGACAAGTTGAGTTTTAGGTCTGATTCTGATTTATTCGTATGATGTAAATCTTTTTCAAGATCTAACCTGATCTCTTAGACAATCTAACCTTATATGATAACATATTTAAATTCTATTTTGCAATAAAGCATTTAAATATGTCAAAAATTTATGTAAGCAATATGCTTAAATTATTGAAAAGGTCAGCAAGTATACGATTTAATACAATGTAAAAAATCTAATATAATAAAAATAGCAATATAAAATTATTATTTATATTTACTTAAATAGGCCGGTCTGTTAGGCCTAAAAGACTTTTTTGGTGGCCTGAAATCTAACCTTTTTAACTAAATAGGCTTCTCAAAAAGCCTTGGCTTTGTCTATTTTTAAAAAAAAAGTCTAGTTTAACCTGAGCTTGGCATAGACTAGGCCTTAGGCCCCTTGTCAGGCTGTCTGGCCTATTCTCAACCCTAATTGTATGTAATATTGCCTTATTTAATAACCCTTTGAATGAAAATAACTAATGCACTTTCTCAGCTCTATAGATAGTTATAAACTAGATCACTCAAGTATTGTCCTAGTTTTGATTGAAACATCTGTATGAATATGTTCTCTCTAGCATAATATACCAAGGAATGAATCTTTTCAGATAAGTTTATGAGATAGTTTCCGTGTATTGCAAAATAATACTCTTTATTTCTGTAATTGATGGTGTGCATATTGATTCTTATGTGCAGATCATTGAAGGAAAGGATCTTTTAAATGAAAGGACAAATACTGAACTCCGATATCTTAAGAAGGCATGCTCTGTCTCTTTTATCTCTCTATCTATTGGAAGCAATTTCTCAATGTTTTAAAAATCAAACCTCATAGATTGCATAGGCGAACCATTTAGAGTGAAGATTCTCTCCATTTCTCAAAAGAAATAGAGAACTCCATTATTATGATTTTAGGTGTATAAATACATGCATTTCTAAAATTGGTGACATAAATTAGACATTTATTGGCATTTAAAGAGGATCTCTACTCAACCTTTTGAATCATTGTTTGATTGGTTTAATTGGTTAAATATGTAGTTCATTTCGATAATGTTCGAATTAGAAACATAACCGATTCACATTTTGTTGGAAAATCTGCCTTAATTGCAGTCCCCCTAGCTGTTTTCATTGCGGCTTCCAACACTTTAATTGTGTTGGGTATGGGGTGTGTTTAATCCCACGTCATCTAGTGATATGACCTAAATGATGGTTATAAAGCTTGAACACTCCTCGATTTTGTATGATTAGACCGAAAATCTAAGACATTCCAACCAATAAAAATTTCTAATCATTGACCCAGTGTAGAAATCATATAATCTCTTCGAAATTCGTTTGAAATTATGGTTCTTGAATTGAATACATTTCCAACCTGTCTGATGTAATAGTGAGGGTGATATGATGCTAAATTCTGAAATTAACTAATCTTTTGAACTTTGGCTTTTCTAAACAGAAACCTGAATCTTGGAGGTTGGCTTGTCAAACTATTGTTGGAAACAAAGAAAACTGTGGCAAGGTATCTTTTAAAATAATTGTTCTTTCATACATAGCTTTTATTTTAAACAACAACAACAAAAGATATATTATAAAGATACTGAATTACGAGGGATACTCTAACTATTTACACTAGATACCCATGTAGGGGTAGGAAAAACAAAAACACGTAGAAACAAAACACCTCCCAAGCAAGATCGAGGATCATAAGGTTTAAATCCTATTGATACACTCCAAAGGTTTTACCGACCATTCGTAGAAGAGATACAAACCTGTTTTTGCCATGGCTAGAAACCATTCCATGACAGGACCTTGATACGCTCTACCAAAATTGAGACACGGGGCTTCAAATTTGAGAAAATACATTTGTTTCTCAATTCCCAAGTAACCCACATTACTGAATGCAAAATCAAAATCAGGGTCTTCTGACCCCAACCTCTTAATCCTAGAGAGACAAAAACAGAGAAGAGATGAAACAAATCAATGGACATTACCACATAGCTATTTATTTTAAAATAATAATTGTGCTATATCTCATGTTTTGTGCGGCCAGTGTGGTATCAGGAGTGATGGTTTAGGGAATTTTTGAGGGGAGTACGAAGAGACTTTTACCACATTTGTTGGTTTTAGGAACAAATGTGGTAAAAGTCTCTTAGTGCTCCCCTCGAAAATTCTATACAAGTGGTATCAGAACCGTTAGTTTGATTAAAAATAACCGGCTCCTTGTATCGAAAGTCTACCTAGCAATGTGGAGGCTAGGTGGTGTGTCCCGTTAATGTGTGTGAGCCAAGGTGGTGCAAGCACACACGTATGTGAATGAAAAAAGCTTCCGCTCAAGGGTGGTTCGAGAGTGGCTCGATGAAAAAACCCGAGTATCTCAAAGAGGCCCGATGTGGAGGAGACTCACACTTGAGGGAGAGATGTTGGGTATCCAAGTATGAGGGATAAAATAAAGAAGTCTCACATCGCCTAGTAATGAACAAAATAAAGAGTATATAAGAGATTAGACTCATTAACCTAATACCTTAAGATTTTAGGAACAAATGTGGTAAAAGTCTCTTAGAACATCAGCAACGTGTGTTGCTCGCTTCGTTCTTTCCCTGACACAAAAGAAAACAACACAGAGTGGATGTGTCTCACTCTCTCCTTGTGTCAGTAAAATGGCGTAAACTAGAGAGTTGATTTGACCAAAAAATAAGCAATCCTCTATTATATTTGACTGCCACATCAGCCAACAAAAATTAAGAAACTCTGGACAAAAACTTAGTTGACACCACTAAAGGTGCTCTTAATACTCCCCTAGAAAATTCTTTACATACGTAAGTGCAGAGCATATTCCAACGTCATGGTCTACTCTCAACAGAATATTAAAATAAATAAAAAAAGCTATTTCTCTGTAGCCTATAGCAAACGAAATTTAGTGAATATTGACTGGGGAATCTTCTTCTATTTGTATAGTTGTCTTAAAGAGTGAGGTATAAATATATTGAAAACTCAAGTAATGATTAATTCCAAAATTAAGACTGGTTTTCATAAAGTACACTAGTTCTAGTGGATTCATATATTTGCTATGTTGGGCTTTTAGGTTGTTGTTCAAAGGATTCCTCAGTGGAAGAAGTAAAAGACCAAGCCAAGTAGATAACCTGGATTTTACCCAGCTGGAAGCACCATAGAAACCAATTAGCATAGCAAACCACTCATGCTTAATTGCGTCATAAATTTTTGGAAACTCTTGCTTTGGTTTACTGTAAGCTTGCAGATATATATATGTATATAATGTATAATTTCCCTTCATGTTTTGTAATGCTTGCCACATGGTTTCTATTCTTTAGGATACATGTCTTTGCGTGATACTAGTATGATCCTGTATGTGCGCTATCCAAAATCAAGAGCCAAAATGCAGTATGTGCAAAGCACACCGAATAAATTGAAGATATCAAATTTTTAGGCGGAATAAACTCTTTTTGGGCCTAACTCAACCCCATAAAACCAGTTTGTAAGGTAAGAGGTGTCCATTCATTATAAACTCTTTTTAGGCCTTATCTTTAGTCTACATGGGCAGTGGCGTATCCAGGACCCTAGGTCTAGGTGGTCAAACTATTTAACTTCATAAAATTTTAAAATCATAATATATAAAAATAAAGACATAAATGTTTTTTTTAGGGAAAAAGACATAAATGTTAAAATCATAAAATTTTAATATATCTAACCAAACAAATTACATACATATAATTATCCTCTACGTGACTTCATGTTTTGAAATCATTGAATAATCAACTCATTGTTAATGTTCATGAACACTTCTTTCTCAATATAAGTCACTAGACAATCATTCATCCATTTATCCCACATTCGATTACGCAACCTACATTGGATGCAACCTATTTATCCGAGGTCGTGATCTCTCCTTAGAAAATATATTTTTCATGTTAGGAATGTTAACGTCATGCTTATTGCCAAATAAAGTTACCTCTTGCAATAAAGACTCACATCCATTATCCCTCATAGTTTGTAACCGCTCCTTTGTGATCTTAACCAAGTTCATGACATTGATGATGTCTTGATCTTTTCTTTACAATGCTTATGACAATTTATTTGAGAGAGTATCGGGTTGAAAGAGTGTGGGGCAAGTCAGGCTCAGGGCTAGCTCAAGGCCCAAACCACTAAGGCAAGGGCTTTAGGGCTCAAAAATTTTAACCAAACAAAAGGCCTCAAGAATTTTATTTTTACTTAATATAAATGACATATTTCCTCTCACTAACAATAAGTTTATCTAGTTTAGATGGTACAAAATAGTTCTCTTGTCTTTGTGATTATGGGTTCAAGCCCTATTTTGGATGATTTTGTTGTAATTTTTTAGCATTTTGTTATGGGTAAATGAATGTCCTAGAAAACAAAGAAGCCCAATAGAAAAGAGTTGTTTAGAGTGGCCCATTGGCTAGTTTCTTTTGTTTCACAAGTTATCGTTGGATAGAAAAAATCTTAAATTAACTTCAGAATAGCTAAATGATTTGTCTTATTATCTATTTAAGCTACTCAAATAGTATTTTTAGGCTCACTTAAGAGTTTGTTTTAGGCATCAACAGCTGTTGGACTGGCCCTGGTTAGGGTGGCAAAATAGAACAATCAGAGGGGTCAAAAGAATTTATTATAAAGGGGATAGGGGAATTTTTTTTTTTTATATTTTGAGGGTGTGTAAGTGCACACCCTGGGCTGGACTTAGTTCCGCCTCTGTACGTGGGACTTGGCTTTTTTCTGAATACATACCTTCAAATTATGTTCAATTGTAGTATCAAGTGCAACATATTATACTCAAAATGTTTTATAGCGTATTTTTCTTCATACCCCACCTCATGGTATTTACTCAACTCACATATGTTTTGGTATTTACTTCACGTACGTGGCATCATGAATCCTACATGAAAATTGATCTAACACCATGCGTCGGTCCTGTAATGTTTGGCTCATCCCTGAAAACAATGTACAAGGCATGGACCCTCGTACCCCTTATTATTGCTGATGTCATTGATTGACCCGACAAGCTACCTTTTTACCATGAGAGCAATGCAGACTAGGTTATCCCTTAGGCAACAGGTTGCGTGTCCCGAGAAATCTTTCTTGGACCTCCATTTCACTTCTTCATATATAAGAGGACTTGCATCTTCATGTAAAAGTATGTTATTACTCCATTCTCTAGCCTAAGGCCAAGACATATATTGATTTGAGAATCAGATTGTCTTTGCAGGTATTCACCTCCTCTACTGACTACCAGACCAATAAGGAGGAATACACTTGTGAATCACTTATTTGGAGGCTCAAACCATTACTATCCTTGTTGGAGAATGGGGATAGATTTGATGCAGTCACCGCAATCAATGATCTCATTCGTTCATGAAGATCGGATGGTTAAGATTTTTAGTTTCCGATTTTTCATAGTCACGATGTGAGCCATGTGATCTCTATCCATTGACTTAGAATGGCTTACTGTATTGACTGTTAGATGATTGATCGTAATGGATCTAGGTCATCTTTTTACGTATCAACGGTGGAGAGATGTGAGTTAAGCTCCAACGTCCTCTAAATATTTCTGAAAAATTTAGTGACTTTTAAGTAAATATACTAATTTTCACAAAAAAAAAAGTAAATATACTTCAATAAAGAAGAGTATATTATTGAAAAGGAAAAAGTAGGTGAAATAGTCAAAGGCATGCTTAATAAGCTACGAGTAGTACAAAAAGTTATCTTTTTCGTTCTCTTAAAAGAGAGAGTTCTAGGCCTCTAGTTCAAGCTCCAAAATTGAAATTTGTTTTGAAAATTTAAATTTATTGAGTTGTGACTCCACTGTTTGTGACTTGAAAGATACGTCTCTGAAGTTAGTTTTACTCAACAACAAAGGGGGGCAAAAATTGGTTGTTCTTTATTGGCCTTCTCTTTTGGCAAGGATGGATTTTTTTTCCCCCTTCTAATTTTGAACCCTTTTTCTTGGCCTTTGTAAAGAAACACAGAAGGCGCCAATCCCTGACTTTGGAAACATGTATCCACACGAGCCTCACATTGTCTTGTCAAGCTAGACATGGCTGTTGTGATGGTCCCAACATGGCCTAAGATTATTGGGTTAAGGATGAAATAATTAAATTAAAGGGTGTTATTAAGGAGCATCCATAATCAAAGGATTTTATTAATCATTATACTAAATACTAGAAATTCTTAGTATATATACTTATGTTTCTTTCAAAAAAAAAGTATATATACTTATGTAATTATAATTAGCATACTAAATACGATAAATTCTTTATTTAACCTAATGGTGGGTGATTGAGCTAGTAAGCGAAGCACAACTCCAGGAAGATGTCACAAGATCGAATCCTTGAGAAGTCGCATTTAGGAGACGATCATCTGGGTGTAAAATACCTCGCTCTGATTTGCCAACTCGGGATTAATTTCATGCACACCCAAAGGGCTTTGTTCTGGGAATGCCATGAGAGGTTACTCAAAAGACTAATTAGGGCGTGTTTAAAAAAAAGAAATTATTTATTTAAAAATACAGCAACTTAATTTCCCACAAATAAATTATAACCTACAAAAAGGTGTGATTTAAGATATCTAATTATTGCCCCCACTTGGCCCTTGGCTTTTACGCTGTGCTTGGTTGCTGCGAGAAAGCAACGAAAGAAAACATAACCAGCAAAAATGGAGAGAGAACGCAATTCTCTCATGATTGGCAAGAGCAGAAAATGCAAAGAGAGAAAAAAAAAGCGTGGGTCCCACGTGAAAAAAATTTCTCTCCGTGAGTGGCGAGAAAATGTCACACGCCGACTTTTTTTTCTTTTTCCAATTTTTACCCTTATTCTCTCCTTATATCTAAATTTATAGTCAAGGACATTAATGTCTTTTCAAAAATAATCAACACTTCTCTCTTCTCTTTTTCTCTTCTTTTTCACTAATTCCAATCAATACCCAAAATCTACCCAATTTCTCACTTTTTTCTCTCTTTTCATACCCTCTCTTCACATTTTCTCTCTTCACAATTTCTCTCGTCAACCAATCATACCCTTAGGGCGCACAATTAGCATCTCATCTCTTATCCTTAAGACCTTTATATATGAAATCCAAATAGGACACATGGTTGTTATAAAAAAAATAAAAAAATTAGGACACATGGAGGAGCGGGGAACTGAGGGAGACTCCTGTGTGGCGGGTCCATTATAATTAGTATTATCATTTTCTCGTCAATGGGTCTATAGTATCCTTATTCCAACTATTTAAAATAAGTTATTGTTGCGGTTGGGGTAGTTGAATCTGGAGATTTTCATTGTCCTTCTATTTCAAAGTTTCAATTAAATCACAATGGCGGGCCTGTAAACTCTGATAAATGTAGAACAATAATGAAGCTCTCACACACACTAGACGATGATAAATACTTTTCCGCTGCGTTAAATACTTTTTATAAAATATAATATATTAAGTTGATTATTTATTTATTTTTCTGACAAAAATTAAATTGAAAAATATGTTAGAAAAATAATATGTTATATTTTGAATCTTAGGGTAGTGTTCACTTTCGCTACTAAGTTGTGCCATAAAGTTGCATATGGTTATGAGTGGTATTTTTTTTTATACGTGCTTTAATAACCTAACATGTTTAACTGTATGCTGTTGTTAAACCGTTTGACTACAAAATATGTTGTGAAAGCTAACAGGCACAGAAATTAGGAACGATAGAATAGTCATATTTTTAAAAATAAACACTCAATTCAAAAATATTTTTTTTACGGTTTTAAAGATTGATCTAAGAGTGTTTTGAAAATGTGTTAAAAACTACTTTAACTCCTATTTTACCGAACATGTTTTGTTTTCAAATATACATTTGAAACCCAAAAACTAAAAACTGAGCCTAGAGGGAGTAAGAAGAAAGGAAATGAAATCAAAACTGACTAACATGAATAAAATGTCACGACGAAAACTCAAGATACAAAATTGTTTTGCATTAAAGGGCAAAAGCTCCGCATAAGCCAATGTTATATGCTATTGATAGGAGTTTATGCTTATGGAATTGTCATAAGCTCTTTTCAAAAACTCATCCAAACACTCTTATAAGTGTTTGTACGAATAGATAAGCTAAAATAAGCTAAAAATAAGTCAATCCAAAGAGGCCATAAAATTTGAATGTAAATAGTGTGCAAAAATGAAAATCTCTTCTAGATCGCATTATTATGTCTCGTTTTTAATTAAACTTTTCATAACTTTTTTCGCGAATCTCTCACTCGTTAGTCAATGACATGGAGTCTGTCAAAAAAAAAAACAATGACATTGAGATTTGTAATAAGGAGTGGTGTGTAATTTTCATTTTAAAAATGAGAAAATAGTTTTGAATACACGCAATGAAGATAGTACTAGTATTGTTCAAACAATTCACTATATATGCACGCAATTGACCTTTGGTCACAAAATCTTTAGTCGCATCACATCACCCTTTGTTTGGTTAATTTGACCATTTTCGATTGAGCATGAAAATACGAGCTCGAAAAATTGGTGTTGGTTGAGATTAACTGAGAGGTATGAATTTATTTATTTATTTTTTTGGTACATAAGAGGTATGAAATCTAGTAGTTATCGTTTAAAAAAAATATGACCAAAATATACAACGTGCGATTTTGTTATAATGTCATGTCAAAAATAAATTAATGAAGGCCGTGGCTTAATTGGTGGCCTTAGATAAGGCTAAATCTTTTCAGCATAGCTGTTGAGAAAGTGATGTAAGATGGCATGCGTGGCTATTTATTATATTTTAATCAAAACTATGGTAAATTGAGAGAGGGGGGGGGGGGGGAACTAATATGCAGTTTTTTGGTATTTTCCAATGTATCTGATTTTGTTCCCTGTCGTATTGAGTAACTAAACGCAATAGTTGAATTTTAATAAAAAAAAGGTTTGAATAATGTAATATATCAATTAATTTTTTAATAACTAAACTTTAAGCCTGTGCAATGCACGGGTGCAGAGTATAACTTGTGCAACACATATGTGTAAGATAATAAATATTTAAATTTTATTAATATATTATTTTAAGATATTATTTAATGTATAATAAAAATAAAATGATTATAATTTTAGTTATACATAAGTAAATATGTTAACCATAAACATCATTCTTTTCTAAGAAAAAAAGCCATAAATCATTCTTATTATAATATATTGATTGTAATTTTTTTTATTTCTTATTTTTTTTTGACTTTCTTTTAATTTTTACTATTGTATTTTTAAGTATAAATGTTATGAGTTTTACTATTATCACGGATAATTTTCATATTTCCATTTTGTCATCAATGTAATAATAGTTCATTTTAATATAAAAAGATTTTTGTTTTAAATAAATCACTTATTAATTAATTAATTTATTATCTGAAATATCTATTAAATTTTCAAATTTATGTAAAACTTTAAAAGACAATTACTTTAGAAAACAAAGAAAGTGTTTTATCAACAAAAAAAAAAAAGAAGAAGAAAGAAAACAAAGAATGTGAAGTGAATATTTCTGTATACGTAAAGCTTAATAGAAATAAGTGAATAATTATTTGTACATAATTTGATATTATCAGTATTTTATTATAACATGCATATTTTAATAAGACTATATTATTCGAGATTTTTTGGCATGTTTTTCCGTTATTTAGATAAGGCTGTATCATATAGATATATGTACAATCATATTTTTCCACTTGGCAGTGATTAACCATGAGTCATAAACACAGTGTGGAAAAAATCTCAAAATAACATATAGAGAATTCGTTAAAAAAAAAAGTAGTGATAGAAAAAAAAATGGTATTAAAGCGTACAGTAATAGCTACAGTAGTGCAGCTGACGAGATTTAGGGCCTGTTTGTTACGGCTTAAAAAAAAGTGATTATGATTTAAAATAATCTAGAGATTATTTTTTATAGATTTTAAAAAAATCTGAAGCTAATTCGTGTTTGTTTAGGATTATAAAAATCATTTTTTCAACTCTTATGAATGAGAAGCTACTTTTTTTAGCTTTTCATTTTTAACCTAAAAATATTTTTTTTTAAAAAATCATTTTCTAAAAAATCTGAAACAAACACAATTAAAATTAAAAAAATGATTTTTAACATAAAAAAGTGATTTTATTCTAAAAAAAGCTGTAACAAACGCCCCCTTAATATAGATATAGATGATAAATATATTTAGTTTATTCTCATTAAATTTTTGACTTATCTAATTTTGTAACAACTTCTATCATCGGTTTTGATAACAATATAATAACAAATAAATGACATATTTAAGTAAATTAATTATAATAATTGAATATGTTATAACAAAATTAATTATGTGCTATTTCACAAATTTATTGACTAATTATATAAAAAAATTGTTATACATAGAAATTCAAATTTTTTTTGACCAAACATAGAAATTCAATTTAAGAAGCAAGTAATTATTAAAACAATATATAAACTTTTAATTGAATAGAGAAAATTTCCAAAAATAAAAAAAAATTATTCCATAAATATTGTTTTGCTTTTAGTCTATATGAAATGAAATTCGGTCAAGCATTACGTCGGCATTCATTTTCAATTTGTATTAGCAAAATAATTTCATTTGCATTTAATTTTTTATTATATTGACAAAATAAATTTCACTTGAAACCCACCACGTTTTATATTTTTTATGCAAAAATTTTCTTTATTTAGAAAAATCTTTTTTTTTTGGAAACATTATTTAGAAAAATATTACTATCAAGAGAATCCGGCAAAAAAAGTTTGAAGAGAACATAAATTTTGAAAACGGTGAAATTAAATTTTAAAACTTTTCACAAATAGTTTTACTGAATTTTAAATCAAATTTTCGGGTATCTTTCGGCTTGACCCGTGGTTTCGAGTTTGAATCCAAACCACTTATGTGGTCTTACATAACTCAATTCAAGAGATTAGTCCCTGTAATTGTATACAAAGAATATCCGGTTTATACAAAAAAAAAAAAATTCTTTCATAAAAGTGACACAAGATCTGTATTGTATTTTACCAAATAACAGTTTGATGCCATTTAGTGCTATGTTTGATTTAACGTTGTAAAACCTAAAAAATAGTTGGCTTAATGAAGCTCTATAGTTACTTTGGTGCCAAATATATGTTCAAAATTTTCAATGGTAAACCAAACATATACTAAATTAGTTATTTTATAAGAATATACTAAATTAGTTTTTGAAAAGTTGATCAAGTGAGGAAAAGATAAATAAGATAAGAGAGTAAGGAAGAAAGATAGCTCTATAAATCAATACTTGTTCAACCAAGAATAAAGTCTCTGTTTAGTCCTTGGTTAGCACCCAGATTTTTACTAGAGTATCTTTAAATCACAGCTTCACTAGATTAATTATGCAAAGTATTATTTAGCCACAATCTCTCCAGATAAATTATAACAGCGGCTGCGCGATGCGTTCATGTCTCGCATGGTAGGAGACCAATTTTTACCATTTCATTAAGAAGTTCTAAGGGATACTATTATGCATTACCCACACCAATTTTTTTCTCCATTTCGTTCTCCTTTCTCACACTCTTCCACTTCTTCTGCCATTTCTTTCGGAGTCCCGACCCACTCGTTGGCCAGATTCACGCATCGCATTGATGTCATCAATGGCGGTGTGAACACCTCCGTTCTCACTTAATTTCACCTACACTGGTTCAACGCAGCTGTGTTCGACTCCCGCAGTCTCTCCGAGAACCTTTGGTGACACCAAAAATCCATCCATGGTCAAGGTTGTCACAGTGGGTCCTCTCCATCACATCTCATGTGCCACCATTTTTGCCTCCTATAGTGGTTGCGAACCCAACCTCCCATGTTTCACATGTCAAGATCCATTGTAGTTCTGGGCCGCGTTGAAGAGTGTCTGAATAGAGATTGAGATGCCTTAATTACCCATGTCTATCGTGAAGCAAATAAGTGCTAAGATTTCTTGGCGAGAGATGGTGCAAATTCTTTGGTTTCCCTTCAGACATGGATTACTCCTCCTGTCGGTATGGGGTCGCTTCTTTTGTTTGACACGTTGGACTTAGGTCCTAGCTAATTGTTGGTTTTGTTTCTTTTTTGTTTCTTTTCATGTATAAACATTACCCAAAAAAAAATATAGATATTCCTTCATATTTATGGTTTTAATGAGTTTGTGGATTACATGATCAATTACTCAAGTGGATTAAATGTTAATAGTTTTGGAGCATATTTTGAAATTTGAGATAGTGTATTGTTAGTATTTTGGAATTTGACTTAGAATGTCACAACAATAGTATGTTTGGGTATATTGTGGCTGGACATACAATTAACACAGAACTTATAGGTAATTACCTTTCTTTATTTGCTAAGAAAACAATGTTCTACCATAGAAGTCATTAAGGATATTGAAATTGAAAATATATCGTTAAAGCAAAATATGACAGTTAAGGCCAACTCCAATTAAAAAACGAAAAACCAGACCAGAGGTTCTTAACTCAAATTTTTGTGGACCAATGCTCAACAAGAAAATATGACATCGTTTTCCATGTTCTCGTGGAATATGAATCTGAATCCTTACCAATTGGACCGATCTTCGTTAGCTACTATCTCTCAAATTTCAAACAATGTTACAAAACTATCTCAATAAATATATATATATATATATATATATATATATATATATATATATATATATATATATTTGGTTTATATATTTATTCCTTTGTTTGGTTGTTAGCATAGCATTGAGGAATAAGCAAAAGCGAAAGGGGGATAGCAAATTCTAGCGTTTGGATTTTGTAAGTTTAAACTGTGGCAGTGTCTCCCGCTCACTCTTTCTTACGCTCACGCTCCGCTTTTATTATCACTGTTGTTTTTCTTGCACACTCACTGTCACACACACTCTTCCCTTCTCTGCTCCACTCTCTCTCTCTCTCTCTCATTGAATTCGAAGTTCCATGATACACGAGCTTTGAATAACACAGTAAGCTTTAGCACAACAAATATCTACTTTCTTCCTGAAGCTTCTTCAGCGTCGATTATTATTAACAGATTCTACCGAATTTCGCTGGTGGCGCGTATAGATCTGCGTCACATTTAACCTCCGTTATTACTTCGTGTTTGTTGTTACAAAAACTAAACCAAAAATTTTTTCATATAAAAAAAAAAAAGAAGAAAACTCCTCCCTAAGTTTTTCGAAAACTCACTCACTCACTCACTCAACATTTAATACCAAATATTCTCTTCAAATTTCAAAACCTGTATGAAAAAGTTTATAACACAACAAGCTGTGCCTTTTTTTTTTTAATTTCATTTTATCTTCTTCTTTTTTGATTTTCTCTAATTGATATTGTGTTATTATGTTACTACAGTGAGGGCATGCAAAATGAATAAAGAAAATGCTGCGTTTGGTGGTGGTGGTGGTGGTGTGAGGGTTACTCGAGCAAGGGCTAGAGCATTGGAAGGGGTAACTGAGTGTTCTAGAACCTTCGTCAAAACAGAACAGAAAACCGAACGAGTTATTGGACTAAGCTCCAACGCAGCAGTTTCTAACCGCAACGGAACTTCTCGCAGCGCAGTGCTAAGAGATGTGACTAACAACATTTGCAGAAAATCACACCATAAGCGTATTGAGACGTCAAATTTTCAGGTATGCAGCTTTCCTTTTTGTTGTTGTTGCTTTCACCGAGATTGATTGACTTGTTGTGTGTTTAGTTGAGCTTTTGATTTTGACAAACACAACTTTGAATGAACATTTTATAGTCTAAAAATAAGTTTGATGTAAAATTTAATTTAAATTTTTTAATTAAAAACAAAAACTAATTTTTATCCGGTCATTTTGATCCTAAATATGTGAGGCGCTGTCACTGTGATTCCCGAATGTATCAAAATTTTAAAAACATCTCGTGTTAGTAATTTCAGGGAACAGAAACACGTTTTAAGACCAAACTAACTAACGAAAGACATATTCAACGAACAAGCTAACTAAAGACACATTTGAGGATATTTTTGTAATTTTGATACATTTTAAGACTATAGTGATAACGTCTTACAGGGACTAAAATAGTTGTTTACCCAATTTTTATCACTCACTGTGAGATTGAGATTTAGAGGCAAAATAATTTTGATTAAATCGTAACAAAAATCAAGTTTTGATTCAAAGATTTGATTTGATGATACTGTAAATTTTTATGTAGACAAGAGGAGGTTATAAGAAGAGAAAGAGGAAGGTAGCTTTAGATCATGATGTCTCCGTGCAAGTTTTGTCAACCAAACAGGATGTTAGAGCAGAGTTGGCTAAGGATTCAACAACTATGGAAGAGTCGCGTAACAGAGAGCCACTGCAACCTTGTATGGAAATGGAAGGTCCCCTGCTTTCAATGCAGGACTCTGTGAGCTCTCCAAATAAAGGTTTTTCAATGATCTTATGTCTCTACTTCAGTGCTAGTATGTAAGCAACTATTAATACACTACTCACACTACGTGTTTTTTATAGAATTGATTACGAAGAATTGATGTTAAATGATTTGATTAAAAAAATTGATTTGTGTTCGTTAAAGATATTTTAAAAGCGAGTTTAGAAGAATTGATTGTATTTGGATTATAAAAATAGAATCACTTTTGATGTGTAAATATAAAGAAATTTGTGGGTCCGACACCCAGAATCGAGTTTATTCAACGCATAAGTTAGAAATTCTTGCTTCTATAAGAATCAATTTTACTTACCCAAAATCAATTTTATCGCGATTTTGCCACCCAAACACAGAATAGTATCTTTAAATTCTATTAGTCTTGTTTTTACTCTCAGTATTGATTCTGCATGCAGAATCTAAACCAAACTGGCACAATATTGATATACAAGAAACTTTCAAGTTCACGGGGTTACAATTTTATAAGATTGTTCTTTTGCTAAAGCATATACTTAAGTTACAAGAAGAAGCGAGTATTAAGTTATTCACTGCAAAGACAATAGCCAAATATTAGAAGTTAGCATTATCATAAATTTCTTATTTATTAATATAGCTATTATTTTTATCTTGATTGGATTATGCAGACATAAATATGTTATGTGAAAAACTAAGAGCCTCACATGGCTTGGGCATTGTGGATATTGATTCAGAGATAAAGGATCCTATAGTTTGGAGTTCATATGCCCCTGATATATACAATAATATACATGTCAGAGAGGTTTGTGTTGTACAAATGTCATTTTTCATCTGGATTTTTGCTACTATACTATTATTGTTTAAGTGACTGTCTACAATTCTACAATGTAGCAGCTTCTCTTAAACATGGTTATAAGCTTATCATGAAAACCTCAGCTGCTTCTGCTTTTCTGTCAAAATGTTAAAAGCAGACAACATCTTTTTTCAGTAATATCACAATATTGTTGCATAAAGTGGAACTTAAAATTCAAAAAATAAAACTGTACTAACTACTAATGCTAAGGAAAGAAAAGGGTAATAAGGGTTTAATACATAAAAAAATTGATGGTATGTTTTGGTTTAATCTCTCCAGTGTGAAAGGAGACCGTTAGCCAATTACATGGAAAAGTTGCAGCAAGAAATCATTCCAAGCATGCGGGGAATTCTGGTTGATTGGCTTGTGGAGGTTAGTCCCATGACAGCATGTTCATATCTATACTAGAGAACAACTTTAAACTTGTCCTTTTTATCACTTGTTGCAAATCTATGTGTGCATCTAATACAGTTCAACTTCCTGAATGTATGTAATGTTTGGTATTTGTATAATTATAACAGTAGCACTTCTTGGATTCTTCCTTTACTTTATGTTCCTGTACATCAAGAGTATCACATTGTTTGGGAATCGAGGCTAAGAGTAGTTTATAAACACTCACTTACCTCAACCCACTGAGTCACCTTTTAAAGACAAAACCGTGAAGGCCCACATGTGGGACAAAGCGGACAATACATTAGAAAATGATGTTACCGAGGAACTTTTGAAAACCCACAAACAATACAAACCTATTTGTTTTTCTTCTGTGTTAAATTTTTGAATGCTCTTCAACCATGTTATTTTTCTTTTATTTAATGTAAAATTTTTGAGGTAATGTCAGAAAAAAATTATTTAAAGTAACAAAAAAATCTCTAATTACTGTCAGTTGAGTTGCATCAATCTTTGGTTGTTGAATGGGTTTGCTGGAGCTTTGCTATGTTCTCTTTCAGGTTTCTGAGGAATATCAACTAGTTCCAGACACTCTTTACCTTACAGTGAATCTCATTGATCGGTTTCTTTCCAGAAGTTTGGTTCAAAAACAAAGGCTCCAGTTGCTTGGTGTTACTTGCATGCTGATTTCATCGTGAGTACAAATATTTTGTAATTGTCCTAGTTGGTCTTGATTAAGTAAGATTCAAGTTCACTGTGTTCTTAGTTGGTATTACTTTATGATGCTAAAGTAAGAAAAGCATCCCTGAAATTGTAAGACGTTGTCAACTTAGTCCCTTAAATTATTAATATTTCAAAATAGTTTCTGAAATTGAAATTTTTTGATCGAATTAGTCCTTTTGCGTTGGTTAATTTAGTCCCTGAAATTTTCTGACAGGAACTAATGTGATTGAATTTTTTAATTTTAGGAATCATTTTGAGATTTCATTAATTTCAGGGACACAAATTGTTCAACCCTTATAATTTCAGGGACTAAATTAGTGATTTGTTCATATTGTAATTATTCCACACAATATTGATCTTGAATGCATCTGGCAACCGATAATGTATGATATCATCTTTATTTTTTCATTATCATGAGGAAATTCTAAGTTACTCTTATTTTCTTTCATGGCTTAAAGTAAGTATGAAGAGATTTGTGCTCCTCGAGTAGAAGAATTTTGCTTCATCACAGATAATACATACACAAAAGCAGAGGTATATAGCACTTGGTAGTAATAGTATTGCTGGAAACTTCATCTTTTCAATTTGTATTCATGATGACTGATATATGAAATACCTAATCATTGGCACTTGATAGGTATTGAAAATGGAGAGAGAGGTTCTAAATCTTTTGCATTTTCAATTATCTGTTCCCACAACCAAAACATTCCTTAGGTACCTATTACATATGCAATTTTTGTTCAAACATGCCATTTAGCAAGGTTTTAAATCAAGATTCGTGACCACGGTCTCGGCCGCGACGATAAGGTTTTTGGGGTCTATGCGACTGCAACATGACCGCAATATCGGCGCATTTGACCGCAATTCTCAGCAGTATCGAGAATCGCAACGCGACCACGATCGTGACTTAAAACCTTGCCATTTAGTTAAAAGATAAAAATGTCATTGAACTATGACAATCTTCTTTGGCTTTCAGGAGATTCATCCAAGCAGCACAATCTTCTTACAAGGTACTTTTTTTTTTTTTTTTTTTTTTTTTACAGCAAGTGCTTCTTAAATATCCACAATTTAACTACAGAAAGTGCTTCTTTTATTGTAAAATTTTGTTTTTATACAGGTTGTTTATGTTGAACTGGAATTCCTGGCAAATTATTTAGCAGAGCTTACTCTTGTTGAATACAGCTTCTTGCAGTTTCTACCTTCTCTGATAGCTGCATCAGCTGTATTACTTGCCAGATGGACCCTCAACCAGTCAGAACATCCATGGGTCTGTACTTTATTTTGAACACTTGCTTGCAAGTTGACAATTAGCCTAATAGTTTGGATGTAAATTTATCGAGTGAATCACTAAAATCGTCTCTAAAATTGTAAGGTGTTGTCAATTTTGTTCATAAAAATTTTAATATTCCAAAATAGTCCTTGAAATTGAAAATCCCTGATCACATTAGTCCTTTTGAGTCAGTCAATTTAGTCCATGAAATTTTCAAACGGAACTAATGTGATGGAGAATTTTCAATTTTAGAGATAATTTTGGAATTTCGTTAATTTTATTTTAGGGACCAATCGTCCGATCCCTACAATTTCAAAGACTAAATTGATGATTCACTATAAACAAGTCAGAAGATTCACATGTGCATTTATTTGCAGAATCCAACTCTAGAGCACTATACAAATTACAAAGTGTCAGAGCTTGAAACCACTGTACTTGCACTGGTAGATTTGCAACTTACTGCGAAAGACTGTTGTCTCAATGCTATACGTGAAAAATATAAACAACAGAAGGTTAGATGAACTCTTGTTCTTCTTCCACACACCCCAATTGCTATATATCACAAATTATGTAATATTGTGAATTTGGCTTCCTATTACAGTTCAAGTGTGTGGCAAATTTGTCTCCAAAACCGGTGGAGTCACTTTTCAATGTTCAAGTGTGAATGCTGCATCTTTAGAGACTAAAGATTGACTTTAGGAATTTCTGATTTATAACATACATGGAAGGTGAGATTATCCTTGGTTGTAATTATTTTACCATCTAATTGTTGTTATTAATTCCCAATTGCAATCTATTCGGTAGTTGTGACATGTAGGATGGTACCAAACTCTGGTGCTTCCAGATCTCCTTGTAACCTGAATTTTTTACATCTTGATGCAATGAAAGCAGAGAATTGTATTACTAATATCACTTTTGTATTGTATCAATCAATCATCCCTATGTAATAATAAAAAAAATGTTGTAATATTGTGTTTTCTTTTTTACTTTTATAAGACGTGTAGATTGACAAGTTTGCGGCATCTTACATAAAAAGGCATCCTACAAGTTTAAGAATTGATTTTGACATCCAATAATTTAGAGATTATTTTCTAGAGGTTTTTTTTTTTAAGAATAGAACCTTTTTTGTGTTTGTTTATTTTAAGAGTATTTCTCTTTCTTCTTTTGGAAATGATTTTTTTTTCAAAAGCTAATCCAAATAGCTATTCATTTTAACAATATAAATGAATTTTTAAAAAAAAAATTAAAAAATTACAAAACAAAGTTAAAACCATTAAAAATGATTTTTAGATTTAAAAAGTGATTGTATCATAAAAAAACTGTAACAGACGTCGTTGGCCCATTTTTTACAGATTAAAAAAATGATTTTGTATTTCTCTCTTCTGTCGAAAATGATTTTTTTTTTACACAAAGAAACTCACTTTATTTCATCAGTAGTCAATACAGAAATACAATGTGGGACATGGTGATAGAAATGGGGCTATGCATAGAAGGGATTACTCGAGCTAAACTATGAGGGATCCCATTGGCTTGCTTTCGAATAAACTTCACACTAAAATTTGGAAAATATTAGAGTAAACTAGAGCACTCCTAAATAATAGATTCTATCTCAAATACATCTAATAGAGTTTACAAGATCAACCACATATTTACAATCAAGTTCAAATTTAACATTACTAAGACGCAAACTAATGGCTCACTGAATTGCATAAAGAAGACCCATAGCTTCTCCTTCCGCCATCACTAAGCAAGATTTTGAGATTGAGAAAAGATTTTTTTAAAAGCTAGTCAAAACAGTTTTTCATTTTAACCATAAAAATGATTTCTTTTAAAAAAAAATTAAAAAATTGAAACAAGAACAATTAAAATCATTAAAAAAGATTTTTTTTTTACCTAAAAAAGAAGTGATTTTATCTGGTAAATAGTTATTTTAGTCGTTAAATGTATGAGGCGTTGTCACTATAATCTATGAATGTATTGAAATTACAAAAACATTCATAAATGTGTCTTCTGTTAGTTAATTTGGTCACTGACATCAACCCAATTAGATAACTTTGTCAACAATGCCGATGTATCCCGTTATATACCATGCAGGATGTTGATGTGCCACACTTACGTACTATAAGAACCCAGCTCTTCTTTTACCCCCTCTTTTTCAATTCAAATTCAAACTAATTATTCCCTAATATTTACGTATTAAATTTTTTATTTCTAATTATCTTCATTAATTCATTTTCCGAATTCAATCTCAAAATTTTTAATTTTAATTTTGATTATTCATGGAGTTACCCATATAATAGGCGAGATATTTATTTTTTAAAATAATTTTCATGAGTTTAATTGATATACACTGACAGTGTAAAGAAGTTTTACACAGTCATCTAATTATATCACACTATGTAAATGTTTGTTAAGATATTTTAGCAAATGATATAACAAAGTGGCACAATAGTGAGATATGATTGAATGACGGTGTAAAACTTTTTTACATTGTCAGTGCATATCAATTAAACTCTAATTATCATACATAATAATTATGATAATGATGACATAAAATCCAACCACTGAATTATGATAATGATGTTGTTGCCCCGTTCATTATTGCAGGAAAAAAAAAAAACCTTAATCCCTAGGGCAATTGGTACTTACACCCCATTTTTTTCACCCATCATTTTTATTTTTATTCAAAAATAACCCCACCCCTCCCATGTAACCCTGTCCCGGCCTCCTCCCCTTGCACTTCGTACACATTGTTCACCAAACCACTCTCTCCATTTTTCTCGCACACACTCATCTCTCTCCACTTCTCTCCTCACTCACCTTACCACACACATCACACACACAAGCATATCTTACCATCCGAAAACTGAAAAAATTGCAATCCGGAAACCTAGTTTCCAGAATGGAAAAAAGGAAGGGAAAAAAAAAGTGGGAAGGCAAAGCAACAAAGGTTTTGGCAATTTCCAATGGCTTTGGCTCTTTTTCGGCAAGGGGTTGTTGCGGTAGTAAGGTGCTGTGAGGGTCTGATTCACCGTTGAGAGGTTCAAACCGAGCGGTTTTGCAAGTTGCTTGGGGTGGTTCTCATTCGTTGGTTTCCAGACAGGTAGTAGAGCTTGGTGGAAGAGTGAGGTTCCACAGGTTGCTGGCCTCAAGGGCATCGCTCTCTGGTTAGGGAAGGTGATGATGTCTTCCAATTTGTGGCTTGGGTGTTTTCTTCGTTGGGTATGGTAGTGACCGGCTGTGAGGGCGTTAGCTTATAGGCATATTCTTGGAAAATGTTGGGTATGGGGTGTATGAACTAAAAAAATGTGGTGTATTAGCACTCACCTAATCACAGATAACTAGATTTGTTGGCCTTAAATGTGCAATGCCTGTATAGCAGGTTAATGTAGCTGTCATGGTTAGAGAAATGAGCCCTTGAAATGGGGTTAGTACTTGTACTTCTAATGTAATGAAGGAGCAACTAAGAACTCTAATGTAAGGAGGTACATACACAGAAAGAGGGGAGATATTACAAATAAGCTTATACAGAAAATCGTTTGATCCACATCCACTGCATGGTCCTTTTCAACACTTAACCAAATTGCATACCACACAGTAGCAATCAAAACCATGTCACTACATCTGGCCGCCAGAAGTAACAACATAGGATCAAAAACCAAAATGCCACCCCACAATTCTTGAAGATTCCCACCATAACATGAGACATGAGAAAAAGGATTGGGAATCCACAGCATGCAATTCAGGTCATCAAAGGGGACACTAAAACAGCAGTATTTCCAATTACAGGCTTGAGACTGGCTGCATGCTCTAGTTGTTTCCATGCCTCCTTTCGCTTCTCGGCTTCCGAGATTAAAATTGCTTCTTCCTCCTTGAAGTGAGAATGACAAGATAGGAAGAGCTTCTCGTCCATCTCCAAGAACATCTTTCTGATATTATGTGTTAAGCCGACAACGGCTGGGTTCCAGTGGCTTTTGATATTCCTATCTAGAGCTGGATATATGATGGGCAGGATCACTTGACGGTTATGCGCAATCAGATTGAGAATGTTGTCATTGTTCCATAAGAAAAGAGCCCTTTCAGCTACCTGAAACAAACCATTTTCAAAAGAAAAAAAGAAAATGTATTTTTCATCATTTGACAAGCACGTCAATGAAAGCAACTGATTCTTAGAAAGTGTCACAATGTGGCAAAGATTATTGGGGAGAAGGTCCCAAAAAAGCTACAAATGAATAAAGATGGAGAGAAAAATTACAACTTTCAGAAACAAGAAAGAATATAGAAACAAGAAAATATAGAGCTTTCTAGAAATAAGAAAGAATGTTTATCCTCAACTCCAGAATATCCAACTAATGTTTTCAACTATCACAATCTAATGAACAACTGTACGGATAAATCTCCCCACAGAAGCTGAAACATTTATTCTCAAGCAAGGATCCACTTATAGTATCTATCTCCCCAATTAATCTTTCATGCTTAACACCCATATTCACACTGAAAGTTTGTTAATACATCAAAGTGAACACGAATCTCCATGTACAAATATAAATATTGTGAGATAAAGCAAACTCCGAAACTCCAAGTTTGTTCCATAATCTAAGTATAATCCCTCTCCTAATCAATAAAAAAACACACAATCTTATGTCTGAAAAATAAAGTTTAAACTTCTGACAAGATCATATCAGTTATTACTATTAGAACTTGATTCCATACTAGTAACAGAGCTACTAGTTTACATCACATTCACTGCAGGTAACAAAACTGTTTTCCAAAAACCTGAAGCCCCGAAAACCGTTGGGTAGATATCAGAAGTTGCAACTAAATATAGTTGGGAAATAACAACATATAGTAACTAGAAGTATGAAAATGATGAGGATCTACCAAATAAATTAAGCGTAGCAATTTTACCTGAAAGTGTAAGCTGTTAATGCAGCACCCTATCCGCAAAAACAATGGGACCAAGATCCTCTGGAACTCTACCATGTTAATTGTTTCCAAAATTTCTTCCAGTTCACCAAGAAACATCACCTCTTTCTGACTATTTGTTACAGGCCAATATTTTAACAAACCGCTTATAACAATGCTTGCTAACTTCGGCTCCTTCTCTATGAACTGCGTAACACAGTAGGACAATTGCTGAAAGTAGACCCCCACAGATTTAGGCTTGTGCAAGGGGACCAAAACTCTCCACAAGAACATTTTGTGTTCCTCTTTCAAGGGTAAAGCGAATCCACTAATCACACTTCCAAAAATCTCCAACAACTCAGCAATCCCATTATGTTTCTCAGTCTCAAACACGAATCGATAAAATATATTGTTCATAGATTTCCTAATAAAGGGTCTATGCACCATGAACTTCCCATAAATCCTATGCAGAATTGTCTTCAAACAGTCTCTTTCCCTAGGATCCTCAGAATCAAACAACTCAAGCAATTTTGAAATAAACGAATGATCAATATACTTCTTCGCTACCTTAGCATCGAGGCACGAAGAAGATATAAATTTAAGCAGCAATTCATAAACAAGTTGTAAATGCGGCCAAGCAGGATCAAACATTGGATCATCATCATCATTCTCACCACCACTAGCAACAACCCCATTTGCCCTATAATGAGGTGGAAAAACTCTAAACAGATTAATAGCACACATTCTACACATTGCAAGAATAGCAGGTTCACTAAACCTCATTGATCCACAAGCCACAAAATCAACAAGTTCAACCAAAGTTCTCCTTTTTACATCTTTATCCATAATGTTCTTACCAGGGTCAGCGAAATCAAAAGTAACACAACAAAGGCTCAACTTGCTCACAAATAGGTTCATCTTCTCAGCACTTGGAACATCCTTAAACGGCACCAAAGGCTCAATCCCAGAAACCATGCTCGCCGGAAACACCGCCGACGATGAAGCTCGTTTCACGGAAGCAGCACCACCAACGTGTGCTCGGTGGCTTTTACCGGCGGCGCGTGGTGAGTCGGTGGAACGCAACGAGTCGGCCCGAGTTGACTCGTCCGAGTCAGGTTTCGACGACTTCCTAGGAAGCTTGTTGAAAATTTGCTTCAGCATTGCGACCCAGAAGCTGAAACCGAAGGATTTTCAAAGCTTTCGCATCGAACCCATGAAGGAAAAATGGGAATCAATCGAACCCCAAAAATTTGTTTATTTTGAAACAGAAAAACCCTAGATCTCGGTCACCGAGGGAAGCAGAAACTCCAAGCAATTTTGGGTGCCGCGTGAAATTGAGATCCACATTAGAAATGGGTTTGAGGAAATTTCCGATTTTGCAGCACGCATTGATGGAAAAATAAAATCTTGAAAGATTCGTGGTTCGTGTGTTGCGAAGAACACGTGAACCAAAAAGAGGAAATGTGAAGCAGAAGGATAAAAGAAAATGTTAATTACAAATTTGAGTGAATAACAACACGACAACAATGATAATAACAACAATAATGATGATAATTTTACATACGAATCGAATCCAACATTTTTGTCCAAATTTTCTTTGGGAATGTGAGAAAAAGAGAAACCAAATTTGTGGTTGAATTTGGAAAAATGAATGGATCGACAAGAGGCAATGTATATGGCGGTGGAGATAATGAATCCCTGCAGAGATATATTTTTTTGGGTAATGGATGGAACCCTCTTAGCTGTGCCTTCTTGGTGTTAATGATCCATCGCCATTAAACTGAAAAGGAAACAAAAGAAAAAAGAGAAAGGAAAAAAAAAAAGGTATAATGAGTTTCTGTTTTTTATTTATATTATTCGCAACAACAACAAAAATATTGTTGCTTTCTTTTTTCCGTACAGATTGTTTTTCCTAAATGATTTGCTTTTTTTTTTTTTTGTCTAAATTACAAAATTGGTCCTCGGTATTTATTTTAGGTTTTAATTTGGTCCTCTATGTTTTATTTGTTTCATTTTGGTCCCTTACGTTTTAAAAGTCACAACAGGTTGGTCATTTTCGTCACTAAAAGCCAATTATCCGTAGCTAAAAGCCAAATTCTAGCTACCGACAATTGATTTTTAGTGACGAAAAGGACCAAATTGAAAACTAAAATAAAATATAGAGGACCAAAACGAAACAAATAAAACGTAGAAGACTAAATTGAAACCTAAAATAAACTTAGAGGACCAATTTTGTAATTTAGCTTTCTTTTTTTATCATACGCTATCTTTTTTTTTATGATATACGCTTTCTTCTTTTCGTTCTTGTGAAAATAATTCAAAACATGATAGGGTTTTTCTAATGCATACAACTTTATATACGATAAGGATAATTAATTGTTCATTTCTTTATTAATCATATTTTGTGAGTTGAGAGAGATCACATAAATGTGAATCTATAGAATAAAAAGGAAAATAAATAATTAATAAAGAAAAAAATGAGTAATTAATAATTCTTATCGTGTGCAATATTACACACGTTAGAAAAACCGAATATCAAATTACTCCTCTGTCCCATTATAAGTGTCATATTAGAAAGTTTCACACATATTAAAGAGAAGCTACAAATGAGTGAAATAGTGTAACAATTTTACAAAATTATCTTTATAAACAATTGGGTATTAACAATTATCATAAATGCATAGTAGAGTATAATGACTTGTGAGTGATATACTCATTATTACTTTGAGAGTAAAACTAGAAAAAAGTAATTAATATTCCATTAAAAACCTAACATTACACTTATTTTGATATTAATTTTTTTTTTTTACAAATATAACACTTATAATGGGACGGAGGGAGTATAATGAACGACACTTTATTTTATGAATTTAATTTATATGCATTTCAATATAAAAATATTTTACACACGCATTCAATGTTGTGTTACTAAATCATTCATTAGTATGACATGCCACTTATTTTTAAATTTATTAAACTAGGTGGCAACATCTAATTGGATGACCATGTGAAATAGTCGTACATAGAAATTATACTATTTTTTTTATTGTTTTCGTTACTTTGCCACTTATTGTAATGGGTATTCATTGTGGGTGAAATTATCAAATCTATTATCAATATTAGCACCCAATGGGCTCACAAATTTACCAAATTAGACTCTCATATTTATGACAAGTGTCTTTTTTAAGGGTAAAAATGACAAATCGAATCTTCAATTTTTTTTTTCTCCAAACCCTATTTTTTGTCTGTTGCCTCTGTTTCAAAATTTGAAACCCAAACCCAGCATTCTCTCTCTCTCTCTCCCTCCTTCTCCCTCCATCTTTTTCTTCCTCCTCCTCATTCGTTTGAGCTTCCATCTCCCCTTCAATTCGAGAGAACAAGAGGTTTGAGGCAAAGGATCTGACGGCCTTACTTACAAAGACGGCCCGTCTCTCCCGCCGGATTTACTTAAACTATTTCTATGGGTACGCTTTTTTGCCGCTTACCCAAACCCAAAGATTCTCTCTCTCTCGCGTATCTCCTCTCCTTCTCCCTCCATCGCTTTCTTCCTCCTCCTCATTGCCGTTTGAGCTTCCATCTCCCCTCGAGATCAAGCTCAACCCATCGAGATCGTGATAGACTTCGGCGACTGAGGACCAGCGGCGAGTTTGATCTCGACGGGTTGAGTAAGCTCACTGCCGAGATCAAACCTGCCGCCGAGATGAGGATCGTCTTCGACAAATTGAGGACCAACAATTGAAGCTCGATCCTCGAGTGTTGAGTAAGCTCAACTCGCCGAGATCAAGCTCAACTGTCGAGATGACGAGGATTGACTTCGACAGTTGAGTTTGATCTCGGTTGAGCTTGACTAACGAGATCAAACTCACCGCCAACATCAAACTGCCGCTGGGTCCTCGTCGCCGGGTCAACTCGATCTCGGCTGCATGTGAGCTTGACTGACGGATGATAGAGCTTGATCTCCTCTTATCTCTCATATGAGTATAAGAGAAATTGTGTTCTTGTGTTCTCATCTACATTTTGTTCTTTCAATATATTTCTTTGGTACGCTGTTTTATAGATCCCTGTTAGAGAAATTGGTAGCCTTGATGGCAAAGTTGTTTGAAGTCGCAGAAGACAATCCTCATCTCGGCCAGCCGAAGCTTGATCTCTGGGCTGAGCTTACTCAACCCGTCGAGATCAAATCCTGTCGTTGGTCCTCGCCGCCGAAGACGATCCTCATCTCCACAGTTGAGCTTGATCTCTGATTGCTTACTCAACCCTGTGAGATCAAACTCGTTGCTAATCCTACGTCGAAGACGATCCTCATCTCGACAGTTGAGCTTGATCTCGCATTGAGCTTGATCTCGACTATTGCGACATGATTTATTTCGACTTGATTGTGATGGGTCTTGATGTCTCCAATAGATAGTTGTCTTCAAGTCGTTTAGATCAAGCTCAACTCGCCGAGATCAAGCTCAACCTATCGAGATCGGGATAGACTTCGGCTGAGGACCAACAAATTCTGAGTTTGATCTCATGTCGGTAAGCTCAACTCGCCGAGATGAGGATCGCCTTCGGACAAATTGAGGACCAGCTAAATTAGTCTGACTCGACAAAGCCGAGTGTAAGCTCAACTCCGCCGAGATCAGCCTCACCGCCGAGATGAGGATCGACTTCGACATTTTGAGTTTGATCTCGCTGAGGTCGATAAACGAGATCAAACTCATCTGCCGAGATCAAACTCAACCCGTTGTTCCTCGATCCAATCCCGATCTCGACAGATAGAGCTCGATCTCTCTTATCTCTCATATGAGTATAAGAGAAATCTGTGTTCTGCGGTTCTCATCTAGATTACATTCTTTTCAATATATTTCTTTGGTACGTTGGTTTTATAGATCCCGCAGAGAAATTGGTAGCCTTGATGGCAAAGTTGTTTGAAGTCGTCAAGACGCATCCTCATCTCGACAGTGAGGGTCGATCTCAGCGGTTTACTCAACCCGCCGAGATCAAACTCGCCGCTATTGGTCCTCAAGTCGCCGGGTCAATCCCGATCTTGACTTTGATCTCGCTGAGCTTGACAAACGAGATCAAACTCACCGTCAACATCAAACTCAAATGTCGGTCAATCCCGATCTCGGCTGACAGAGCTTCATCTCAGTTGAGCTTAAACTCGACAAACTTGAAGACACTATCTATTGGAGCATCAAGACCCATCACAACGTCAGCCAAATAAATCACGCTCAATAGTCACGAGATCAAGCTCAATGCCGAAATCAAGCTCAACCTAAGCTCAACCTAACGAGATCGCTCAACTCAGATCAGATCGACTTCGGCTGGCGAGGACTCAACAATATCCGCCGAGATCAAGCTCAACCAGAGATCAAGCTCAACTCCGGCCCAGATCAAACTCAAGGTGTTGGTCCCGACTGTCAAGTCAATCTCGACCTCGATACGCCGAGCCTTGAGATCTCGATGCCATTGCCATGATTTATTTCGATAAATTGATTGTGATTGCGAGTTTGATCTCGACAGTCGAGCTGACTTCCAAATCACCTCGAGATGAGATTGAATTCTTCGACAAAGTCGAGTTTGATCTCAGTTGGAGAGCTTGACAAACGAGATGTCCAGATCAAACTCAAGGTGTTGGTCCTCAGTACGTCGAGCTCAATCCCGATCTCGACAGTTGAGCTGATCTCGCAGGCTGAAATTGATCTCTGTACCAAGACTTCTAATCTGAGCATCAAGACCCATCACAGAAAAACTATCTATTGGTCATTCAAAAATTATTAATTTACCTTCTTAAATTAATTGTTTTGATGGACATATATTGTTAATTATTTATACAGATGAACAAAGATCTATATTTGAGCACTTCAACTTTGCACATTATCTCTTTTGCTTTATAACTATTGGCTATTCTGTTTATTCTTATTATGAAAGTGGAAAATTGTATTTCAAAGACAAAAATTCATTTACATGTTTACACTCATTCTTTCGAAAGCAAGATACTTTATAATCGATCTGTAACTACTTCAACATAACATAACATGTAACGCAGCGTCTGCAAGGTAGCACTTTATTTTGCTGGGCTATAATGATAGATGTACACTAAAAAAAATTATAGGAGTACTAATGATAGATTGTTTTGGGGGCACCCTTGTTTTAGTGGCCCGTATAAGTGGAGTAATTCTAGCATTATTTTTTGGTGAAATCTGCGAGGTTCTACTGTTGTCAGAATTGCTTAAAAAATACTAATGTCAGAATAGATCTTAGAGCATCTCTAACGCCCCATTTTTTGCCTTATTTTTCACGTCAAGAATGCGTTCGCCGTTCTTATACCATTGGAGCAAAACGACGTGGATGACACCGTGGAGAACGGTTCTCCTGCAGGAGCACTGAAGAACATTGACAGTGAGCAGAGAAATTGCCCAAAAAATTAATTTTATATCAAGAACCAGAGGCAAAGTGGGAGAGAACGAATTAGAGAGGGAAATCAGAAGACAGATCTTCAAAAAATGGGTATTCATGTACAGATCTTAAAAAACAAATCAAACAACATAAAAATCAGAAGGAAAAAAAACAGATCTCCAAAGTAAAAAATAAAAATAAGATCTTCACTATTCCAGATCTTCACCCGTCGTTCGTTCGCCGTGGAGGAGTCCAGAAAATCAGATCTTCACCGCCGTTAGCTGCGGAGGCGTGTGGGAGTGGAGGCACCGTCGTTCGCCGTGAAGGAGAAGAGAGCTGAAGGAAATTGAGAGATGCTCTGGAGATCTTCACCGCCGTTGCGCCGTTCCTTGTTTCTCAAAGGCGGTGCGCCGTTCACTGTGGAGGAGTGGGGGAAGCGGTGAGCCGATGAGAGAAATTGATGGAGGAGTGGTGTGGGGGTGAGGCGCTGATGAGAGAAAGTTGGGGAGGAATGGTGTAGAGGTGAGGCGCTGATGGAAATATGACCCACGAAGGTTCTGGAGATTGAGATCAACTAAAATGAAAATGAAATAATAAAAAAATCAATTGTTTTCGTGAGAGATTGAAAATTAGAGAAAAAATTGAATAATTAGAAAATATTTGAGTGGTGAAAGTTAAAATTGTTACAGTTGGGAGATAAAAATTTTATAATTAAATTATATATGAATTAAAATTTTAAGTTAAAATAAAAAATATAAATATAAATAATAAGTGGGGAATAATAAATTGGATCAACTATGAGACCCACTTAAGAACAAATAGATTGTTCTTTCATTGGAGTGAAAAATGGGTTTAGTTCTTATATTCTATGTGGCATTAAAAGACCCACATAATAGGAATAAAGAACCATGTGTTGTTCTCTATTGTAAGTGCTCTTACCGAGTATAAAAAACTAAAAATATTATTATTGGATCTTATTATTGTAAGTGACACTTTACCACTTTATCATTGTAAATTTAATAATTTGCACAATACGTTGCACAATTTTCGGATACTTTACGAGATTTATTAGTGGATTTTATCATTATTCAACTTGGACGCAAAAATGTGTCATTGACTGTGTGTAAGAAAGTGTTTTGAAAGTAAAACGGTTCCAACTAAAAAATTTTGTCCTAAAATAAATCTATTATCCTATTGTTTATTTTTATAATATTATTATCATTATTATTAATTTTTAATAACATCAAGTAAATCAATAATAAAAAAACGTGACACAACTAAAATCCTAAACTAGGTTCTAAATCAGTCCCATTTCGTTTTAGTAAAAAATGTTTTAATTAGATGACATTTGGTATTTTACTAAAAATGGACAACATTTCATATAAATAAATGACCAGAATAAATGGAATAAAAATAATTGAGTGGATGAATTTCCTAAAAATTTTCCAACCGGGGGGTCCTAAGTTGTAAATTGACCCTTTTTGCTTTTTCAATAAAAAATAAAAAATATTTTAATTATCTGAAGTTTAATATTTCAGTTTTAGTTAAAAAAATTTATTTATAAAAGCAGATTGGACGAAATAATAAAAATAATAAAGGAAGAAAAATTGAATAAGAATTAACCATCTGGAAACCCTAACTACGGATTAGGGGTCCCAACCCTAGCGTGACGGTGGCGGCGGAGACCACAGCTAGGAACACAGTTCCGGCCAGTGCCAGTATTGGTCAAGGGGGACCTTAGGTTCCCTTCATTGACCCAAAAACAGTCGAACATCGCGAAAGGAAGAATAACATAAGCAAAAGAATGCAAAGGAAGAACAAAAAGACTAAATCATATATTACATATAGTCCCAAATCTCATTCAGATTACAACCCAAAAGAAAAAAGAAAAATATAAAAAACAAAGCAGAAGAGTGGAGAGGGGAAGAACTTGGGTCTTTAGCTTTCCCGGAAATTATATAGAAGCGAAAAAAAATGAAAATTAAAAGACCTAGAACTAAAGTGTTTGCTCTTTTTTTGTCCTTTTTTTGGTGACCTCACTGGGTTCTCGTCGCAACCTTCTTCCTTCATGTGTCTGCTGCTCTTTAGTTCGTGTTCCCTTGTGTTCACTCGTACCCTCCTTTATGTGGTTGTTATGGGTCATTACATAAACACATTGTTTAATGGACTATTGATCCAAAACATAATCGTGGGAACACAAACCTGTTTTCCCTTCCTTGCTCTTCTCTCCTTCAATTGGCAAGTTGAAGAAGTTGATAAGCTGAAGAACAATGATAAGATTCGGGGTTATCCTTCAAAACCAATGTTTTAAAGAACCAAACTAAATCGGCCGATTCAATCGGTTGACCTGTGAACCTGTCAAATCGGCAATTAGTTCACTTCATTTGAACCGCATTTTAGTTGAACTGCTCAAAATCGGGTTGAACCATTTGAAATGATTTTTTTTAATTTTTTTTATACTTTTCCGTCGAGAACCAAATGAACCATGCCCCCCGGGGTCTCACCAATTCGATCTCTGATTCAATTTTAAAAACATTGTTCAAAACCATATTTTCATATAGGGGTGTTTCTCCTCTTTATGGAATGTGTTTAGAGAGAGGGAGATCATAAGGGATAGACTCACGTAGAGGTTTTAATCTCATTCTTTATTTTTTTACCCTAATTGTGAAGTTAAAGTCATGTTTAGATCATGTCATGCAGAACATCACACAAGCTTAGATCGTGCCAATTTGACTTCTAATATCAATGTTTTCTATTACTCCCTCCAGTTCATTTTATAAGAAATAAAATGGTCTCTTTTCTTGGTCATAATTATACGAAATAACATCAATTTTTAAATGCATTAAATGTTTAATTTCCTATACAAGTGGGTTGACTCATAAAATGGGTATTTTTGAAAAAAATTAAATTTTGAAGAGTATTAATTAGAAAAAACTATTTTCAATGTTTTTTCTTGGTCTGTGTGAATTAGGGTTTTGTTCCTTATAATAAGGATCAGAGGGAGTAGTATTTGGACAGAAAAGTAACAACAAAACTTCATTGTAATATGAGAAAATTTTCTGGATTTTCATTTCGCATAAGTGAAAATAAAGACTAAAATCGCACAATCATAATAGTTGGCAAAATAAAAGTACAACGAAGTCTTTATGTCATGAGTTTAATAAATATGCACTAACAATAAAAAAAACGTATATAGTCATCCAATCATATATTACCATGATGTCATTTTGTTGTATTACTTCTTAAAATATCTCAACAAATATCTATATGATGAGTTATGATTGGATGACCACATAAAACATTTTTACACTATCAGCATATATCAATTTTTTAAAATTGGACTGGTGAAGACACCAATTTACGGATTAATGATTTAACCGTGGTTAAAGAGTGGTCGAACCGGTGATACTTAATTATATATATTTATAACATTATAAAATATATTAAGTAATAATTTAATATAAAATATTTAAAAATTAACATCAAATAATCACATTATGTGTAAAAAAAAATCAATAATAACATGATAAATAATAAAAACTCATGTATATGAATTTTTATAAGTTATTATTGGACCTTTATTTAATTAGACAATATAATTTTAAATTAAAAAAATAAAAAATTATAAAAGAAATTAAAAAATTTAAACCGACCGTCTCAAACGGGTTTTGGCTACCAGTTTTCGCCGGTTCTTTACTAGTTATCTCTGGTTCTAAACGCTAGACAAACCGGACATGTGACCGATTTCCGATCAAACCGGCCGTCCAGTCTTCACATCCAGATATATATCAATTAAACTCTTATTTTATTTTTCCCCAAAAATTAAAAACAAACAAAGTTTTTGGCGATGCAACCGACGCTTGACCCTCTTCCAACTTGTCTTGACTTCAAACTTGGAACAGTTCGGGGTTTAAACTTTATCGAAGGAAGGAAGGGAAAAAAAAAAAAGGGACAAAACCCAGTTAATTAATATTAAAAAAATGAAAAAGAAAAATAAAAGAAAAAAAGATACTGAGAGGTAAACACCGCGAAGGAAGCAAAGCAAGTAAGCAACGGAAGTGTGCTTGACAGCCTTGTGACTGTGACACCCTTCCTCTTTCCCTCCGTCACCATCCCACAAAGCCCCATACGGCGTCGTTCCCCTTTTCCTCTGTCGTTTCGCTCTCTTTGTTCCTCTCCCTCTGTAACTCCCGCTGCCGTTGTCGTCATGCTTCGCCGTGCCTTGTGAGTCTTTTAGTCAACGCTTCGACTTCACTTCCTTTTTATTTTTCTTCCGTCGTTTCGACGAATCGCACGAGCTCCCGTTTCTCGCGGTTTCTTTCGTTGTTACCTCAGGTAAACTCGTTTTCCTGAATTTCTGTTAATTAATCCCTAAAATCAAAGAAAGACGCACCTGCGATGATAGAAATTACGTATTTCAATTACTTTTTTCAATTTTATTTTTTAGGTTTTCATCGCTGTGAAACGATTGTCGAATTATTTTCTTTTTATGCAGGTTTTACTTGGCATCGTTTCTTGAATAATCAAGTCATGTGCAAAATTTAGGTTAGGTGATGTTCCTTTCTCGTTTTGCAAGCAACCATATGCTTCATGTTGTTGTTATTGTTGTTTTCGTTTTTGTTTTTATTTTATTTTTCCTTCTAGCTATGGCATCAAACAAGTTTGTTTCTATGTGATGAAAGATGAAAACTATGTATGGTTGATGAAAACTATGTATGGTTTTGAAAATAAGTATTGCTTTTTGAATCTGAACAGAATGCCAATGGAAGTAGCTGATTTTTCCGCTACGCATGTTGCTAGTAAGTAAACCGGTTTTACTAGTGCAAGGAGAAGCTTTTGTTTTCAGTCACACCTCATAAATTTGTATTTGAAGGTAATATATATGTGTGCTCGCACGCATGTGAATGTGTTTGTTTTTTTCTTTTTCTTTTTATTGGATGCTTTCTTGGCAGTCAGTTGTGTTGGTTGTGGAGTTAGATGAACATTGTCTAACTAGAACTGTATCTTGAAAGGTTCAAACGAGGCATCCCCCTCGATAATGGAGAGGCCAGGGAGCTTCAACAGCAGTCAGCATATTATAGAAATAGCTGGGAGTGCCGATGCTGCCACATCCGCCTCGCCTCGTGATAGACATTTTAATGGTGTAGATGCGGCACAACATGAAGATAGAATAAGTGGTGCACGGTTGTCTGCCACCCAGCCCTCGGTTTCAACCTCCGGTGTACCAAATGGATCAAATAGTAGAAATTCTTCATTCATAAGACGAGGGGACTCTCGTCGGACTAGGAGTCCTGTGCATTCTGGGTTATGGATATCTATTGAGTTAGTCCTCTTGGTAAGCCAGATTGTTGCGTCTATTGTTGTTTTGTCATTGTCAAGGCATGAGCATCCGCGTACCCCTTTGTTTCAATGGATTGTTGGTTATGCTTCTGGATGTGTTGCTACCCTCCCTCTTCTTTATTGGAGGTATTATCATCATAGCCATATGCGAGAACAAGATTCAGCTCAATCTCGTCAAACATCTCCTCGGGTTAATGATCCTTCAGGGACACTTCTTTCCAGTTCTAGAACTAACGGAGGAGAAGATGATCAGGCTGCTGCTGCATCCTCCAGAAGCAATCCAGCTTCAATATTGATGAATAGAAGGTAATGTATTAATTGCTAACGTTGTTAAATGTTTTATTCCCTCAATGAAAGAATCACAGTTTGTTTTTTAAAAAAATTACTTATTGATTTATTTTAAGGTTGTAGTGCAAGAATTTAGATGCCATTACAACTGCTTACATCTTGCTCGGAAGGAAAACATAGGTTTTCAAGTGTTTTTGGCTATCAGGCAAGCTTTGCTTACATGATGCATGTTTTTCCATGATCTCATTTTTGTGGATTTTTGCATTCTTTTAGGAGGACATCTTATCTTCTGATCTTCCACTTCTTTCTTTTTCTTCTCTAATTATATTTCCTCTTTTATCCACAAGAAATGAAAGAAATGTGATAAATTAATTGCTTTTGGTCACAACTTTTGAACCCCATATTTGTCCTCACCTTATTTCTTTGAAGTTTTGGTTACACTTTCTTCTTTATCATGAATTAGAAGTGAGTAAAACTGGTGCTTTACCATTCTTAATTAAATTATTAATCTCTCCATACAATCTCAATCCCTTCATCATCAGTGTAATATGTATAGCATATTTTCCTCCCTCTGTTTTTTATGTAGGACTGTTCTATAGCCTTTCCATGCTTTGATAGGTGGGTAATGGTTACTTAAAATTACTTAACATGAAAGGCCTAGGAAGGAAAATTCAACTAAGCTCTTAAGGTAGCACCCCAACAAAATCAATTAATGACCACAATAACTTGAAGGGTAAATGAATTTCCTAGAAAAAAGATATCTTCTCAAATAGCTTTCTAAATCTAGAAAAATGTTTTGATTTCATTTCAAATTGATAACACCGATAAAGAAGTCAGGAGCAGCCTTTCTAGCAACCATCCTGTTATTAGCACCACCCTCCCACATGAACAATTGTGCCATCATGCAGCAGGCCATGATAGACATAACAGAAGTACCTGGTGCTGTTATCTTGGTAGTGATAATATGCAGAATTGGCTGACTGGCCGTTCCTTTTTAATGGGGAACACTACCTTGCGCTGGCTATAGGGAGCTGAAAGCACCAAACGAGAGTGAGCCACTAACTTAATTTTAGTAAGCTGGTCAGAAGCTTCTTTTGGAATTAGGACTCGGTGTTGTTACAGGGTAGCAGTTCTTTCTCATTATATTTTGCTACAAAATTTGAATATATTAGTTTTTAGATCTTAACCAAAAGTCTGAGGATACATGTGAAACTAGCTTGCTGAAAGTGCTATTCAATATATGGTGATTCCTCTCTTAAGCTGCTCACAACATATGAAGCATGGTGGTTTTGGGCCATTATTTTAGGCTTGGTTACGATCTGATAATTGGAATCATATATTAAAAGGGTGGAGCCGGAGCACTTCCAAAGTTATGCTTCAATTTCTTGTTCCTCCTCATCAAACATTGATAAGGATGAAAGTTCTAGTATGAATTCATCATAAAACTGAATATTTCTTTAGTCCTCTTTATTTTTGTTCACAGTTCTAGAGCCTGGGATATGTTGAAAATTTGAAATTTGAGCTTAGGATATATTAGTTTGAACAGTTCAGTCCTTAGATTCTGGCTTTTAGCCTTGAAGGGTTTTGTTTTGGACATTATACACTTCCCTTGCTCTTTGAGTAACCAAACCAAATTAATAAAAAGGCATTACAAAGTGTGCTCCTTCCATGTGTTTATGTCTTTCTCTTGTGTTACATCCCTTTAGAGCCGACTGAACTATGAGAATGGTGGATCGCTTCAATTCTCACTGATCATTGCCTCAATTTGGATGTGAAACATATATTGACTACAGTCATCCTTCAAGATTCTGTATTATACTGATTCTTGTTGACAAAAATAAGGTCTTGTTCGTACTTATTTGCATCATATCACTGTTTTTGGTGCGTTCAGTAGTTTGAATTTTACAACTAATGTCTTGAATACAATTTTAGCTTAATTTCTGTTTTGATCCTTATAATGATATTAAGTAAATCTGCATCCGAATTTTAAATTTTGTTTGATACACAAAATGACACACATTCAGGCATGTGTAAAATGTTATTTCTGGCACATATAAGCATCCAGCCTGCTTCCCTGTGTAATACAAGCTGTGTTATATTAAGTAATAGACACTTCTAGTTAACTTCTAATTATTGTTTACTGAGTTATAATTCACTCTTTTTTATATTTCAATAATCTTTTGCCCATGTCATGCTTGTTGCCTTGTTCGTCCCTCGCATCAATCTCCCTGTTATTCATTAGATCTAAAATGTTAACCTTTTTTTTTTTTTTTAAACTTACGAATATTGTAATTATAAGTAGTTTATGAAGCTGCTAAGCCCTTGTTTATACTTGCAACACAGAATGAAGACACTCGTGGAATACTTCAAAATATCCTTAGATTGCTTTTTTGCTGTATGGTTTGTTGTTGGAAACGTATGGATCTTTGGGGGACGATCTTCTGCTGATCAAGCTCCTAACTTGTATAGGTATAGCTTGTCATATACTCTTACATTTAATCTGCTGGGTTTTAAGAGTTTCCAAGTTATATCTGCTTCCTTTTGATTGGCAGGTTATGTATAGTGTTTCTTGCATTTAGCTGTATTGGTTATGCGATGCCCTTCATTCTCTGTTCAACGATCTGCTGTTGTCTCCCTTGTATTATTTCCATCCTTGGGGTTAGAGAGGATTTGACACAAAACAGGGGGGCAACTTCTGAATCCATTAATGCTCTGCCAACTTACAAGTTCAAGATGAAGAAAAATAAAAGAAATGGTGAAAGCAACTCGGCTGCTATCGAAGGTGGAATTGTGGCTGCAGGGACCGAAAAAGAGCGGATGATCTCCGGAGAAGATGCGGTAAGTACAATCTGGTCTTTATTTATTCAGGATACATAACTTCGTAACATCCTGCCACTATTTGACTTGGTACACCATATCCATTTATGTAAATGAATATTTTCTTTGTATGAAAAGGTATATATCTAATCAAATTCTGTCACCTGAGTTATGGAGGAACAACTTTAGGCTTGTAGGTTATAACTTGCATGCCTGTTTAAATTCAGTATTTTGTAGCTTCTACCTGGAGTATGTTGGAAACGGTTTTTAGCCACAGTATATTAAAAAATTTCATTCATAAACGTAGCATCTGTGCCATCGGGTGAAAGTTGATTTGGTATGATGCTGTTGTTGAATTACACTATTATTTATGCGAAGGAATCCTCTGTTGAAAATGTTAAAAGCATCCCAGTATGCCTTTGTCATTGAAACCAGGATATTTGTTCGTTTTTTGTGCTTGTCTGCTGGTTATGCCTGAAATGTTGGTACTTTCTGTGTTTGTCTGCAGGTTTGCTGCATCTGCCTGGCAAAGTATGAAAATAACGATGAGCTTAGAGAATTGCCTTGTTCTCATCTTTTCCACAAAGACTGCGTTGATAAGTGGTTGAAGATAAATTCATTGTGCCCTCTTTGCAAAAGTGAGGTTGGTGAAGACCTAACGGGATTGGTCTCCGGAGAAGATGCCAGCCAACAACGGAGTGAGAGCAGGGTTGAGAATGGCCTCGCCCATACCTCGGTTTAATCTAGTTATATACAATTTGAATCCTCACATTATCCTTAAGAACTGAGAAATGGATTATCTCCTCTTGCGAGTTACGAGAGAGAGAGAACAAATCACCTATCTATAAAATTGGTGACCGTACACAGGTAATGGTGGGTTCCTACACAATAAGTTTGTGTTTTTCTCTCTCATAGCATGACACTCGTCTTCTTCAGGAAAAGGAAATAATCCAAAACCCCTTATATACATATGTACACTTGTTCTGTATAGTTTATTTTTTTTTCTCCCCTTTCTTTCTATGCAACCCACTTTTTCTCCATGGATGGATGCTTGATTGACTTCATCCATTCCATATAATTTTTGTTTATATATTTTCATCTTTTGGTTGGAACCGAGTTGGCCGATACTCATCGCCTTCTGTAGTCTAGTTGTGATGCAGCTGATTGTTCAAGTGACGCTCAGCACGACCATAAGATGTATGGTGTTGGCAATGGGAGTTAAACATCATTTCATGTAAATGGTTCACAGCAATATATAAAGTGAAGTTACTGCCATTTTCTTTATTAGACAATTGTCATGTCTTTGTAAATGTATTTATTTGCATTTTGCAGTTTTTTCATTCGGGATCATTAGTAATAGGTATCATACTAGGGACTACATTTTATTTTGGCGTTCATTTATTTATTAAGTATCATTTGAAATAATAAAAAGGCTTAATTGTATTTTTGGTAATTTTATTTTTTCAAATCCACGACTTTGGTCTCCTTATTCTATTTTTTACGAATTTGGTCTCTATACTTTTTATTTTTCATGAATTTTGTGCCCGTATTTTTTTAATTGCACTTTTAGTGCTTCAAAATCGTAGATTTTTTGCACTTTTGGTCACATTTTCCTAAAATCCACAATTTTTAGGGACCAAAAGTGCAAGAAATTCACGACTTTGGGGGACCAAAAGTGCAATTAAAAAAGTGTGGGGACTAAATTCGTGAAAAATAAGAAGTATGGGGGCCAAATTCGTGAAAAATAAAATAGGTGGACCAAAATCCTAGATTTGAAAAAATAGTGGGATCAAAAATACAATTAAGCCTAATAAAAATTTCGTAACAGTATAGTTAGAAGAATTGTTTAATCATAAACCATTGTGAGTAGAGGTGGCAGAATGGGTCTGTCCCGATTATACTCGATAAATTATAGGGTTTGTGTTGCAAAATTTGTGCTCAAATTACTCTTGGGCTTTTTGGCCTGGCGCAATAAAGCCCATTTCGAATGTGGATTTGGGTTGGGCTAGGGTAGCCCACATAACACCATATTTTTAAGCCTTTGGTATTACCCTCTCCCCCATTAATTTTCTCACGGCTAAATTACAAAATTGGTCCTCTATATTTATTTTAGGTTTCAATTTGGTCCTCTATGTTTTATTTGTTTCGTTTTGGTCCCTTACGTTTTAAAAGTTACAATAGGTTGGTTCTTTCCGTCACTAAAAGCCAATTGTCCGTAGCTAAAAGCCAAATAACATTTTGGAAAATGGACTTTTAGCTACGGACAATTGACTTTTAGTGACGGAAAGGACCAAATTGAAAGCTAAAATAAAACGTAGAGGACCAAAACGAAACAAATAAAATGTAGATGACCAAATTGAAACCTAAAATAAACTTAGAGGGCCAATTTTGTAATTTAGCCATTTTCTCACCTCCCCCTCCCCATTTAATTTCCAATTTTACCCCTACCATATCTCTCTCAGATCTCTCGGGTCTCTCAGATCTCTCACCTCCCATTTCTCTTAGATCTCTCAACTCGATCTCTCTCTCTCTCGGTCCTGACCCACGCCACCACCACCTCCTCACCGCCGTCGCTCGCGGCCATGCCAGAACCATGGAGGTTCTGGTTCCCTCCTCCTTCCCCGATCGCGTCTCCTCCCCCAACCACGCGACAGAAGCAGAAGAAAAAAAAAAGAAACAGAGGACGAAAGGAAAGAAGAAAAGGAAGGAAGAAAGGGAGAAGAGAAGAGGGAACGCGATGGAGGCAGTGTCTTTTTTTTTCCCTCTCTACTGGCGTCAACAAGGTGACGACACAATTGGGAAAATTACTACTGGCGTCAACTTATTGACGCGACCCCACGTCAATTTGTTCACGCCATTTAACACGCTCGTCAACAATTTGACGAGGGTTTTCGTCAACAAGTTGATGAAAACCCACGTCAATTTGTTGACGAGCGTGTTAAATACGAGACTACTACTATTAACACATGCATCAACTTGTTGACGAGCCTGTTGACGTGAAGTTCAAATTTCCAGAAGAAAAAAAAGAGGACGATGGGTTAGGAAAATTAAGTAGGGGTAAAATTGTCTTTTCATGGGGGAGGGGAGGTGAGGAAATTAAACAGGGGAGGTGGGAATAACAAAGCCCTATTTTTGAGGTTATAGGCTCTCCCATTTTGCATAATTAATTAGTTATTAAATCATCAGTAAAGTGAAAGAGTTTCCAATTGTGATGTGTTGTTAGCCTTAGAGGCATCCTTATCTGTACAAATGGTGCCAAAATAATAAAAAAAACAATCAATCTGTATCCCTGTTACAATGAATTAATAATTTCGTTATATGTACAAATCAATTTGGGATGTTCACATTTGCAACGTTTTACAAGATTTGGTCATGCCTTTAGGGATTTTGACAAGGCAGCCATTGACGAACACCTCGATGGCATTATCCGAGTTAGGAAAGTGGACTTTAGCACCGTTGACCGGAGTACGGAGCGAGTGATCGATTGATGGCTGCCCCGGTTGGCCTTGTGCGGTGGAAGATTTAGGATTTTGAAGCTTGAGTTTTAAAACGATAGTTTGGTTGGGGGGGAGGCAGACGGGTGAGAGAAAGTAAAAAAAGGGGTTGGCCTAACCATTTTTCCCTTAGTGGTCTCTTATAATTTGGGTTGTTGGTGACGAAAGTTATTAAATTTAACAACAAATGCTTATTTTTGAACCGACACACCATTTTCACTTTCAGTAGGGTAATTTAGATATTCGTATTGATTTTCAATTGTAGATGAGGAATGTCTCAACACATTCTGTTCAATCTGGATGTATGAATCTTTTTTCTAATCATTGAATGAAGTTTGATTACCGTTAAAAAATATATATATTAAATATTCAAAAATAAGTCTCGATGAAATGTTGTCTTACTTAGGCTGATCATCAATTTGATGAGAATACTTGGTTAATGGGTCAATGGTCGAACCAATGAGTCATTGGGTGAATCTCATGGACAAGTATATATTAAGTTAATAGATTTTATACTAAAGATATATAATATATTTGTCATCGTATGTACTAAAAGTGTTTTGGTAAGCTTTCTTTTTAAAGTTTTAATGACCTGGTTTGATCCATGACAAACATTTTTGTGCATCTGACGTAACTATATGTGCATCACTTGAGTGCAAGAGCAGAATGCCTAGAATAGGCATGACAACAGAAGGAATAGTTTATAATCGGGAACCAAGTCTACCTATTTTGATGGAGTTGATGACGTGAAAACTGAAGTAGATACATATCCGATTCAATAGATTGACCGGATCGACCACGGGTCTCAGTTTCGATCAAATCAGCTGGACTGGTTGTGCCGATTTGTGTTTAATAACATTCCTTAGTATAGTTTGAATTAATGAAAATAGATAAAATGGAATGAAAAAAATATTAAGAAGTTGTTTAGTTTTTTTTTTTAAATACTCTGACTCTCAGAAAGAATCTTTTCAAAATGATGAATCTTCTCAGGAAGATTATCTGTCTCAGCCAACAGAATCCTCGAAAGGAATTGAAAGTGAAACCTCTTTTGAAGAAGAAGATTCTTCTCAAAACACTGTATCTGCAGAATCCTCACAACCTAATCCATTTCGTACAGAGTCAGAATCTGAGAAAGATTACATGGATATTTCTGGGTTATTCATGGTTAACATTAAAAAAGAAAGTTCATTTTATGATGAATCTCCTTATATGAAGAAAACACTGATAGAGGGAAAACAAAAATATCCAGTGGTCCGCAGTTTACTCTTGATGATATACCTCCAAGCCGTTGGAGAAAAAGACTCCTTAATTTTGGTGCATGGCTTGATACACAAATGATGAAAACAAGTGCTGATCCTTACAAAGTCATTGAAAAATTTTGCTCTAGAATGACAAGCACATTAAAAGAATGGTATCACAATCTTGGTGCATTCAAACAAGATGAATTTCATAGGTTGACAACTACTGCCTCTGTCCTTGGAGTCATTCACCAAGAATTCATTGGTGATATGGATATTTTTAATAGGAAAAACAGACAAGAGTTTTTTGAGATGAAATATTGCTCTTTTAAAGTCAAAGATCTTGAACAACATTAACAAAGAATGTCTCAGAGGTTTTACCTCAATGTATTTAATAATCTCAATCTCAAGAATACCTATTTTACCTCAATGTATTTAATAATCTCAATCTCAAGAATACCTATGTCTCTTTATTACCTCAAGAACTCCATCCTGAGATCCACAAGATGACAGCAACAACTCAAAAGAATATTAAAATATTGACTCTTGAACAAATTCTTCAAATGATTGTAGAAGCACTTGAAAAGCTAAGCAGACTACACCAACATTTTTCAGACATAGTAAATCAAAAATCCAAATTCACAAAGGATGCAAGAAACCTTATCTTGAAATCAAGTGCAAAGACAGAAATTGCAATTGTGCAACAAAAAAGAAAAATCATCAGCAGAAATTCACCAATTTTTCCAAAAAGGGGAAAAAGAAGAAGACTTTCATGTTCTTCAAGAAGAAACAATTCCGTGGAAAAGAAGGAAACCATAGATGCTTTATCTATGCAAAGAAAGGACATTTCTCTAAGAATTGTCCCAATAAGACAAACAAAGCCGCCAAGCTGACCAACTCCTTACATCCACTAGAAGGAGATTTGGAATCCTTATACTCAGAACAAAGCTCTGCAGAATGCAGATGAAGAAACTGTTTTTGCTCTACAAAATTCCTCTTCCAGTGAGGAATCTTTTACTGAATTTGGTAATGAGTATTTTCCTATATACTCATTCAAAGAAATGGACAGTTTTTTGCCTACACCCCCACAACCTGTGTTGAGATTCGTGTCTTACCATCCAAGTTTTCTCACCCTAAAAAGGTCAAAGCTTATATGGATACTAGTGCTCAGAAAAAAATGATGAATCCAAGCATCCTTCTGGCAGAAGCATGGGTGAAACATGCAGCATTCTTTGTAGCAGCTGATGGAAAAATCTTCAGAATTGATTTAAATTCCAAAAATAAAATAGGAATCACATTTTTCCCTGAATGCATAGTATGGACAAAAGTTATTGGCAGTAGTCTTCCCAACAAAGACATTCTCATTGGAATGAATACCTATTCAGCAGCCAACAAACTTCAAAATCTTCCCACGGGGATTAAATTCAAAAGAGAATTCAAACCTTATTCAGATATTTTGAAATTATATTCTCTTTCTTAAGTTCCTTCATGATATAAAGAAATTAAATCTAATCTGCTCAAGCTTTGTGCAGATAGTCATGAAAATTTTCCCATCCATATCCTTTATGGAAGAATGAAGAATTCTTTGTCCAACTTCCATTCAAGCTCGATGAAGATGTAAAGCCAACAAAATCCACTTATCCTGAAATGAGCCCATCTGACCTAGCATTACGAGAAGAATGTATTCAATTGCTCAAGCAAGGATTGATTGAACCCGCTAAGTCTGAGTGGGCTTGCCAAGCATTCTATGTAGAAAAAAGATCCGAAAAGATAAGGGGGAAAAGAGGTTAGTAATTGATTATAAGCATCTTAACCATTTTCTCAAAAATGACAAATTTCTAATTCCAAAGGCTTCTTCACTTAACATCTTCATCAAAGATGCTCAGATCTATTCCAAGTTTGACATGGAGTCAGGGTTTTGGCAATTAGGTGTTGACCCTGATGATCTTTACAAAACGGCCTTCTGTATATCTAATGCCCAATATCAATGGAAAGTTTTACCCTTTGGGCTTAAGGTTGCTTCGTCACTATTTCAAAAGGCCATGACCATAATTTTTGAGCCCATCTTGACAGTATCCTCATCTATATTGATGATGTGTTACTATTCTCAAAAGATGAAAAATCTCATAAACAGTTATTGGGCCGATTTTTCCAAATAGCCTAAAGCTATGGGATAATGCTTTCTGAAAAGAAAAGCCAATTGGGCCAAACAGAAATTGATTTCTTGGGAGTGCATTTCTCCCAAGTGAAATATCAACCTCAACTGCACATTGCTGAAGAACTACCGAATTTCCCTGATGAAAATTTGACGATAAAGTAGATTCAGCAATTTCTTGGTATTATCAATTACATTAGGGATTTTATTCCTAAAGTTGCCAGATATACCAGCCAATTGTCACAGTTACTAAAAAAAAAACCTCCTTCATGGGACCAAAGCAAACTGAAGTAGTCAAAGCCTTAAAAAAGATTGCACAAACACCACCAACTTTGAAGATTCATGGTGATCGGAACATAATTCTACAAACTGATGCCGGTGATCAATATTGGGGTGCAGTCTTAATTGAAAAAATCAACAATTTTAAAAACTATTGTGGTCATGCTAGTGGACAATTCAAAGAAGCTGAAATGCACTAATATACCACCTACAAGGAAGCCCTTGCTGTCAAATATGGCATTCAGAAGTTTGATTTTCACCTGCGAGGTTTTCATTTTGAAGTACAAATGGATAATTCCTCTTTTCCCAGGGTTCTTGAATTCAAAAACAAAACGTCTCCTGATCCTCAGGCCCTCAGATTGAAAGATTAGTTCTCAAGGTATGACCCCATTGTGAAACATATCAAAGGAAATCAAAATTTAATTCTTGATTTTCTTTCTAGACCAATGAAACCCATACAGTTCATCACTGAAACCCTATACTTTTCCTCTGATCTTTATGGTTAACCCATTACCATCTCAAGCCTCCATAACCAAGATATTCCCTCCTAATGTTGATTCATCCTTTTCACCCACCAAGATAAAAAAAAAATGCCAGAAACCACCTTTATTATTTCATGTCCAAAGCCTTGAAAAGAGCCAAGATTTTTCTTGAAAATACCACATTTCTTCCAGATACCCCATTCTTGTCCCCTTCCTAATAAGCCCAATCTTCAATTTCTTAGAAAACCATTTGTTGTATTTATGGTGTGAAACAACATTGTATTGTATGCCAGTTTTCTTACCCCCAGAAGCCATATACATGTTCCTCACAAATCCCAAAAAAACATAATTCCTTGATATGGACTGCATTAGAATGGGTCTCTCCAATAGAATGGTGGAAGAATGAACTAAAATCAGTTTTGGATAATGCAAGAAAACGAGGATTAGAGCCTGAAGTAATTAAAAATCTTAAATCTGTCTTTATACTACACAAGCCTTATCAACAACATCCTCAAACCAAACTTCTTAGGTCCTGAAGTTATGCAGATTTATGGGAAACTCTTGATGATTATCCTCCTGATCCAAAAATTGGAAAAGAATTAATGGATCATGTTTGTTCTGTTAGTCATTATGAGCACAAAGAAGATCTGGTCACTTCCAATTGTATTAGTCATGGAAATCTTATCAATTAGCCACAATGGCAACCAGTGGACCGTCAAGTTATTGGAGAAAGTTCAACCCAAGCTTCTTGGCAAACACAAACTCAGACAGAAGAAGAAGAAGAAGAAGAAGAAGAAGAAGAAGAACTTGCCAATCTGAATGTTTATTTTGACCAAGAAATGGATCTTGAACCCAACTCTCCAGAAGATCCAAATGCTGAAATCATGAGAGAAATAATGGAAGACACTTGGCAGTATCGACCTTATCGGCCTGGAAGTTCCTACTCTGAAGGTGACTTATCCGGACAGAATATGTCTCCAAGCCAGAATTCTCGCTGAGACGTGTCACAAAAGCTAAGGCACCAAGTCAAAAGTGACTGAAGACTTTAATAAAGTTTGATGTAATATGTCTAAAGTAGTTGTTACTTTAATTGTGATGTGATGTAAAATATGTGTCATTTGTTAAAAGTTAGATAAGAATGTATGTGAGTCTTAGTAAACCTATGTGACTTTGTCAAAAGGCTATGTTTAGTGTGCTGAGTCGCCTATGGTGACAAGTTGTCTTCTATTTGCCTCCTCTCCATATAAGGAGCTCTCTTGTAACATACCAGGCAGAGAAGAAAACCAAGAAATAAAACATTTGTGTTTTAAACATGTGTTTCTAAACTCTTTTCCTTCTTCCTGAAAACCAGAATTATCATGTTCATACCATAAGCACCTCTACAGAGATGTTAGTATGCTCTACACTTGCCTCAGAAATGAGGATCATGTGTATCAGAACGTCTCTGACTATTGATCCATGCTACGGTCCTCTCTATTATGAGATGACAATCTTAGTTGCAAGTCTGTACTTGAGACTTTTGCACTATGTTTGTGTCTCGCTTGACACTGCAATTATGACTAATTTCATAATATTTGAGACTCCTGGCTAGTATGGTATCAGAGCCATACTTCTTTTGCAGAAAAGTGGCAGTGCATATGATATGAATATGATAAGGAAGGTGAGTAAGGACTCAATGGGATGAAATATTATGTAATGCATTTATTTTCATTTCAAAAGTAACCTGTATGTTTGGTTAGTGAAAGGGGATAAAATGGAGTTGAATCGATGAAATCGTAACATGCTCCACATTTGGTGGCAATAAAATGGAATATGATGAATTGTATTCCATCCTATTTCATCTAATATTCCACTCCCCGCTCCAATTTGGACGAAATGAGATGGAACACGTCTTTTTATTTTATTTTATATTCTATTAAAATATTCAAACGATGAGAAGTAACTTTATTTTATTCTATTCCACTTCTTTCTTTGTTTAATAACTCCATTTGATTCTACCCTATTCCATTTTTCATAAAATTCCGCTCTCCATTATACCTTAGTTTCCTTGACATAAGGTCATATTTTCAAATCTTATGAATAAAATATAGAGACAATTTTGCCCTCTCATGATTGGGTCCACCCAAAATTAGACCGATTAGTCAAGTGCAAAATGACTCTGATCTCCATTTTTTTTCAAGTAGCTAAAAGTAGTTTAGCCAACTCAGACGGGCAAAGCTACGATGATAACCTAAACCAAATGTTAAGTTCAATAATTTTTTTTAAAAAATGTTAAGTTTAATAGTGTTATTAGTTTGATCCGAGTTTGGAATAAATTACAGTAGCTCTACGTAAGCGGAAGAAAAAAAGTTAGCTAACTTCTGACAAATACTCCTAGATTCGAAGATGATAAATGATAATATAATAACTAATACGATTTATTCGTCTATTCAATTCAACCAAAATTCAGGGAAATAATCCTGACTGTCTAGCATTTTCTAATAAATTATTCTCCAATACCACAATCACATCCTCTCGTCCGTAAATTTAAACGAGTGTGTGCCATTTTCTATTTTCATTTCTAAATTAAATAATAAGCATAAAAATATGTCTAACTGTTCTCAATTCCAGAACACTAAGTATTTTTTAATATTTTGAAAATACTCAAAAGTGGTTTTCACTATTTTCAAAAATGCTCATTTTGAATATCATCTCTAGGAGTGTTAATCCAAACCAAACGAAAGAAAAACTCTAAACTGATCTAAAAAAATTGAAAACTACAAAAAACAGATATTTTTTTGATTTGTTTGGACAACTTTTTCTGTCAACCGTGCGGTTCTATTCGATTTGCAGTTGGCTTACCTAGAACCGAACCAATTCAAACCGAACCCTATGTTGTTAAAAAGCAAATTCAAAGAAAATTTGAAGTAAATCCACTCTTCCAATCCACTCTTTAAATATTTTCCAAACTAAAACCTAACAAAGACAGTAAATCCACTCTTCAAATAATTATCAAAAAAAATTAATTCTTTAAAAAACTAACTCTTAATATGTTATTTCAAGGAATATAAATAATTAATACGTAAAGTTTGACAAAAAATAAAAACCAAATCATCTAATCCAATCCAAACCGCATTTAATCGGATTGGATTAGTTTAATTTTTTTTTTTAAAAATCATTCAAACCAAACCGAACATGCTCTTTTAATCTTTGGATCAAATAACATTTTGCTTTAAAATTGATCCAAACAACACCGCGAACACCCCTAATCGTTGGCTATGTGTATACTAGTATGTATCATATAGTAAAAACCTAGAAAACAAAGTAAACAAACTCTAAATTTGCTACATGTCATTTTGTATCCTCTTTAGTTCTTTAATTTGGTCAATTGAGGATGTTAGAAACGCTTATTTCGTCCAACTTATTAAAGCCTGTTAGGATCGAAAATGGTACAATTATCAATAGCACCCCACAGAATAGAAGGGAACAAGAAAGTAAAATGAAAGGATGCATCATATCTATTGCAAACGCCCCAAAGTAGCCCACCACAGTACGATTCAGGCAACAATGGAAAATCACCTTCATTTAGATGTGTTTTCCTTCTACCTCTTTTGGCCTTCCAATGCATACAATTGGAAGCTGCACAATTGCGTGAGGCAAAAGCAACCAATCAAAAGAAAACATTTCAGACCATATTAAGCAAAACAAGATGCAGCTGAGGACTATACAATCTATAAAATCGACACATGTGAGACGTCTCCACCTAAAGTAATTTTTCCTATTTTTACACTATTTATATCCAACCAAAACCAATTGTCAGTAGCAAGCAAATCAATTCACAAGACATTGGCTGATGCCAAGTGACCAGATGAAGCACCGGCTTCGGCTGCTACATTCTTCTGCTTCGATGAAGCAGAATCAGCTGGTATTGCAGAATCTGAAACATCACCAATATCCAGTGTGTCTGGTAGACTTCCAGAAGATTCAACAGCATCAAACTGTAAGACGAAAACAATAAAACTCTCAAAAATTGGATTTGCAACTTAATGTGTTTCACAATTGATCCATTAACTTGGATATGACTGCAAAAAGTATTCACTCTCCTAAGCAAGTTTTGACATTATTAAAATATGATAATTCTAGAAATTCAATATATCCAGAAACTGATAGGTTAACATTAGTCAGCAATGGAGTTTTTAGACAATCTCCAGTGTACATAACAGAGAACAACATTCTAGAAAGCTGCTAGGCTAACACTTTTTAAACAGGTAGGCTAACACTATTCTAGAAATTTAATTAACTAATTAATTCCTATTTTCATCAGCATACATAACAGAGAACAAAATATTTTTTATAACAAATCTTCGTTTATACTTTACAATCAGTGATATGTAATATTTCAACATTCCTTCCACCTAAAACAAAAACTGAACAAGAGATGAAAGAATGAAATCAAAGAACAAACTATGAACCACCAAAAGTTATACATTGGAAAGAAAACCGAAAAGCAACTGCCGAAATAGAAACCAAATGTTAAAACAAACAAACTGGGAATGCACAAAAGAAAAAATATCAGACAATTTAAGTAAAAAATGGAATTTAAACGAAATTCAAACTCGGCACAGCAATCTCAGAGTACTTTGTTGTGAAGTTCAACAACCAGAAGATGATAACTTTTTCTTCTGTCCAATGTCATCTGGAGATACAATCTTCAGAAAAGAAAGGAATATAAACAGATAGGGGAAGGAAGAGTGTGTTATCAATTAGTTGTACTATCTACATTTAAATACAACTAATATAAACAGATAGGGGAAGGAATATAAATCTAACAAAAATGCCCAGTCAATGTCATGGCATATGATGTGAATCGATATTTACAGTTACAAAGCCTGAATATATAACTACACCCTCATCTATATGGATACAAAAAACAGTTTGGTCACTCAAATGATTGGAAGTAAAAGGTGGCACTGGATGAACAACAAAGTTATAGCCCAAAAGATAATAATTTTAAAACTATACCTCAAGTTGGTTGAGCATGTCGATAGCAGCATCCAGGTCACCATTGTTTACATTGTAGACATCTACAAGGGACTGATCAGATATGCCAGGAAATGTCATCCTAAGATATTCCAAATCAATATCAAGTTCTTCATCCATCAACTGCTTATCTGTCAACTGTGTCCCACTCTGTGATGGTGAAGTGTAAAAAGTAGAAGCAGGCTGGCTTTTCACCGGTGAAAGCCTTTTGGCGCTAGTGTCGAAAAGCTGCGGATCCTTTGTGGTATTCTGAGGAGTCTGAAACCAAACAGTCCCATCATAGTTCTTTGAACCTCCTCCTGTCACAGAAGTTCCACCACCAGCTTCCCTTTTAGAGAGAGGAACATATGCGGCTGCATATGGATTCAAAGAAGATGCTCGTGGCTTCATGTTAAATCAGATAGATAATCGATTCTTCTAGTAATATTGTTCTTCCTTTTCCTTTGCTAAGGAAACCCACACACACAAGAGTAAGAATTAGTCAACATGCTGCTTAAGACAAATCCAAGAAAGAATCCAAAGATTCACAGCCAAACCCAAAACAATTCACAAATGCAAAAATTAAATTAAATAAAGATACACAGAGAGTAGAGTATGATTGAACACAAGTTATTATTAATGGATGATTCAATCATTATATTTTCTTGCAACCTTTTTCACAAAGATAATAACAAGTGAATGAAATCATATCAAGAACTTGTTATGAGAAGAACGAGAAACGCGATCAAACAAAAAACACTTCGAAATTTGACTCTTTTGTAATCTCGTTTCAAACACTTTCAAGATCAAGATAAACAAAACCTCAAAAATAAAACTTACACCATATTCACGAAAGCAACCAAAAACAAAAAATTACAGTGATGCACCAATCCATAAAGTAAAACTGTTGAATCGAACAAAACAATACCTAATTTCATTTTATTTTTATATAATTTCTTTTTTCAAATTCAATGGTGATTTGATCGTAGGGTTTTCATTTGCAAGAATCAGCGAATAAAAAAACTGTAATTCGACGAAGGGAGAGAAAACTAACCAGTTAGACACAAAATCACGAAACCCTAATGTTCGAGATCGCTTTGATCGGAAAGGTAGAGAAAACTGAAAATACTTTTAGTTTCTCTTTTGCATAAAAGTGTGATTTGGCTATAAATAAGTATTTATATATACACACATAAATGCAAGCAGTGCTCACTGCCGAGCACGACAAAAAGCACGAGGAAGCCGAAGAAAACAAATAGCACTTGTTATGTTCGATATTTTAGAAAATATTTTATTTTTACTAGCGGCCGTGCCCGTCTTTTCGTATTTTTATTGCGCTACAATATTTTATATTATTATTATTTTTTATTTTCCACAACACATTTATCGTGTGAGAGAGAGAGGGCAAGTTACATTTGTTAGTGTTAATTTCTTTAAAATGAAGATGCAGCAGTTTAAAAAAAATTATTTTTAAAATTTACAAAACAGTTAATTGAAGGGTAAAAGTGGAAACCAAATTAGTACACCAAAAAAGCGGTTACCTTACCCTGTTCTCTTTATATAATGGTATAGATTTTTATTTTAAATTTTATTTCAAAAAATAAAAATATCAATTTATTTTTATTTTATTTTTGCATAGAAAATATGTAAATAAATTTTTATTGTTCTATGAGCTCTCTTATGACTCTCTTAATCTCTCAAAAACCCCGTCAACACTCGAGACAGAAGGAGGACTTTTTTCTTCTTCAAAGAAGCACAAAGAAAGTCAAGAAGTAGGAGATCGTGGCCTTCATTGTGAGAGGAGGAGGCAACCGTGATGGAAGTCGATGGAGCTATCATACATGGAGAAGCTTTTTTGTCAAGAAGGACAGGTCCCATTGGAGGAAGAGAACGTGGGGGTTGTAGCAGAGGAGGATCTTTGGGAGAATTGATGGTATGAGGACTCAAATGTTGATCCTATTAGTCCTAAAGCAGATGTACTTGGTCTTGAAATCCCATTGTCTCATGAGGAACGGGAGGACTGGTCTGAGCCATGGTGATGGTCCTTAATCGTGAAGGTTCTAGGCAAGAAGATTAACTACAAAATCTTTGAAGACAAGCTCTAGAGGGAGTGGGAAAAATCGAGTACAATCAAAATTATCAATTTTCCATATGCCTTTATTTGGTGAATGAGATGCCATGTCATCCCATTAATGAAATTTTATATAACTAACCTCAATCTTATTAAAAATCGTTAATGTGTTTATGAAAATACGAGAGATATTAAAACTAAAAATATAAAACAAGAAATACATAATATAAATTCGCTCTTGTGGTGCCTATCAGTAGGGCCCAACATACCCTTAACTGTCAGAGTAGTGAAGTTCTGAACACTAGCTTTCAGCTTATCTAGACCTACATATAGATTGGCCAACACACCTTTGAGTATCAAAGTTCCCTAAATCTGTTAGGGAATAAAGCTAGTTGTTCAAATAACTCGATTCCATATGCCACATGACCAAGAAGAGTGCATCACCAAATTCTGGGTCTACTATTGGGTCCTTTGGCTAACTCGGATGTACCGGAAAGTCCACCCCGAACGTGAAACAACAGTGTCTTGTAAGAGGAGACCTACCGGTCACCTGTGGCATGTGTCGAAAGCAATTGATCCTCAAGGCTTCTTAGCCTTCACCATCATGTCTCGTACCTTGCACTCAGGCACACTAACCTCGTGTAACAGACATTCCCTCCGCATACACGACTACTCGTCACCTCAAATACCATTATAATGCTGAGGCATCCACACCTATTTATAGATTTAGTATCCCAATTGTTGGAACCTAAACGATTGAGAAGTTTAGACCCTCATTAATTTTGATGATAACAAAGTAATTCTCAAGAGAATAATTTATCTTCTAACATATCTTTGAGTGTACAGGTATCAAAAGCTTCATATATATGTACAAATCACTCAAGGAAGAAGAAGGAATTTACGAAAGAATTGAATACAATCCACTAGTGTTAATATCCGAACTCACTTCAGCGTCTTGTTAATAGTAAGCATCCAGCAGTGTTACTTCTTGACACGTGAAACACTCAATTGCTGCGAGCGTCCGTCCTCTGAGCGAGCGTCTAATCTCTTTAATGAAGCACGTGTTGATCACGTTTTTGCTCTTAGCCTCAGACTGTTCTGGAACGAAATTCAAACTTGATTTTATGCGCTCATTTTGATGTACGAGGAAGCAAAGGTGACACCTTTAGCATAAGACAAAAATCGTACAAGGCAATTGCAAATTACAGATAGTACGAAAACGGTAATGTGTACTATTCTGATATTCTCTAGAAAGGAAGAAAATGACTATATTTCAAATTACCTCACTCGATGGAAAGGAGACATTTTTACTGCAACGGTAATACCCTTGAAGACTCCTATAAATACCCCAAGGTATTCATTGAAGACAAGTTGGAAAAACTGTGAAGAAACTTCATTCTGAAAGTAATATTACTCAAGTGAGCAATCAAGTTTCGTACTAAGTTTCTGGTCTACATAGAACTGGACTAAGCGTCTTATACTTTCTTTTAGAAAGCCATTGTGTTTTGAGCTTAATCTTTTCATCCTCTTTGTGAGAGTTATTTTGATTGTATTCAAAAGTAAAATCTCTTTTGTAAACTGGTTTTGGCCTTGTAAAGGCTCTGTTTCCCAAAGGCTCAATTGTACTGAGTCGTTTTGAGGAGTTGAGAGTATTGTCAAGTTTGTGACAGAATAATACTCTTGAGGAAAATTGTAATCAGTTGATTATAGTGAAAAATCCTTCAGGAACGAAAGGACTAGACGTAGCTACCAGTTGGTGGTGAACTAGTAAAAATCTCTGCGTCTCATCCTTTACTGCTTTACATTTATCTTTACCTTGCTCAGTAAAACAAGTTTTTTTTATAAACTGTTTAATTTCTACATCCGGTTTAATCTGCTTCTGATATATACAAACAGTTTTGAAAAACCTGTGTTGAAGTTTTTACGTATAGTTGCGAAAAGTTTTTAACACAATTCAACCCCCTTCTTGTGTTCACGTTCAGTTGGTACCAGAGCTCGGCCTCTTGGTTAAGCACTTAACAGTGTTAAGAGAAAAGATCCTATACTGTGAACATGTCTACTGAAGGTGGTCATATGAACCGTCCTCCTCTATTCGATGGAGAAAAATTGGTTACTGGAAAGATAAGATAAAAGCTTTCTTTGAGACACAACAACTTGAGTTGTGGGATATAGTTCAAAGTGGTTACATTCCTCCCACTAATCCTCGTGGTGTTGCTATAGCCAGAGAAGATTGGAATGATGAGCAGAAAAAAAGATCAATCAAAAGGCTAGATTCATTCTTATCTGTGCTATGACAGAAAAAGAATATGATAAATGTGGCAAATTTGATACTGCCAAAGAAATATGGGACTCACTTGTTTTATCTTACGAAGGCTCGGCCCAAGTAAGAGAAACCAAAGCTAGCATGTTGGTTCGCCAATACGAGTTGTTCAAAATGGAAGATGGTGAAAGCATTGAAACCATGTTTGGAAGATTTCAAACACTTGTTCATGGGTTACAGGCCCTTGGAAAAAGTTACACTACACCTGACCATGTTAGAAAGATCTTAAGAAGCTTGACTAAGCAGTGGAGACCTAAGGTCACTGCTATTCAGGAAGGAAAAGATCTAAATGTCCTACGACTTGAAGATCTTATGAGTTCGTTGAAAGCTCATGAACTTGAGCTAAATGAAGAAGAACTTGTCAAAAAGGGCAAGTCTATTGCTTTGAAAGTCGCTCAACATAAAGCCAGTTCTTCCAAAGCCCTTCAGGCTGAAGAAGAAGAATCAGAAGATGAAGCTTCAGAAGGAGATGTTGACACATCAGAAGATGAGCTCGCGTTTATATCCAGAAAGATACAAAGAATGTGGAAGAAGAGAAACTTCAGGAGGAAGTTTCAGAAGAAAGATACTAAGGACAAGAAGGAAAGCAAAGACAAGGCTCAAGTCATTTGCTATGAATGTAAAAAACCTGGACATTTCAAGTCCGAATGTCCTAATCTAAAGGAAAAGCCCACAAAAAGTTCTTTCAAGAAAAAGAAGAAGAGCCTCATGGCTACATGGGAAGATCTAGATTTATCTTCATCCGAGGAAGATAATGAAGTAAAAGCAAATCTCGCTCTTATGGCAGACACCGACCTTGATTCAGAAGAAGAAGTTGAAGAGGTAATAGTATATGATTCCTACTCTGAACTTCAACTTGCATTCGATGATCTTCTTAAGGACTCTGCCACCCTCTCTGTTGAGTATAAAAATTTGAAAAAGAAATTTTCAAAATTATCACAAGACTTTCAAGCCTTAAACAAAGAAAAATCTGTACTCAATAAAGAGAATCGTAACTAAAATCAGCATCGATGGATAATCAATGACCGCTAACAAGCAAGCAACTGTGAGAGCTCTCAAGCTGAAAGCTCTAAAGTTACAGGCAATCCTAAATGCAAATCAAATGATTATGAATATGCTTTTCAAAAGTTTTTTGCAGAGAGTGTAACTCGTAGCAAGCAAGCTTCAATGATTTGGGGTGTCAGTAAAACGACAACTCATAGTCTTGGTTATATATCAGATGAACCTCTTTTAGAAAATGATTCAGCATCTGATAAATCCAATAATCATAGTAAATGCTTGCATTGTACTTACTGCAATAAACCTGGTCATTTGAAAAGTGCATGTAATGTTTTTAAAACTGTGAAGGATAAGCCTCCTTCAAGAACTAACAAGAAAGGACCCAAAAAGATATGGGTACCTAAAGATAAAATAGTCTATGTTGCAGACATGCTTAGCAACAAAGTCAACACACCTATCTTGGTACTTAGACAGTGGATGCTCGCGTCACATGAGGGGAGAAAAGCATATGTTCCAAGAACTAAGGCCTAAAGAAGCTGGATTCGTTGGTTTCGGAGGAAACTAGAAAGGTAAAATAGTTGGAATTGGTCGCATTGGTAAATGCTCTCTTTCCTCTATTGATAATGTACTATATGTTGAAGGACTTAAACATAACTTATTGAGCATAAGTCAATTATGTGACAATGGTTATGAAGTCATCTTTACAGAAACTGGATGTCTAGTAAAAAGCAAGAAAAACGGCTTTACTTTCTTTACTGCTAAGAGGAAACAAAATATTTACAAAATTGATCTCTCTGAGCTTGCAAAACAAGATGTCAAGTGTCTCATGTCTGTTGACGAAGAACAATGGATTTGGCACAAGAGATTGGGTCATGCCAATTTGAGATTAATCTCAAAACTAAACAAGCACAGTCTTGTCAGAGGCTTACCAAATCTTAAGTATCAATCCGATGCTCTCTGTGAGGCATGTCAAAGAGGAAAACAAGTTAAAACTTCTTTTCATTCAAAAAATGTTGTTTCAACCTCTAGACCACTTGAGCTTTTGCATCTTGATCTTTTTGGTCCAACAAGGACAGCCTCTTTAACTGGAAAGAAATATGGGTTAGTCATTGCTGATGATTTTACTAGATGGACATGGGTTAGATTCCTTGCTCACAAAGATGAGTCATACAAGGTCTTTACTGTATTCTGCAAATCAGTTCAAAATGAAAAAGGAATTTGCATTTCTTCTATTAGTAGTGATCATGGGGGAGAATTTGAAAAGGAAAGCTTTCAAAAATTTTGTGATGATAACGGCGTCTCCCACAATTTCTCCTCTCCTAGAACACCTCAACAAAATGGTGTTGTAGAAAGGAAGAATAGGTCCCTCCAAGAAATGGCCAGGACCATGATCAATGAAGATAACATTGCAAAACATTTTTGGGCAGAAGCAGTAAACACAACTTGTTACATTCAAAATAGAATTTCTATTAGACCTATTTTGAAGAAGACTCCATATGAACTGTGGAAAGGAAGGAAACCAAACATATCATATTTTCATTCATTTGGTTGTACGTGTTACATTTTAAATACTAAGGATCAGCTTGGTAAGTTTGATTCAAAAAATGACAAAGGAATCTTTTTGGGATATTTTGAAAGATCTAAAGCTTTTAGAGTATACAATAAAGAAACTATGACAGTGGAAGAATCCATTCATGTCAAATTTGATGACAAGAAGCCTGACACAGCCATGTCGTCGAGCTAGATGAATTATTTTCGTAATTAAATATAGGTAATACTACAAATAGTGAACCTACATCTTCATCGCCTGGTGGTGACCAGACACAAGAATCTTCGTTTGAATTCGTAAAGAGTCAAGTACAAAGCCAATCATCCTAAAGATCAAATCATAGGAAAACCTGGAGATAGAGTAAGAACCAGATCCTCTTTTAAAGAGCATGCAGATATGACACTACTCTCAGAAATGGAACCCAAAACGATTGATCAAGCATTGAAAGATGAAGGTTGGATTCTGGCCATGCAAGAAGAGTTGAATCAGTTCCAAAGAAACGATGTATGGAAGCTGGTTACTTTACCAGAAGATAAACAAGCTATTGGTACTAAAGGGGTATTTAGAAATAAGCTTGATGAAGATGGAAAGGTTGTGAGAAACAAGGCAAGATTGGTTGCTCAAGGTTACTCACAGGAAGAAGGTATTAATTTTACTAAAACATTTGCACCTGTTGCAAGGTTAGAAGCTATACGTATTTTACTTTCTTTTGCTGCACATCATGATATAATTCTTTATAAAATGGATGTGAAAAGTGCTTTCTTGAATGGTTTTATAACTGAGGAAGTCTTTGTAAAACAATCTCCTGGATTCGAAGACATTGAATTTCCAGAACATGTCTTCAAGCTCAAAAAGGCCTTGTATGGTCTTAAGCAAGCTCCCAGAGCTTGGTATGAAAGACTGAGTACATTTTTGATGATAAATGACTTTACCAGAGGTCTAGTAGACACTACTCTTTTTAGAAAAACATCAAACAAGCACTTTTTAATTGTTCAAATATATGTTGATGACATTATTTTTGGAGCTACTAATGAAAGCCTTTGCAAAGAATTTTCTAAGCTAATGCAGGCTGAATTCGAGATGAGCATGATGGGTGAACTGAAGTTTTTCCTTGGAATTCAAATCAAACAATGCAATGATGGTATATATATACATCAAAGCAAATATATCAAGGAATTGCTAAAGAAATTCAAAATGATGGATTGCAAACCTATGAGTACCCCTATGCATCCCACATGCCTTCTTGGTAAAGATGAAATCGGTAAAAAGGTAGATCAGAAGATGTACAGAGGTATGATTGGATCTCTACTTTATCTTACAGCTTCAAGACCTGATATTATGTTCAGTGTAACACCTAAGGACGAGATCGACATCGTATTAGGACGTCAGATCGAGACCTCGACCAAGACCTTGTGTCGAGATCCCGTGCCAAGATCGTTTGTCGAGGTCATTTGCCGAGCTGAGGAGACCGCGTGCACTAGCTGCTGAGCTGAGGAGGTCGGGTGTCGAGTTGATGAAGTCGCGTACCGAGCTGAGGAGGTCGCATGTCGAACTGAGGAGGCCGCGTTCACGAACTCGTGTTAGAGCCTTGTGCGCTTGCACGAGCACCCTAGTCGACATCGTGTCGAGAGGACACTCGTATTCTTACGAACGATATTCAGCGTTATTATTATTATATTGTTTGTAATAATTATATTGTCGGCTTGCCGTTCTCGTCGCGTGTCTAGATCGTTGACCGACAGAGTAGAGGGTAATTATGAGAGAGGAACGATTAGACGGGTAGATTGATTGATGGGATTGGCATCTTATGGCTGGAGTTACGATAATACCCCTTCTCTCACCAGCTGTATACCACGACCGATTCCCTCAGATACTCACTTTCTCTTTTCTTCTTTCTTCTTCCTTCCTTCTGCTCTGAGTTCCTTGTTTTTCTCCAAAATTTCCATCGACGAAACCTTGAGTTCCATCGAGATTCTGCACAAATTTTCTTCATCAATCTTGTTCATCATCATCTTCTCGACCTATATCTCACCATCTCGACCACCATCTGAGGTAAGGAAAAACATATTTTTCTCTTCTTCATGTTACTGTTTAGCGCCATTTCTTCTTTCCATTTTAGCCAGTTTTATGCTTCCAAATCTTGTCAAACTGATGGGTTTTCTTCTTCACGATATTACCTATCTTTCTAACCGATTATTTGAGCTTGAAAAACAAATTTCTTTCTCTGTTTTTCTCGCACCCAAGCGCCCGTAAACCCTTCATTTTTGGTTTGTTTCGATTTCTTGTTTTTCGCTCGCTGCTTTTGGTTGTTGTTGTTGTCGATCTATCTCATTGTAGCATCGATAACCTTTTTCATGAACTTTTGATCGAAAACCCTAACTTTGTGTTAGAGGAAAAATATATTTAAGTTCTTGAGTTTTTATATTTTCCGGGTTGTGGTTAAGTTTGGGATGAGAGCTAAGTGTATTAGAACCCATAGATCGAATCGAGTTGTGCTTGTTTTAGGAAGTCCGATTCCCGAGATCGTGTGATTCCGATTCGAGGTGTACGGAGAGCGAACCCGAGGACGTGAAAGCGATGGGATCCAGATCGAGAATCAGACGTGTCGAGGTCGATCGAGAAGTGTACGTGTCGAGGTCGATTGAGGACTGATGCGTGTCGAAGTCGTTGTCGAGCTCGTTGAAGACAAATGTCGAGATCGAGTAAAAGAAGTCGCTGTCGAGCTCATTTGAAGACACCGTGTCGAGGTCATTATCGAGCAAAGCATTAGCTTGGAGTTCGGTAGCGGCAACTTTTAGACATTATTAAGACTTTATTTTATAGGTTATTGTGTATGGATTCCTTGATTGGTGTCGAGCTTGAAATGTTGTGAATTGTGAATTGCTGTTGAATTGTGTTTCTTCATGCAGAATGTTTTATTGCTTAAATGTCGAATTGCGTTTTCTTTATGTTAAGCATGCTCTCTTTATTTGATATGTGATCAAGTAAGTTGTGTTACTCTTTGACATGCGGCGAGCTAATCATCGAGTGAGAGAGCTAGGGAGTCGTATGACGCTTTGAGCCGACCCGCATAATCGAGGGTGCTAGGTCCCCTTTTTGTTTATGGTGGATTAGCTAGGCGTTGTAGCATTATCGGTTTGGGGATGGACCTGGCGATTAATGTATGGAATTCGGTTTGGGGATGGACTGCCGTTTACCTATTACGCCGGTTTGGGGATGGACTCACGACGATATTCCTAATAAGAGTCGAGTCGAGTCTAGAGTGAGATGGTCGAGTCACGTGTGGTGATTGAGATCCATTATTGTGTTGCTTATTTCTTTATGTCGTGCTTATCTTGTATTGTTGAGAAGTTGACCTTTCCGTGGTGCCTTCAATCCATGACTGTTACCCAGCGATGTCGAGGGTGCAGGAACTCGACAAACAGATGATGCCGAGGAGGAGCTCGACGAGAACCCGAGTGACGACCTCTACTTGTCGTGATTGTTTATGTGTGATGGATGTTTTTTTTGATGACTGTACCTTGTTTTTCTTTTGGAGTAGTATGTCGTGACCAGTTTGGGCCGGGTATGTTTTATTGCTACAGGGTAGACTGGCGGTTTACTTTTGGAGCAGCCCCCTGCGTGGGAGTTCTGGAAGTACCCCAGGGTATGATTGCTCTCTCAAGTCGCCATACCTTAGGTGTATTTTCTTTATACATTGCTACTCTGTATTTTGTATACATTATTATTTCGAGTGATATATATATGTATGTTATGCATGTATGTTTTATTAGAATTTAAGTCTTGTGTCTTAGTTGCACCATGTTTCGAAAAGCTGTAATTACTCTGATGTGCACGAGCTGGTTTTATAAAAAAAAATAAATAGACCGTACTGTTTAAAAGGCACAAGAGTTTCGTTTTAAAACACATCTCATACAGGTTTAGTTGAGCTCGGTGTGTTGAGCTCGGTAACTCGAGCTCGGTATATTGAGCTCGGTAGCGGTCCGGAAACGGGTCGTTACATTCAACGTCTGTCTATGTGCTAGATTTCAATCAGATCCTAGATAATCACACTTGAGTGCTGTTAAAAGAATCTTTAGATATTTGCAAGGATCTACTAATCTTGGTTTGCTTTATAAGAAATCAAAAGATTACAAGTTAGTAGGTTTCTGTGATGCTGACTTTGCTGGAGACCGAATTGAAAGAAAAAGCACAAGTGGAAGCTGCCAATTCCTTGGAGCAAATCTTATATCTTGGTCAAGCAAAAGGCAAAGCACGATTGCACTCTCAATAGCAGAAGCTGAGTATATTTCAGCAGCAAGTTGCAGCTCTCAACTTCTGTGGATGAAATATCAACTTGAAGACTATCTGATAAAAGAGAGTAACATTCCTATCTTTTGTGATAATACTTCTGCAATCTGTCTTACTAAAAATCCCATATTGCATTCACGAGCCAAGCACATTGAGATTAAGCATCATTTTATAAGATACTATGTTCAGAAGGGTATTCTCAAAATAAAATTTGTAGACACTGATCATCAGTGGGCTGACATATTTACAAAACCCCTTGCTGAAGATAGATTCAATTTTATAAGAAGAAATTTAAATTTTCATCTTATAGAAGAATGATTAATCTCAGTGTTAGATAATATGCACAATCTCAGCATCTGGTATGACATAAGCATGTATATAAATAAGCATCTTATTTGTCATGTGCATCATAACTCATCGTCTGGTGAATCGGTTGCGTGCGTCCGAGCACACCCACACGTGTCACACGTGTTAAGGACTTAAGCGTCTCATCACATCTACTGAGTCATAATTATTTATGTCTTTCGATAAAATCTTTTTCTTGATCTTACTTTTCTTTTGGCGTCTGCATTTAATGAAAAGGCGAATCTTTATTTTCTTTTCTTTTTGATTTAATTTTTGTGTGGAAATACGAAGCGATTTTTTGAAAAAAGATTGTACCATTTTCTATCAACTTTCCCATTACTCCACATTTTTCGCTCCATCACTTCACTCTGCATTTTCTTACAAAAACCGTTCTCTCTCTCTCTCTCTCTGTGTTTTCAAACCCTAAAACCTCCATCACTCTCTCTGCAACCGCTACAATGGTCGACAGTAAGGTTGGACAATGCACTGCTGCCTTCGATGTCTTCTCTGAGGCAAAACTCCTGAATGAGAACATAATATATTTTGAGAATTTCAAGCTATACGGTTTTGATTTTGAAGAAGGTCTAGAGAAACTGGGCTGGAAAAACTACTTCATCTGGGAACCAGTCGACGTATTGAGCTACGCTATTAAGGAGTTCTGGGGGAATGTGTACTAACTTCCGGGAGAAATCATAGAATGACACATCAGAGGCTTCAAGCTACGCTTCACCATCAACTCTATTGCTAAGACGATCAAGTGCCCTTGTGAAGGAATTAGTTACCATGCAAACTGGGCTGATGCATATAGAGGACTTGAAAACGTCAATGAAGCCCTGTTTGAAAACTACCGTGAACTGAAGAAGAAGAACATTACTCCCACGGCCAAACACTTGAAAAGCCACTACAGAGTACTACACAAAATCATCGCCAAGAGTGTGATTCTGAAGGCTGGCTCAAGCGACATAGTGAACTACGAACAAAAGTTCATTATGAGGAACTACATGGATGGGAAGAAAATCAATCTGCCAAGATTGATTATCAACAATCTGATAAATGCTCTTGTCTTCTCAAGGAAGAGTGTCGATAAGAAGAATATCATCAAGGTTATCCCTTATGGAGTTCTTCTCTCCATAATGATGATTAAAGACGGTATTGTGAGGAAGCTGACTGACTCGATCAACACAGAAGAAAAAGAAAAATACTTTGGTGTTGGCGCTGTTGTTCATCCAGAAGTTTTTGGAGTAAACAATTTAGTCAGAATGCAGCTAATTACTGGCTCTATGATCAAGAAAGTGAAAATAGAGCAACAGGAAGAAGAAGCTGAAAAGAAAACCATCAGAAGCTCAATGGCTGGTGTGAAAAGACCTGTTGAATCTCCTTCAAGGGAGACAAGAAGAACAAAACAGAAAGTGGCTCCTGCACATACTGTTGAGGAACCAGAAGATGAGGATCGAATTCCCATCAGAAAGGTCTCGGAGAAAAAGTATAGGCCAGAAGCTGAAAAAGATGCTTCAGCGTCCGGTCAAGGGAAGCAAGTCCCTCCTCCTCCTCCTGCTGTTGTTGCCCCGAGAGGAACAAGAAGAAGGTTGGTTAAGTCTTCAGAGCTTAACCCAAAGGTACTCGACTTTACTGCTGATGAGTTAGTATCTGTCTTTGATGCTCATGATATTATTCCTGCACCCCCATTGTCTGTTTCACAACCACAAACACAACCACAAACCAAGAAAACCAAAATGAGCCTCCGACAAACCTCTACCCTCTCTAAACCTACCCAACCATCATCCTATACACTCAACCTTGACCTACCACAAAATTCTTCAAATACTTCACTTACCACATGCATTTCTAAACTTCACTCTCATCCCTTTAACCTATTATTCAAAGTACCTCCCATTAATCCCTTCAAACCCTACACACCTAAAACCTATTCAATAACCAAAACCACTCCCACTTCACTCACCATTACCCATAAACCCACAGACTTTGGTGGAAGGAAGAATGCCTCATGTATTAACAAACCACGGTTTGTTAAGTATGAGTCATATCACAGCATCTACAATCGTCCCTCTACATGGCATTTGAAAACCTTCACCTCTGGAGCTGCCAGACTAGAGATTGCCTCTCCGATGAATGCTACCTTCAAGGATGGAAAAGACCACTTTCAGATGTCATTTAAAGGAAGATTGAGACCAACACCTGGTAGCAGAGCAATTTCCTTCTCTGTTGATCTTCCTAGATCCCTACCGCAAACTAAACCTCTCACATTGGAGGAATGCAAAAGGTGGATCACGGATGAAGAAGCTGCCTTCATGGCACACTGTCTTGAGATGAAGAAGATTGAAGTAATCAGACAGTTCAAGAATCCTTCGTGCAGATCGTTGAAGATTGTACTGCATGCATACAAAGGTGGCTACCTTGGTCTATCCCTGGGAAAAGGAAAGAACCTGCTCCTGGCAAGCAGTCATTCAGCAAGATCGGGCTCACAGAGTATGAGAAGGATCCCAAGAAGTATAATCTTAAGGAATTCTCTAAGCTTCCAATTGCCAAGATCACTGAGGATCACGCCAGAAGGTTTTACCTGAGTTCTCTGAAGGAAGATGAATGGAGAACTACTCCTCAAACTGCTGCAATGCCGAGAAAGCCACAATTCCAACAGTTGGCACTATCAGCAGAATTACTGACATCAATCTGGGAACAGTCTACTTTGATGATGTGTTCAGATGCTCAGTAATCAGACCACTTGACTGCATGAAGACATATGTCCAGTGGGCTGCTGTGACCAAGCACTTTGACATTGGATTTACTTGGAGTCAATGGTCGAAGTCGTGGAAAGATAATGCTATGTTACCATGCCTCGTCCCCCTGGTGCTTACAGAAGATGACAGGGAAAATCTGAGAAGATTATACCTGGCGTAAAAATGAAGGACTCTCTTTGCTTCTCAAGCATCGAGTGAATTCATCGAAGGATATGGGAGAAGAAGTCGAATAAGTTTGATGCTTTCACCATCGACGTGCTTCGTGATAGGAAACTATCTTCATGGATTTGTCAGATCCGTAAGAGGTGGAGAAAAGGAGAAGAATTCACCAATCTGAGCAGAGGAAACTTGGAAGTCTCATCAAATGGTTTATACCAAATGATGCATTCTTTCAAAAGGCTCAACAAAAGAAGGACTTGAGACTGAAGCTTTCCAACTGGGTGCTAGTAGAGCATCAGAAGATGAAACCTACACCAGAAGCTGGACCTTCTATTTCTACTCCTGCAGTTGAAATGGTCACCATTCCTAAAGCAGAGTTTGAAGAAATGAAGGCTACTAATCTGAAAGTCACTCAGCTGGAGAATGTACTAAAGCTGTTATATGAACGTCTCAACATCCCTCCTCCACCACTAAACCCTTAATTTTTTTTTATTTTTTTCTGTGTGATATAAATTTTTTTTGGTACTCTCATATTTTTATATATTCAGTGTTTTTCTGATTATTTGACTATACATATCTATATCTGATTATCTGTTTATATTCAAATTTTTCTAAGCCATTCTTTGACTATGATGTGCTTTACACTCTTTTTGTCTGATGACAAAAGGGAGAGTAAAAGAAAGGTCTGATGAACACGTGAAAGTCTGATTGACAAAATTCACCGTCCGATGTTTCAAGCTCCGATAGACACACTAAAACTGAAGTATCATGCATATCATTTCATACATAGCATTTGTATGATTATTCATTACTCTAATATCTATTAATGCATTGATATTCATTGACCCAATAATCTAACAATGATCAATAAAATTGGTAAAATGGAAATCTTTTTGATAAAATGAAAATCAGCATCCGATCTCACTTTGTTAAAAATATGCTCTGATTCATCTATGTATTTCTTGCGATCACTTAAATGAATTTGTCTATTAACAATCGCCTTAATACCTTAATTGTTCTTATATATCAAAATTGTTAAATTCAGGGAGAGACCCTTGATGTTATATTGAAATTAAATTGTTCATCAACCTTGGATATTTGTCATCATCAAAAAGGGGGAGATTGTTGGAACCTAAACGATTGAGAAGTTTAGACCCTCATTAATTTTGATGATAACAAAGTAATTCTCAAGAGAACAATTTATCTTCTAACATATCTTTGAGTGTACAGGTATCAAAAGCTTCATATATATGTACAAATCACTCAAGGAAGAAGAAGGAATTTACAAAAGAATTGAAAACAATCCACTAGTGTTAACATCCGAACTCACTTCAGCGTCTTGTTAATAGCAAGCATCCAGCAGTGTTACTTCTTGACACGTGGAACACTCAATTGCTGCGAGCGTCCGTCCTCTGAGCGAGCGTCTGATCTCTTTAATAAAGCACGTGTTGATCACGTTTTTGCTCTTAGCCTCAGACTGTTCTGAAACGGAATTCGAATTTGATTTTATGTGCTCATTTTGATGTACGAGGAAGCAAAGGTGACACCTTTAGCATAAGACAAAAATCGTACAAGGCAATTGCAAATTACAGATAGTACGAAAACGGTAATGTGTATTATTCTGATATTCTCTGGAAAGGAAGAAAAGGACTACATTTCAAATTACCTCACTCGATGGAAAGGAGACATTTTTACTGCAACGGTAATACCCTTGAAGACTCCTATAAATACCCCAATGTATTCATTGAAGACAAGTTGAAAAAACTGTGAAGAAACTTCATTCTGAAAGTAATATTACTCAAGTGAGCAATCAAGTTTCGTACCAAGTTTCTGGTCTACATAGAACTGAACTAAGCGTCTTATACTTTCTTTTAGAAAGCCATTGTGTTTTGAGCTTAATCTTTTCATCCTCTCTGTGAGAATTATTTTGATTGTATTCAAAAGTAAAATCTCTTTTGTAAACTGGTTTTGGTCTTGTAAAGGCTCTGTTCCTCAAAGGCTCGATTGTACTGAGTCGTTTTGAGAAGTTGAGAGTATTGTCAAGTTTGTGACAGAAGAATACTCTTGAGGAAAATTGTAATCAGTTGATTATAGTGAAAAATCCTTCAGGAACGAAGGGACTAGACGTAGCTACCAGTTGGTGGTGAACTAGTATAAATCTCTGCGTCTCATCCTTTACTGCTTTACATTTATCTTTACCTTGCTCAGTAAAACAAGTTTTTTTTATAAACTGTTTAATTTCTGCATCCGGTTTAATCTGCTTCTGATATATACAAACAGTTTTGAAAAACCTGTGTTGAAGTTTTTACGTATAGTTGCGAAAAGTTTTTAACACAATTCAACCCCCCTTCTTGTGTTCACGTTCACCAATCACACCTCGATTCTATTATTCTTACCCTTGCTAATTTAACTCAAGGATTAGCACTAGTAGTCTCGTTGGAGTTTCCCACAACATAATCCCTGATCAACTCAATCCAATTTGCACTTAAGAAATCACCATGTTATTCAAGCATCCACCGAGTAATTCATAATCAACACCTATGGCTAGGCAATCTAACGGTATCAACATATAGGCAACATCATGCCAACAATTATCGATAGTAGTAAATCACATACGAGCATGTTAACACATATAACATGTAAAGCACATTCAATCATCATGTTAGGCTACATACATAAATATCAATAAGCATTGAGCACACAGCCTCAAACACACAGATAATTATTCCTACGATTGATGAACCTACAACGTCTATCGTTAGACCTTGTAGGTTATTCAACCACTAGTAGGGTTTAGGTTCCCTTATGCATATTAATATATTCTACTCTACGCTTGCCTCCCCAACGATTGTGGACTCTTTCTCCCACCTGATATTAATTCTGTTAGCTCCTCGTGGACAACCTTGACCTCAAACTATTAGGTACAATCACGAACTCCACACAACCTTTAACCCAGGGATCCCAAAACCTACATGCAAAAAGCGATTTAGTGGTAAACACACCAAAGCTTCTATCAACGAGGGAAAAATAAGAAGAATTATAGACCCCCTTTAGAACTTCATGCATGTAAGATTTTTGAGCAAATCTTGGAGGATTGAACTCCCTATAAGCCGGCAACTTTAAAGGATCATCAAAGAAGTGAAAGGATCCCCCAAAATCAGATACATGCAACTAAGAGAGTACTTGAAAGATGGAAGGAAACTTGGTGATCTTCTACATGCATGCCATGATTTTCATAGAGGAAAAAGGCAATGTTTTTTCACCAAGATCTAGCTACATACATATATCATTTATCATAATTTGAGAGCTAAAAGATAGAGAAAAAGAATATTGAATTAGGAAATCGAGAAATCTCATTAAACTGAGCTCAATGAACCACATCAGTATTTATACTAGGTGCTCTGCATCTAAAATGAACATGAAATGAAATACAAATGAACAAGTAATGAAACTAATTCCGACTAACTAATGACATTTTGGAATTAATTGCATAACTGCCTAACTGATATGATTTTGATGGTTGTTACCCCCTCACAAGCTTAAGGGTGGTAAATGTCGACCATCCCAAGCTTGGATGCCAGCCTTTGAAAAGAAGAAGGATGATATCCCTTAGTGAATATATCTACAACTTGATCAAAGGATGACACAGGAAGGGGTTTCATAAGCCCAACATTGCTCTTTTTTGCAATCCACATGACAATTAATCTTTAAATGTTTGGCGCGTTCATGTAAATCTGGGTTTGCTGCAATATGTAGCGCAAGGTGGTTATCGCAATAAATGATAGACTGTCGAGGAAGAGAAATACTCAGATTTGCAAGTAAGAAGTGTAACCACTGTAGCTCACAAGTAGCAATGACTAGTGTGCGGTACTCTGCCTCAGAAGAAGACCGTGCAACAATTGTTTGCTTCTTTGACTTCCAACTGATTAATGACTCACCAAGGTAAAAACAATATCCACTAATATATCTCCTAGAATCAGGACATTCCCCCAATCCGCATTTGAAAAACCAAGGAGTTGAAGAGAGGAATTGCATGGAAAGAATAAACCCTTCCCTAGATTTCCTTTGAGATATCGAAGCACCCTTTGAGCATATTTGAAGTGAAGCAGGGAAGGTTTGGCAATAAATTGACTTGGTTGCTGGACTACATAAGCAATGTTTGGTCTTGTAGTTGTTAAGTACAACAACCTGCCAATATGCCTATGTTAACCAATAGTAAAGGGAACAATGTCATCAAGGGTAAGTCTGGTATGAGGTTCAAGTAGGGTGCTAGCTAGTTTACAGCCAAGTATTCTAGCATCACTGAGAAGCTCAAGACAATATTTTCTTTAGGAGATTCCTTTAGAATTGTGTGCTAATTCAAATCCAAGGAAAAACTTAAGAGATCCCAAGTCCTTAATGCCAAAGTGTGAGTGCAGAACAGACTTAATAGATGCAATTGCTGGTAGAAAATCTCCAACAATAACCATGTCATCAACATAATTAAGGAGTGCAATACAGGTACCTTCATGGGATTTGTTTAAAGGGGTATGATCAACTGTGGCTTGTGTGAATCCAAATGAAATGAGCAAGCTAGAAAGTTTTTCATACCACTTCCTACTTGCTTGCTTGAGTCCATAAAGGGATTGAAGCAATTTGCAAGCCTTGTTGTCTCCTTCAACCAACACTCCTTGAGGAATAGACATATATACATCCTCCTTGAGATCACCATGTAAGAAGGCACTATTTATGTCTAGTTGATGGATGAACCAATTCTTAACCGAAGCTAGTGCTAAAAGCAACCGAATTGTGGTCATCTAAGCAATTGGAGAAAAAGTCTCAAAGTAGTCTATTCCTTTAGTTTGATTATAGCCCTTTACAACTAGCCTGACCTTGTATCTTTCAATGGAACCATCTAACTTCCTCTTCACTTTATATACCCATTTATTTCCTATGGGTTTAATGTCAGGAGGTAAATCAACAATTTTCCAAGTTCTATTGGCTCCCAAAGCATTAAGTTCGACATCCATTGCTGCAATCCAACAACTCTTCTTACCAGCTTGAGCATAGGTAGAGGGTTCAGTGATGGTGGAAACATATAAAGCATATGATTTATGAGTAGGAGATAGATTATCATAGCCCATATAGGCACTGATGGGATAGACAGACCTGGAAGTAGTAGCTGTCATGCAATAATAATCCTTAAGGTGTGCGGCTGAATGTTTAGGTCTAGAGGATCTTTTAAGGATTGTTTCTAAAAGGCCAGTATAGCAAGGTACTGAAGGGTCAATGTGTTCAGGTACTGAAGAGTTAATATTATCTGGGGCTGGGAGATTAATGTTGTCAAGTTATGAAGATGGATCAACGTTGTTGAGAGAATCAAGTGAAGTTAGTGGAGAGGAAAATGGAACATGTTCTGAGTGGTGTACGGGAGGCTGATCTAGAAGTGTATGTTGGTTAGTAGAAGAAACATTGGTGGAAAGAAATTGGTTAGGGTGATTAGTGGTGGCACTATCTGTAACATAATTCCATTTTGGAGCAAAATTGGAATCATGAAGAGAAGGATAAGGAAAAATGAGTTCATTGAACTCTGCATCTCTAGAAAGCACAATTTCTTTTGTGCTCAAATCATAAGCTAGAAATCCTTTACTACCAGATTTGTATGCCTAGAAAAACATACTTCTGAGCCCTACTATCAAATTTGCCTATTTTAGAAGGCAAAGTCCCAACATAGCACAAGCGACCAAAAATTCTAAGAAGAGTCAATCAGGGAGGGAGTTGCAAAGTTGTTGGAAAGGTAATTTATCACCAAGAATTCTGGAAGGCGCCTTATTGATAAGGTACACCGCATGACTAACAAGATACCCCCAAAAGGACTTAGGCAGGGTGATTGGAAAAGGATGGCTCTAGCTACATTCAAGACGTATTTATGCTTTCTCATTACTCTCCCATTTTGCTTAGGAGTCTCAACACAGCTAGTGCAGTGTATAATTCCATTTTCAGCATAATAGGTAGTGAGTGTAAATTCAGGACCATTATCAGTCCTAATTACTTGAACCTTGGCATGAAATTGTCTGTTAACAAAAGCTATAAAACTCTTCAAATGAAATTGAACCTTAGATTTGTGTTTTAGCATAACAATCCATGTAAAACGACTGTGATCATCAACAATTGTGAGAAAAAACATATATCCATGAATGGTATAAACTGAATGTGGAACCTAAATGTCGATGTGAATCAATTCAAAAGGCTTAGAAGCTCTATTTTGACTCAATTGATATGGACGTTTTCTTTGTCTGGCAAAATGACAAATATCACAAACTTCTTTATTATCATGAATAGATGGAAAATCTTTACTAAAAATCATCAATCTTGTAGAAGAAACATGGCCAAACCTGAAATGCCATATGGCACAGGATGGAAACTTACAAGTACTGACTAAATTAGCAACTGTCAAATCATAAACAATGTTATTTACAAGAGGACCCAAACTACTTTCTTTCTCCAAGTAGTATAGCCCCCTTTTTGAGCTTATCTGAAACAATCTTCTTCAAGGTATGGTCTTGAATAGAACAAACTCCATCAGCAAAAAACACAAATATGTTTGTTGGAATTAAGCTTCAAAATAGATATCAGGTTGCAACTAAAGTGAGACAGATATAACACATCTTAGAACCAACTGATTTGAAACACTAACATCACTAGCAAGTTCAGCTAAGAGAGTACCGCCATTTGGCAATCTTACTGATATATGAGATATTTTATGAAATGAATCAAATTCTTCTAAAGAAATGCAAATATGATCTGTTGAATCTGAATCAGAAATCCATTCTGCTTGTCCATTAACTACAAAGTTGGCAAGAATAAGTGATTATCTTCAGTCTGTATTGACACTACAGTACACACATGGTTGACACCATGACTACTCTGTGACTCTGCCGTTGGAATACTAGATTTTTGTAGCAAAGCAATTAAAGCCCTGCACTCATCATTGGACAATGTAGACACTGCATCTTTTGGAATTGGAGAATTCTCAGTTTCAACCTTACCACATCTTGAATCAATCTCCTCTGTAATTGTGTTGTTAGCAGCTAAAGAATAGTTCTTAAATTTCATGCCTGGAGGGAATACTTGCTTTTGATAACAAGTTTCCACAGTGTGCCCTGGCCTACCACAATAGCTACATTGTTTGCCTCCAGAATAGAATTTTCCTTTGCCTGCGTATTTCTTGCCTTCAGCAAGATTTACCAGTGATTGGAACTCAGAATTAGATCCTCCTTCATTTAGCCTCTTATGTTGGAGTATCGTAGAGAACACCCGGGTTATATCAAGTAAAGGACACATGATTAAATTTTGGGATCTAATGGCATCAAAATTATCATTCAATCCCATAAGGATTCCCAAAACATAATCATAATCTCTATAAACTCGAGGATCTTTTTGTGAATTATAGACACGTTTCACAGTGCACATACAATCTCGAATTGGTCTATAACTTTCTAATTCCTTCCAAAGTACTCTTAATTCAGTAAAGAAATCACTTACTGATAAGGAATTTTGTTGCGAAATGTATAACTCTTGTTGGAATGTCATGATCCTGACAAAATCGCCTTGAGAAAACCTAAGTTGTAGATCATTTCACACATCATATGCATATTCCATGAAAATGATGCTTTGCTTAATATTTGGAGAAAGAGAATTGTCGATCCATACATGTACCATATTGTTGCACCTTTCCCAAGCGTCGAAGCTTAGATCAAACCGATCAGGAGCAACAATGCTACCATCAAGAAAACGAAAATTATTTTTAGAAATCATGGCTCTCTTCATATCTCAAGCCCATGAGTTATAACTGTTGCATGTCAGTGGAGCAGAAACCAAAATCGTTGCTGGACTTTCATTCGCATGTATGAAATATGACGAAGAAGGATTTTGTACAGGATCCAGATTCTGAAGATTCACATTTCCATTGTTGGCGAGATTCACATTCGTATTGGTGTTAAAAGCATTGCCATCATGTCGTGGCATCGATCAGAATTCGACAGCAGAGCTCTCACGGTGAGAGCTTTGATACCATATCACAAACTGAGAGGTAAAAGATAGAGAAGAAGAAGAAGATTGAATGAGGAATCGAGAAATCTCATTAAACTAAGCTCAATAAACAACATCACTATTTATACTAGGTGCTCTACATATGAAATGAACATGAAATGAAATACAAATGAACTGAATAATGACACCATGACATTAACTGCATAACCACTAACCCCAAGGGGGTTGGCCTAATAGAACATGACAGGACTTGTATCCGACATGTCGCGGGTTCGAGTCCCCACTAGTCCCCTTGGGATGAGGTAATTATAATTACCTTCGAAAGTGCTCAAAGAGCCCGGAGGTCTTCCCTGCCTTGGTCTGGGGCGCCATCCCCTCACCCTAAATTTTTGTAACCAAAAAAACTGCATAACCACTTAACTGATATGATTTTGTTGGTTGTTACCATTCTAACAAGAAACACAAGATCATCAAGGGATTATGAAAGAAAGGGAGAGAATACCATCATTAGGGTTCATTTTCAATTTAGTGCTTGAAAGTTACGTGTTAGATACATACACATATATGAGTACCACATAAGCATTTAGTGTACCAAATCAACATATTTAAAATTTGGTGACTACATAGACTAATGTGACCGTTATTTTCCAATTTTAGAATTTTTTTGTCAATTATTTAATTTCAAAGACTAAATTCCCGACAATTTGTCAACTATTTAATTTTTTTGGCTATTTACTCAATTAATTTTTAATAAATATTTATTGGATTCGAGGCGGCAACAATTTTATTTTATTTTGTTTTTTTTTTTACTTTTGATGTTGATTTCTATTGCCCATTTTACTCTCTATACACCAGTAAGCTACCTACAAATTTGTGCACCACGAAACATTGGTCCAAAGAAATTGCATACATAAGTAATTTTATAAGTTTGCACCAAAGAATGACAATATTTCCATCATAGATTTGTGCCGCTACCATTAAACAGAGAGGATGGTCGTAGAACAAAGACTTTGAACAAAGAGAAATAGATAAAATATAGCACATGATATGTATAAATGAGTCTAACATGTGATGGCAAAAATAAACGATCAAATGAACCGAGTAACTAGCTAAATTACCCGTGCAATGCACGGGCTTCTTTTGAAGTCCTTGAAATTTATTGGGTGATGAATTGCATATTTTTTTTTATAATACAAATCGCGTATCTTACAAATACAAAGACTGATGTTATAAAATGTAAAAAAAACAGAAACCAAATTTGTGGACATCAACAAAATAGTAGTTTCAGTTGGTCATCAAGTGTCGGCATTCATCTTGACTGTGCTTTCCCTGTGGAGTTTTTTTTATCTATTGAACTTCTCCTTCCTTTAGAACTGTGAGAGAAAAAAATTAAGTGATGAAGAGGCATTATTAAGTGAAAGTTCTTTCAAGGACTGTTTAGTGGTCTCCAAAATGCAGCAATTGATTCACTATTGTGGGATAAAAGTTAAGTTATTCATGAATTGAAATTTAGAACTGATTAACATTATTTGCAGTAAGCACTCTGAAACATTCAAGTACACATCAGGCATATATCCCATATTAAAAATTAATGTAAGCAACTGATGTTAAAAATCCCATAATGCTGCAAAAAAATAAAGACAAAAAATAAAAGTATATGTGGTTGTAGAGAATGTCAAGTGAACAGAACCATGCAAAGTTTACAAAGAGAGGAAATGAACACACATTCCTTCTTTTATCTCTCTTACATCAATCAACATTCATCTTGACTGTGCTTTCCCCGTGCAGTTTTTTGTATCTGTTGAACTTCTCCTTCCTTTAGAACTGTGAGAGGAAAAAAAAATAAGTGATGAAATGGTAGACACTCTTGGTAGGGCTTTTAAAACTTAAACACAAAATGGTAGAACCCCGTGGCTACTAATGAACCTTCTATTAAATACTTAAATTTATAGCAGATGATCAATCAAAGGTACAAAAGGTTCTCTCATTGAAAGCTGCAGAGATAAAGGGAAAAAAAATCAACAATAACAAAAAGAAAATAGAAGTTAAAACTTCAATTACCGGTCAGTCCCACGCAGTACAAATAAAACTACATATCCTATGTTCTCTTAGAATATAGCGAGTTGTAGGAGATGGATTAGAATAATATAGAAAGAAAAAAAGAATTAACACTCTAGCAGTTTTTACGAATTACATAATGGATGCAATATGGGTATCATGCTCACAATTGGAAACCAAATAAATTAGATGTATAGACTAAACAAACTACAGACTCTTTGCGTAAAAATAGAGAGGCAAACAAAATAGATGCTTGTAACTATGGATTCGAACCTTGGAGTGTAGCTGAATAAAATGTATAGGTTCTCTTCCATTTTAATTCACCATTCCTCGATAGTAACCCAGCCCACTATCCTGTAACCTGCAAAAAAAATAATAACTAAAGATCAATTTTAATTGAAACAATGTTTCTTCTTCTTCAGCCCCAAAAAAATGTTAGGGTTGGTTGTTTAGAAAGTTGTGAAAGCAAGCTACGAAATCAAATCAAACAATATATAGCTTTCAATTAGTTATTTGGCCATATAGGGAAATTATGAATGAAGAACAATCTTCCCATTCATTCATTCATACCAAACAATCTATTCATTCAGGATAGTTATTTTCAAAGTACAACCATTCAATGCTCCTGTCTTTCAAAGTACTCCTCATTGTCATTATGCACATTTTCAAAGTACAACCACTCATTCAGGATAGCAAAATAAGCAACATAGTTTAATGAAGAATAGTAAAAATAAAGAGAAATAAAGCTTACCTTTGTAGAATCAAACTCCATTAAAACCTCCTTTGATGAAGGCCTGGGTGAAACTTCAGCACCCTGTCCATTAATTAAATTAAACAATAATACAAACATTAAAAAAAGAGTAGATAACCCTCTAAAAAATAAGATGTAGTATAAGATGTAATACACAAATTAATAAAAAAAGTCAAATTCCCACTTGGCTTAAATTTGTATTTCATCATTGAATGTGAACTGTTAACTATAAAATTAGGTTTACCTCATGCTCTTAGAGCAACCTTCTGTCATCTAAGCCAAGAACTGTAACTGCCATTGCAAAAATTTGTAAAACAAACTCAGAGAGATGAGCATGCTTTAAAAAAAAAGGCAGACGAAATAACACAAAAGGCCAAAAACCTGAAGAACACAAAAGGCCACCACCTTCTTTACACCGTGTAACAGATGGTGCATAAAAAATAGATAAAAACGAAGAATGGATATGCACCTAAAAGAGAATCACCAGCAAAATTTCAAACCAACTCATTAAAACATAAGCTTTATGAAGGAAAATGGATCGTAAAAGTCAGAACATTAGTAACAACGAAATGATGAATCAAAAATTTAAACTAAAAAGAGAGGAAATACCCAAGCTACGCTAATGGAAAAAAAAATACTTACCGGAAGAACCCAAAACAGGTTCAGTGCCTTAGTGGTTCGACCTGGTTACCCTGATACTCTTGTACTCCAGATAAAGGGTTCGACCGAAAGGATTTTCAACTCCCTTTAGGTTGCTCCTTCTTCCACTTTGATAAATAGGAAAAAAAAACATGAGACGGAAACCTAAACCTCCAATAGAAATCAATATCTAGAGACAGAAACCTGAAAAAATGAAAATCTGAAAAAAATTAAAGAAATACAAAGAAGAAAAAGCAAAACCTAATGTTCAAGAGCGAGCCATGGGAGGTGTCAGTAAACAGAGAAGAAGAAGTAGGAACCCTCACTAACCGATCCTCGTCGACCTTGAGAGAAGAGAGATCCGAAACGGGATGGAGTGAGAAGTCTTCATTTTTTGAAATAGAGGAAGGAGGAGGAGAGAGACCAGAGAGATAAAGGAAGGAAGACGTTTGGAAACGGGATGCTGCGATTCCCTTCATTGGTTTCAAAGTTTATTTGAGAAGTGAAGTGTGTTTGAGAGAGATCAGAGAGATGAAGGGAGAAGTGAAGTGTGTTTGAGAAGTTTGTTGTTTTCTCAATTGTCGATGGTCCTGGGTTTGGTTTTGCCTTATCTTCATGAGGTGTGTGGAGGAAGCTGCCCTTCGTTAACTCTCATCCATTATTTTATTAATTAATTTTGAATTTGTTTTCCCTTTGTGGCATGTGTTTTGTCTTGTAGTTAAATTGTTCTGCAGCTTCTCAGCTTGACACGTAGCAAAAAGTGCTCTAAAACTGAGCTTTGGCTGTATAGTATTTAGATTTAGATTTAGATTTAGATATGTATCTAGAGGTGGTAAAATGGATGAATTTGATGGATTTTTTTATGAATCCTAATGGATGGATTGGAAAAATCCATTTATCCATTTACAATCCACTAAAATTTCATCAAGAAAATCCAATCCATCCATCATCCATTTAAAAAAAACCATCTAATCCATCCGTTAACAAATTTTTTATGGATGGATATCCGATCCATCCATGAAAAATATTTTTAATCATAAAATATATTTTTAATCATAAAAATTATTTTAATTACAAAAAAAATATGTTTAATCATAAAATATATTTTAATTACAAAAAAATATTTTTAATCATAAAAAAATATTTTACTCCTCTCTCCCGGTCATCTCTGCCCCCTCTCTCTCGGATTCGGATCCTCTCCCACACTTTATCTCTCCATCCCTCTATAACAATTAATCATATCCATTAAACTAATCTAACTGACTTGAGATTAAAAAACGGAAATAAACCACGTGACCCCAAATGTAGTTTTTCCCTGTAACATAATACTTCCAACCCATTTTATTCTGAAACATGATAACGACAACACACCGTCAGTACTCCTCCATCACATATCCACACCCTTCCTATTTTTCCAGCATTAACAAAAAATAGAGAAGGAAATGCGAAGGACAACCCAGTGAATGAAGCCAAACTAAAGAAATAGCTTATGCAGAACGAACATTAATTAAAAAGTAAATTAAAAAATAAAAAGAAAGTTATCTTTTCGATTAGGTGTATTAATTAATAGCTTCAATAGCTTAATTTAAATGAACCAGTAGAATAAATAAGAGTGAATATTTTATTTATTCTCTAGTAAAAAAAAATTACTAGAGAATGAGGTTTTAGGATTTAAATTAACTGGCTTATGTTATCCACCTTTTTTTACAAGTTAATTCCACCTTTTTTACAAGTTCATTCACCAATCTAAGGAGTGCTCCCATATGGTAAATCTAATTACGTTTAAATTGTGGTACAAAGAAGACCACATTGGTATAATTTTTGTAAAACAAGAAACTATTTTGGAACAAAAAAAGAACTACATTGTTATAACTTTTACAAAATAAAAAACCATTTCGAAACAAAAAATAAAAGGACCAATATTAGTATAACTTCACAACATACGGAACCATTTCGGAACAAAAAATAAAATAGGGACCAAATTGAAACCTAAAATAACGATAAAGGACAAAAAAAAAATAATTTTAGCCTATAATTTTTTAAATAACTCAATCATTAGGATTGTTAGTTATCATACATAAGATTACTTTGCTGCAATGAAGCAATCCAGATATTAAATGAAACAATGAAGGATTATTAGTTATCACGCAGAAAGAAAAACACTGCTCTTTCCATACACAGTCAGTTACCTTGATGCATCATCAATATGTAAACATACTATATTTTGTTTCATCAAAATTGAATTCCTGTACAAAACTAATAATAAGCTGAATTATTCATGAATTAAGCATTCTACATATTAACAAGCTCAATCTGAGCAAAAAAAATAATATGCATCTACACTAATTTCACACATTCAAAGAGTGTCCCAAAATTCCCCTTCCCTTAAAATGTGAGGTAAATCTGAAGTGGAATGTACTTGAAGCTTCATTTACCAAGGGGAAGACCAATTTTCCAGATTGCTACTAGGGACAGTGATACAACTTGATCTAGGTGGGGAAGAATGAAGTTGCAATGTTACTTGCATGCAAGTCAATCCTGAGATGTAGCAGAATATTCAAAAAGAAGGCGATTGGTTGAAGATGATTGTAGGAGCACCCGCAGCCGACTTGTAAGCAGATAGCTCAAGGTCCACTGCGTTGCCATCTCAGACTCCTTCCTTTGCCTAACTATTGTGGCCTGGAAGGGAAAAAAAAGAAAAAAAAAAGAAAAAGAAAATTTGCTTTAGATAATTATCAACTTGTACAAGGGAGTAAAAGTAGAAACCAGCAGTTTAACATTGATTAGCACAGGTTCTTAACTAAAATCGGAGAAAGGATTTGGTATTTCACTATATAACAACTAATAGATGCTTGTATATGATGTATGTAGCAACAACTACATGATCTGCTCTACTTTAGAATGTCTGCTTAATGAAAAACCAAACATCAATGAATGACAAAACAAAACCCACTGGCCAGAAAAATAAGAATGAAAAAAACCATATACCACAATATTACATTTAGGGAAAATTCACAAGAAGAAAGTCGTTATAAAAAGTACTTAGTTTCTTTTTTTTTTTTAATAAAAATTTCTTAGTTTAGGTATGATTAAGTCAAATTAACCATTAATGAGTAACCACTTATTAATCCTAAACTGGAAAAACTATACCTAGCATTTTTTTCTGTTATTTTTTCATATTTGATTACTACGATAAGAAAAAGTTGTCATCTGAAGCCAATTTATTATAGGTATTCTGTTCGCTCTGTTGAAATATAATTGTCAATTGAAATTAGTGGCAACATAGGTCTTGGGAAGCAAAGTTTTTGTTGCTAGTTTTTTTATGATTACCTGAAGACGTTTCCCAAGCTGGACTTCAACTTCTGTGCCAAACGATATATTACTGGCTAGTGACTTGAGAGGATCTGCTGTAGGATCAACAGAAACCAAACTAGGAATCTGAGGTGCATAAACTAACCTCCACCTAGCCTGGCCAAACTCTCCCTTCCCTTCTATTCGCGGCATCAATTTTTCAAGAGTCGCGGTTGCAAGCTTTTCAAAAGCAAGTTGACCATCGCCTTCCAAAATGGATTCGGCCAATTGACTCTCAAATCTTCTGGCAGCCTGCATAGATAAAAACAATTAATGGGACCGTTCTGCCCGAATATCATATCATGAAGGCATTGAGTTTCACATATGAATCTCTTGGATTTTAGGCTTAACTCAACCCTACAAAACCAGCTTGTAAGCTGAGGGGGTGTTCATTCTTTATAAACTCTTTTCGGGTCTTACCTCTAGTTAATGTGTGATTTTGGTTTTTCCCAATAGAAACTGACCTCACAGCAAAACTATTTAGAAATTTTTATTTTTATATCCAGCAGGAATGCGAGATTGTATTTGACTGGAACATAGTGAATCTGTTAAAATCCACATAATGTCCTTGTTTAGTTTTTTTTTTTTTTTTTTTGGTTTGTGCTTGAGATAACAACTTCAGTGAGAAATAGTCCATATATGCTTCAGTTAGTTCATTTATCAAGAAAATAACTTAATTAGCTCATTCGATTACAAGATTTCACTCTGTTAGTAATTGCTATGAGAGATGAGTTAAATTGTTTTCTTATGAGCTCCAAATTGGTCATGCAAGATAACGTTGTACCTCAGTAGGTGAGAGTGCATCCTGTTCCACAGAACGTGTCGAGGTCACCACAAGTTTGTCCTGCCAATTGCTGGCCCTACCTTGGATTCTAAATTGCCATTCAGATCCAACCAAAACTAAATCTAGCATTGGATCTAGTCCATACTCAGGCTCAAATTTTGCAATATTTAAATGCTCTCGTTTTAACCTCACCTGCATTTGAAAAGAATTGGATCAAAATACACAATGGATTAAGAAATATACAAGCCAAACCATAACAAAACAAGCCTAGAAGAAACCACAAGATATAATTTAAGAGAGTTGCAAAGTAAAACATTACACAAACCTGGGTGGCAACTAGATCAACTTCACCATTCTCAAATGCCAGTATGCCTCTAGGTTTTATCCATTTGGGATGGGCCAGACCATTCAACTCAAGCTCTCCACTGACAGCAAAATTGAGAATCAAAGGATAAACTATCTTCAACTCTGGTCCAAGCACAAGCTTCAAATCACTAAGGCAGATTTCTACGTTTGGTTTTATCTGCACTTGCTCCATCTCATTTTCAACCTGAGTTGACTTATTAACTGCCACCAATGTTTTTTTAGGAAGAAAAGAGATCATAATATACACTAACATTAATCGTGAAAAATATAACATAATCAACTCAACTAAAAGTTATGAACATCAGCAAAAGTAGAAAATCAAGCAGTCAAATAATTGATCCTAGCATCCCAAAAGGTTTATGATGAGCCATGTGGATTGGTAAAAATAGTCTAAAATATTTGTTTTTAAAATTTTCAAGTTAACCATTCTCACGATTCATCTCTTTGAGATTCTATTTGAGAAGGTTAATTTGGAGTTTAATACATAATAATATAGTATTATTATTACTGTTAAGAAAAGAGCAAATGAGAGACACGTGATTGAATTTGTGTCTAAACCGTAAACTACACAACAGAGCTAAATTATATAGATCAGAATTAATAAGTACACAAATTACATTTACCATAGTTACCATAACTAAGCTTTCCCTATACAATGTATTTAGAAACTCATTACATATTTTCCAACATTCTTCATCATAGCTGGAGAATATAGGTCATAATCATATGTACCAAGCTTGTTACAAATCTAACTCATCCGAGGACATCCCAAGGACTTGGTGAAACATTTGTTAGCTGGTCATTTGAATTAACAAGGTGAGTGGTGATGTCTCCCGATAAGATATGTTTTTTAGTAAAATGACAATCTATCACAATGTATTGGCCCTCTTATGAAACATTTGATTTGACGTGCAGTGCTACTTGATTATCACAAATAAGTGTGATCTATGTAACCTCAAATATGAGTACTAGAAGTAACTGTTTGAGCCAAATCAATTCACAAGTAGCCGATGCCATGGGTTCATATTCTGCGCTGATCAGATAATGACATTTTGTTTCTTACTTTCTAGGATATCAAGTTATCCCTTGTTGAAAATAAAATAAGATCTTTATATTTCTTGTATAGATTATAGGCAAATTATATCATATAATTAGGAATAGAATATTATGTAGTTAATTGTATTGATCTCTTTTAAGCCTATATAAAGAGACTCCGTTGTGTAGTTGAAACACGCGGTTTCACAATCACATACCTCTCTCTTTTTTCTCTCTTTCAACATGGTATCTAGAGCCTAAAGAGAGACGGTCCTAAGAACCGTGCAAACTCGGTGGACCCACTGTCCTCCGGCGAGATTTTTTTTTGGCAAACCGTGTTTCAACTCCAGTTTGCCCCTTCTCCGCTGCCGTGACCCACTCCGACACTCAATTTCAGTCGTTTTCCGCCTAAAAACATCACTGTCGCTGCCGCCACTGTTTCCGGCGACCGACCCCACCACCACGTTTGGCTCATCCAGATCGGCCAACCTTCAAAGGCGCTGCTCTGGCAGACCTCCAACGCGCTCTCACGCGCCGTCTCTGTCCGGTGCGTTTTCTACCTTCGCAGGCGGACGTCCGGAGGCCGTTCCGGCCAGTCTTTCATCACTTGGGTCGCTCAGCCCCTCTGGTTCCAGATATGGCCCCAGTTTCCTGTTTCGAGCAACGGATAACCAAGCTCTAGTTCAAACAGCCCTTTATCTCTCCTATTTGGACGCGTTTTTTCTCTCCTGTGACTCTCAGGCTGATCTGTTCGCTATTGCTACTGACGCACTGTGTATGCGTAATTCGAGGAATTGCTTCATTGCTGTTTTTGGGTTCCTTTGATACTGACCTATGGCTTTCTCTGGTTCTACAGATCCTCCCAAGACCATGGTTCCTACATGGGCCTCTCCGACTAATTATGAAGACTTTCTCCAGTGGTTTGAGCATCGCCAGACCTCCGGCTCTACTGCTTTGGTCGCACACACTGGTAATTCATCTGCTTGCTTAAGTCGGTCACCCTCCCTTGGTCCTTGGGTTCTTGATTCAGGTGCATCTGACCACATCTCTGGTAATAAGACTCTTTTCTCCTCTCTTTCTACATCAGGTTATTTACCTAGTGTAACTTCAGCCAATGGTTCCCACGCACAGTCCCAAGGGATTGGTACTGCTCACATTCTTCCTTCCCTGTCAGTTGATTCTGTCCTTTATGTACCTGTGTGTCCATTTAATTTACTCTCTGTTAGTCGTTTGACTCGTTCTCATGATTGTGTTGTTACCTTTACTAAAGACAGTTTTATCTTGCAGTACCGGAGTTCGGGACGGATGATCAGCGTCGGACGTGAGTCTCATGGCTTTTATTATCTCTCCAACCCACCTCGAGTGTGCTCTACCACGGATTCCCCTCTTACCATACATGCTGAGTTGGGACATCCTGGTCTTCCAAAACTTCAAAAGTTAGTACCCAGCCTTTCTAAGCTATCTAGTTTACATTGAGAGTCGTGTTAACTAGGGAAACACACTCGTAGTCAGTTCCCCAATCGAGTCAACAAACGAACTTCGTCCCTTTTGCTTTAGTTCACTCCGATGTTTGGGTCCTTCTCGTACCACTTCTACTCTTGGGTCAAGATATTTTGTTACCTTTATTGATGATTTTTCACATTGTACGTGGTTATTTTTATGAAAAATAGGTCTGAATTATTCTTCATTTTTGAGTAATTTTATCATGAGATAAAAACTCAGTTTGGTGTTTCCATTTGCTCTATGCGTAGAGATAATGCCCGTGAATATTTGTCCCACCTATTTCAAAATTCTATGACTTCTAATGGCATTCTTCACCAAACGTCTTGTGCCTATACACCTCAACAGAATGGGGTCGCCGAACGCAAGAATCGGCACCTCAATGAAACAACTTGGACCCTTCTTCTTCATGGTAATGTCCCATATCAGTTTTGGGGGGATGCTGTTTTAACGGCGTGCTATCTTATAAACCGCATGCCCTCTTCTGTCCTTGATGACCAAGTACCCCACTTGGTCATTTTTCCCCATAACCCTCTTCACTCACTTCCACCACGTGTCTTCGGGTCCACATGTTTTGTCCACAATCTCTCTCCTGGTCTTGACAAACTCTCAGCTCGTTCACTCAAGTGTGTCTTTCTTGGTTATCATCGGTCCGAAAAAGGCTATTGTTGTTTTTCTCCTACTCTTCAACGTTACCTTATATAGCGGCCACTACAGATATATCACCGTCACCAGCCACCATCCGAAGTGCGTATCCCTGCCCTTATTCCTATTGCTGAGGCCATGCCAGACTCTCCACCAGCACCTCCTCCTTTACCAGCTCCGGCCCTGCCACCTGAGTTTGACCTTCTCATTGCTCTTCGTAAAGTTATACGCTCTACTCGTAACCCATCTCCTCATTACATTGCTTTGAGTTATCGTCTTTCTCCTTTGCGTTACACTCGTCTTTCCTCTTTGTCTTCTGTCCCTGTCCCTACATCTCCAGGTGAGGCTTTATCCCATCCAGAGTGGAGGCAAGCAATAATTGACGAGATGTGTGCTCTTCAAAGCAGTGGTACTTGGGAACTGGTTCCTCTACCTCCTGGGAAGTCCTTGGTTGGCTGTTGTTGGCTCTATACTGTCAAGGTTGGACCTAAAGGTAAGATTGGCCGTTTTAAGACTCGTTTGGTGGCCAAAAGATACACTCAGATATTTGGGCTGGATTATAGTGACACTTTCTTGCCTGTGGCCAAGATGGCCTCTGTTAGACTTCTCCTCTCTATTGCAGCTATCTGACACTGGCCTCTTTATCAGCTTGACATTAAAAATGCTTTTTTGCATGGTGATCACGCAGAGGAAGTGTATATGGTGCAACCACCTGGATTTGTTGCTCAGAGGGAGTCCTCTACCATGGTTTGTCGGCTTCACAGGTCTCTTTATGGTCTTAAACAATCTCCACGAGCTTGGTTTGGCAGATTCAACACTGTAGTGCAGCAATTCGGTATGATTCGTAGTGAAGCTGACCACTCTGTTTTCTATCGCCATTCAGGCCAAGGGTGTATTTATCTGATTATTTATGTGGATGATATTGTCATAACTGGTAATGATCAGCAGGGCATACTCCAGTTGAACCAACATCTCTCTCATCAGTTTCAGACCAAAGACCTTGTTAAATTTCGTTACTTCTTGGGTATCGAGGTGGCCCAATCCAAGGATAGTCTAGTGATTTCACAGAGGAAATATGCTATGGATATTCTTGAGGAGACAGGTTTGTTGAATGTCAAACCAGTTGACACTCCTATGGATCCAAATGTCAAACTTCTACCTAACAGGGGGAGCCCCTTTCAGATCCAGGGAGATACAGAAGATGGGTTGGGAAATTGAACTACCTCACAGTCACTCGTCCAGAAATTTCCTTTGCAGTCAGTGTGGTAAGCCAATTCTTAAATTCTCCTTGCCAGGATCATTGGGATTCTGTTACACGGATCCTGAAGTATATTAAAAGTGCTCCAGGAAAAGGTCTCATTTATGAAGATAGGGGGCATACTCAGATAGTTGGGTACTCGGATGCCGATTGGGCAGGCTCACCCATTGATAGGTGATCCACTTCTGGGTATTGTGTATTGGTTGGAGGAAACTTGATATCCTGAAAAAGTAAGAAACAGAATGTAGTTGCAAGATCTAGTGCTGAAGCTAAGTACAGGGTCATGGTATTAGTGACACAAGAACTCATTTGGTTGAAACAGTTACTCGTAGAGCTTCGGTTTGAGGAGGCTATGCAAAGGACATTAATCTGTGATAATCAAGCGACATTGCATATTGTCTCTAATCCTGTTTTTCATGAGAGGACTAAACATATTGAGGTAGATTGTCATTTTGTCAGGGAGAAGATCGAATCAGGAGACATCACCACTAGCTTTGTCAATTCCAACGATCAACTGGCATGTCTTCACTAAATCTCTATGAAGTCCCCGAATTGGTTATATATGTAACAAGTTCGGTGCATACGATTTATATGCTCCAGCTTGAGGGGAAGTGTTGAAAATAAAATAGGATTTTTATATTTATTGTATAGATTATAGGCAAATCATATCATGTAATTAGGAATAAAATATTATGTAATTAATTGTATTGATCTCTTTTAAGCCTATATAAAGAGACTCCGTTGTGTAGTTGAAACACACGGTTTCACAATCGCGTCTCTCTTTTCTCTCTTTCAACATCCCCAATGAATACACAATACCCAAAAGTGGAACATAAGGCATCTTTCGCAGAATGAACTCGACAGAGAATATAGAATACTGAGAGAATCCATCCATATTTATTTCTATTGTTTTTAATAAAAATAATTTTTATAAATTTTTATCTACTATACTATATTGAATTTGTTATAGTTTATTATTTGTTGTCCCCATCAGTCAAATAAAATAGATCATTTATAGGAACAACCAATCAAAAGAGATGGAAAAAATTGCAGAAAACCGAACAATTATACAATATCTGCCTTATGTAACACGTTGGGATTATTTAGCTACTACGTTCACGGAAGCAATAACCGTAAACGAACTGGAACAATTGGGAAACATTCAAGTCCCTAAAAGAGCCAACAAGTTTGGAGGAAGATGTAAAGCAATAAAGATGGAATTAGGAATGGAGAAAGGAGACCCAAAGAAGGGAACATCAACTGCATTAGTGATAACCCTTTTGGGAGTAACATAGATAAGGAAAGACACACTTGAGGGAACAAGCCGAAAGTTTGCCAATACTAGGATTGGGATAGTGCACAAAACAAGTAAACCCAATGACAAGGCGTGCCAATGAATGTAGAGTTTGAGGGAGAAACAACACAAAATAAGGTGTGGTTGGTTATCAAGTATAGAGAAGGGCATTTGATTAATAAGGTAGCAAACAGTGAGATAATCGCCACAAAATTGGAAAGGGACATTGCCATCAAGTAAGTGTTGGAGTGGTTTCACTCAATTGTCATTTTTTACGTTTAGCAACCCCATTTTGGTGAAGTTGTAAGGTGATGAGAAGTTGTAATGTAGAAAATCAGATCCATAGGAGTCATGATAACATGGTGGGGAAAAACAACCTCCTGTTCACACGGAAGAGAATGTTGGAGGGTAGGATGTAGGAGAAGTTTCGGTTAGTTAGCAGTGTAATAAAAAAAAAGGAGGGGAGAAGAGGGATTTGGAGGGAGAGAGAGAGGGGGGGAGAGAGAGAAGAGGTTGGTACTGGTTGGAAGAGAACCAGGCCTCTAAAGTTGACTGGGATATTCTGTATTTGGAGGGGGAGAGAGAGAGAGAGAGAGTAGGGGGGGGGGGAGAGAAGAGGTTGGTACTGGTTGGAAGAGAACCAGGCCTCTAAAGTTGACTGGGATATTCTGTATCATTTTTATCTTGTTTCCATTCTGTAGATTCTATTATTTCTGTGCAAACCTGCCACTGTTATTCATATACACTATATCTGTAGCATAGGTTAAATAATGATAGTGTTAATCAGCTAGTTCCGGTCCAGTTTTCTCAACATGGATTCATCAATAAAACTATGCCTGTGATAAATCTAATGATGTAGATAGGGACATGAAAGTTTTTCATTTCCAATTTATAGTACGGGAGTGTATTTTAATTGTAGAACATTCAGCACCTCATAAGCAAAAAAAGAGATCACACACTCAACTGGTAGATAGGTAAAGCAATACCAGAGCCAGAGGATTGAGAAGTTTTGGCCCTTGCAGAAGCCGATTCTGAGCTGAAAAATCGTGAAACATATCTTGAAGCAAACACTTGACTAACACCACCAGCAGGAAGCATAGACTGATTTGATGGGAATCTATTAGAAGCAGGAGCACCACCTCTATCATGTGGCAAATATGCTTCTCCATGACTTAGTTTGATATTCCCAGATATGTTTGGTTGCAATATCGAACCAGTTATTTGCATTTGAGAATCAACCCGACCGCTGACAAAAGTAGAAAATGTGATTTAAAAGAATCATGTACAGGGAAAAAAGGATGCAGTTAAAAAATAAATAACACTTCTATAAGTCATATCAGCCCCTTTATATCCATGAATAAGTCATGACATTAACTTAAGAAACCTTCTACAGAAGTTAAGAAAGCAACCTTAATATTTTTTGTGCTCGTACGTCCAAAACTTCACACTTCAATTCAATCTTGTCATCAGGGGCCGCTTCACTAGTTCTGAGTGGTAGGTTCCCTTTTACAAAAAGCTTTCCTTTTCTGCTTACCCTACTCTCTAGTGATGTGATGCATAACCTGTTTGATTTCACATTAACAGTTCCACCAAAGTTGGTTAGTGGCTTTCGGAGCACAGGTGAACAAATTGATGCCCTGTGGAAGGAGGCGTGACCATTAAGCACTGGTTGATCAACTGTACCTCTGACCTATTAAGCACACACCATATGACATGACTTAGAGAAGAAAACATCAAATATTTGAGAAAAATTAAAGTGATTTCACCCACCTCAAGCATGACATCAGCATTGCCATGAAGCCAATTGGCATGTGGAGATAAAGCAGTTACCAACATCATTCCCCCATCTTTTATATCGGCATCAATCCTGACTTCTCCAACATCTAAAATTTGCCAATTTAAGCCTTTAAGGCTTTCTGCTAATTGAGTATTCCAACCATCTTCATTTCTATCTCTAGAAACTTTTTTGTCGCTGACATCATCAGAGGTCCCTCTATTCTTCTCCTTCACCCAATCAGGAACCCAAGTAGTCCCACTTTTATCTAATTCTACATCTTCCTGTAATATGTTATTTTGCACAAAAGCAACAGGAATGCTACCTTGAATGAGTACATGGCCATTTTGGGTAATAGGTTCACATTTTGCATTGAACAGAAAGCGACTGGTTGGGGTTATAGAAGCAACAACTTCTGCTCGTCCAAGATCAATGCCACCAATGGCACCATCCAGTAGCCTTACTTGCACATCACATTCTGGTTTTGCTAAACTTCCTCTGAGATCTCCTTCCATATGTAATATACCCCTAATGGGTGCCAACAATTGCCGCAGAGAATGAACAACATCTGTTGCTGTAGATTCAAAGATCTGAACTACAGTGGGGACCAGACTAACAGGAAAATTTAAGACAGCAAAATGGAGGTTGGTTTTAGGCCCTAACAATGTTCCATCTGCATGGATAGTTGCATTATCCTTCTGGATAAAAATTTTCTCCAGGTGCATACCATCATCATTACTGTATGCACCAACTGCCAAGACTCGCTGAGTTTTGTAGTCTCCCCACTCCCAGTCCTCACCATGAAAGTCAAACTCTGCCTGAAATGAAATAGAGCAAGAAAGTCAATATTCAAAAATCGATTATTCACGGAACTCCCAAGAATACAAAACCTGAATTTTTTTTTACCAGGGTGTCTCCATTTCCTCCACCACTAGCATCAAGAGATCCATGCCAGTGACCTTTGAGTTCAGATAAACCAGGCAAGGTCAAATCTTCGAGAACAACATCATTTGATGGAGCATGAAGCCCCCTCATTTTCTGCATGTTGTGAATATCATTAACAGACGGGAAATTTCAAATTTTGCAACACATTTTATTCTGCTAATTAATATTATCTATATAAAATGTACTTCGTGTTTCGAGCACAAACTCGGGAATCAGGAATTGCATCTATTGAAAGGAAAATAAGATATAGTGATCCTCTAACATTACCTCAAGCAATTGTTGAAGGCTTTCAGTATATACTCCAACTGACTGCAAACTATGAATGAAGAAATCCTGCATACATACGGCGTAGCAACACACATAATCAGTCCTTTTCGAGAAAAGAAAATTAAGTATACAGAATAAAATACAGGATTTTAGTATAGGATATGATAGAAAAACATTTTATCATTTTTTTCAGTTATTGTCTGTACATAAGAGCAGGGTCGTCAAAATCAAGAGCCTACATCAATTCGTGGAATCTCCTTAGTTAGATTCATAAGAGTTTACTTAAGACAAAAATAATGTTTAAAACATCTATCATGGTATATAAATATAATGTAATACTATGTGCATAGTAAATATTAGACATTCTAAATTAGTAATAAAGCAACCACAATAACAAAATTTAAATTTAAATATTCTATAAGCAACCAATAAATTAAACCCACAATATTTTTAAATATTCTCTAGGAGTTGTTCCTCCAAATTATTTCTCCACATCATCTAGGCTGGTTCCCCAAGCTCTCCTCATATGTCTTCCAGCATCAGCCTCCGGCACTGATGCTGATTCATCATCATCTACATCCTTCTCACCTTCTGTACATCCAAAATCTATTCATCCCATGCAAACCAGGTCAAAACCAGGTATTTTTAAACCTCCTTTCTACTTACCACTACGGAACGACCTACAGCTAAACAAGCCTTGACCATGCCTCATTGCGAAGCTGTTATGCAGAGTGAGTGTGATGCTCCTATTGCTAATATGGTATTTGGTACCATTACCTTCTAATAGGACTGCATCTGGCTGCAAATGGCCTTTCTTTGTAAAAGAAAACCTGAATGGAGCAGTTAATAAACATTAAGCTAGGCTCGTTGCCAAAAGGGTTTCATCAAAAACCAAGTTGTGACTACTCGGAAACATGCTCTCCAGTGGGTTAGCTGGTCACTGTAGAGTTATTCTTACTTAGGCTCTTACCAACAAGTGGCTCTTACTGGATGAGGAAGTGTACATGTGCCACCCACCTGGCTGAGACTACTCAAATTCGGCTTGTTTGTAAGTTGCACAAAGCTATATGGTCTTAAACAAAACCCAAGGGCTGGGATGAGAGACTTACTAAGACTCTGCTTGGCTATGGCTTGTTTCGAGCAAATGTGAACCATCTCTAATTATGCTTAAGGTTTACAGTTACTGCTCATATGCTTTTGTTAGAAATGATGTAAATAAGTAGTTATGGTTTAATAGTATTGTTAAAATAACACATTTAACATGTGTTAAATCTGTTTAGTGTGGCCTAATAGATGCTGACTAGACGATGACTCACATAGTGATCATTTGTATTTATTACGTAGATACGCCTTGTACTATAAATAGGTATCTCATGTAATTATCAAATTATTCCAATACATTCCATTCTTTTTTACACGGTATCATAATCTCAGGTTTTCGATCCCTCCTTCCTTTGTTTTTATTTTTTATGCCTCAGCTGCCCTTTTTTCCCCTTTCTGGTGAATAGTAACCCGCAACACTGAGAGCCACTTTTCTCAGCCACCGCGCGTTATCTCTCCGGTGTGCCACCACCATCAGGACCGCCATCCTTAGGCGACCCCCACGCCCAAACCCCACCGCCATCCGCCGCCCCACGCGCCTGCACGAGCGGCTTCTTCCCTGGCGCGTGCATCTCGCGCGCAACGCAGATATGATTTTTCGCCGTTTTCCAGCGAGACACACCATCCGGTACCACTTCCGCCGCCATCCCCACTATCCTTATTCTCTACTCTTTCTACCTCTGGTTATTTACCAACCGTTACCTCGGCAAATGGTTCCAAAACACAATCCAAAGGAGTAGGTACTGCTCATCCTCTTCCCTCCTTGTCTGTTGATTCTGTACTTCCCTCCTTGTCTGTTGATTCTGTACTGTATGTTCCAGGTTCCCCGTTTAATTTGCTTTCCATTAGTCGCTTAACCCGCTCTCTTGACTGTGTCATCTCTTTCACTAAAGATTCTGTTTTTCTGCAGGACCGGAGTTCAAGTCGGATGATTGGCGTCAGATGAGTCTAATGGCCTCTACCATCTTCCTGACCACCCTCGTATATGCACTGCCATAGATTCACCCCTTCTAGTACATGCTCAACTGGGTCACCCTAGCCTTGCCAAATTACAAAAGTTGGTGCCAAGTCTGTCCAAGTTATCCAATTTGTCTTGTGAGTCTTGTCAATTAGGAAAGTATACTCGTAGTTCTTTCCCTAATCGGGTCCATAGTCGAGCTAAGTCACCCTTTTCCTTGTTTCATTCTGACGTTTGGGGTGCTAGTCTCACTGAGTCAACTTTAGGGTTCAAATACTGTTACATTTATTGATGACTACTCCCGTTGTACTTGGTTATTTTTTATGAAAAATAGGTCTGGGTTGTTCTCTATCTTCCAGCAATTTTATCATGAGATAAAAACTTAGTTTGGTGTTCCTATTCGCACTCTTCGAAGTGATAATGCTCGTGAATACTTATCTCAGTCATTTCAAACCTTTATGGCATCACATGTCATTCACCAAACATCTTGTACTCATACCCCCTAACAAAATGGGGTTGCTGAACGGAAAAATCGTCATCTTATTGAGACAACTCGGACACTATTGATCCATGGCAATGTTCCTTTTCGTTTTTGGGGGGATGCCGTCCTTACTGCTTGTTATCTCATAAATAGGATGCCTTCCTCCGTTCTTGATAACAAAGTACCTCATTCTGTGTTATATCCCCATCAGACTCTACATTCCTTGACACCCTGAGTCTTAAGATCTGCGTGTTTTGTCCATAATCTTGCTCCTGGTCTTGATAACTTGTCTGCCCAGTCTCTCAAATGTGTCTTTCTGGGTTACACTCGATCCCAAAAGGGTTATCGTTGCTATTCACCTTCTTTGCGTAGGTAACTAGTCTCAGCCGATGATACCTTCTTTGAGTCTGTCCCCTTCTTTGGTCCTTCTTCCACACCAGAGTCTGTTTCAGATACTTTACCTCTTCCTCTTGTCTCAGCTGAGCACGTTCCACTAGTGATACCCCAGGTTCAAGACATTCCTGCTCCTCCTCGTCCTTTCCAGGTCTATCATCGTCAACAGCCTCTAGAACCTGTGCGTCCACCTCCAGCACCTACACCCACAACTCCAAATCTTGTGCCTCCACTTTCAGATCCCATGGACTCTCCTCCAACTCCACCTCCTGCACCCGATCTTCCTATTGCATTCCGGAAAGGTATACGGTCCACTCGTAATCCTTCTCCTCATTATGTTGCTTTGAGCTACCATCGTTTGTCATCTTCGCATTTTGCTTGCCTTTCTTCCTTGTCTTCTGTGTCTATTCCTAAGACTGTAGGTGAAGCTATTTCTCATCCTGGGTGGCGCCAAGCTATGGTTGAAGAAATGTGTGCACTTCAGAGCAGTGGGACTTGGGACCTCGTTCCTCTTCCATCAAGGAAATCATTTGTTGGATGTCGGTGGGTCTTTACAGTTAAAGTTGGTCTAGATGGTCAGGTTAATCGACTTAAGGCAAGACTAGTTGCTAAAGGTTATACGCAAGTCTTTGGCTTGGATTATGAGGACACCTTTTTCCCGGTGGCAAAAATGGCATATGTTCGCTTGTTTTTGTCTATGGCTACTATTCGCCACTGGCCTCTTCACCAACTTGATATTAAGAATGCTTTCCTCCATGGTGACCTTCGGGAATAAGTCTATATGGAGCAACCTCCTGGATTTGTTGCTCAGGGGGAGTCTTCAGGGTAGTTTGTCGCCTGTCTTTGGCTTGGATTATGAGGACACCTTTTTCCCGGTGGCAAAAATGGCTATGTTCACTTGTTTTTGTCTATGGCTGCTATTCGCCACTGGCCTCTTCACCAACTTGATATTAAGAATGCTTTCCTCCATGGTGACCTTCGGGAAGAAGTCTATATGGAGCAACCTCCTGGATTTGTTGCTCGGGGAGGGGGGGTCTTCAGGGTAGTTTGTCGCCTCCGTAAATCTTTATATGGCCTCAAACAGTCTCCTAGAGCTTGGTTTAGCAGATTTAGCAATGTTGTTAAGCAGTTTTGTATGACCTGATGTGAAGCAGATCACTCCGTCTTTTATCGCCATTCGGGTACAGGTTGTATTTACTTGATTGTATATGTTGACAACATTGTTATTACAGGTAGTGATCATCATGGCATTGCTCAGATAAAACGTCATCTTTGTCACCACTTTCAGACAAAAGATCTTGGCAAGCTTCAATATTTCTTGGGGATAGAGGTGGCACAATCCAAGGATGGCATTGTAATTTCTCAGAGGAAGTATGCTTTGGACATTCTAGAGGAAACATGTTTGATGAATGCTAAACTAGTTGATACTCCAATGGATCCTAATACCAAGCTTCTACCAAATCAGGGGGAGCCTCTTTTAGATCCAGAGAGATACAGAAGATTGGTGGGCAAGCTAAATTATCTCACTGTCACTCGACCAGATATCTCTTTCGTTGTTAGTGTGGTAAGTCAATTTCTTAATTCACCTTGTGAAGGACATTGGGATGTTGTAATTCGTATCTTGAAGTACATTAAGGCAGCCCCAGGAAAAGGTCTCATTTATGAAAACAATGATCATACCCGAGTTGTGGGATATTCAAATGCTGATTGGGCAGGCTCTCCTGCTGATAGGAGATCCACTACTAGGTATTGTATATTCATTGGGGGCAACCTTATCTCCTGGAAAAGTAAGAAGCAAAATGTTGTTGCAAGGTCAAGTGCAGAAGCAGAATACCGAGCTATGGCATTGGCTACTGTTGGAGAATCAGGCCCAATCCCGATGATATTCTCCTAGATTTTATTTTATATTTATTTCGTCAAATTTGATTGTATTTTATTATTAATTAGTATCTTCTATTTTAGGAAATCATTAATGTATTTTTTTCTATATAAGCAGCCTTAGTTTGCTGAGTAATACAAGAAAGTATTTTCTTCCCTTGTTCTCTACATGATATCAGGAGCTCTCGATCTTGAGGGTCTCACTTCCGCGTAAAACCCTAGTGGGTACCGTTCATTCCGTACAGCGAGTAATCGCTCACGATTCACGACCGCATTCTGCAGACGGTATTGTTCATTCCGTACGACGGCATCGCCATTCCGCATTTCGGCGACTGCTCATTCCGACGGCAGATTTTGATCGAGGATTACTCTTTCTCCTTCCTCGTAGCGAAAAACAACTCATGGAAGCAGGCTCTTCACAGAGCGAATGATGATGGATCCATCATTACTGACGGCGGCCCAGGCACCGGTGGCGGAAGTGGCGGCCCAGGCATTGGGCATGACAGCGCAAGTGGCGGCGGCCCAGGAGGTGGCTTCGGCTTTCAAGGAGTTTTTCCCTATGGACATTCAACCCATAACCCTTTCAACAATTATGAGGGATCCTCCAACTCCCTTAAGGTTGATGTTCAACGTCTCAATGAGAAAAACTACACAGAATGGTCTCAAACTGTGATATTAGTGCTGGATGGCAAAGGAAAATTTGGGTTTCTTACAGGAGATGTACCCAGACCTGCAGAAGTAGATCCAAGCTTTAGGGCTAGGAAGTCTGAAAACTCCTTAATCATTGCTTGGCTAATTAATTCCATGGAGCTAACAATTGGAAAGCCCTTCATGTTCTTGCCAACTGCTAAAGATGTTTGGGAGGCCGTCAAAGACACTTATTCTGACATTCAGAATTCTTCTCAGATCTTTGATCTCAAATCAAAGTTATGGCATGCCAAACAAGGTGACAAGGATGTCACTACTTATTACAATGAATTGATGACTTTGTGGCAGGAACTTGATCTTTGCTATGATGATCACTGGAAATATACTGAGGACAGTGTGTTGTTCCTTAAGAGACAGGAGAATGATCGTGTCTTTGTCTTCCTAGCCAGCCTTAACAAAGACCTCGATGAAGTCAGAGGTAGAATTCTAGGGAAGATCCCGTTGCCAACAATCCGGGAAACATTCTCAGAAGTAAGGCGAGAGGAGGCTAGACAGAGTGTCATGATGGGAAAGACAACTCCTATGGCTGAGGTGGAAGGATCTGCACTTGTCAGTAGGAATTCCAATGAAGAAAGGAAGAAAGACCGAAAAAAACCATGGTGTGATCACTGCAAACGTCCCTATCATACACGAGAGACATGTTGGAAACTCCATGGTAAGCCTCCTAACTTGAAGAAGAAAGGGGGGGAATGAAGGTCGTGCTCTTCGTGCTAGTACTTACGATCAAGGGAAGCGATCTCCTTCAAGCTCATTTCCATTCACTAAGGAACAATTAGACCAACTGCATAAGCTTCTTGAATCTCAAAATCCTTCTTGTGCAATAGCTCGTAGAGGTAATTTTCTAAATCTTACTCTTTAGTGTCGGTCCCAGTCATGCTTGGATCATTGATTCAGGTGCTACCAATCATATGGTGGAGAGTCGATCTGCTTTCTTCATATAGTCCCTGTGCGTAACCGAAAGTTAAAATTGCATATGACTCTCTTTCAGCCATTGCGGGAAAAGGTTCCATAGTTCTATCACCCTTATTAACTCTTAAGGATGTCCTACATGTCCCCAACTTGTCTTGTAATCTTTTGTCAATTACTAAATTAACTCGAGATAGTAATCACAAGCTAACTTTCTTCATTCTTATTGTGTTTTTAAGGATTTGAACTCGGGAAGGCGATTGTGATGCTAAAGAGAGTGGGGGACTCTACTACCTTGAAGATGAAATCGACTCCAGACCACAAGTTCAATCTATAAGTTCCTGTTTTGAATCTATTTTTGTTTCTAGTAGTAATGATGACATTATGTTATGGCATTTACGATTGGGACATCCAAGTTTCCGTTATTTGAAACATCTTTTTCCAAAATTGTTTAATGATAAAGACCCATCTTTATTTCATTGTGAAACCTGCGAGTTTGCAAAACATCATCGTTCTTCATTTCCTATTCAACCTTATAAAGAATCTAAACCTTTTACAGTTATTCACAGTGATGTTTGGGGTCCAAATAGAATAAATACTTTTTCTAACAAAAAGTGGTTTATAACTTTTATAGATGACCACACTAGACTTTGTTGGGTATACTTGTTAAAAGAAAAATCTGAAGTTGGACAAGCTGTCAAAAACTTCTTCAAAATGGTGCAAACTCAATTCCAAACTAATATTCAAGTCTTTAGAAGTGACAACGGGAAAGAATATTTCAACATGATTTTAGGAGATTTTTTTCTTGAAAATGGTGTTGTGCATCATAGTTCTTGTACTAATACACCCCAACAAAATGGGATTGCGGAAAGGAAGAATAGACACCTCCTTGAGGTGGCTCGTGCCTTACTCTTTGAAAATAAGGTGCCAAAATACCTATGGGGTGAGGCTGTTTTGACTGCTGCATATTTAATTAACCGTATGCCATCCAAAGTCTTACAATTTCAAACTCCTCTCAATGTTTTCAAAAATTGTTTTCCCTTGGCTCGTGTTTCAGCTGATTTGCCATTGAAAATCTTTGGGTGTACTACTTTTGTTCATGACCATAAGCATTTAGGAAAATTGGAACCACAAGCTATAAAATGTGTTTTCATTGGTTACTCCCCTACCCAAAAAGGTTACAAGTGTTTTGATCCAAAATCCAAAAAGGTTTTTGTGACTATGGATGCCACATTTTCTGAAAAACCTTATTTCAGTGACATTCATCTTCAGGGGAGGAATCCAAAAGAAGATTCATTTGAAAAAGATTCGTTTGAAAACACCATTTTTTTGGATAATGTTTATTTGTTACAAAAGCCTGGGACTGATTGTGTTGCACCAAAAGAAAATGCCCATGAATCCTTACCTGAACCCATTCCCACTATGGAAGAAGTTCTCATTGATTCTGAGGCGACATCTTTAAATCAAAAGCATGACCAACAAGCCTGTGAAACTAGTGATGAATCAACCGTAATGCCACAACAAAATGATTCCCATAAAGAGACAAGAAAAAGGTTCAATGATGGTGACAAAACTTGGAAGTGAAAGGTCTTCGAGAAGAAAAACCATAAGGAAATAAGGAACTCACTCTCCAGCACTGCCAATAGTCCGAACCAAGAGAAAATTCACCTAGTGAACCTGACACAGGTAAGTCTTCTTCTGAACCTATAGGTCATGATGAATCTTCTGCAATAGATCTCCCTATAGCGCTTAGGAAAGGTATTAGATCTTGTACTAAGCATCCTCTATCCAAGTATGTGTCATATTCAAATTTGTCATCCTCTTTTGCTGCATTTACCTCTCAGTTGTCTGCTGTAGAAATTCCAAAGAATGTACAGGAAGCTCTAAAAGTTCCAAAGTGGAAGGAAGCTGAGTTTGAGGAGATGAGAGCCCTTGAAAAGAACAAAACTTGGAGAGTTGTGACGTTACCAAAAGGAAAGAAGACTGTGGGTTGTAAGTGGGTTTTCACTGTGAAGTACAACTCAGATAGTTCAATTGAAAGGTACAAGGCTCGGTTGGTGGCTAAAGGCTTCACCCAGACTTATGGCATAGACTACTCAGAGACTTTTGCCCCTGTTGCAAAGTTAAACACTGTCAGAATTCTTCTATCTCTTGCTGCCAACTTAGACTGGCCACTGAATCAACTTGATGTGAAGAATGCCTTCCTCAATGGTGACTTAGAGGAAGAAGTATACATTGACTGTCCTCCTGGCTTTGAAAGAAAATTTGCGTCAAAGGTGTGTAAGTTGGAGAAATCACTCTATGGCCTTAAACAATCTCCAAGAGCTTGGTTTGAAAGGTTCACCCAGTCAGTAAAAAGACAGGGATACACTCAAGGACAAGCAGATCACTCATTGTTCACAAAATTTTCTCCTAATGGAAAAATCGCTGTTTTGATAGTCTATGTAGATGATATCATCCTCACCGGAAATGATACGGTAGAAATGGAGAGATTAAAGAGAAACTTAGCAGCAGAATTCGAGATCAAGGATTTGGGAGCATTGAAATATTTCCTTGGCATGGAGGTTGCTCGCTCAAAGAAGGGAATTGTAGTCTCCCAAAGAAAGTACATTCTGGATCTCTTGGAGGAAACTGGGATGAGTGGATGTAGGCCAGCAGACACTCCCATGGATCCTAATATGAAGCTGTGGGAGAAGGGTAGTGTTCCGGTTGATATTGGCAGATACCAGAGGCTAGTTGGTAAACTAATTTACCTATCTCACACCAGGCCTGATATTGCATTCTCTGTGAGTGTTGTAAGTCAGTTCATGCACTCTCCCTATGAGGAACATCTTGAGGCAGTATACAGGATCTTAAGATACTTAAAGACCAACCCGGGGAAGGGCTTGTATTTTAAGAAAACTGATGAGAAGAATGTTGCCATCTTTACAGATGCAGATTGGGCTGGTTCAGTTATCGACAGGAAATCCACAACTGGATATTGTACCTATGTGTGGGGAAATCTGGTTACTTGGAGAAGTAAGAAACAAGGAGTTGTTGCTAGAAGCAGTGCAGAAGCCGAGTTTAGAGCAATGGCTCAAGGTATTTGTGAAGGCTTATGGATTTACAGAGTCTTAAAGGAACTTAGAGCGACAGTTGATCTACCTTTGAAGCTCTATTATGACAGTAAGGACGCAATAAGTATAGCTCATAATCCTATTCAGCATGATAGGACCAAGCATATTGAGATTAACCGCCATTTCATAAAAGAAAAACTGGATGTTGGAATTATCTGTTTGCCTTTTGTGACTTCTAATCAGCAAACTGCGGACATTCTGACCAAGAGCTTGGCCAGGCCCAATTTTGAGCGGTTAATAGGCAAGTTAGGCATGACAGATATCTATGCACCAACTTGAGGGGGGGTGTTGGAGAATCAGGCCCAATCCCGATGATATTCTCCTAGATTTTATTTTATATTTATTTCGTCAGATTTGATTGTATTTTATTATTAATTAGTATCTTCTATTTTAGGAAATCATTAATGTATTTTTTCTATATAAGCAGCCTTAGTCTGCTGAGTAATACAAGAAAGTATTTTCTTCCCTTGTTCTTTACAAGAAAGTATGGCTCAAACAGTTACTTCAGGAGCTTAGATTTGGAGAGGTTACACAGATGACACTCATTTGTGATAACCAAGCTGCTTTGCATATTGCTTCAAATCCGGTATTTCATGAGAGAACTAAGCATATTGAGGTAGACTGTCATTTCATCAGAGAGAAGATTTTATCTGGAGACATCACCACTAGCTTTGTTGGTTCAAATGATCAGTTGGCGGATGTTTTCACTAAGTCTTTGAGGGGTCCTCGCATAAACTATATTTGTAACAAGCTTGGTGCATATGATTTATATGCTCCAGCTTGAGGGGGTGCGTTAGAAATGATGTAAATAAGTAGTTATGGTTTAATAGTATTATGAAAATATAGGAAATAAGGTAGCTTTAATATTTTGTATTTATTACGATGCATTATATAAATAACAAAAGCTCCATTGTGCAAGACACACGGTTTCAACATCATGCCTCTCTCTCTTCTCTCTTTCATCAGCTTTAATCCATGTTGATGATATAATCATTATTGGCTCTAACCAATCCTAGGTGCAGAACCCGATTCACAAGCTTAATGATGTTTTAGCTTTCAAGCAACTTGGAGAACTGGACTACTTTCTTGGTATTGAGGTTGAGCATTTGTTTAATGGCTTCTTGCTGTTATCTCAATCTAAATATATTAGGGACTGGCTGCATGAAGCAGAATTCGAGTAGTCCATCTCTGGGTGGTGCAAGTCCATCTCAATCATCATGAGCTTGTGGGGGGAATGGTGGTGTATATCAACACTTGCAGGTTCTAAGCTTCTAATGTTCTGGAATGCTCCAAGTTAGTTTTTAGAAGCCCGGGTATGCCATAAATACCAATTTGTAATTCATTCAGAACAGATTTACAAATCAGATTTCATATTCGGGCAATTTCTTTATTCTCTCTCTCTCTCTCTCTCTCTCTCTCTCTCTCTCTCTCTCTCTCTCTCTCTCTCTCTCTCTCTTATCAATAAACATAATGATATACATTTCTTATATTTATAAAGATGAAGCTATTAGGCATATCGACTAGGCTGCATTAAGATGGTAAATTATGAATATATGTGATGTAACATCCCAAGACATAAATAATGATACAACCTTAGATCTTGAATGAACAGCAGGATCCATACTTCGAGAAACAAGCCTAGCAAGAGGAAGCATCTCAGCAACCTCTGCTCTGCGAACTTCAAGTTTCATTCTCCACCTGCCCATTGAGGATATAACACTACCAATATGCCCAGACATTAGCCTTTTTACAAGGCCACCCCCTTCTCTGTCAACAAGATTACGATCTCGAGTGCCAGGCAAAACATATTCACCTTGAAGCTCATAATAACTGTAGCTTTGTTGCAAAACAGTTTTTTCAATAGTGATCTGAACAATGTATCAACATACAATCAGTACTGGACAAAAACATCATTAACAGCTCCAAAAACATTGATTTCATTAAATTGTTTTATTTGCCTTCCAATGTAATAAAGAAAGTGTGTGTGTGTGTGTGTGTGTGTGTGTGTGTGTGTTGAAGCGCAGATAATCAACTGAGAGCCTGTTATTTTCATTAAGATTAAATGGATGTTACCACCAGTAGCAAACATTGAAGAGATACTACTTCACATTTAATGTTGTGCAAGTCAAATTATAAACAGAAGGAAAAAAAAATGTACTAACAGAATTAAACAATCGAACACCACATCTTTCGATATTCATAGTCCACTCTGGTCAGCTAACAGACTTCTTGATTTAATTCCTAGGATAGCAATAAGTAAACTAACATGTAATTCAAATTCAGGTGAAGACAAATAAGAAGACGGTTTTATGAACTCACAACATCTCCACTCCACCTAGCCGCCACATCTAGGGCTTCACCGAGCACACCACTGAATTTTGGCCGAAGTACAGATAGGACTCCATGTCCCCTTCTTTTTTGAAGATTAAGCTGCAATTCTGCCTGAAAGCGAAGAAGCTACTGGTCGAAAAACACCATATATTGCTTTCATGACATGACCATTAAATAATGCCCCAACCAAGGTTATCATTCAGGCAGGATTGAAAAGAAAAATGGAGGGACAAAGACGAGGGAAAGCAATAAAGTTGACTGGCAAGTCAAATTTGCACAATATAATTTTACACTCAATTTTATTCTATCTGTCCGTCTCTCTAAATATATATTAGTGTACTTTACGTTAGAGATATTATTTTTCTAGGCCTTCTCCTATCAGTTAAGCTTTTGGGATATTTAGTCCCTAAAATGGAATCAAAGCCACTGTGTTGTCTATATAATATATTAAGCCTAAAAGGTTTATTCATGAAAGGGCAGTTAGAGATATCAGTTGAAAATTAATCACTCGCCTTATCCTAACATCTTTAGATTATGGAATGGTTGATACTTGACACCCCATTCTCGCTACTTAATTAATGGATCATTCAGAGATCCTTAATTTATTCAATTAGATTAGCCAACATTGAGAACTCCAAAAATTTAAAAGATGCTAGATTTAAATATTCTTGATAGATTAATTAATGAGGCAACTAGCAGATTCTAAGCCAATAAACTCTCGCTTTCTACCCAGAAAGAGGACGAACTATTACCCCATTGGTGATTTTAGAAGAATACAAATTTAGATGATACACCCATATTTCCGAGTTACCCCCAATTTTCAAAAATTTGAACAAACAGGGTAGCCAGTCATAAACCAAAACAATTATCCATTTGATCAAATGGGAAAATTTCAAGGTCTGATAACTGACGCAACGCAACAAATACAAGGGAAAATTACAAATTAAGAAATCTTGGCCAACAGTCTCCAATTTAGTAAGAATTTTTTTTTTTTAATAAAAAAATGTTGGAGTGCAAAAGCATCACAATGACCATTGGCATCCCAACTATGTTAGCACCCCAGAAATCACCAATCATCTGCAGCACACCAAACATATTTATTAATAAAAAATGAAAAAGAGAACAAAAGCAAGGGGGACTAGACCAAAACCCTTGCACCAAATTATTTAAACCTGAAATTAGGAAGCCCTACTCTATTACGGTAGAAGTCTTCCTTAATAAAACTAGGGATGGTACCACACCAATTTAGTAAGAATTAACCAAAGTAGGAAATGATGGTTAATCCATGTTCAAAGAATGGTAAATAATCAACCAAACATTAACTAAAATTAGTAGCCGTGTGTCATGAGTTTGGTTAATTTTTCCCGTTATCAGCACCTCTTAATATGCAATACTACCTAAAAACATGTAAGGGTCAAACATCAAAAAGGGTAGTTTAGTGAGATACTCTCCATGACATAATTGGTTCCAACTTTGTAATGATCTAAATGCGTGTAAGAGGGGACAGCAAAGAACAGGGATGACAGCAAAAAAAAAAAAAAAAAAAAAAATCAAATAAGCCAATATGCCTTACTCTCTGTATAGTCCCCCGAAGAGAAGCAAGCTCCAACTCATCAAGTGGAAAATGCCGCACCTGCAAGCCCACCCCACACAAGCATGAAGAAAGAAAAGAAAGATTTTCAATACAAACTTTGGGTCCAATTCAAAATGACATAAATCATGCAAGCAAAGAAACAAACAGATCTAGATTCAAATACTGGGCCCAAAATTTAAATTTAGTAACCTCCAAGTTAGCAGAATGAAATGGTTGAAAACAAATGTTAGCCCTCAATTGACCTTTCTGAAGGGAAATAAACAACAGTTTTCCACTTTGCAGACCATCTTCGTTACTGGACTGTAGTGGCCCAACAAACTCCACTGCAAGACTTTCATCAGGCCTACCAGAGGCATCCAACTGTGTTCCAAGAATAATTGGACGTTACAACAACTATACATATTAAATACAGCCAAATAATCTAAAATTTTCTAACAGAAGCACAGCTAAAAGTTGGCAATATAAACATGGCTACCTCACTAAATAAAAATTATTGAATGACAAATTGGTTATTGTCAGAAAGTAGGTAACTAGTGTCAGATGCATATGGCTAAAAAGAAACATGTAATTAATATAACTGCAACATGTATAATTATTAAGTCATCAGAGAAAAGATCCTCTCAGACATCATCAAGACTTCTTAAGGTCCACGGATCAGATAGCATATATCTTTACTAAATCCCTAAAAAGTCCAAGGATAACATATAACAAGGATACAAATGATATATCTGTGTGCGCGCGCGCGCGTGTTAAAGCTTGAGGTCAGTGTTGATTGTAATTACTCCTTCCGGTCCTATATATAAGAGACAAATGCACTTTTTAGGTTCATTGAATAACTGATGTATCTGGTCTAATAACTGATGTATCTGGTCTGTATAGACCAGATACATCAGTTATTCAATGAACCTAGAAACTGTATTTGTCTCTTATATATGGGACCGGAGGTAGTATTATTTATCGTTACCTTTTCTATTCCTGGATATGTTTCCAAGGTTTCCATGATTCAATCACTAAAGTTCAGACATTTCAACTCTACTCTCTTTGTATATTTATATGTACAATTGTCAAGTCTACCAACTAGCAAAAATCATAAAGGGAATCTAGGTCCAAAATCCCTAAGCTTTGGGCCCTCCCTCCCTCTCCTCGGGGTGTGTGTGCGCGTGTGAGCCTGACCCGTTTCTTTCTCTGGCCAACATTGCAGGAATGGATATATGGAGCGTCGACATATGTGGGTGGAATAACTAGTTCAATAACAAATCTAGAATAGGCTTTGATACCATATTAGAATTTGGGTTTTTAGGCCTAATTCAACCCCGAAAGCTAGATCAAGAGGTGAGGAGTGCCCAAACCTTATAAGGACTACTATGGTCATATCTCTAGTTGACGTGGGATCTCAACACACCCCTTGCGCCCAAGACTGGACATCTGGAACATGGACAAATATGGGTGGAATAACTGGCCCAATAACAGATCTAGGATAGGCTCTAATACCATATTATAATTTGGGCTTTAAGTCTAACTCAACCCAAAAAACTAGCTCAAGAAGTGAGGATTGTTCAAGTCTTATAAGGACTACTTTGGCCATATCTCTAGTCGATGTGGGTTCTCAACAGACTTCTTTAGTGTATTCAGATGACCAACTAGCAAGCGACATCACAGTATCCTTGCAGGGTCATACGATAGCATACATATGTAACAAGCTAGATGCATATGACATAGATGCTCTAGCTTGAGAGAGAGTGTTGATTGTGTTGACCATGCTTTATCTTTCTTTATTTTCTTGATATGATTTAGTTTCCTTGGATTAGATTCATAGCTACAATCTTTCCCAATCCCTAAGTTTTGAGGATTCTTTTTTATGCACGACTTGTGTGTGTGTGTACTTGTATAGTATCATCAACTAAGAAATTCATCAATTTCCAGTATTTAAAGTCTGGCTATAAAGAAATGCTAGCTGATAGTTGCTTAACACAAGCATCTATAATAAACATTACAGAACAAGCAAAAAAAAAAAAAAAAAAAAAAAGTGGATCACAAATTCATCATATGGGAGTAGAACCAAAGATGTTACCCATCAAATATGATCAAACTCAATGGATACCACACAATGACATAGGAGAAACTAGAAAAATAATTTCTCAGAATGGAAACTATTAATATGATTAATGATTAATTAAGCCAAAAAGTGATTGCTCAAAAACCATTCTAGAAACATAGCTACCCAACTGATTGGTTAATTATTACTGAACAAGAATGCTGTTACAAAGAATTCACTACGATTTTTCCAATACTGAATTCAAAGTGGAAACCATGTCCATGAATGACAATACAGCAATATGATATGAAACAGCTGAGCAATAAGATAAACTTTAACAAATAAATGAAACATTTTTTGAGAAGAGAGTTTTCTGCATCACCTTGATACGCTCGGGAGAAACTCTCAACAACCCAGATAACTGAGGTGCAAGCATCAATTGATTCAGTTTGAGACCAGAGATTGAAACCTCGCCAACAAGACTATCCGAGATTCCTTTCTCCAACGTTTGCACATGCTGCCTATTCATCTCAAAATTTTGTTCACTAAAACTGCCACTAGGTTTTAAAACCTTCCCCTGAAACTTGATCCTTCCAGTTGCTTTCAAATGCACAGGCCTTGGAGAATCCATAGTATATGCAGAAACCAAACTGAAGAATTCAAACCCACGCATACGTAAATCCAACTCAACTCCATCAATAGTAAATGGAATGGCTCTTGGCGCATAAAACTCTCCGTTTTTAGGATATAAATCATCAAGATAAGATGTTTGAACCCTTGTATACAGATCAAATGCAGATGATGAAGAATTCACAGTAATAAAATCATGTGAGATTATGATATCTCCTCGAGCATCGCCGAAAGACCCTTCTGCTGTAGGTGCAGTCCATTTTATATCAAACCTTCTGCCTTAAAAAAAAAAATTCATAAAGGAAAAAGTATTGTTAGAGAGACAGAAAAGAGATATTAAGAATAACATTGGCATCAAGAGTTCTCAACGGAAAATGGCAGCCCATGGATGCAAGCTAAAACTCTGCCAAAGATGTTTGGTGGATGGTGTAACAGCCCATGACAGAAGCATGGTGGCCATGTCAAACACCAGTAAAATATGGTGAAAAGACTTGAAGAATATCAATGAACAATTCTAACAACTTAATAAGCACAATGGAAACATTATATACAACAAGAAGAAGTCATATCTTTTCCCACTATGTGGAGTCAGCTACATAGATCAGCCGATGCTATAAAACCCTATCATGTATTGGGTAAGATAAACCGTTTATCTCTAAATCTCTTTTTATCATAATGGAAACATTATCTAGAAAATAACAAACATCAAAAGCATTGTGGCATAATTACCATAAGTAGCAAGATTTGACTCTCGTTATTAGTCATTCAAAACTAATTATCAGAAACTGAAGAGAGGTTTATCTTACGGTCTTAAAAGAGTTCCTGAGAGTTTTGTTTCTCCATTTAATACCCCCAATTTGAGTGGCATCTGATGATAATAACTTGGTATATAACGAAGCACAATGTTATCAAAGGCCAAACTTCCAGACAAATTTACATCTATTGCTGTCTCATCCTCCTCGCCCTGAGAACAAAATAGGTATACATTAGTAAGTGTAGGACAGAAATTCTAGAGAGAAATGGTTTCTTTTTCTTTAGGTTGTGAGTGTGATAAAGTTGATGAAGAGGATTAAATTAGTACCCTTAGAAAACTGGAAACTGATGGAAAATGTAAAATTTTTGTGATAAAATTTCTTTTCTCCCTAAAAATAGGTCTAAGAGTGAGTGTACATAATGGCAGTTCCGCATTACATGACCATACTAATGCTTCCAAGTAGTTCCAGTTCCAGAAAATCAAAAAAAGAAATGAAAAAAGAAAAATGTGAACTCCGGCTTAAGTCTTAATTAAACAATAAAGACAGGCTTTCTAACAGGCAGCTGTATACCTCTGGGCATATCCATGCATTCCCAGCCCCTCGAATTTCACCACCATCTACAAGACATGCCCTAATTCCATATAAATCGGCAACCTGTAATAAGCATAGTAAGTATTACCATAACATCATACTTTTACAATGACTCGCTACATTGAACCAGCCAATAGTAAACTATTGTCCCTGTCAACTTACACAGTTATCAGTGTTGAAAGTGAAATTGGCAGATACATATGAAAATGGAATGCGGTCAAATGCTGCCAGTGCACCAGCCTCCTTACTTATAGCAAGTGCTTCAGATGCTACAGATGCAGGGGTGTCAATCTGTGAATAAGAGAATGTCCTAGAAACCATTCCAGTGCCTACAAATACAGGAGTATCTAGCGGGCCTTGACAATTGAATAGAGCAGTTACTGATCCAGCTAGCTGCGATAAACAATTATGGGAAAAGAAAAGAGAAATAAAGGGCATGGATCAGGCAATATAATTTCCTTGTTGAAGAAATGAAAGATGTTTTAATTGATCTTGGGAGTTTGCCATGACTTCCAAATTTTTAAAATCTACATTTCTACTCTTATTATTTAAATCATAAATAGCTTACTAAGTTTGTCGTAATTGAGTCTTAAAAATAATAAGAAAAATCTTTAGGATGTGTAGAAGGTAAGCCTGCATAAAATTGATGATTGCAAGTAACAGAAAGACGGCTGAACATGAATTTGCAAATATTAGACATCCATACATGTTTTAGAGTCGTCTTGAAAATTCCCTATAGATGTTATGCTCCAAAACAATTGGTAATACCATGAAGACCAGCGTCGTAACAGTCCCACATTGGTTGAATTTGTAATTATTGTAAATTATTAGTTGTCGTAGATTGAGCTTTATTTTACTAAAGTAATATTTAGCTTAGTCTATATAATGTAATTTGATTACAGTTTCAAATTATTCAGAAATAATATTCAGGTTTTATTCATGCAAGTTCTGGTTAGAAAGTATTAAAGTTAATGCACCGAAGTAAGGAAATGTACCGGGAATAAGAGTGGTCTCATCTTAAAAGTTCTCATCAAAGCATTCACTTCGACAGCAGGAACCTGGAAATTCGATCAAACAAAATATTAAAGGACAGATAAAAAGAATCCCAACTATCTATCACAAAACTGAGTAACGTATGAATATGCAGAATAAACTCACTTGAAAGAATCTTGCTATCTAGATTGAAATTTTACCACTTTTTTCATTGAATAGCCACAAAAGCAATATTAACAGCATTTTTTCACAGAACATATTTACTTTAAATAACATGGCCCATTCAGATTCAATTTTCAGCTGTAGCATATATGTGGAATTCAACTTAGATACATGAAAGCTGTTCCTACAATCTGTCATGAATCAAATCAGATACGTGAACAACAAAGGTTCTGAATAAAATAAGTGTTATATTTAGAACTAAGCTGCCTGGGTAATATGTACAAGATTTGCCAAATTAGTTATTAGTTAGAATGTTAGTTATCAGTTAGCAAAGCTGTTGTAACTGTCACTAGTCTGTTATAACTGTATCAGAGTCACAAAGAGTCAATCACACACTGAATTATCATGCAAATCAATCAATACAGAAAATCATTTTCTGATCATATTCTTTTACTCTTCTCTGATCATAGATTTTGTCAGTAAGGCTTTATGAAGTCAATCTCAGATAGCGGTCGACCACAAAACGCTATGTCGAAGTTTAGGGAAACAATACAAGAAATTTATACCATACGCATATAAAAGCTCAAAAAATAGAAGAATACACAAAATTAAAGACATATTCATATCTATTTATCAAAGTTCATTGTTACCAATATTCAAACCCATTTTGGGCGTCTCAGTGGCAGAACAGAGATGAGATGGAGGCATGTTTCAGTGGCAGAACACAAAACAGAAACAGAGAACAGTGGCAGCAGAAGGAGAATCCGAACAGAAAAAGGGACAACCACTGTCAGTCAGAAGTCAGAACACTGCATAGAGGGAGAACAGAGGGAGAACCTGCACAGAACAAAGGGAGAACCTGTGCAGAACAAGGAGGGCCGTCGGAAATCGCACAAACAGTTGCCGAAAAGTCACACTAGGGAGAGGAGACACCAGAAATCGCACAAACAGTAGCCGAAAAGTTGCACAAGGGAGGAAGACGAACTGTGATTAGCTGTTTCGGAGGAGAAGAAAACAAATGAGAGGAGACATACGAGCCCTATTTCGTTATTCAGGATGTTAGGGCCAAAAAGTCCCAAAAAAAAAAAGAGTCAACAGCTGTAAATTGAGTTTGAGGGCACAATCAGGTTTCATAGGGACTTCACCGTAGCGGCCGCTATTTGCGGCGCTATGGCCATCCTCAAAACTGCAACACTATGGGGTCTCGCGTAGCGCCTAGGGGCCGCTACGGCTAGGGGTGGGCATGGGCCGGGTTGGGTTGGGTTTGAGGTGTTTAAAGACCCAACCCAATCAAATATTTATGAGTTGAGTTGGATCGGTTTTGTCAAAAAAAATTTACGTAACCCAGACCAACCCAACCTGACCTCATATGGGTTGGTTTGGGTCAGGTAGATGGGTTTATTAGTAAAATATTCATTTATCAGGAAAAAATAAAAAATTTGGTAAAAATCGAAGATAAATAGAACAAAAATATTTATGAAGAAAAAAAAAATCACTATCCAACGTTCACCTAGTCTGATTGAAAAAACAACAAATATGCAACACAATATTTCATATTTCATAATAATATATAACATTTACATAGTAACATTATTTCATATTTCATAATATATTTCATACTTTACATTATATATAAATCATTCTAAATGCAAACACATATTTCATATTCTAAATACGAATCAACATTCACCTAGGCTTACAGAAAAAAGTCAATTTGTATAATATACGTGACGTGTTTACTTAGTAAGTAAAAAAAAGTTTGTGTTCATTTAAAGTGGGTTGGGTTGGGTTACTTGGGTTCAGAATCTTCAGACCCGACACCCAACCCATAGGCTTTGGGTCTGCTTTTTTTAAAATCGATCCAACCCAATGACCCAAACCAACCCGTATTTTTTGGGTTGGGTTGGATTGGGTAGGTCGGATTCGCGGGTCAACCCATACCCATGCCCACCCCTAGCTACGGCCACTATTGACTACATATGGCTGCCTACAATAGATCCATAATGGGTCCAATCCTTCCTTGAGTCCCGCCATGGTGGAAGCTTTATAGCACCAGGTTGAACTTTAATTTTCTTTAGTAAAAAGTGGGGTGGGTCCATGCTTAATCCACGCTTCCAGCCCAAACGGTTTGTTTTAGGAGAATGTCAAAGAATATAAGTTTCCTCCAATAGTTAATTCTTGACAAAAATTATGTTCAGAAATAAAACTAGTATGTATGACTGCAGAGGAGAATTTTTTGATGACCAGTGAAAAATTCTTGCCAACATCAAAGGATGACTTGTTGAAAGTTAGAGAGACCTAATAATTTGAATCAAAGATGAAACTCTACGCGCGCGCGCGAGAGAGAGAGAGAGAGAAGTACCTGACACATAAGATGAAACTCTCCTTCTTCAGGATGAATGCCGAAGTCTCCCGATGCTTCTAGAGGAACACTGCCAAACCAGCCATTTGCATTGTGTAAAAATATTCTTTGACCACGAAAACATAAACTTGTTGATATGTTCTGCAGCAACATACAAAAGACAGAACAAATAGGGCGTAAAACCACATTTTAGTTTCACATTCATCTGGATGAACAACATTTAGTAAAATTGCAGATATATATGCTTAAGTACAGCACAAGCGATCAAAGATGCAGAAGTTATCAATAGTTATGCCTATGCAGTCCATACTAGAAACACACCCAAAAAAATACATCTGTTTTTTTGATAAAGTAAGAATATCATTAAGAAGAGTAATGTTATTTTGACACCCAAAAATTGACAACTGAGCGACACCTGGTTAATGACGTGCAAAAATTTAGTTAATATAGTTCATTAGATGGTTAACGATGAATTGTATCCATTAACCAAATATTTGCATTATTAACCATCTACTGATTAACCATCTACTGAACTGAATTAACCAAACTTTCGCACGTCATTAATCAGGTGTCGCTGCATTCTTCGTTAACCATCTATTGAACTGAATTAACTAAATTTTTGCACGTCAATAACCAGGGGTCGATTTTGAGGTGTCAAAATAACATTTCTCCATTAAAAAAGATAGATAAATACATAGCGATATCAGGATAAGAGATCCTTCTTAAAAATTAAACTACACACCAAAAAGGATAAGAAAACATCAAAGAAAGAAAGTTACCCAGTCCCTTATCATATCTGTAAGGGAAACCCCTCTAAAAAGACCGTGAAATTTAAACCAAGTGAGATTTACACCAAGGCAAAGTCAAACACCTAAAAAAACTAAAACAAATGATGTAAACCTGTGACATGAACTACCTAAACCAAAAGCTTCAGTTATCAGTTATTAGATGAAAGCACACTAGTGGTTTTATATTTAACACGTCCCCTCATGCAAGGGCCCTTTGGGCTAAGTATGGATAATGCACAGAACCACTCAACTTTGTACTGAAATTATCCTTCATTTAGAAGAATAGGAGCAACAAAGAACAAACACAAGACGCTTTGGTCATAGAGGCTTGATACCATGCTATGGAAACCAACTATCCCAAAACCTTGAGCTATAGGTTAAAGTATATGAATGGTTTTTTATATCTAACATGAAATGAAAAAGATACAAAAACCAGCACTCTGTATGAACATAAGGCAAACAATCTGCAACTCAAAAAAAGAAGGTTCGGATCACAAAAGAATGCTTTTCATATTAAAAATGCAATTTAGCAAGCCAGTATTGCCTTCCACTCAGCAATCTTTAAGTAAATCATGTTTTCTTGTCATAAGCAACCATGAAATCAGTCAAAAAGTCTTGAGACACAAAAACAATATAACATTGGATATAGAGCATTAAAGCATGGACGCACCAGTTTGGTGTTGTGTCCACATGTGAGACAATAATCCAAGTCAAACTTGTCTGACAAAATTATGAAATGAGTCCAAGTGTTCAATTTAAAAATTATTTTTTTAGCTATGATACGGCCATTTAAAATTGCAAAAAATATGCACTTGTAAATGGCCAGTCCGTTTAGAAAAAAATAAGTAATGTCATCAAAAATGACAGTTGAAGGGGAGTGGCACGAGAGTTGGATTTGTTGTCATTTGACTAGGAGGTCATGGATTCAAGTCATGATATCAGCATCTTGCAAATACAAGATAACACTGTTTATAATAGATTTGCAATGGGTCCGACTATTTGCTGGACCCCAACATGGCAGGAGCTTTATAGTACCACATTGCCCTTTCAATAGAAATGATGCCTCATGTTTTGTTGGGAGGGGCTTACAAATAGCAAGTATTGGTAAATATGACATATATCAATGTGTTACCGTGTCTTTGTCAATGTGTCTGTTCTTCGTAGAGATAAAATCAGATTCCCTCCACAATCTTGTATGACAACAATACAATATAGGATATGGTCGAGCCAACCATATCCTTTTCAACCTTTCAAAGAATAAAAGTACTAACCAACCACGGTTATATTCCACTTTTTAAAATTTAATGTGATCAAATAAACACTAACTTTGCAATAGAAGCCCAGTGGCTCATTATGAAGAACATGAAACCATGGCTTCAAAGATCTTTTCTCCATCAATATCATATTCATGACGAGTGTTAGAAAGCATATTTAACATGTGCTTATTATGAAATCAATAGGTGCTAGTAATTAAGGATGTAATTACACAAATCAAAGATTCGATACAATCTTGTAATAATTACAAAGGATCAAATTGAATCCTTGATTTGTGTAGTTACATCCCTAATTACTAGCACCTATTGATTTCATAATAAGCTGTTAAATATGCTTTCTAACACTCCCCCTCAAGCTGGAGCATATATATCATATGATCTCAGCTTGTTACAAATGTGGTCAACTCGAGAGCCTCTAAGGGCCTTAGTGAACATATCAGCCACTTGGTCCTCAGACTTGACAAAGTTGGTGGTGATTTCTCCTGAGATCACTTTTTCTCTTATATAGTGACAGTTTATCTCTATGTGCTTGGTTCGTTCATGGAAGACCGGATTTGATGCAATGTGAAGTGCAGCTTGATTGTCACAGATAAGTTTTGTATCCTGGAGGTCTCTTAATTTCAACTGTTGGAGTAGATTCCTAAGCCATCCAAGCTCCTTTGCAGTTGCCGCCATAGCACGGTATTCAGCTTCCACACTGGATAAGGCAACTGTGTTTTGCTTCTTGCTCCTCCATGAGATCATATTTCCTCCAATGAGAACACAATATCCAGTAGTGGATCTTCTATCTGATGGTAATCCTGCCCAATCAGCATCTGAGTAACAAGTTTGGCATTGCCTTTTTCTTCATATAATAGTCCTCTCCCTGGTGTATTTTTTATGTATCGAAGAATACAGATGACCGCATTCCAATGGCTATCACAAGGAGCATTCAGAGACTGGCTTACAATACTTACTGCAAAGATGATATCAGGTCTGGTGACCGTGCCCACAAGACGTCGGTATCTTCCCGGGTCTTTCAATGGATCCCCCTGACCCAGAAGAAGCTTGACGTTGGGATCCATAGGAGTATCAGCTGGGCGGCAGTCAAGCATACCAGTTTCAGTAGGAATATCCAGAGCATACTTCTGTTGGTTAATTGCAATGCCTGAAGAAGACTGTGCAACTTCAATACGTAAGAAGTATTTGAGATGACCCAAGTCTTTCGTCTGAAATTGTTTAAAGAGATGGGCTTTGAGTTGCTGGATACCATCTGTGTCATCACCAGTAATGACGATGTCATCGATGTATACTACTAGAAAGATGCGCCGATCGGTAGGGTAATGGATGGAGAAAACAGAATGATCCGATTCACACCTGGTCATGCCAAATTGTATTAAGGCAGAGCTAAACCGACCAAACCAAGCAGGAGGGGACTATTTCAATCCATAAAGAGAACGGCGAAGCCGACAAACAAGGCGAGAATCACCAGGAACAGTGAAACCTGGGGGTTGGTCCATATAAACTTCCTCCTGCAACTCTCCATGCAAAAAGGCATTTTTAATGTCTAGTTGATGAAGTGGCCAATGATGAATGGCAGTCATGGCAAGAAATAGACGAACAGAAGTTATTTTGGCCACGGGAGAAAAGGTGTCTCCATAATCAATACCAAAAATCTGTGTATAACCTTTAGCCACCAAACGAGCTTCGAAACGATCAATCTGACCATCTGACCCAACCTTCACTGTGTAAACCCATCGACAGCCTACTGTAGTTTTATCTCCCAAGTGTTATCTGAGTGCAATGCTGCCATCTCTTCCAACACCGCCTGACGCCAGCTGGGATTAGTCATGGCTTCACCTGTAGACTTAGGGATAGACACATAATCCAAAGCAGAAACAAAGGAAACATAGGATGTAGACAAACGGTCATAGTTTAAAACACAAGCATATTTAGGATTAGGGTTGCGAGAGGACCGAATACCTTTCCTGCTACAGGAAGTTCAGGTGCAGGCGACGTAGATGGAGGGGCAGTAGGAGCAGGAGATGAGAATGGTGGATCAATGGAAAGAGGTACCGCTGGAGGCTGTGCTCGCCGTTGGTAGACACACAAAAGAGGTGGAGTAGAAGCTACAATAGGTACCAGAACAGCAGGTGGGATATCCTGAAGGTCCTCAGTGAAGTTATCATCAAGTACCGCAGAAGAGGAGAAGAATGAAAAGTCTCAAAAAATGTGACATCAGCAGAAACAATGTATCATTGTAGTTAAGGGCAAAAACAACGATAACCTTTTTGTACACGTGAGTAGCCCAGAAAAATACATTTAAGAGATTTAGCTGAGATTTTATTTTTACTTGGAGTGAGGTCAGGACAAAACATGTGCAACCAAAGACACGAAGAGGAATGGGATAGAGATCCTGCTGTGGGTACACGAGAGTACGGAATCTGATCATGAAGGACAGAGGAAGGCATGCGGTTGATAAGGTAACAGGCTGTGAGGAGCGCATCCCCCCAAAAACGAAGAGGAACATTATGGTGAAGGAGAACGGTGCGTGTTGTTTCAACTAAATGGCGATTCTTTATTTCGGCCACACCGTTCTGTTATGGTGTAGGTATCAGAAAATATAGAGCACAAAATAGGAAAATATGCAATGTATTATTACTGAGAATCAGATCTGTATCAAGAAGATAAAGATCTTGGGTTCAGAAATTAACAAAGGAAATGCAGAAAATAGAAGGAAACATAACCTAAGCAAATTCGAGAGTGCCTAGTCTCTCCCAAGTCCATTCCCAATTTCTGCCTACCCAAAACTACCCACTACCCCATTACTTATACTATTACAATATAACTACAATAACTACCAGTTACAGTTATGCAGAAGCAATTACAACCCCTCCCATTTGATTTTTTCTCAACTGCTGGACCCTTTCTGCAGTTCCTAACAGTGGGCACATGATGTTTGGTGACTAATTCCCTGGGAAGACAAAAAGGATTGAAACTAGGATGACAAATATTCACGAGCATTATCATTTATCAGTGCGTAATATTTTAATGGAAGTACCAAACTAGTTTTGAACTTCTGCACAAAATCCTTGAAAAATATTAAAAACATCAGAACGATTTTTCATTAAAAATAACCAAGTATACCGGGAAAAATCGTCGATAAAAGTGACAAAGTAATAATAGCCTAAAGTTGAACAGACACGACTAGGACCCCAAATATCAGAATGAACTAAAGCAAAGGGTGACACAGCACTTTTATTGACTCGCTGACTATAAGTTTGACGAGTATGTTTTCCTAACTGACACGACTGACACTCAAATGATAAAAGCTTACAAAAACTATGAACCATAAGACGCATTTTATTGAGGCTAGGGTGACCCAAACGTTGATGTGTAAGGGTTTGAGAAGCAGCAGAGACACATGCCACCGACAGTGAAAGGTGATATAATCCTCCAGACTCATGTCCTGTTCTAATCGTCCGTTCAGTACGTCGTTCCTGCACATAAACAGAATTATGAACAAAGAGGACTGAGTAATCAAGGGTATGAGTGACTTTGTTAATGGATATTAAATTAAAAGGACCACCAGGAACATAAAGTACAGAATGCAAGGAAAGGTTGGGAAAAGGTGGTGCTTGACCAACGCCTTGAACTTTGATTTTAGAGCCATTTGCCATGGTGACATACGGCAAAGAATCAGAGTAAGACAGATGAGAGAAAAAAGATTTGTTACCAGTCATATGGTCAGAAGTACCGGAGTCAAGTACCCATGGTCCAAGAGAGGAGGACTGAGAGACAAAGGCTACAGGATTACCAGACTGAGCAACGGCAGCAGAAGGGGTTGGCTAATGGGCTGCTTTGAACTGAAGGAACTCATTGTAATCAGCGGCCAAAATAGTAACATCGTCAGTGATTGCAGTATGAGCAACATTGGCAACCTTAGACTGTTGTTGTCTTGACTTTGTGCGACATTCAGCTTCAATATGGCCATAGCGATTGCAATAGTTGCAGCGAGAACCACGACGTTGGCCACCACGTCCTCCATTCCGTCCACCACAACCGGGATAGTGGGAGACGAGAGCAGAGGAATCAGCAGGACTGGAGGAGTGGCCAAAAGCATGAGGAGTAGCGAGACGCAACAGTTGTTCACTAACCGTATCATATGAAGGAACAGTGGAACCCGATAAAAACTGGTTACGCACGGAATCAAGTTCTGGTGGTAGACCGGCCAGTGCAAGAATCATGAAAAATTTGCTACGTTGCTCGGCATGAGCTGCTGCATCACTAGTAAAAGGCATGAGGGATTGAAAATCAGCAATCAAATGGTCAAGCATACCAAGGTAAGTCTGCACGTCCGTGTTTTCCAGCTTCAAAGAGATGAGGTTAAGAACGACACTATAAAGGCGATGAATGTCGTTGGAGTAGACTTTATTGGTTTTTTCCCAAACATCATAGCAAGCAGTGAATGCTTGGTATTGCGGCTGGAGCATAGGCGCAATGGAAAACCATAGGAACTACATCAACTCAAAGCCATTATACCTCATATAGTTTTCTCTTTTCTGATACTTAATAGAACTACATCTATTCTTTGTAGATATTTAGCATCATTTTAACTAAATTATTCTGATTTTGTTAGATGTTAAGGATCATATCGTCTCTGAAATTGCCTCATTTCTTGTATGATCTCCTGACAATGGGGAAGATAAGTTAACACATGCAAAAACAACAGTCAAACTTTATCCCATTGGTTAAGGTCAGCTACATGGATTGAAAGACGTCAATGGGCCCTACAAAAACCAAATTTCCAATAAATCCATTTAGAGTTCCTGAAGTTTTCCACAGTCTTCCTTTACCCCTTAAAATCATATAATCTTCTATTTTTCAATTATCTCATTCAAGCGTTTTTGTCAATTGTCTCCTCACATGAACAAACTGCCTTAGGAGAGTAGGACAAGAAAAGTTAAAATATGCAACAACAATTAAGCTTTTCCCACCAGGTGGGGTCAGCTACATGGATCAAATGATGTCATAATATCCTATCATGAATCACGTTTAATGACAGACCATTTAAATCGGAGTCCTTCTTAATCGGTCGGTCTGTAGTTTTCCTTTGTCAATCGTCTTCTTAGTGATAGACCATTTGCATCACACCAAAAAAGAAAGGGCAAATATTCATGCAAATTTTGCCTCTTTCCTTCCTAACTTTTAGCAAATATTCACAGCACTTCTACTATTTCCTATTTATTAAGGATGGGTAAGGGATAAAGGGACCAGATGTACAATAGTTCATCACCTCTTGATAGAAAACATTTGTTAGGTGAACAACATAAAATGCAACGATTATGCAATGGTTGAGCTTCCTTTTAGAAGACACCGAGCCTTACCTTTCTCTTTTGATACACTAAAGAAGGAATACCAATATATGGAAAAGAAACTTCAAGTGTCATATGAGGAGAGTATAGGAAGACATACAGAAAAACATGATGGCGCATCCAATAGTTGGAAGTCCAACCCTGTCACATCAAGCTGTCCATGAAAATTTGGAAAAGTCTCCCCCTTTGACATGCACAAGTGAACCTAAACATAGGGTAAAAGTATATTAGGTGAAGTTATATATATCAAGAAAAATTAGCATCATAACGTCAGATGTAGAAGTTCCACGATCTCAGCCAAAAAATATAGCACTTATGTGCCTATGGAATGACATACGAGTTCATAAAGTAATATACTAATGATATGAAGTTGAATCTATAAAACAGGTGGAAAAGGAGCTTCCGTTGACATATCCAAACTAAACTCCACAAATGGACATATGTATAGTCAAAGAAAGATAGAAATAAAATTCAACGCATATCATAAACCAACTACCCCAAAAGCTTAAGCTATTAGGTAAAGCCATGTGAATTTTATTTCTATAATATTATGGGCCTCCTAACCACAGCCCTAAGATCACTGGTTAAGAAATCAAGAAATATAAATAGTTTACTGGAAAACATAGTATTAAATACACTGGTAATACTACACTTCCCAATAAATACTTGCTATTTAAAAAAAAAAAAAAAAAAAAAAAATTGACAAGAGAAAACTTATTACATTTCATAGCTATTTTTAAAAACATAAGGGCACTGGTTAGCATTTGCCTTATATTAGATATCTAACATGTCCCCTCAAGCTAGAGCCATTCGAGCCTGAAGTATAATAATGCACAAGCCCACCTACCTTGTGCTGAAATTCAGTTATTTTATCAGAAAAATGGGGCCGCAATGATCATTAACTAATATCTCAAAAGCTTAAGCTGTTACGAGAAGACACATAAATGGTTTTTATATTAATCTAACAAAGTATTAATAGCAAATCTAAATGACATTATAACATAGGAAAATAAATAACCAAATAATCAGGGTAATAATATAGGATAGTCAAACTCCAATTGGGTTCAACCATGCCAAGGGGGAATTCGGATGAACTTATTTCATGACATAAACACTTGTGTTAGTGTTTGGACGTATTTCGGTAAACAACTTCAATAAGCACTTATTCATAAGAGGGGAGCTTATTGAAATATGTTGAAAACAACTTCTAGACATGTCAGTTATTTTTATAAGTATTATTGTGTTATATTGTTCAGCTGTGTTAACAGCTTGTATTTGTAAAAGCATTAAGCCTTAGTGTTAGTGCCAGCTCATCTATAGCTGGCTCGAGGTAGTTAAATGACAGCTCATCAAGTTGTTACGTTTCAGTTACTGCTCATTGTGAGTGTAGCATTAGCCTACGTGTGCACTTGATAAGCATTGAATAAAAGGCTGTTAAGCCTCTGTTTTGTGTAAGAAATCATAATCATTAATACAGAGTAACAGATTTTTAGTTTCTCTCTTTTCCCTCTCTTTTCGGTTAACCTAGATTTCTGTTATGGTATCAAAGAGCTAGATGATCCATGGCTGAATCGATTCCAAATCCTCCTGCTCCTCCGCCACCTCCTCCACCGAAGCACGCTTCTCCGCTTAATTCATCCGATTCGCAGCCTGCGTCCTTCAATCTCAAGATCTCAGAGAAGCTAACTGAGAAGAATTTCTTAATCTAGCGCCAGCAAGTCGAGCCATACGTTAATGCGAATGGCTTTCACGAATTCTCGTTTGTCCTGCGATTCCACCGTAGTATCTTAATGAAGCTGATCGTCTCAGTGCGACGCTCAATCCTGCGTACAAAACCTGGTTGCGTAAGAATCAAATGCTTCAATCCTGGTTGCAATCGACTCTATCGAGCGAGATTCTGTCACGCGTTCTTGGAAGTGTTCACGCCTTTGAGGTTTGGGACAGATTACACTCCTACTTTCAGAAACAAACGCGAGTGAAAGCGAGACAACTTCGCTCTGAACTTCGCGCGACTCAGTTGAATGATCGCACTGTCTCTGACTACCTCCTCCGTATAAAGGCTCTCGTGGACTCAGTGCGACGCTCAATCCTGCGTACAAAACCTGGTTGCGTAAGAATCAAATGCTTCAATCCTGGTTGCAATCGACTCTATCGAGCGAGATTCTGTCACGCGTTCTTGGAAGTGTTCACGCCTTTGAGGTTTGGGACAGATTACACTCCTACTTTCAGAAACAAACGCGAGTGAAAGCGAGACAACTTCGCTCTGAACTTCGCGCGACTCAGTTGAATGATCGCACTGTCTCTGACTACCTCCTCCGTATAAAGGCTCTCGTGGACTCTCTCGCTTCGATTGGTAATCCGGTTCCAATTAATCAGCATATTGATGTAATTCTTGAAGGATTACCTCAAGATTTTGCCTCTGTTGTTTCAGTAATCGAAAGTTAGTTCGAATCGATGGACATTGAAGAAGTCGAAGCGCTTCTTCTTGCTCATGAGTTGCGTCTTGACAAATTCAAGAAGAAAGCAGTTACTGAATCAGTGAGTGTTAATCTCACTCAGGCTTCGAAGCCTTCAACTGAGGAACACACCTCTGCACAAGTCAATTTGACTCATGATTTGCAAGCTGAGTCACACTCCTCGGGTTCTGTTGGAAACATGTCATTCTGTGGCCGTGGAGGCCGGTTCTCTAACAATCAGTGCCAAGTCTACTTCAAGTTTGGACACCTAGCTTCCACATGCTGGCACAGGTTCAATCAAAGTTTCTAGCCTTCAGTTCCTTCTAATTTTCAAGGTTTTCAACCTGATGGTTTAGGGTTTAATGGACCTCAAATGGTAAATTCTTATGGATTCTCTGGTTTCCCGATGCCTTCCATTGGTTTCCCACAACAATTTGCTTCTAATAACTGGATCAATAACTGGATCAGGCCTCAAGCTCAACCAAAACCTGTTGGCTTTTCACCTGCTAAACCGAGTGCTATGGTAACTAATATGAATCACAGCTCTGCAAGCTCCTGGTTCCCTGACTCGGGAGCATCATTTCATGTGACTGGAGATCAGAAAAATATACAACAGGTTGTACCATTCCCTGGACCAGATCAGATTTTCATTGGGAATTGGCAAGGTTTGGCTATACTCTCCTATGGTTCTAGTGTGTTTAAGTCCCTATCAATCCTAAAATGAACTTAGTTTTGCACAATCTTCTTTTAGTTCCATGCAGATACTTTTGTAGATACTTACTGTAGATACTTTTGTTATGATAGAAGAAAGAAGAAATGTATTGAATAACAGAAAAAACGACAGCCAATTACCCACATTGTTCATGTCAATTTGGTTCTTTAATAACTCAAACTACTCATTCCAGTCAGGAGGCTGATTTTAGGTTTATAGCACCTTTAAAAACCAGTCACAAGTACTATAGCTACCAAATATATATATAAAGTAAACGCAGCGTGTTGTTTAACATCATATGCCAGAAATACAGTTTTTAACTTGAAAAAAAAAAAAAAAAAAAAACCTTCCTAAACTATCAAATCGAATATAAAAGTAAATGAAATTAAGTTAGGGAAACACCTCGCCACTAGCCCTCCCTTTAGACCATGCAATTGGAATTTCTAGGATCCTTTCAAACAGCTGCAAAGAACTCAAGCCAGACGAACTACATAAGCAATCTGTCAAACTTAAATGCCGAAGCAGGAAATATAGGAACTTCAGATTACTATACACCTTACCGGGACAAAAAGATTGTCAATTTTTAAATTAGCATGCCAATTCTGTTCAATAGTGTCAACAAAAACATTGGTAGACAACCAACCCCCATCTTCAGATACAATATCCGATCTCCAAGTATTACAATTTCCGCTAAGATGCACATGTATGCGACTATAGTGGTTTTGGAACTTTACGTGCCCATTGACATTCTCCATTTCCCTGAAAGTAAAAGTAAAGAACACCTAAATTCATCAGACTACCATTTTTTGGTATAAGATTTTTTCTTTACAATATAAAAGCATCTTATTATTTAGAAGATCTACATCTCCCAAACAAACGTATGCTCAATAATCTAAAACATTTGACTTAAAAAATCTATATCTTCTCCTTTTACCCAACAAAACCAAGAGTAAATACTATCCAGATAAAATAGTCAAAAAATCCATATCTGTTAAGTGACTACAAGCCTTCAATTTAAGATACAAGAGTCACATAAGTAGATAATATAGTCTACAATACCAACATGACAAGTTAAATAGAGTCTTTATGATGTTATGCCAAATCCACATAAAAATATTTTGCAGTTAAGTAATAGTAAACCCAGCTACAGTTTCCATTTCAAGACAAAAAATGGAACTAGGGCTTTATTTGGATTGATTGGAAGGGATGGAATGGAGTGGAATGCGAAGAATCTTAAAATGTTCCATTTTTTGGATTGTTTGAATAGGATGGAATGGAACATGATGAAATGGATTGCATCCCATTCCATCCAATAACCCACTTCTTCTTCCCCTCCAATTCGAGGGGAATGGGATGAAACAAGTCTTTATCTCCATTCCATCATTAAAATATCCAAACAATTAATGGTAACTGTATTTCGTTCCACTCTATTTCCTTCCATCCCATGTCATCTCGTTCCATTCTCCATTAGATATTCAAGAACATGAGTAACTAAACACCCATTTTAGTTCACTCCAGAAATACAAGAGACACAAATGTGGTCCTCCAACAAAAGTGAACATCAATTTAATCTCTCGATGATGGATAGTGACATTAAAAGTATCCTCTGTTTTATCAAAAAGAAAAAGTCATCCTTCAAATGAGTGCTTGCTCTTTTAGAAGGAACAAATATATAAATTAATAATTAATAATATAGAAGGAACATCAAAATAAATTTATATCTCAAATATGAAAAATTAATGAAATTTTGGGAGGACAAATAGGAGCATCCAAAAATACAGTAGCTTGATTCAGGGTATTTAAACATTCTATGCCCACCATTCAGAGGATGCTCAATCCAATACAACATAACATTTCCTTTTAAAATTACTATAAGGATGGCTCATAACATGTCAAATACAGATCCAAACTTCTAGAAGAATAATTATCATACTAATTCAAAAACTGAGCTATAAGTATTAGCAGGCTAACTGTCAATGTTGTGCATTTCTAGAAGAGAACCCAACAGAACCTCTATATCTATGTACATGATATTAAAATTGTAAGCTGGTGGAGAAGGAAGTCCATCACTTAATCTATAGAGTGATTACAGTACAGATTAAGTTGTAAATAAGATAGGTTCTCACCTAACTTCCCTGTCACCATATGCAAGTAGCATCAACGTTGCACCTCTGAAATGAACAGAATCCAATGTAACAGGAAGCATCTTAGTAATACCTTCAGACTGCACAAAATCTACCCCATCAACATGTTCTGCAACAATATCTTCCACTTTCACACCGACATCAGACTTTAACTTTTCAATGGGACCAGAAAGAAAGCAAGATATGAACTGCTCAATATTTCTTAAAAAAGAAGTTAAGCCAAATTTCACAATCAGGGGCTCAAATGGAATTTGAAAGTAAGTTGACAATTGAGGCTTAGGCTTCACAAAAACCAAGTTTTCAGCTGTAAATCCTGGTTGGCTCCTAGACAAACTATCATTATCCAAATGATTGTCTGCAACATGAGGTACCAACTCTTCAATTTTCTCTGTACTACTATTAGCATTAGCAGGTACTTCAACATCCTCACTAGACTGCAAATTTTCAGATTTACTCTCTCCTGTCTGTAAAGTTGGATCACAGCCAAATTTAAAATGATCTGAATGACCACTAACATTTTCATTTTCGAATTTTGCACTTTGGTTATCATCACTTCTACTTTCGTCGCCAATGGTAACAGATTTTGCAATTTCATCAACTTCACTTTTCACTACATGCATATCATGATTCATAAAACATAAACATTCAGAAGATGACGCAGGCTCCCCATACTTCCCATGTGATTGATCACGAAAGTATGTCCAAGCTGCTGATGCACTTTGTTCAAACATCCTTTTTTTTGTAGCAACACTAGATGCATAGATGTTACTCCCATTAGCCTTCCTCTTAAATTTGTGTTTCCTATGCCCCGATATTACTCTGGACCAAAAGCGAAATCCTGACCCAAGAAATCTTACTCCAAATGATTTTTCCAAATCTGCATGTTTCATATCATAATCAACACCTGTGTCCATGAACCGATGATCGTGCTTCCCACCATTCACGCAGAAAAAGGGTGTCGTCTCACTTAATTCTGCTGAACTAGTTGCACTCTCCTTTGAACCATCACCTTGAGATGGACTACAACAACGATCGGAAACAAAGTAACCCACCTCAGCAGCTTCCCTAGCTGCATCAT